>CATQJA010002704.1:325000-1063670 GCA_958295435.1 Mesorhabditis spiculigera | reverse complement strand
TGTGGGAAATTCAGGCTCTTGCCATGACGCTATCAAAATGCGTCATCTGGGCGGCGCTTCCCTTGGCTCGGCGAATTTCATCGATTTTCGGCACCTGCCAACTTTCTTTGAACGATCTCTTGCTAAGTCGTAAAATTGGATTTTCAGGTGAGTGCCATTTTACTTAATGACTTATAGTAAAGCGACATTTTGGTTTTTGCGAATTAGCGGGGCGAAGGGACCCAACTTTTTTGCATAATTCTAGAAATGCCTCGTAACTTGATAGAAAATATTTTAATAGTGCTGTCGAATTAATTTTTGTTTAATAGTTATTTAAAGTGTTGTAGAAGTGTTGTTTAATAGAATTATATACCTCTATTTCCCCTGAAAACCTATCTAAAACCCTAAAAAAAGTAAAAGTTTTAAAGCGGCCACATTTGGCAGAAAAATCGATATTTTTGATATATTTAATGCAAATTTGTAAAGTCTTGACGTTTAGCAATAGTAAAAAACCATTTAGAAGCATATCTACTACATATTTATATTTGATAAACTCGATCCTAAGAAAAAAGTTTGAAAGCTCCCCGATAATGCGAAGAACCGAAATTTCAGAAAAACCGTTCAAATGGATGGATCGGAAGTTCATCGTAATTTTATCGATCTTCCGCTGCCATTCCATCGGCTTCTTCTCGAATTCCTCACCCCAATGGATCCAAAGACACGATTCCGATACGCAATTGCGTCCAAATTTTTGTGGAAACTGGCGGAATCCGGGACGAATGGCTGGGCAGATTATGAAGTGTACTTTTCGAGGGATGCCCCTCTGGCGATAATCTATAAATCGTCACCTGATGGTACAGAATCGTATATTCAGGTGAGGATCAATAATGCGCGTGCCGAATCACTGTTGCTGTCTGGAGTTACCGTAAGACTGACCATTTTGTCGTCGATTCCCACTGAAGGCATTCCAATACGGATGCGGACCGACGGTCTAAGAATTGAGGCGCCGCTCGACGAAGCCGCTTGGTTGGCCCTAATTGAAGGAATGAAGCCGCCGGCACGTAAATATCAATTCATACAGTTTGATAGAATGATGATGACGTTGCCCACCTTACAAATACTTCATTTTATTAACGAACAGGTGAAAGAGTGCCGTTTTCCAAGGTTGCCCGGCCGACGCCTGTGGTCCGAGCTGAAATGTCCGCAGCTACGGATCGAGGCCAGGACAGCCGAATATCACCTGGTTCAATCATGTATCGATCTGCTGGTAGAAGAGTGGAAAGAGGGAAAACGAGAAATTACAGAAATCAACATTTTTGCCGCACCGGGCTATGTAGTTGGATGTGAAGAACATCAACGGGAAATTGATGGAGAACGGATTCGAGTCAAATACTTAGAATACGGGCGTGTCTTGTTGACCAGAGTATCGCAGCGTGTCCGACAGTGAAATATTCGTTTTTTGACGTTATCTTTGTATGAATAAATGTTTCGCACGTCATTCGAAAAACCCAAAATGGGTCCAGTGTGGGCATAAAAATTAACACTTTCCCGAATCCATCAAACACGTGTTCAAAATCATAAATTAATTCGACTGGATTAGCTAAAACAAATTAAATACGATATATAAGAATACACTTGGAATTAGCTATACTTTTGATCATGACCTGTGTGAAGCTGAATTCAACTCGAAGGGGAAGGAGCTTGAGCCTAGGTCTCCTCGGATCCGGATAGAGCGCGTTCAGAAACCCCCAAACTGAGCAAGAACAGAATGTAAAAACTTCATTTTCATACTTAAAAATTGATATTTGTAATTTGGTATTGAAGACATTTACTATTTACTAATAAAAATATAAATATTTACTAAAAACGGCTGTTTGCACGATTTTGGGCATAGTGAGACAGATCGCGCGTGTTTTTGGCGTGGGTAAGGAGTGCAGGGGGGGCCTGAAGTCCAGCCGTTTGAGCGAAAAAGCTGCTGTAAGCGGCTGGTACAGAAAAATTCATCTTTCAGAAAAATTGAATGGGGGGGACATCGCTAAATTTATTCTACGTTAAACAGTTTGTTTCAAAAAACACAATTAAAATCACAGTTTTTGAGAGTCACTCTTAACGTCTTCGTTATCTCCGAGTTCTAAGGGAATTTCTACAGAAGTCTCCTTATTACCACCGCCTCTGGTCAGATCTCGAAAGTATTGAATTGTGAAATCTTTTTCGAATGAATGTAGGGGGATCCCAGTGGCTTTAAAGGCGAGTCTTTGTTTCAAAAGGTCAAAAAGTTTTTCTATATGTAAATCTTTGATGGTACAGCGCATTAAGGTCCTGTTACAATGACCTCTAACGCCAAAAGTTATGCGAAAATGCTCATGTTCCGTAAATTTCTTTTTAGCTACTTTTTCAGTAAAAACTATCAAGTCTTCTATGGCTCTCCGAGCTAAGTTAGGGCCATGTTTCCAAAAGAAATCATCATGTTCTGCTAAGGGTATCTTTGCGTTGTGCATTTCGAGATATATAAGATTCTGAAAGCCTGAAACTACGGTAGATTCTAGCGGATATTCGCGATCGTGGCGTGCTTCGATTTTATATCTTACTGTAAAGTGTTTTTACTCAGGCTGGCTTTTTAGAATGGGACCAAGCCTATCTTGTGCAGAATTTTTCGCTGATTCCGAATCAGATTTCCAATTTTGCTGCCGACTTTTATTTAAAAAGTTATTCGATATTTATACTAAAAAATTGACTAAATCTGGATTTTTTTGCGTTATTTTTTATGTTGTCGTCACCTCCGACGTTAAAAATGGCTCGGTTACAGTTTTAGAGGTCAAAGCGCGATTTTATGCGAAAAATCATTTGTTTTTGTGCAAAAAGCAAAAGGAATTGAGAAGGGCGGGGTTCGAACCGCCGCCCTGTGCTTGGCAAGCGAACAGCTTACCAATGCACTATAGTGCCAACTGGGATGCCAACTGGGAAGGGTGCTTCGGGAGGGTAGATAAGGGGCACAACAATACCTGGACCCAGGCAGGGAATAGTGGGCCAGCATCCGAATTTATGCCGTTTTTAAGCTTAATTTAGACCCCAAATTACTTTTCACCGCGAAGTCCGCAGCAAATTTGGAAAACGGGTTCGGAATCAGCAAAAAATTCTGAACAAGATAGGCTCGGTCCCATCCTAAAACGCCAGCCTGAGTAAAAACACTTTACAGTTAGGCGATTGCGAAAATCATTGGGATTATCAAGGTGGGCAGACATCCACGAAGAAAAAAAAAGTATTTGTAGCGTTTTAAAAAGGGTTGAAGGTACCCGGAATACGGTAGCTGGCTTTGGCATGCCATGCCGTACCTTTTAGAGACCGTTGCAAATCTCGCTTTCAGGAACTCAGTGTGCCCTTGCGCGTCGGGGAGACTGGTCGGGGCGGGGAGCACAGAGAACGAACACTTTTGGGGCTGTCAGCCTCACCCAACGGACGCGGAGTCTTCGGCGGGCATGCCGGATCTCACCCATGAACTTGGCGAATTTTTGGCATTCGGACCGGTAGGAGGAGGAGACCTCCTCCCGTGCTCTTCCCCCGTGCTCGATTCCTATCTGGTTCGTCCACGTTGCATGATCAAGGATGCGAGTAAGCTTTTATTTATTGATGCATTTTTTAAATTCCAGCTCACAATCCAGCAAAAGTGGCAACCATTAATCAGTGCGACTCACCTATTACGAACGCGGGCCAATGCACTGTCCGCCGAGCTGGCAAAGATATCAACGCTCATACCTCGACCGGTATTTGTATTTTCTCGCTTTATTATTCTTTCCTCTAGATGTACGAGGATTTGGCGCGAAAGTGTGAAGAAGGTGGTTTCGCTATTGCTAAGCCGCGGCGACTAACCTTGGTAACGCCCAAGAAAGTTTTTTAATCTTCTTTTTGTAGTCAAAAAGGAACGAAGAGTTGCGCCCCGTGTCATCGAGCGACGAAGAGGATATTCAGTGTGATTCGGCGACCCTGTTTCGTTCTCTGGTATTTACTAGTCTTTGTCTATATATTAGGTTGGAACATAAGTTCGCGCAATCGAACTTTGGAAATTTCTTTCTGAAAATTTAGTGGCCGGATTTCGATGTTCCCTCTTGGCATTTATCTATTGGGTTCATGAGTATGTGGGACCAAAATTACAGATTTTTAGCCCCAGTAGTTTTGAAGATTTTTGCGTTTCTCTCGAGAGCACTTCAAATTTTTGACCCGGACATCTTTCCGAACCGCCATAAAGTCACCATAGGAACTGATCATCACTATAATAATAAGTTATATCTATCAGCTGCATGCCGAATTAGCCTAAAAAGGAAGCCAAATTTGTTTTGTAAAGGCGGGCCGAAGCGATTTTTCATTTTCGCTTAAATTTAGCTTTAAAAAATTCTAATAGGGAAGCAACGCGATTCTGTCCCACACATCGAATAGAGAATTTTATTGCATATCCGTTCATCAAAAAAACATTTTGGTTCTTGCCCGTTTTCCGGTCCGAAAATTACAAATAAAGAAAAATATTGCGCGACTTTAGTTCCAACCTAATACATGATTGCTAGGAGAGCTTTATGGATGAGGATTTACCCCTCCAGGGGGTACCGCTTACTGTCGGCGAGTTTATTCATGGGAGAATGGAAGCGGTTGGTAGTTGAACCTTAGTTTGAGCTTATTTCTTTCAGCGTGCAAAGCGTCATGCTGCAGCCGTGAGAAATGTACCCTACCTCCACAATACAAGAGCCCGGTTGGTTGACACTCCACCACCGTACCCTGAACCTGAAGGATTTGTGAGTTTTTATTAATGTGGGTTTTTATTAAATTGATTTAAGCGACCTATTTACCCCGCGCCCCCCAGCTTTGCACCTCGTGCTCCTATTTCGAGACCTCTTGAAGCGGTAATTCTAATATTTTTTTATATCCACCAAATTATCGTTCCAGCGTGTTGTGACACCTGGGTATTAAAGCGCACGTTCAGGGAGGGGCCGTATACTCGTCCCAACGTATACATCCTATGGACGTAGGGACCGCGCGCACCGCCTGCCCGTGGCGTGGCAGGCAATTTGCCTCCTTTGCGGGCTGGAGCGCTCCTCACCCCCTCGCCAGGTTGTAGCTGTGGCTGACTGGTATCCATCCGCGCCTCCCGAGCGGGGGGCCCGGGTTCGACCCCCGGCCGAAGTCTGCTTTTTTCCAAAAAAAAGTTCCTGAACGTGCCCTTTAAAGGGCTTGCTCGCCTCCCAGACCTCTAGCTCAGCCAGTACGTTTCGTTGACTTACCAAATATGACTTTATAAAAAACTACTTTGGTGATTATTACAGCGTTCTCTGCCTCCTCCGATTCATGCATACAGAGCTCGTTCTCCCCCATCTTATGCGAGATATCAACCTCCTGTTCCTGTCTCTGATGGTGTTCGGTGTCGGTCTCCGTTTCGCGTCTCCGACGTAGGTTTCCAGTTGATAAGATGTATGAAGTACCAGTTCAGAACATTCTTTTATTATTCCAAGCTCTACGTACTCCTCCAGGTCCAACATCTAGACGTTATTCACCCCACCCACCGTCCATCGATGGGATTCAGGTGAGTTCTGAGAGATTTGAAATAACTTCTAAAAATCAAAAATAAAATGTTATTCTAGCGTCCCGTGTCTCCGATAGAAGACCGTATCCGTCCGTACTCACCTCCACCACGCCCCCCGTCGACTTCCTGTCAGGGTATGTTGTTTTTGGGAGTTACTATGGAACTATTAAAAAATCAAACGTCTAGGGACCTTCACCACCCCCGCCAGTGCGACCCGCCGTGATCGAGTTTCGCCCGGTCACCTGGGACAAACGGGTGCTCATCTGGAGGCAGCGGCGACGTAATGATCTAAAACTCGAGAAATTTGTATTGTTTTTAAATTGTAAAAATGTGATTCATCTTTGTTCTTTGAAATGACATCTTACTCATTAAAACTGTGCAGCGTTGTTTCAAAAATGTTTTTCCGGGTGTATTTTGCCTGTCAATCAAGAATTCCGGAAAACCTTTTTTGTGTTTGTATTTCATACTCAATGAATATTTTGGTGTCTCGGTTTTGGTGTGCAGTAAAAACTTTTTTCGGAAGTATTAGAAAGCAAATGCATTTGAGATCTTCGTAACATCTTGGTAAAGGTGAAAGAAGTCTTCATCCTAAATAAATACAGAGTGTATTTTTGTTACAGAAATAAATAATAACCGGGGTGTAGTCACTAGGAATAAAAATAAATATGGGACTATATAATAAAAAAAGAACACAATATAGTAGTAGCCTAGGCCTCCTCGGATCCGGATGGAGCGTGTTGGAGCCTAAAGTCCAGCCGTTTGAGCGAAAAAGCCGCTGTAAGCGGCTGGTACAGAAAAATTCATCTTTCAGAAAAATTGACCGAGTTTTGGGTGCCTCTTTTCATAACAGACAGTTTGTATAGTTCGAGTGGCGCAAATGGGGGGGGGGATTTTAGAAGCTTTAAAGAAAAAAAATTTCAAGAAAAATATTTCAAAACAGCGGAAGAACTGTAATAAAAAGGGTATAGTTTTTAGGGCAGGGCGAGCGTTTCGATTTTTACTAATGCTTTTCCAATTTTCACACAGAGACGTGATGAAATGCCCTGAATTTTTTCGCGGTGGTTTGTGGTTGTCGTTCACATCGAAGGCCGAATATTCCATCTGAAACGTAAAATTCATTAAATCTAAGTTTATTTTCGACAGTAAACAAATTCCTTTTCTACGCCACGTTTCCGAACAGCTGCACAAAAAAAAATCCTTATCTATCACGGCGCCTACCTAGGGCCTCCATCCTGCTTGCCGCATATTTTCATAGATTTGGCACTTCTTCTCTCGTTTTCTTGCCAAATTAAAATTTCAGAATTTCCTACTTTTTTCGGTCGATCTCTCTTCTTTATTTATCGATGCTTATATCTATTTTTAGATGGATGATCAAACGGATGTATCATCTGTTGACCTGGATTTTATCAATCTACCGCTGACATTCCATCGTCGTCTTCTCGAATTCCTCACCCCAATGGATCCAAAGACACGATTCCGATACGCTAGGACGTGCCAAAAACTATGGAAAATGACTGAAGCCGAATCGAATAGCTGGGCAGGTTACACTATCGTTTTCACGGGCCGTCCCGCTGTCAAGATAAGGTATGAATATACCCCGAGTGGTCATTACCAAGTGAGGATCGACAGCCCGCGCATGAAAGCATTGCTATTGGCTGGAATTACGGTATATGGCGTTTATTTGTGGAGAATTCCAGCCGAGGGCATGCCAGCTGGGATGCGAGCCGACCATATAGTAATTGGCTCCTTCGATGAGACTGCTTTGATGGCCTCGCTTGAAGGGATGAAGCCGCAACGATGCAAGTACGAATTGGTAAAGCTAACAGACGCAATACCCACCATCCAAGTCCTTCATTTTATTAATGAAAATGTGGAAGAGGCCGATTTCTCGGGTCTGCTGCAAAGAGACCTCTGGTCTGAGCTGAAATGTGATAAATTTCGGATGTCTGCTTATGGACATGGAGAGCTCCTAGTTCTAGAATTTATCGATTTGATGGTGGAGGAGTGGAAGAATGGGCAACGAGAGATTCGGGAAATTCAACTGGAGATTGATCAAGAGCTAGATAATCCGGTTGAAGAATATCGACGGGAAACTGATGGGCAACGGATACGAGTAACATACAATGACAATCCGATTCACCTTCGTGGTATTTTTGGCTTTGCGATTGCAACCCTTTCGCTCCTCCCTGAACTACCTAAAATATCTAGCCCAATAGACGCAGCTTGACGTGCTCATTCCGCCTTTTAAAAAACCAACCCTAATTTCGATCAATAGTTCTAGCGATTTTCAGTCCGAGATGTATTTCCTTGACCAGTCCCCGCTGATCGGCATCAATGATAATCTTAATCTTCTACAGTCACTTTTGCTTCATTCTGCCAATCGGTGGACCTTTGAATAAATGTATTTTGATCAAGACACTCACACATATGTAATTTTTCCAGAATGTTGCATCATGATAAGCACTGCCGAGTCATAAAAAACCCCTGAACACTTGGACGTCATTTCCAGCTTTAGTTCTCTCTCTCTCTCTCTCTCTCTCTCTCTCTCTCTCTCTCTCTTATCTCTCTCTTTCTCTCTCTCTCTTTCTCTCTCTCTCTCTCTCTCTCTGTCTCTCTGTCTCCCGCTTCCAGCTCCGAAAACCTAGCTGTGAAGCAAAGTCCAGATTTTGATAGTCTCGCGATTTCAGGAGCTTTTGAATGTGGTCAGTAACTAGCATTCCGTTCCAATACTTTTGCGTCGGATTAGAGGGGTGTTTTTTGGGACACGCTGTATTTTGACATCCCTTATCGAAATCCGTTATCGAGGAGTGACGCTTCTCTCCTGACCCTGCCCTTTCATCGATTTCCGAGCCGGATCGGATTGCTAATTTTCTTTTGCAAAACGTGCAATTAAAATTCCAAATTTTTGATTGTTTTTGGATTTTATCTTTTCACAGGATCCTGTCTCTTCGCTTTTCTTCATCTAAATTGCTATGGAATCAAATGGTTGGGCCGACGATAGCGTCACTTTCCATCGCACACATTATTTCGTGTAATTTGTATTGGTACGTAAACAGCTTGTACCGGAACTATACACGAGATTTTTGGATGATTTACTTCTGTAAACTTGCACTTTGTGCATCAGTGTAATGGGTTTTTAATGCTTTTTTCAAAAGTTGCAGTTATTTATTCAAGGAAAATGCGAAAGATTAAAATCAACGTAATTTTACGTCACAATGCGCTGTCGTTGATCTTTGTATGTTTTTTCATCAGCTGATCATCCGGCGAATGTGGATATTCTTATCCAGTAAGGTGACCCCGGTAAATCGCAACGACCAATATTCCTGGGTATTAAGGTGTTATTGAACGATACTTGAATCCGTTGTCCATCCATTTCCCTCTTATATTCTTCAGCCGAGGTTTCACGGTGTTGACCGATGAATATCTGAATTAAACGAATCTCCCGCTTGCCCTGTTTCCACTCCTCCACCATCAGATTGATAAATTCTTGAACCGATTCTCCACACCTGTAGGCATTTAATTGAAAGTTCTCACATTTCAGTTCCGACCAGAAGTTTCGCTCTCGAAAAAAACGGAAGATGGATTTCTTCTACATTTTCGTTAATAAAATGAAGAAATACTTTGGTGGGCATTAATTCTGCAAGCTCTAGAAATTCGTATTTGCGTTGTTGCGGTTTCATCAAGTTGAGTAAAACGATCAAAGCAGCTTCATCATATACGGGTCGGATTGCTAGACGGTCTGCCCGCATCCACGGAACTGCTTTCCGTCGAGCCAAGATGTAGGCGTTTGATACGGTAATTCCAGCCAATAGCAATGCGGACGTACGTGCATTTTGTATGGACACCATATGGATGTCAGGTAACACCATCCATTTCGTCTTCATTTTATAGCTTATATCAATTCTGCTTAGGCTAAAGATAGTGACTCGATAGTCGGCCCAACCATTCGTTCCTGAGGACGTCATTTTCCATAGTTTTTGGCATGTTCTCGCGTATCGAAATCGTGTCTTTGGATCCATTGGAGTAAGGAATTCGAGAACGCGTCGATGGAATGGCAACGGAAGATTGATAAAATCTACAGCGGCGGATGAGTCAACCATTTGATCGCGAATTCTAAATTTGGAAATGAAAAGAAATGGGAAAACGCCCAAAATCCCGGCAGCCCGAAACCCCAGCTTTTAAAACGATTTATGGGGGAAACGGTTGTCGGGATTATGGCCGGCATTCAGAAGAAACCTCAAGAATTTTGCGACAGAGATAGATAGACTCCCCCCCCCCAGCCGGAATGTTTTGGCCATAACCTTTGTATTTTACATTATTGTAGGCTGATATTAAAATTACCAACAACATTTTTCGACGCTTTATCAAATGGCGTTGCAAAAATCCCGACAAAATAGCAAAAATACCGCAAACGTTGAGGCGCTTCGGCTGTGCGTGGGGGGTAAGTAAGCTTCTATCGGAATTTTAATGGTAAGTCTGGCAAGCGAGAATTGACAAGCATATCAACCCAGAAGATCGATGAAAATGACAGGGCGAAGAAGCGCCCAGCCCAAATATTTTCGATAACGTTTTTGATAAGCCAGGTCAATAGAACAAATTGTTCACGGTGGTGTAAAGATTCAACGCCGCTGGACACGTCGCAAAGATCCCTAAAATCCAACCTTTCCTGAGCTTTACCGGTTCGAAAGCTTTTTTAGCTCCGGTAAAAATTATATGTTCATAGGATCGCAACGAAGTGACGGTGTTAAAGAGGCTACAAAATGCCAAACAATGAGGCTACTTTAGAGAGTCCTGTACGTCCTACGCCTTTGTACGCCACAGAAGGCGGGAAGCTCGCAAGTTTGAAATTCCTTGTTGTCACCTCCAATTCCTGTTCTCCGCTTTTCTTGGACCAAATCTGTCGATTAGAAGACCAAAACCATTTAAAATTGAATGAGGATTTCAGAACTGAGCTCAGAATTCGGAAATCATAGTGTTTTGACAAAGAACGCGGACAAAAACGATGTCGCACAAAAATCAAAAGACAAAAATGAAAAGAGTGAGGGCTCTCGTCCCGCAGCGCACGCTGGCAATTTGCCAGAAATCAAAGAGCCCTCCCAAAAGGGCATTGTTTTGGCGGTTCAGTGCCCCTTTAGAGCTGCTTCTATAAATGTGCGCTTTGCTAAAAGTTTTGGTGCGATTTTATGGCATTTGTTGAACTTTCATTTCTCAACCTAAAGTAATTTATTCAGAGGAATCCGATCTCTTAAAAACAAAGACATGGAAAAAACATTGCCAAAAGGCGGAAAAATCGCGAAATGGAACCTTCTAGGGGGTAAACAACAGTAAAATAAAAAAAGATTATGGCCGAACATTCGGGTTGCCAATTAACGCTCAAGGCGGAGTCCGGTCAAAAGGATTGGGCCTTGCTCTGAGTACCTAACTTGAATCCGTTGGCCATCCATTTTGCGTTGATGTTCCTCAACTCGCGAAGCAGAGATACAATCCACCGAAAGGACAATCCTTCTAATTTCTCGTTTCCCCTGTTTCCATTCCCCCACAATCTCATCGATATATGATTGAACCAGATGAACCAGATGAAGCAGCTCTGACGAACCTCCGAAGAACAGAACCTGATCTGACGGAGTGGACTCAATCATAATCTGCGAGCACTTCAGCTCGGACCATAAACCGCGTTCCGGGAACTCTGGAAAGCGGACGGATGCCACGTTTTCATTAATATAATGGAGTACTTTGATAGTGGGAATTTTATCTCTGAAGCGTATCGATGTGTATTTGCGTAATTGAGGCTTCATATCTTCAAGAAGGGCCATCATCCATGCTTCTTCGAAGAAGGAAAATATTTTTAGACGGTAAGCCCGCATCCGCATCCGAATTGGCATGTCTTTAGCATTATTAGATGCGTCCACATTGATCTGACGTACAGTAATTCCACTCAGCAGCATTGATTGCGTTCGCCGATTTTTGATCGACAGATGGTATGAGAAACCATCATCTGGCCAGTAGTCGATTTCAACAACTTCATTTCCCGGAAACCAGTGCGTAAAATTAACTTCATAATCTGCCCAGCGATTCCCCCCGGCTTCAGTCAATTTCCATAGCCGTTGGCATGTCCTAGCGTATTGAAATCGTGTCTCCGGATCCATTCTGGTGATAAATTCGAGAAGACGACGATGAAATGTCAGCGGTAGATTGCAGAAATCCACATCAGCAGATGATTCATCCATTTGAGCGTAAATCTAAAAAAAGGCATAAGAAGCAATAAATCAGGGGGACTGTTTTATTTGGCCAGAGGCAACAAATCTATGGCGCGGACAAAATTTCGACAATTTCAGATTTTATTAAATAAATTTTTGATTCAAACTTATCAAACCTTGCTTTGCCCCCGGCGTAAATTTCTTCAAATAGAACATTACCAAATAAAGATAGGAAATCGAACGAACGGGTTATTAAATTCCGAAAATTTAGGTCTGGTATGAGAGTGTTAAGGATGGAACAATGGAAAAATGGAACCAACCGCACAAAAAATGGAACCACTAGGTAGGCGCGTTGAAAGATAAAGAATTTTTTAGACAGTTTTTGGGTCATTTAATGTAAAAAATCAGAGAAGATGTTGATTGATTCGCTGCAAACAAGAAAAGGCAACGGCAAACAAGAAATGGCAAGCAACCAGGCAGCTCAAACAATTCCTTATCTTTGCAGCTGCTTACCTGGGACGGTGATTTTATTGCTGCGTACTTTCATCGATTTTGCGGAGGATTCTCCTATTGACGGCTAGTTAAACCGATCGAAATTCTTTACAATTGGGTTGATAGCGCAGTCCAACGACTTATTTGGATCCCCTTGAAGTCAACGTGACTAATAAAAAGTTCGATACTTTATCGCTTCAAAGTTTTCCACTTTACAAAAAACGTTCAAAAACTTTTTAATAGCCCACTCGTCGTCAAAAATCGTAAAAAACAACTTGTGTTATTTATTGATGCCCGGCATATTTAAGCCTTTTGGTAAGGTAACCATGGTGCGATTCGCTTCCGTTCGCGAGATATTCTGGCCAAAACTTTACTTTTTTTTAGGCCCACCCTGTATCGTTTTCGTAAATTTGTCTGCGAATTCCCGGGAAGTTTAAGGATTTGCTGAAGTGTAAGCAAATTTATTCAGTGGCGTAAAAAGGAAAGAAAAGCGCGTATTTCACCATTTATTGGACTACAGGGTGTCCCAAAAAAAATCCCCCCCCCCCCTAGCCGGCCGCAGACCTGTCCGATTTTTACGATTTAGGTATCTATCGAAAGCTCTCGGAAAGGCGAGTCCAGCACGTCTCTCGGATTCTTAAAATTTTGAAATTTTTCTATCGTTTACTAATGTTTTTTGCGAAACCCGCGGATTTTCTGATGTTTTTCTGAGAAGGTGTTTTTTACAAAAATTGCAATTAAGGATTTTTATGCCTTTCCTGGCACCCCAACGACAGCTCTTTGAAGGCCGTTTGCGAAAACACAGCTTGGATAGCGCTTAAACCGGTTAAACTGCGTTTTGGACGAAAAAGCGTATCCTTTTTGCTTGAAAAATGCCGAAAATCGAGCAAAAAAATTCCGACATTTCGAAAATCGGCAAGACGTGCTGGACGGTTGGCGGTCACGATTTCGAAAATCACCATTTCGAAAATCACCATTTCGAAAATCACCATTTCGAAAAATCATCATTTCGAAAATCACCATTTCGAAAATCACCATTTCGAAAAGACACCATTTCGAAAAGACACCATTTCGAAAATCACCATTTCGAAAAGTCACCATTTCGAAAATCACCATTTCGAAAATCACCATTTCGAAAATTACCATTTGGGAAACACAGGGTTTAGCAATATCCCATTTCCCAGTCGCAGAAAAAATGATTTTCGTTGGCTGGTTTGAGGTTCGGGGGTCTATTTTTCCATTGGAGATATGATTAATTTCATCATAGACACCACTAAAACAATTTCTATTACATCACTAGTCATATCCGAGAAAAACCGTGGTTTTTCGACACTGCAATTTTTATGCCTGTTTGAAGAACGGGTCTTTTCGAACTGGGGATTTTTCGAAATGGTGTTTTTCGAAATCGTGACTTTTCGAAATGGTGATTTTCGAAATGGTGTCTTTTCGAAATGGTGTCTTTTCGAAATGGTGATTTTCGAAATGGTGATTTTCGAAATGGTGATTTTTCGAAATGGTGATTTTCGAAATGGTGATTTTCGAAATGGTGATTTTCGAAATCGTGACAGGGAATCGTGCTGGACTCGCCTTTCCGAGAGCTTTCGATAGATACCTAAATCGTAAAAATCGGACATGTCTGCGGCCGGCTAGGGGGAGGGGGGGATTTTTTTTGGGACACCCTGTATATACTGGGTCCTCTGCTCAATATGACACACCCATCTTCCATGTAGCCCACTCGAATCCGTTGTCCATCCATTTTCCGTTGAAATTCTTCGACCGGCCGATCATGGTCCTGTTCGACGTAAATTTGAATTTCTATAATATCCCGTTCCCCTCTCTTCCACTCTTCTACCATCAGATTAATAAATTCTCGAATTACGGGATATCCAGGGTCGTAGCCATTCAGCCCAAATTTCGGACATTTCAGCTCGGACCATACGCCTCGTTGCAGAAGAACATAGAGGAAAATGGCTTCTTGCACATTTTCATTAATGAAATGGAGAAGTCGGATAGTTGGTATGATGCTCATATCTTCAAACTCTATCAATTTGTACTTCCGGTCCAGCGGCTTCATCCCTTCGAGTAGATCCATCAATGTGGCTTCATCGGGGGCCTTTGAATCTCTAGGGAATCGGCCCGCATTCCGATTGGAATGCCTTCAGCTGGGATTGATGAGACTTCTGCGCGATCTACAGTAATTCCACCTAGTAGCAATGATTTGGTTCGCGCCTTAAAGGTACACTAACGTCTCGTTGGTTTGGTTACCGGCCGGTAACCGTCCGCGGGATAGCAAGCAGGGTTACGGTATGCGCTCGTCGCCGAGCAAAAGCGAACCCGGGGCGCTCGCCTGGGGCAAGCGCTTTCGACCGCTAGGCCATGGGAGAGCCGGGAGGGGGAGGGGGGAGAGGGGCTATGAAGGGTTGGCGCGCACAGCCGGCAGAGAACCCGAATTCCCGACCCCTGCGAAAATTTTTGAACGAGATTTTAGTGTACCTTTAAAGAGATGCACCAAATGAAGGTCTTGCGGCGGTTGGTAGCATACAAGCAAAGTGGAATTACTCTTGAATCTGATAAAATAATCTGCCCAGCCATTCGACCCGGCTTCAGTCATTTTCCATAGTTTTTGGCATGCCCTCGTATATCGGAATCGTGTCTTTAGATCCATTGGGGTCAGGAATTCGAGAATACGCCGATGGAATGTCAATGGTAGATTGATAAAATCTACGTCCCAGGATGATTCATCCATTTGATTGAGAGTCCTAAAAATTGAAGATTAGCAGCTATAATACAGGGTGTCCCAAAAAAAGATTAAACTCCCTGTAGCGGTCCGAAGAAAGGTCGGATCAGGATGATTTTTACACCATTCGAAAGCCCTTGAAACGGCGAGAAAACATGCGCTTTCGTTTTACGAACTTTTTTGGCCCGTCCTCTACATTTAACGATTTCTTAAAAATCGCAAAAATCAGCTTGGCTTTGAGCTTTAGCATTCAATTTACATGCGGATTGTTCGTAAAATCTGCAGTTTCCATGCATTTTGATCATAAAATGTATGAATTAAGATGCGTATCCTACCTTATATAATTTTGGAGTGTATCTCTGTGTGTGTGTGTGTGTGTGTGTGTGTGGATGTCACTTTCGAGGCCCGATTTGAAGGCCTTCCCGTGTCCAAAATGCCCTAATTCTCCGTCACCCAGGGGGAATCGACCCTCCTCTTTCCGATGGGGTTTTCAGAATCCCGGTAAAATACAAGTTTACAAAGTTAAAGCCGGTTTTATTGATTTTTGGGGGTCCGGGAGGGCTAATTTGCATAAGGTGAAAAAATACAAATTTCCTCATTCTGGCAAATTGCACGCGCGCATGTGGTCGTCTCTTTGGATCTGCCTCTCGATGCCGTTCCGTCCCCTTCCCCCGGCATGCCCCTTGAGACATAAAAGGGGTGTTTGGCGATTGTTGGCAGCTTTCCATGGTGTAGTGGTTCGAGCGTCGCCGTGCCAATCTACCCATCGGAGGTTCAATCCCCGGCCATGGGTGTTGTTTTGCTTTTTGCTTCAAAAGTAGGTTTTGGACTGGATTTCAGTGTATCGAAGCGATATTATGCAGTTCGTTGCTCAAAACTGCGCCACAGGCTAATAAACCCAGCTGGACGCTGAAACTAGCGCCGCAGGCTAATGCTTGCGGTTGACCCCTCACGCTTGCGCCGCAGGCTTATAAAAGAAGAAGGCCGCTAAATTTTGTGCCATTTGGCTTTGAAACGAAGCTAGCCGCTCAAGCTAGCGCCGCAGGTTTTAGAACGAAGCCAGCCGCTCAAGCTAGCGCCGCAGGCTTTAGAACGAAGCCAGCCGCTCAAGCTAGCGCCGCAGGCTTTGAAACGAAGCTAGCCGCTCAAGCTAGCGCCGCAGGCTTTAGAACGAAGCCAGCCGCTCAAGCTAGCGCCGCAGGCTTTAGAACGAAGCTAGCCGCTCAAGCTAGCGCCGCAGGTTTTAGAACGAAGCCAGCCGCTCAAGCTAGCGCCGCAGGCTTTGAAACGAAGCCAGCCGCTCAAGCTTGCGCCGCAGGCTTTGAAACGAAGCTAGCCGCACAAGCTTGCGCCGCAGGCTTTAGAACGAAGCTAGCCGCTCAAGCTTGCGACACAGGCTTTAGAACGAAGCTAGCCGCTCAAGCTTGCGCCGCAGGCCGAAAAAGAGAGCAAAGCTATTTTTTTCACAACGACTGATGATTGGTACAAAAATAGGCCCAGGAACCCCTTAATTTGAGTAGTGGGGTTGAAAAAGGCGACCAATTCATAGTGCCTAGACGGGGTCCAGCGGGGGAGAGTCGCGAAGCGGCTCCTCCCCCGCTGGTTGACAAATAAAAAGCGTTTGTTTTATAGCCTTTCGAAGAGCTTTAATAGATACCTAAATCGTCAAAATCGGTCGCTTCTCCGGCCCGCTAGTGGAGTGGGTCGAATTTTTGGGACACCTTGTAGATAGCGAGAACTAAATGGCAGAAACTGAAAATAAAGGTTCAGAACGCTTCCAGGAACAAGCCGACCAGCCTGTCAATCGATCAAAGTGCCCGGGCCGTCTAAAAGCGCCCGCTTAGATAACGGTTTCTGAAAAGGACTGTCTAAACACCAAAATGTTCACAGTTGCAGGATTCCTTATCTTTTATGCCCGCGATTTCAGGTATGAATTTTCGACAAAAATTCATTTATTCGAAGATATTGGAGTGGCGGATAGGCAATAATAATGAAACAGACTATCACTATGTTATACAACGGTAGATACAGATTACATATTCCTCCCCATGTTGTGCGTAGTCGACCCGAATCCGTTGTCCATCCATTTCCCGTTGATGTTCTTCAACTCGGTAATCGTCGAAGTCCGAATAAATGTCAATCTGCAGAATTTCTCGATGCCCCTTTTTCCATTCCTCGACCAGCAGATCGATATATGGCTGAATCGAATCATCGTCTTCCTCCCGGGTACGGACCGAAAACGTCTCGCATCTCAATTCTGACCATAGATTTCGTTCCAGAAACATTGGGAAACGGACCTCTTTCACATTTTCATTCATAAAATGGAGCAGTTGGATAGTCGGGGCTATTGCTTCAAATGTTATCATTTCGTACTTGCGTAATTGTGGCTTCATCTCTTCAAGTAGTGCCAGCAAGGCATCATCCCCTTTTGATTCTACGATGCTCAGATGGTCCGTCCGCATCCCAATTGGAATTACTTCAGCTGGGATTAATTCGATGTCCGCGCCGCTTACAGTAATTCCAGCCAGTAGCAATTGGATGGTTCGCGGATTCGCTAGGTACACTAACTCGAGATCTGGCAGTAGTCGTGGGTGACATAGCAATACAGTGGAATCGCCTCTGAAAATGACGTCATAATCTGCCCAGCTATGCACCCCGGCTCCGGTCATTTTCCATAGTTTTTGACATGTCCTAGCGTATCGGAATCGTGTCCGCGGATCCATTGGGGTCAGGAATTCGAGAAGACGCCGATGGAATCGCCACGGTAAATTGATAAAATCCAGATCGGCTGGTGGTACGTCCTTCTGACTGCAAATTCTAAATATTGGAAGGTGGGAGCGGTATTACAAGCTATTCCAATAAAAATACCCCTCGAACTCGACGCAGAAATATCGGATCGGAATGATATTTATACCATTCGAAAGCCCTTGAAACATGGGAACAATCTTCAAAATCATTTTGTAATTTTACAAGCCATTTTGTAAGATTTTCCGGTATTTTGGGCTGGCATATGAGGTAATTTGTTTTCAACCTTTCTCAAGAAAAGTGACCGGAAGTAGCCGTTAATTAGGTGCGGTTGGCGTTTCTAAAGGTTTTGAAACAGTTATAAATAGGCGCACTTAAATAAAACCAGGTTATGAAGTTTAATGCAAAATCGCCGTTCTAGGGGTCTTTCGAATGGTGTAACTTTCATTATGATCCGATACTTCTCCGTCGAGTTAGAGGGGGTGCTTTTTATTGGGCACTATGTACATCAAGAAATTTTTAACAGAGAGAAAAAGATCAAAATAAGATACAATAACGAAATAAAAAAAATCAGGGTTTTAATAAAATTTTGACACGGATGTAGTTTGCGGTGCGACAGGCCAGGGGAATCGATAAAAATGGCCGGGTCAAGAGAAACGCCCGCCTGGATAGCGGTTTTCGATAAGGGCTGTCAAAATAGGAAATTCGTCACAGCTGTCATGATATTTAGCGTCGAATTATGAATGCCGCGAACACGAATTGTCAACGGGGTTTTCCGCAAGATCGGAACTGGCCGACGGCTGAGAGGTTTTGCATTCTCTTTTTAGTCCTAGCCAATCGCAGTCCAAATTTCTGATTTAAATAACTGCATGACACCGGTGATTTCACGGTTTTTATAAAATTTTAGAACAGATCGAGCGCTCATTTCAAAACGACATGCCTCAGCGTCACATTTTCGGGGCTGAAGCATTGCTCGTGGCGCCGAGATAAATCATGGAACTTTATGCCGCTTACGAGAACATATGAAAAACAGATGAAAAATCAGAAGACTACGGACGCAACAATTGCTCCCATCCCACACTACAGTAAACAGTATTATTTTCGAAAAACAAATCGGAGATCTCCCAACTGAGAACACGAACACACGAAATATTTCTAAATTACTGGACGGGTGATGAGAAGAAGGTACTCGCGTGGTTGCCCATAATTGAAGGTCTCCGGCCGAAAAATCAGAAATACGAGCTGATCAAAGTTGATGGGCTGCACATTCAAACGAGACTTTTTATATTTAACCAGGGTTGAAAAGCCGCTTCGCGACTTTTCAACCCTGGCCCCGTCTGACCCCGTTTTATCCTTCACTTTGCATAATTTTCCTGAATTCAGATGACAAAAAATGAAAAACTACCTGTTGAGCCCCTTTATATAGTCGAATCCCCACTTCCGGTCCACGCTAATTGTTCCTAACAAAGAGGTTTTTACAAAAACTTAAATTTAAGTTTGAAAATAGGTGATTTTGTTAAATCTGATATGCGTGCAGTCATCTCCAGGCCATTACGCATCTAATGACGTATCATACATACCTTAAAATTGATCTCCTATCGAGATATCCTCCGGACAGACATCCGGAAGTGGATGCAAAGTGGCACACACACAGACACACACACACACAGACACTATTTTTTTATATATAGTAGGATTTTTGGCCGATTAAACTGAAACTGATCGAAATCTTATTTGAAATTTGCATCGACTTTTTGCCAATGCTTTTTCAGTTTTTTGTTTTCAGATTTTTTTCGGATCGGTGCCGCCCCAAAAAATTGGCTGTTTTGTGGATGAACGGCTGCCAACTTGACTATGGATGTGTGGCTTCCAGTCACCCAATAAATTTCCTGGACAAATAAATGGGTGGTTTGGGTGGCAGATAGACAGAAAAACAGAAGGAACCTATAGACTGACAGACAAATATCCCGGTTTACCCAGAAATTATGCCCGAAATCCTGGAATCTACCATGGCGGATGCAAAATAAATATCGCCAGCCCGACCACGTATATTAGGCGGGGGAAGTGACGCGCACAGGCTTTTTAGAGCATTTTCATATCGTTTTAGCTTTTTAGATTATTAGCAAAATCGCTATTTCGAACTACCATAATGTTTTGAAAAATTTGAAAATGCCAAAAACGCAAAATCTCAAAGTAATAATTAAAAATAATTTTAGTAGTTTTGTATTTTGCATCTTTGTTGGTTTAAAGCGCACGTTCAGGGAGGGGCCGTGTACTCGTCCCAACGTGTACACCCTATGGACGTAGCGACCGTGTGCACTGCCTGCCCGTGCTGTGACAGGCCATTCCCCTCCTTTGCGGCGTGGGGCGCCCCTCGCCCCCTCGCCAGGTTGTAGCTGTGGCTGACTGGTATCCATCCGCGCCTCCCGAGCGGGGGGCCCTGGTTCGACCCCCGGCCGCGGCGAAAATCTTTGTTTTTTTTTTTCTAAAAAACGTCCCTGAACGTTCCCTTTAAGGGCGAAATACCGTCAATCTAATTCAAAAACAAAAATTGGATTTATCGCAATTTCGGCATTTTTGAAAATGCAACAAACAGAACAAAGCAAATCTACAAAAATTCGAAACTAGACTTTACGTTTTTTATCGAAACACCCTTGTTATTCCGGCTTTTCCGGGACAATCGTTCCATTCCGATTCATTTTATGACGAGAAGCTATTGGCCGCGAATGTTGCTCTTTTTCGGGAGAGAATACTTTGACTGGCTGACAGACTATCGGAATTCACATCCCAATTGTCAACTAGAACGCCATTCCTTTCCTTGAGAAATAAAATGACTCAAGGCGTGCTGATTTTTGGCATGTCTGCTAAATTCAAAACGTCTCGATTCATTCCGACAAATTGCTATAAATAATGCCATTTTCCCCCATTTTCAGGCTTATTTGCTTCTTTTTGAGGTTAGAAAAGAGTGAATTAGGTTGCGTAATCCATTGAAATCCCATCTAGAAAAAGTTTTTGATGCTTTTATCGTTTTTGGGGTTTTTGGCATGTCTGCTAAAATCATGACATTCGTCGATTCGCAAAAATTGCGTTAAATGATTTTTTATTTTCAGTTTTCGTTGCGGGTTTTTGGCGTTGAGAAACACTTGTGAATTAGGTTGCGTAATGCATGGAAGTGCAAAAATTTTTCCTAAAATTTATTTTATTTTTTAATTTTTTGGTTAGTTTATGGTTCAATACTGGAAGATCTTCCCGTTAAATAAAATTTTAATTGAATTTACCAAATTCCAAGAGGCCAAATGCAAAGCTGGTTGCTTTTTACCTACGGTGCAGAAACTGTAAAAGACACTAAATTTATAAAATTTACTTCAGTAGGCCCTAGACACTTATTAATGCATTAACTGGCAACCAGTTAGGCTTTTCCTAAACTCGAGAACTCTTTAAACTTAACTTAGCCTTTCCTTCTTGAAACGCCGTATTTCTAAGCATACGGAATTTTTATCCTCGATTCACCGTCACACGTTCGCTTTATTTTTAGCCGTTTCTTCTGTTTATCTGTTATGACGTTTCTCTATCAGCCTGTCTCTCCTATATTTTAGCGTGGGTGTGTTTCTAATTGCCCTCGGGGTATCTTCTCTATTTCTCTCGCTTCTAGCCACTCTTTCTCCCTTTCTGACTACCAGTCTACCCGCTAATCCACTGATTACGGCCTAACGGAAGTGGGGGTGAAATGGAAAAAGGAGGCGGACCCGGACCAAAATGTTGAGGTATTTAAGGGGATGCCCTCGAGTATTTTTGGCAATTTTAAATAGCTATATCGCCATATATACCGTAGGGAATCAGGGGTTCAATCGCCCCGATTCCTGCAAATCGAATCTTAAACGCTTTTCCCATGGTTTATTGACCCCCCCCCAAGCGCCATCTGTTTTTCTGGAAATTCCCCAAAATCTAGCCTTTCAAGCCGACATTCAGTATTTTAGCTATTTATTGCTTTATTCTGACATCCATTTTATGGAACCTCGCTCTTAAAACCGTACAAAAATTCGGTATTTTCAGGATGGAGACGCAAATCTTGCAAATCGGTCTCCTGCTGGCCATGGGCGTCATATCGGCCATTTTTGGGCTGATCCCACTAAAGGTACGGTAGTGAAAATGTCGAAAAAACGTGTAAAGCACGATAAAATAAAATAAATATAAAAATTGCCTTACTCGCGTAATTTAACCCATTTCAGCTCCGTACCTTACCCGCTTTTTCGATGCAAAATTCCCCGCTGATGTCGTTGGTTACCTGTTTTGCCGGTGGTGTCTTTTTGTCTGTTTGTCTACTCGATATGCTGCCAGAGGCGTTGTAGGTTTTTTCGCGGGTTTTATCGCAATTAAATGGCCCCGGAAGACAAGAATCGACCCCTACGAGTTTCTAGGCCTCGACAGCTACGCAAAACGCGAAATTACGCAGCATTCGAGGGATTTGCGAACAGAAAAAGAAGAAAGTATTCTAGCACGTTTTGTTGCGCGATTTAGCGTGTCGCGTAGCCGTCTAGACCTAGTCAAACAGAGGGTGGAAGTTGGCGTCTCCCAATTCTACGTAAATTTTGGTGTGAATAAATCAGGAAGACTTTTTAGTGAGCAACTCGATAAAGTGAATGGCCGTTTGAAAGACTCCAAATTCGGCAGCTACTGGATTGGCCTTCTGATGGGTGTCGGTCTATTCTTTGTGCTATTTGTCGAATTTGTCACCAAACTCATATTTGGGACGGCTGGACATTCACATGGACCGCCTGAGCCTGCAAAGTAAGAGAGAGAGAGAGAGAGAGAGAGAGAGAGAGAGAGAGAGAGAGAGAGAGGATATACCAGGCTCTGTTTTTTTAGAGTGCTCCCTCGTGTCTCTTCCGGCCTAACCTTCCAAGAAGAGCTCGAAATCAATAAGGAAAAAGCTGAAGGAAGTATCGATAGTTTGGTAGGTTTAGACCGGGTTTTTGTGACTTTAATGGGATGGTGATGGCTAAAATAGGCCGAAAACCCCTCGGCCAGGACGGTTCAAACGGCTTCAAATTTTCTTTCAATGTCTCACTTATGAAAACTCAAAATTTTGAAGTTTTCTACTTTTTAAGTCCTACTGTGACCCAGAAGGCCCCTTCGAGGAAAAGATCGTAAAACGCTGAATTATTTGCTTGTTTCATCTTTTTGCTCTTTCCCCAGTTTCTTAACAATATTTTATTGATTATTTTCTCTAAACTGTCTACAATTTTCTAATTACTTAATATTAAATTAAAACTGACGTTTTTAGCTAAATAAAGGCGAGGCGCAGGGTCTGTCTCGGAGTCTTGCCCTGGTTTTCGCCCTCTCAATCCACAGTCTACTCGAAGGGTTCGCTTTTGGCGTTCAGGTAAAGCTTAAATTTATTTTAATATCATTTAAACAACACTTCAAATTCCTCGGGTATTTCATTGTTTTCCCTAATTCTTCCTTTAGACATCGGTCAAATCCGTTGTCGCCCTATTTTTCGGCATCATGGTCCACAAAGCTGCTGTTTTCTTTGCCGCTGGTAAATTTTTCAAACCCGCATTTTATCAAAAAAAGTTTGATTTGCCACAAAAATACAGCAAATCTTATCGTCTTCATTTTGCCGGACGTCAGTTTGCTTTAAAAAGCACTACAATCACCCAAAAATCTTTAAAACAATTATGTTTTACTTTTTTCGCAAATATCTAAAAAATGTGATTTTTTTCATCAAATAAAATCGACTTAAATTTTAGTTTTAAAAGCTAAGATCCTTTTTGAGGTTTCCGTCTCTCTTCTGCTCACCGAATCGTGCTCATCCCCGCATTAATGGTATGCTGGATGGCGGCGATGGCGCCGTTGGGGGGCTTTGCCGGGCTACTCATACAGGTTTCCATTTTTCTAATCTTCTATTTTCTGAATTATTTATTTAACGTAATCCATCATTTTCAGGAACCAGAAGGCACTGAATCCAACGCTAAGGGAGCATTGGTATTAATTCTCTCTTGCCTATCTCTGGGCACTTTTCTGCAAATTACGTTTTACGAGGTAGGCCAGTTTTTAGCACCAAGGTTTTTAATTATTGTCACGTAATTTTCGTAAATTTAATCGGCTTGAAATAGCTTTTTCCGTGTCGGCGAAACCGAACGCGCACAACTCGACACGCAACGCGATAAATATTACGATATGCAAGGCGAGACGCAACGCGAGTCGCAACGCGCACGCAACGCGATACCTAGCGCGACATGCAACGCGATGCGCAGCGCGATACGCAGCGCGATATGCAACTCGATACTTAGCGCGACACGCAACGCGTACTACGCGATACGCCATACGCAACGCGCACGCAAAGCCATACGCAACGCCGTACGCTACGCGCTCGCTGCTATCTTACTATGAAAAGGGCATGATCGATTACGTAATGAAAGGTGAACGCTTGCGTTGCGTGTCGCGGCGCGGCGCGGGAAACTGATAAAAATCCTACTATTTACTATTTTATAAAAATCCGTTTTAGCTTCTGGTGCCGGAGCATCAAAAAGAAGTCTCGAGAATTGCCCAACTCGGCGCCACTATTGCTGGATTTGTTCTAATTGCCATGACAATCATTTGCTATCCGGAAGAGTAGACAAAAGTTGCATAATATAACGATCTCCTGTGCTGTATAATTTTTGCTTGTTTTTTTGGACCACCATGAAGAGAATCTTGCTTTAATTTTTGCTAAATATCTGCGATACCTTTTGGATACTTTTATGTGATTTTTATACTTGCTGAAGAAAAAATGTGATTCTTGAAGCTAGGCAATAATTTGCTTTCTGACATTTTTTAGGGAAACCTGTATTTTCAAGTCTGTTACGTATAGAATATAAAAATAAACGTTTCTATTTGACTACGACCTACAGCAGTAACATAAAATATACTCTTTTGAATATTTTAATTATAGTTCACATGAGGAAAAATCATAAAAAACCTAAATTAAAGCGTTTAAACGAAAACACGCCAACAATTGAAACGTTTTTCAGCTGATTGGCTAAATTGGGGTACAATTGTGGCGTTCCCAGGCTCGGAAAAAGTTCTCGAGCTCGATCTCCGATTTTCCAAAATGGGAAAATCGGGGGCGGATAGGCTGGGATAAAAGGATGGGATTTCCCCAATTGATATCAGACTATCGTTCCCTTTCTCTCTCTCTCTTTCTCGCTCTCTCTCTCGCTCTCTCTCTGTCCCATCCACAATAAACCTAGCAACAAAAACCGTGGCTAGCCAGACAGCTGCCCGAACTTTCTATATTTTCTAAAGATTCTCAAATCGTAAATTAATACATTACGCAATATAAATGGCCCTGTCCTACGGAATTTCCCTTTCAATATTGATCTCGATTCTCCCGCTTCTCATCAACGCAGATAAAGTAGGTCAACCTCTCCAAAAAATCAACGGGCAGTCAATTCACCGGAAAATAGGCAAAAAATCGATCAAATCTATTTGTAAGGGTGATACAGGAGAAATATCTATTTTAAACGTTATTTTTTAGCAAACTGCCATCCAATTAACCGAATTTCATCAAATATCATTTATCTAATTCCGCAATATTCCGGATTACGATAAATTGGGCAGTTCTGACATTGGTCGAAAAATCGACAAAAAACCGTTTCGAGCGCTTTTTAAAAACTATGCAAAAACATAGCTATATCATATTATTTTTTATTAAACTGACACACAATAAACAATATTTCATACGATACAACTCGGAACTCCGCAATATTCCAGATTACGGTAGCTGGGCGGATACTGTGCAATAGCAGTTATGTTATTGGCGATGCTTATATTGAGCTGAACGATTTTGATGGGTGTAAGAATTTGTACTTTTTTGGTCTTTTCTCGGTATTTTAATTTACAAAAGTAATTGTTCATTACAGTACTGCCTCCCGATTTTATGGGCGATACGATCGCCCATCTCGAAAATGAACCGGGAAAGCGGAAAACGTTTCGAGTGTCTGGAGAGGCTTTTGGTAGGCTTATTGTGTGGCAGCTCGCCCAAAAATCTTAAAACAACTGCTTAGTTTGTTTATCTGGACTACAAACTAGAACTTCCAACTTTGAAAATTCGAAAACTACGAATTGCAATTTTTTTTGTTTGATTTCCGTTTAAAAGAACTCTATGAATTATGGATCTTGACTATGGACTGCAACTCTGTTCCTTTGAATGTCCAAAAGCTACAAGCTACAAAAATATTTTCCATTAGAGGCTACGCTGGGCTACAAACTACCACTTAGCCTGTTAAAAACCTACAAGTTCCAAAAAATTTCTATGACTGCTCCAGACTAGATTGGCATTAAATAACGTTTCTGAATCGTCGATCTGGACTACAAACTACAGTTTCAGCCCCTAAAAACCCCGTAAACAGCAAACTACAATTTTTAGATATTGGCACAAACCCTCGACTCGAGCCTTATTTGCGGATCTACCATGGATGTGGCGTTGTAATTGTCATATATATTGTCTACCGTAATTTTCAAGGAATTCCGCACAGAATGCATGCAATTAATCCCGGAAGAAGCGCCGAACGCTGATTATTTCTACTACTTGGGCGATCTTGTCCTGCAGGGCAATAAGGAAATTCCGGTCGGTTTTTGGATTAAAATTAAGAATAAATTCAAATACCGTAATTATTTCTGTAAATTTCTATCTACCGGAAACCGCTTAAAAAAGGATAAAACCGCTTATTTTAGGCGTGGCATTCATGCGAGCCAAAATGGTGCCGGCCGATGACAAAATGGCAGGTCTGCTACCCGATGCAGTAAGTTTTTCTTTGAAAAGGTTGTAGTTTGTAGTCTAGCGTGCTTTGACCAAAATAATTTTCTTTTTATGCTTAATTGACCTGTAATATACCATTTTCGATCGTTATAACCTAATATTATGAAAATTCCAACATGCTGGCCGTTCAATGCGTTTGCGTTTTGCCTTGGCGCCTGTGATTTGTAGTCTGGCGTATCTTTTGCAGAAATATTCTTGTTTTACGCTTAGCTGACCGGTAATCTACAACTTCCGATCGTTATAAAATGAAAATTGTCGGAATTTTTGGATTGAGTTTTTGACAATTTCATGGCGTAATCGATTTCAGGGGCAAAACCGAATTGCTGAAGCGGCCAGTGAAACCGGCAAAATAAAACGTAAATTTGCTAGTTCTGTTTTTAATAAATACGAATTTATCGTTGCGCTTTGTATTTCTGAAATATCACAATAGAATGAATGATCGATATGTTGGGACTAGAATCGGGGTGGAAAAGTAACACTAAAATGCAAATCGAATCGTCACGTGGGGTTTTTGGTGAAAGATATTTTGGGAAACTGTAAGCTGGATCACAGAACATAAGTTCCAAGTTAAGTAAATTAAGCGGATGCCAGTTAAGATATTTGGAGATTATGATGGCGTAATCGAATAAGAAAACCACGCTTTTTGGTTTTTTAACGGCCAAAAATCCGGATTATAGTAACTTTTAGGACAGTTGATGGCGTAACCAAATAAAAACTTTAAAAATAAGCAGAAAACAAAAATAAAACTTAAAATATCGAAATAAAGTTTTCTGCCTAATAGCCCCTATAATAAACCGAGATTTCGATGTGGATATCCAGCAATTCTCGGGCTTTATCAATGTAGAGGGCCGTCTCATCCCAACTATGATCATCTGAAAATATCGATTGTTTTTGGAGCATTTTTGGTAAAATTAGATCAAATCTTCCAAAGAAATTTAAAAATACAAAAACTGCGATTTCAACAATTTTTAATATTTTTAAAACTATCTTTTACCCAATACCGATTAATGCATTTAATTTAAGGTAAAAACTGACCTCTCAATGCCTCGAAAAGATGGAGAACCGGGAAAAAAAGGGCTTGTGCCGATCGGGGACGGCTTTCGGCTTGACGCGTAGCTCCTCGATGGATTGGAGAAATGATTGGGGGGATTGGAGCTTGTCTGAAAATTGGATAGGGTTTATTGGCTGTCAGAAAAGCCAGGTATGGATGGCACTATCCCTTTAAAACGTATCTTAGGGTTTTACGACGCTTAATATACAAAAAATAATGAAATTTCAGAAAAATTCCATTTTTGAAAATTATAGCGACAGTAAATTTCTTGTTGTCTCCAACCCTTTAAAAGTATAATTTCGTTTCTATTAACCTACCAATAATACTTTGCATATGTGCTCGATGATCTGGGTCACCATAAAGTAAAGCACTCCATTGATCAGGGCTAATCCTCAACCCAGCCTCCACTGCCATACCAACGATCTGGGCATCATGCTCCCGGCGGAGTGCCTCGTAGCTCCTGAAAATCATTTAATTTGCTTAGCTGTTAGCCAGAATACCTGAATTCCTCTTTCAATTGCATCAGCGAGCTCTCCCCGTCCCTCTTGATGACGTTGAAACATGAGGCACGGTAGAGGAGCTGCACCACATGGCCCACGCATGTTTTTGAGACCTGAAGTTGGGGGTAAAATTTCCGAAAGTTCTGGTTCTTCGAAAAAATGATTTGGAGACATCTGGATGCATCTAACCCTGGAATTTACCCTAGTTTTCTCGAGATTATTTGCCTATTTTTTCAGATATCTTTCTAACGAAATTTTGTTGACCTACATCAACAGGGACGTAGCGTAAGGTGGCCCCTGGGCCCGGCCCCCCCCCCCCCGAAATCGGCCGGGGCCCGAAAATTTCATAAGGGGGGACCTTTATGATTTTTATTTTCTCAAAAATTTTTCTGCCTACGGCGCCATTTTTTCACGTTTTTACTGCTATTTGTAGAGCTACATAGCCTTTTTTCTAAAATTTTTTGCCTGCGGCGCTGTTTTCTTGTTAATTTTTTGAGTTTTTCGGAAAAATTTTTTCGCCCCCCGAATTTTTTTCTGGCTACGCCCCTGTACATGGGTGGCGCCACCGCCTTATCATGACTTCGCGCTTTGGATTCACTTGCGCCAGCCATTCGCATGTGACCAGGTTTCTTCAGGGTTTTATTTTGTTGTGTAATTTTGATTCAACCAATCTTCTCACAATACCCTTACATGGGTACCCCAGTGACGGTGACGGTACCTCGCGAAGATGGCCCGGAGCCTGCACCCCGATAACAATCTGACTCTGAGTAATGGCTTATACCTGTCGAAAACCACCTACGCAACTATATGTTGATAAGAAAAAATTATGCCATGCAATAATAACGCACGTTATAAAACCTCGCTTTTGCCGCTTAGGCATAAGCTAACTGTAAAGTGTTTTTACTCAACTTGGAGTTTCGTTTCGGGACCAAGCACAACTTGTGCAGAATTTTTCGCTGATTCCGAATCCATTTTCCAAATTTGCTACCGACATTTACTTTGAAAATTATAAGGCAATTATGGTAGAGTTTTTCAGCAAAATCAAGGTACCGTCATCGCTTTCGAATATCTTGATCAATTTCAACATCGAATTTGGATAGACATTGGCTAGACAAGCTACTAAGAGGTCAAAACAAGTTTTTTAATAAAATAATTAAATTTGACTTTGCCAATGCACTATGGTGCCAACCGGGCAATGGGCTGTGAGCGCCTACTTCAGGGCACCTGGGAGTCCTGGGACCAAGGAGGGAATAGTGGGCCAGAATCCTAACTTTTGGCTTTTGTGAGCTTAATTTGCACCAAAAATTACTTTTTAAACAAAAGTCCGTAGCAAATTTGGAAAACGAACTCGGAATCAGCGAAAAATGCTGCACAAGATGCACTTGGTCCCGAATCGAAACTCCAAGTTGAGTAAAAACACTTTACAGTTAGTGCGCCAAATATCGACCCCCCCCCCGCCCCCCAGCGGGCAGCAACAACGTCCGATTTTGGCGATTTAGGCATCTATCGAAGGCTAAAAATCATCCCGTTCACGTTTCTCCGGGCCGCTTGACGCGGGTGTTTGGGGGCTCCCTGCAGGATTTTCGAGCTGAAGCGTGCACCAAGAACATATTTCTTTTATTACTAGGCTATTTCGTTGGCGGGGTCCATTTTTGTGTTCGTTCACCATCACACCACCATCGGCAGGTTTTAAATGTTTTCGTGCTACTCCCATCATTATAGTGGATGAGCTTTGCGGCAGAATTGGAGCGACTTTCCGTTCATGAACAGCGCGAAAGGCCTGTAGTAAATCAGTACTATGAGAGCAGGGCCACGTTCCGCAGGCCCAACTTGAACGATGCCACCAACGTCCTCGATGTGTTCCCGATTTTAGTCCTACCTTCGCTTAAACCGGACAAGGTGAAATCAAAATCTTGCCAATATCTTTGTCAGGACGACAAGTTTTTCCGGCCGAAGAACCTCAATGATGAATTTCACGTGATAGCTAGGGGAACGTACGCTGATATTATGTAAGGAAGTAAAGATATTGTGGGAGATATTGTCTTAAAGAGCCGCTAAAATGTCACAGAAAGGAACAGATGCCGGCGATGTATCTGTGGCAATAAGACGGTAGGTCGATTCAGTGGCATTTCAACGCTTCGATTTGATATTTTGCTAAGGTAGCAAATTGATGGACTTAAGGTATTCGATTGAACGGCTCTCATCAACCGTCGATGGATATCGGCGAGTGAAGCGTGAAGTGGACATCGCGCCCTTCATGCAACACGAAAACGTAGGGTGCCCCAAAAAAATTCTTCCGGGCTTTGGGCTCGAGCAACTTTTGATAGAAGAATATTTCACCATGCGTAACCAAGAATGTATAAAAGTGTCGGGAACTCCGATTTGGAGAAACTTGATTTTTCGATTTTCGGTGACGTACCCATAAAAATGACACCCGAAAACTGTGCGTTCGGGGGAAACTTGAAATGCATTCCCCTCAAAATTTGAAAAATTTGCTATTAAGATTCAATCTCCTTGCCATTTATAAGCGAAACACCAGAAACCTCCCACCACTCGTTTAAGGACGCGGAGTTTTCGGTCGTAACAAACGTCAATAGGCAAGTTTTCCAGATTGTCAAATTCTACGGAACCTGGCCGGAGCCTCCCACTGGACCGACCAAGTTTTTCTGTATCATTACGGAGCGCATGGATCACACGCTGGAAAAATACTTCGAGTTGTTTTTATTCCGGCTGCCGAACTTTACGTTGCAGGCACTTGCGGAAAAAGGACACCTATGATCAGCCGGTTAAACGAGACATCCGACACATTGCTGCAATGCTGGAACAACTATTGCGAGCGCTGGATTTTCTTCATAGCAACGGAATTATACATCGTGTAAGCCATACAAAACCGAGGATATCGCAACAAGATTTCATTTACTTTAGGACATTACCCCACGCAATATTGGGATGAATCAAAAAGAGTTTGTCGTCAAACTTCTGGATTTTGGATTGGCCAGGTAATAATTGATCGATGCTTTCGAGCCCGAACATCGCTGTTAAAGGGCACGTTCAGGGACGGTTTTTTGGAAAAAAGCAAAGATTTTTACCGAGGCCGGGGGTCGAACCCGGGGCCCTCTAAAGCGGAGGGAGGTGCGGATGGATAGATTTACTAACGTTATACCGAAAATTGATTATGCAGAAAACCATTACGCAGAAATCCATTATGCCGAAAATACATTATGCAGCAAAACCATTACGTAGAAACCCATTATATCGAAATTTCAATACACAGAAATTTCACTACGCAGAATTCCGTTACGCAGAAAACCATTATACAGAAAACCACTACGCAGAAATACATTACCTAGAAAATTCATTACGCAGAAGACCATTACGCCTAAATTTCCGTACAAGGAAAACTTCTCTTTGCTGGAAATTTCCGAGTTGATGACAACGCATGATAAGGCAAAAAATTGGTGGATAAAATCCGGGAAAGTTAGCAAACAGGGTTCGGAGAAAGTCTTCAAAATTTGTTTCAAGAGGTATAGAGAGGAGGGTGAGTATCGGGAATCCGCACAATTTTCAACGATAAGACTATCTGACTGGGTAAAGTCCGGAGTCAATGATGGCAAAACTCAACGACCGCGGATCTTTTTTGTATATAGATCGTATGGGAGTGGTGGTCGGGGTAACAAATTGCTGGAATATTTTCTATATAATGATTTCTGCGTAATAGTTTTTCTGCGTAGTGATTTTCTGCGTAATGGGATTTCGGTATAATGAAATTTCGGTCTAATGGATTTCGGCTTAATGGATTCTGCGTAATGGATTTTCTGTGTAATGGTTTTCTGCTTAATGGGTTTTCGGTATAACGGTTTTCTATCTAATGGATTTCTGCGTACCGAAATTTCTGCGTAATGTTAATTGCCCAGGCGCGGATGGATACGAGTCAGCCACAGGTGCAAGCTGGCGAGGGGCCGAGGGGCGCCCCACCCCGGAAAGGAGGGGAATTGCCTCCCACGGCACGGACGGGCAGTGCGCGCGGTCCCTACGTCCATAGGGTGTACACGTTGGGACGAGTACACGGCCCCTCCCTGAATCTGATTCTAGAGACATCCTCCCCAACAACGACTATACAATCAACGTCGATACCCCGCCAATCTATAAGGCTCCTGAGGCACTGGTTCAAGAAAAGTACGATACTGGAGTGGATATTTGGGCTACCGCGTTGGTGACTGTCGAAATGTTGGGGCTCAAATTGATGATGCCCCTCGATTTGCACTCTTCCTCAAAGTGTGCTTCCGTTGATTCGGTATTGATCAGGATGAGAAACGTTATGGCCGGTCCGGAAATCGAGCACTTGAGGTAATAGAATTACAGACAAAACCAAAACATTCCTTGAGCAAACTTTGGGAGAATAAAATCGATCAGTGCGACAGGCCACCGCTTATCCTTGATCCAAATCAACGTCTTAAAAATATCTTTGCCGACACTCTGGAGCCGCGCATCGGTGATAACATCGGGCCATTAACAAGTAGATACAAGTCTTAAGACCCTATCTTGATTTCTTTGCAGAAAACGACTTGTTCGACTTGTTGACTCAAATGCTAACTGTGGATAGGCAACAACGTCCCACGGCCAGCAACTTGCTCGCCCACGCTTTTTTAAACATTCTTAACGTAAGTTTTATACGGACTGAAGCGATGCAGTCCTTTCTCTTTTTAGCGGAAATTGCGGGAGCGAGCTGGGCAAACTGCAAATACTCTCGAAGCTGAAAACGACTGCGCACGTGCCGAGCTAATGAGCACCCGAACCTTTCGCTGGATTAACGTTGCTTCAGCCGGCTTGCCGCAACAAGAGAAACTTCACGGGAAGGAATAGATTCTAGATGTCAGTTACCCAATTTTTTTTCGCAATTGGCTGGGGTATATTGAACTTCTATAAACTGAAGCAACTAAAGAAAGATAGCTTCCTAAAGAGGCCTCTGTGCCTGCCTTGCTGGTCGGGGTCATTTTAGCGAACAAAATCAGGAGTCTCAAAGTATCTCAGCTAGCCTGCCCTAGCCACTGGCCCTGCTTTTCATATTTTTTTGAGAAGTGATACCATTTTTTCATACCAATATTTTTTAAATTTTGTCGCATTAATAATAAAAACTACCTGTGGATAATCCTCCAGCAACGTCTGCACAATATACATCACTAGCGTTTTCCTAGCGATGGAAGCCCCTTTGCTCAACGTTAGTAAAATGAGCTTCAACACGTCTTCTTGCATTGCTGAAAAAATATCCGCTGTCACTGTCTCTTTAAAATCAAGAAAGTCGCGTTTTCTACCATACCTGGCCCCAAAAATTGGCATCCCCTCGCACGGACGGCCGTCCATAATTGGGTGGAAAGACTGTGAGAAGATTGTTGATGGGACAACAGTTCGCTCAGTACCCGTTCCGCCACGCTACGCAGAGTACGGAGGATCTGAAAAAGCCGAAAATTCAAACGAAAACATTTTTGAAAAATCTGAAATTTTCTGTTTCGTCACGAAAATTCGAATGTCCTTTCTTCATTTTCTTTAAGAATTATACTATGGCAGCCAGAAAGCCTCCACGCGTTAAAAAATAGCTTCGATGTATTTTAGAAAAAAATTGACAGACAGTTCTTCGCACTTTTTGTAAACCGTTTACGCCATGCAATCCGTCTCGCTGAAATTCCATTTTTGCTAAACGATTACGCAACCAAATCATTTTCTTCAAATACTAAGGCATAGCATACAGAAAGCATCTACGACTCGAATCCTGACTTCTTATTTTTTGAAAAACTATTACGAACGTCATTGACCTTTTTTGGAAAACCGATTACGCCATGAAATCCATATATTTACTTTTAGACCTACTTTTGGCTTCGTCTCATCGTCAACCACCTGCATACATAGCAGAGAGACCAATTTTCGCTGTAGGGTCCGACTAAGCACCTGAAAAATGGTTTTCTGGTTTGTAGTTTTCGACGCTGGCGACGTACCTCGCTCCAAACACTGCCTCCCCTTTCTGAATTCGCCTTTCTCAGGTACCCAGCCAGTACATGTAGATTCAAATGACATTCCACAATTGAATTTATCTCCTCTGGATGACGGCCTGGAAAATCCATAGGTTTCTTGACTTCCTGGTTCCTTCAAACTGACCATAATGGGCTAGAAGGCGTGCAATTTCATGGGAAACGTCTTTCTGGACCCCGACAATCGAAAGGATTGCCGAATTGGTCGGCAATTCTTGGAGGGAGTAGCGATTTTCGGCCTGAAACCATTGGAACTTTTGGAACCGATTATGACATCAAATCGAGCATAATTTATTTTTTAAGTCAGAATTTCGATTTTTACGTTCTAATCCCTTATGGGGGAAATGTTTTTTTTGTCTTACGACAAATCAAGTCAAATAAAAAATAAAAACCTGATCGATAGGACAGTACGCTCCGGGGTACACGTGCGTACATGGCCGGCAGATAATGTGGCCACAAATCGAAGTGACCGGCTCTCGTGGAATGCCGAACATCTAAAATTCGATAATTCAACTCTAAATAATTTTGAATCTATAGTACTTTTTAAAATTTTGAATTTTTTAGCTTTTTGTAAAATACAAAATTGCGTAAAGTCCCAAAAAATGTTAGATATTTCCTGCTTAAAGGAATTGTGACATCTTAAAAACCTGATTTTATCCTTTCTAAATCATAAAAAATTCGGTAAAATGGACAAAGTATAAAGAAATTATTTTTTGAAATTCCAAAACCCCGAAAAAATCCAAAAACCCACCTCTCCACAGCTCGGACAGCACAGAATCTCGGACCATGATTGGCCCTGGGCGGCGGCCGGCATTTTACAAAATTAATGCAATTTTTGGCTATCAGATTCCATCCGAAAATAGCAACTTCCGAGGGTGCAAGAATTCGTTCTGAAGGGGTTATCCCCGGGGCAACGCCTTCTGGGGGAATGTCTGCGCTCTCTCCCTTCCCCCACTCTCTCCCCTGCCTCTCTGCCCTCTCTCCCCTTCCCCCTAACTCTCTCCCTCTCTTCCGTCGTCGTCAATCGATTCTGAAGCCAAACAACGGCCCCACCGACAATGAACACCATCGCAAATAGCCCCGGGGCTGTCTGTACAAAGGCGAGAAAAATTGCGCAAAAATTGCTGCTAGCCTGCCAAGACCGGGCTTTCAATGAGCCTAAAATTGTTCTTTTACGTGAAAAACTGTCGAATTTGACTTGTCTTTGATTTGATTTGATTGATTTTTGATTTGTCTGAATTGGCAAAACAAATTCCTCAAAAATAGCTGCTAGCCTGCCGGAATCAGGGCTGAAAATTGTACCAAAACCACCATTTGCATCAAAGTGGCATGAAAATTACACTCATTCTCGAAGAAAACGCCTTGAAATCCTTTTAATTTTTTTAATTCTGGATGGACTAAAGAAATGCATCGAAGGTCTCTGCCAACTTCATTAAAAAATTCCGCAAAAATTGCTGCTAGCCTGCCAAGACCAGGGTTCAGAAGGTTCAAAAACTAGTCTGGTTGGCGGAAAAACGGACGCATAAGCGTCGTTTTTATTTAGCATTCAGCAGTTCCACAATGATCTCTGTCGGCTTATCCGCAATCTGGCGCTGGCCTGATTTTACTGCGCAAAAATTCCTCAAAAATATATGCTAGCTTTCGCTTTCATGTTTATTTTAGCCTGCCGAAATGGGCCAAAGTTCTTGTTTTTGGCTAAAAAACGGTTCATTCTTGTCTAGAAAACTATTTTCAGGCCAGCAAGCGCTTCCTAAATTACCGGTGCTTGACATTTATTGAGCTATAGAACTCGTAAATTTTTATTTGGAGAGATATCATATTGAAACAACAAAATTGATTCAAAAAAATTTAAGTTAGTGGGTTAACCGAGCGGGCCCAGTATGTAGAGCATTTCCACAGTGGTGACATTGGCATTGGCCTGCCAGACCGACTCAACATCCTTCGGGTTCTGCACCTGGAAACACAATTCTTTTTTTCTTAGGACCCTTGTTCAAGCATAAATAACGGCGTGTTTCGAAATAAGTTTTTACTCTGCCTATGGGGAAAAATTGACAAATTTTTATGCAAAAATATAGAGATATCGATTTTTCTATCGAAATTGTAGTATTTTTCAATAAAATTTAGGCTTTTTAAAGGTTTTATATATTTTCTAGTTGATTCTACTACTAGCTTCTACTAAAAATACTATTAAAACACTATGATTAAGTTGTTAGACATTTCTAGACATATAATTACCCCCCTATGACGCCAAAAAAACAAAAGACAGCGTTACCGACCTCGATATACCGGATCTGCACGGGGAATGCGCGCCTGGTGTACACAGGCTGGTGGTCGACTCGCATCTGAATAAAAAAGTCGCTATAATTACAGAAAATTTTTATTTTTTAAGTCTTAAAAACTTTACAACCATTTTTTAATCGCGACTTTCATAGCTTTTTATTATCACAATCGACAGATACGGACCCGAAAATTAATCTAATTATTAAATTAATGAAATTACTCAAAATTAACATGTTACAACACAAATTCAACATGTTAATTGCGAAAACACGGACGAAAACGCGTAGAAAATTTCAGAAACACGAGTTTTTTTAAAAATAACTTTTTTGGCAGTATTTTCTCAGAAATACCGTTGTTGATCGAAACTTGAAAACCGGCTAGAATGCTAATTCGAAATAAATCAGATAACGCATTGTTGTCATGAACCGGTCGTCACTTGGCGGGATGAGGAAAGGAGCCTGACACCAATCATCCGACTGGCAGAGCTAAATTCGTTCATGTTAAGGGTGAGACATATGAGAGGGAAGGGGATAGAGAGGGAGAGAGAGAGAGAGAGAGAGAGAGAGGGTGAGAGAGAGAGAATGAGAGATAGTGAGAGAGGGCGATAGAGAGACAGCGAGAGATTGAGTGAGAGAGACAGAGTGGTGATAGTGATACAGAGAGAGAAATAAAGAGAGAGAGAGAGAGAGAGAGAGAGAGGAGGAAGAGAGAAAGAGAGAGAGAGAGAGAGAGAGAGAGAGAGAGAGGGAGGGAGAGAGAGGGTGATTTTTAACCGTTCATTCTTACCTGCATGATAATATACCCATCGGGTGTCGTTCGTTTTGGTAACGGAAGTAGACTGTAGTCTCGAGTGGGCAGCATGGGCTCTCCCATGATGGCGCCGAAAATGAAGCCAGACAGCAGAATTGTCACGGTCCAACCCCAAAATTTGAAGCAAAATTCCCGGCGTAATTGCTGGCGGAAAATCAAGATAATTTTTCATGAACAAGGCTCGTACCTTTATGTCTTTTTCCTCGAAACCTTGTTCAACTTCAGGCGCGTATCGCATTTTCGCCCGCGTCAGCAGCTTTCTTCTGAAAAAGCTTCCTTGATGAAGAAGCGACAAAAAAGTAGTTTCGTTACGAGAAACCATGCTATTCATTAAAGGGCTGCCGACGGCATGTGTCGATCCCCCCTCATCAACAAATTGGCAAGTAGCCAACAGGGAAGAGAGCGCGCCCAGGGGAGAGGCGCAGAGGCATTTTCTTTTCCGCGCGTAACCGATTGACTATGGCGTCGGCATCCCTTTAAAGATGATTTCTACGGAGATGTTACCGCTTGGTCTTGGCAAACTGGTTTTTGAGTCAAGGAAAACCAACCAGCTCTAGCTAAGAATTGGTAAGTTTTGTAACGTAAATAAATCCAGCTGATGAATACTGATACGAAACTGATGTTAGACCATCCTATCTGCTATGAGCGGTGGCCTAGCAATCCCAGATGAAAACTCAGCTCTGGCAGAATAGCCTCGGGAAACATCGACTAGCCCGCCATCCAAAAATTATCGCTAGATCGATCTCGATTCGAATGCATTGGTTCGCGCCTATTTGGTGCAAGATATGGTACCGAAGGGCTTCTTTAAAAAACGTCGAAATTCATAATGTCGAAAATCAGAATTTCGAAATTTACATAAGCTAATTTTCGCCGGAAAACCCCGAATCCTATGCGAAAACATTCGACATTCTGAATTTTCGACGTTATGAAAATGGAAATTATGAACTTCGATATTATGAGTTTTGACATTATAAATTTTGATATTATGCCCGATTTTGGGATTTGGAAATCGCGGAAAAATTAGAGTGGAGAATTGGAGCGAACCGTAAGGCAAGCCCGTCAAGCGGTCAAATACAGGGTGTCCCAAAATTATCCGGACAAAGTTGCAAAGCGGTTTTTTCTTATTTTTTCCTGTTTTTGCAGACCATGATTTAATTTCTATGGATCGTTGAAGTGTATTTAATAAGCTTAAAAAGAAAACTGCGCGTGAATCCGTCATATCTCTTCGGAATAAATTGGAGAAGTTCGAACCAAATTTCTCTCTCCTTGCAAACGCTGAAAACGCGCATGCTTTCCGATCCCATAAGGAACTTTAGCATGACCGGACGAACGAAGAAACCACAGGAAGGGTTTGGAAATGACCAGTCAACACTTTAGCCGGCCGAAAAACCCTAGGTTTACACCAGAAAAAAAAAAGTCAGCAAAAAAAGTTGAAATCGAGGTACGCGCCGCCCCCGTTGCCTTAAAGGTTTTGCTCTAGAGGAACCCTAAAAGCGTGATATGATTGTTGTAAAAAACTAGAGGCATAAACTTTTGGCGGTAACGATGATGCACAAGCGATTTAAATTAAGCTAACTTTGATTTTTGAGGAGCTTGAGCACGAGCAAGCATCGAAACACCTTGCCCAGTAATGGGATGGAAATCGGTATTAAACGGAAAAATGACCATTAACAAGTCGGAATCTTGGCGGAGTTAGGTCCGTTTTGCCAGAAAACGTCATTTCTTGTCCACAAAAACGCCTGAACACATTTTGAAAGTTTACCGCAATTTTTATGTTATTTAAGAGGCGAAAAATTTTAACATGCTCTTCGCTGGCTTGTGAAGCTATTTTGCGTTCTACCAGAATTTTTTTTTGCACGGTGCATCGGAAATGCCTCAAAAAAATATTATGAGATACAATGCGGAGGCCGAAAACAGCGGAAAAATTGAAAAAGTCAGTTTTCAGTTTTGTCCGGATAATTTTGGGACACCCTGTATGTATCTTGCAGTTCATTTTTCTCAATTTCTTTCCTGGTGATCTAGGTTGGCTTGGTAATGGAACATAAAATGATTCTATCCTGTTTATAATCAGTTTTTATTATATTTAAATTAGAAAAATGCGAAAAATTAGAAAATGGTTTGAAAAAGGCGAAAATTTGGTCATTTTGTGACATCGAATATTGTCAATTTTCGATCCTACAACCAGAAAGGAAATTCTGAAAGACCTCTGATGGCTTGCCCGGCAAATTCGTGGCACCGATAAACGCAAAAACTTTTATCAAGAGCAATGAAATTTATTAACAGAAAAATTCGTTAAAGAGCCAAAGAATTTCAGGTTAATGATGGTGGCAGGTTTTCTCGCCCAGGAGTTGCAGCGTTTCGATCTTCCTGGCGTTCGGGAAAGACTGCCAGATAGCCTCTGCTTCTTCTGCGGTGTCCACCTGGAATGGAAAATGATTTTTGAGGATCATTTTCTTCCATTTTTTTGTATTGTCCCTCAAAAAACAGCAACGTCACCCACCTCGATGTAACGAATCTGCAGCTGCAATTTGCCGGTAGCCCTCACGGGTTGGTGCTCGATGCACATTTCCTTAAATGGGCTTGGATGCGGGAAAATTGGCGTGACACACATTTTTCGCTAAAACAAAGCAATGCGGTTACCGCGTTACGCACCCCTTAAATTGGTTGTGCTCTATTTCGCGTGGGGGAAAAACTGTGCGGGGGGGATTTTCTTCGTTTTGTTATAACTCTTTTATATGCTGCTATTTTGAATTGTAATTAAAACTCTGAGTATATTTTTTGACGCTCTATCGAATGGTATTAAAGAAATTTTTGAAAGTTATCGAAAATGTCGAAAACTAACTTTCGATTCCACGATGCCATGGGGAAACACACCGAATAAACCTTGTTTTTGCTATAACTATGTTATAAAACAATATTTTTAGATGAAAATGAAAATGTTAGTATATTTTTTGATGCTCTATCGAATGACAGGTTCAAAATATCGAAAGCCTGGCGAAAATGCCGAAAACTAACATTCCGGCACCAGTTTCAATAGTTTTTTGTTGTTTTTGATATAACTTTTTTTTATTACAATATTTTTAGCTAAAACAAAAACTCCTAGTATATTTTTTGATGCTCTAACGAATGGCGTTGCAAAAACCCCGAGCAAATAGCGAAAAGATGGAAGGTTCCGCGAAGCATATTCCCCCCCCCCCCCCCCCGCGAAATAGAACAGAACGCTTAAATTTGTTTAGCCGGGAAGATCCGCAAATATTTGAGAAACAACGAAATGTTGTTCGGCCACACCGGCTGACAGGCCGATTCGTATTTGTATGTTGTAAATGCACCGAATGCATCGATACCCGTGATTCCCGGGCCGATTTTTATATTTAAAACAAATATAAAATGCTTAAAGGAACACCGAAGTGCCAAATCAACGCTCTTTTTTCGAGCGCTCTGTGATTTCTGGCAAATTGCCAACGACAAGGGCGGGTCGAGAGCCCTCCGGCATTCGAATTTTGATGCGGAATTGTTTTTGTCAGATTTCTTTGCGAAAACGCTAAAATTCGCTGATTCTGAGCTCATTTCTGAAGTCACTACAAGATTGTAAATAGCGTTAGTGCTCGAATCATCAAAATTGGCTCAGAAACAACCGATCACGGGATTTGGAGATCACGATGATGAACTCCAAATTCACGCGCTTCCTGCAAAGGCCTTCGACGTACAGGACTCCGGTTCTCGCGCCGTGACCCGATTTTTGGCAGTTCGGAGCCCCTTGAAAATTAACTCAAATAAGGCCCTTACCTGGCCCAATATTCTGCCGTCGACCGGTGGAATGAGGAAAGGCGCCTGGCACCAACGATCGCTCTGACAGATCTGAAACGACTTTGTTAGGCACATCTAGGGATTGCCCTCTCTCTCTCTCTCTCTCTCTCTCTCTCTCTCTCTCTCTCTCTCTCTCTCTCTCTCTCTTTCTCTCTCGCTTTCTCTCTCTCGCTCTCTCTCTGTCTCTCTCCACTCACCTGCATGTACATATATCCATTCGGTTTCGTTCTATCCGGTAACGGTAGTATACTGTAGTCTCGAGTGGCAAAGTATTCATCATTCACCAACAGGCCCAGCAGGAAACCCGCAAACAGAATGAGCAGCACGAGGGTGCAAAGCAACGAGATCGACCCACAAGTTGATAGCTGCCGTTGAAAAGATTTGCTATGAAAACAGTGGGGAGTACCTCTTCCTATGTATCAGCGACCTTTCCCGAGGGAGCCATTCTCGATGAACTTCACAAAGATCTGCTGCAAAAAGTGTTGGTACAATTTGAGACGCAAGGCGAAGAAGACAGAAAAGAATGGTCTTATTATTTTCCAGCCACTCCGATGATTGCCTTACAAGTTGAATTTGTAATCAAAATGCCGAAATTCATACTGTCGAAATTTCGAGCAGTCGAAAGTTTTTTGGTATAGGATTTGGGGTTTTGCCTGCAATTTGCTTATGGAAGGTTCGAGATACCGAAATTTCGACATGCTGAAGGTTTGGCCATTGCTAAACCTTTGTTTTCTGAAGATTCGGCATTAGGGATTTCGAAAATCAAGTATCCCTACAAATTACGTTTTTTGGAGCGCGGGTCTAAAAAATAAGAAAACTAGCTGGGATTTGGGAGATACTTTTGTGAGGCGAGGTGAGATAAGACCAGATACAAATGAATAAGATGGAAACTGATGGATGTTGATTATGGACGATGACCTAGTAAACCCAGATGAAAAGTCACATCTGGCAGAATAGCCTCGGGAAACATCGTCTAGCTCGCCATTCAAAAATTACCGCTAGATCGATTTGGATTTGAATGGATCGGTTCGCGCCTATTTGGTGCAAGATATTGTGCCGAGGCGGTTTCGGTAAGAGTGAGAGTAAGAGTAAGGTAAGTATCAAGCGGAGCAGGCAAGGGTTTTTGCGACGTTGACCGGTTCTAAACATGAGCGAGATCTGGCAAAGCGGAAGCTGACAATTTCTGCAGGTTTCGGCGAATCTGGCAAGTCAGGATATTTGCACGATTTTGGACATAGTGAGCCAGGTCGCGCGCGTTTCGGCGAGGGGAAGAGCGCAAAGGGTAGCCCGAAGTCTAGCCGCTTGCAGCGCAATGCCGCTGTAAGCGGCTTGTATTTAAGGTAGAAAAAGCTCGCAACACATTAAAGAAATTAGCTTAAACATTACGAAAATTTGGTTCTTTTTGCGTCCAAAAACCTTTCGACAAGAAATTTTTCGACCTAAAATTAAACCTTTGCTGCTCTGAAATAGTTAAAAACAATATATAAACGCAAAAGCGCTAAAAAAATTAGGCTTGGGCCGAAATAGGTAGGTTGCCCCCCGCGGATGCTGAAACCAGTATGAAAATCCCGAAAAACGCCTGATGGCACGCCCGCAAATTCGTTGCACCGATGAACGCAAAAATTTTTATTCTGAGAAATGAAATTCATTAAAAGAAAAATTGGTGAGAAACGACAAAAAATGTAGGTTATAAGTGTCTTTGCTCGCCTAGAAGTTGCACTGTTTCAATCTTCCTGGCATTCGGGAAAGACTGCCAGATAGCCTCTGCCTCTTCTACGGTGTCCACCTATAATGAAAAGAAAATAATTTTTGAGGGCCAATTTCTTCTTTTTTTGGTAATCCCCCCGCCCCGAAAAAAAAACAGCAACGTCACCCACCTCGATGTATCGAATCTGCAGCTCGAATTTGCGGAAAAACCTCACGGATTGGTGCTCGATGCGCATTTCCTGAAATCGAAATTGGCGTAGCTCACAATCGTCGGTCAAAAACTAAGCGGTTACCGTCTTACGTACCCCCAAAATGGTTTCGTCGCGAAAACCGGAGAAGAAACAAATATCGGAGAAACAACGCAAAGTTCTCGGGCAAAATCTACTTTTTTTGCGGGGTGTACGGATTGCATGTCGTAATTCAGCTAATACCCCGTGATTCTTAAATACCAACATTTTTTCATAAATAAACCGCTTTTAGAATTCTTGGATAAAAGGGGACTCACATTGGCCAATATTCTGCTGTCGATCGGTGGGATGAGGAAAGGCGCCTGGCACCAGTCATCGGTTTGACAGATCTGGAAGGACTTTAAAGGTACACTAAAATCTCGCTTAAAAAGGTGGGTCGCGGCCGGGAATTTTGTCCCTTTGTCGTCCCTCGGACGGTTTCAGGGGTCTCTCTATCTCACTCACTCACTCACTCACTCACTCACTCACTCACTCACTCACCCCCACTCACTCCACTCACTCCCACTCACTCACTCCACTCACTCACTCACTCTCTCTCTCTCTCTCTCTCTCTCTCTCCACTCACCTGCATGTACATATATCCATTCGGTTTCGTTCGAGTCGGTAGCGGAAGTAAACTGTAGTCTCGAGTGGCAAAAAGTTCATCCATATCCATGCCCATCATGAAGGCCAGGGACAGAGGGATCAGCGAGAACATGCAAATGATGATGATGATCGCAGCCCATTCCTGCCGTGGAAAAGAATTGCTATGAAAACAGTGGGGAGTACCTCTTTCTCTTTATCAGCGACCTTTCCCGAAGGAGCCATTCTCGATGAACTTCACAAAGATCTGCTGAAAAAGTGTCTCATGCTTGCGACGCAACGCGAACAAGTCAGAAACTAGCTCGATTAATTTCTAGCCACTCCGATGATGGCCTTACAAGCTTGATTTGTTATCGTAATGTCGAAATTCATACTGTCGAAATTTCGATCAGCCGAAACTTTTTTTTGTATAGGATTTGGGGGTTTGCTGGCAATTTGATTATGGAAGTTTCGAGTTACCGAAAGTTCGACATTGACATTTTGTTTTCAGAAATTTTGGCATTATGGCATTTCGAAATTATGAAGTCCCTATAAATTACGATTTTTGGAGCGCGGGGTTAGGAAAAGTAAGAAAACTAGCTGGGACATGGTGGGCTCCGGGAGGCAGCCAAATGGGAACGAATGCAGGGGGAAACTGATGTGAGCTCAGTATCTGCTATGGGCGCTGACCTAGTAGAACTGACAGATGAAAACTCCACATCTAACAGAATAGCCTCGGGATACATTGACTAGACCGCCATTCAGAAATTTTTCGATAGATCCATCTCGATTCGAATGGTTTGATTCGCGCCATATTTAATGCACTAAAGTTCGCATTGGCTATCTGTCAGCGGTTCCGAAACGAATCACAAAACTAAGATCCTCAATCAACTCTGATAGGGTGCCTGTCCCCGGTTGGCTGCTAGAAAAACCGAGCTAACTGTAAGGTGTTTTCGCGTAGGCTATAAATTCCATATGGGACCAAGCTTACCTTGTGCAGAATTTTTCGCTGATTCCGAATAGGTTGTCCAAATCTGCGCAAAAGCTCAAATAAAAAATACAGCTGTTTTTTTCACAAACCGGCGCGAAATGTTCGATTTAAATCCCTCCAAAAATCTTCTAGAATACTTTTTCGGTAAACATAAGCCACCTGCCGGGGGTAGAAAAATATGCTTTCTCGAATGAGCCATCTTACGGAACTGGAACTTTGGCCCCTTAGTTAGTGCGTTGTGTCGGTGTCCGGAGAGATCGGAATGCAGCCCAACTGTTTATTTTGGGGAGATCGTGAGTAAAATACATTGACATAGTATCATTCTTTGGCGCATTGTGAAATGCAACATAATTGAGGTCAACGTGCATTGTGTAGCTCTGAAATATACTGAGGGGCTGGGGTATATCTGGCTCCGGTAGATTGTTGCTGGTAGACTGTGTCGGCATCGCGATGCTTCTGCTCTTCGTGGCTCAACAGATCCAAGAACGTATCCTCGAGGCTGCATTGCGTGATGTTGTAGTCTTCAATTACTGGAAAATACAGATAGGACGTAATCAAATAAAAAAACATACGGAGGTCATTATGAAGTGGAGCCATATCGATGAGCTTTCCCCACAACACGGACCATGTTGCATCTCGATGGGGCGGTATCTGATGTTGGTGGTAAAACGATTGGTTCTGGGCTGTTAACGGGGAAGGGGGGGGGGGGTAACTCTGGCCTATCGCGCGACGTGTCCGATTTTTATGATTTAGTTATTTATCAAAAGCCCTCGACGAGCTAAGGAGTTATGTTCTCCTCGATTTTTGAAGTTTCGGAACATTTTTGAATTTAACAAGTGTTTTTTTGCGAAATATGGCCAATTTCTGATGCTTTGCTCCAAACCTGTTATAAATCAAACTTTTCCATTTTGATCTTTTTTGCTAGCAACCCGTTTTTTGCCAGCGTTTTGAAAGCGAATTTTTTGGATATATGCGAAAACGGCTTGGTTGGCTGCTAAGCCAATAAAATTCAGTTAAAAAAACTTGTAACTTTTGCATAAACTTCCGAGATTCGAGCAACAAACTCCGGTATTTCAAAATCGAAGAAAACACATCTTTTCACCTTGTCGAGAGCTTTCTCCAGATACCTAAATCGTAAAAAAACGGACACCCTTCGGGACCGCTAGAGGGGGTCTTTTTTTAGGGGCCATGCTTTTAGAAATTCTTCAAAAAACCAAGTTTGTAAAACTTTACATTTTTGTGATTTTGTGGTAAACGTAAAATACGTAATATGTTTCCACACCGGCTCAGTCAAAAAAACCCATGCTTCCGACCGCCACATCGTATCCCTTACCTGCCAAGACACCGTCAATGATTCGCCCGCTTCCCTGATGGCCGCTCCCGGGAATATGCCCCTGATGTGGCGATCCAATCTTCTCACGACAAACCGGTGTTGCCACCCCTTCATCTCTTCGCCCGTTCCTGCATTCGGTAACTTTCCCTCATCGTGCATCTCGCGCAGAACCTCCTCAAACATATCGAGCTCTTCCCGTTTAGTTGGCCGTTTCAGATCAGCAAACTTTTTCCATCTCAACCACAGTGTCAGCGTGTATCCTGTGCTGTATCTGAAATGAGAAAAATTGTCAAGAAATGGCGGCCAAAGGCCAAATTCTATTTCGTGTACACAATCGCTTTCACCCACTTTGACTTGAGATGTTGACTACTCCCAATAGCCGTCATTTTCCCTCGACTTATAATGGCTATTTTGGTGCATAATGCTTCGCATTCATCCATCGAATGAGATGTCAATAATTGGGCTGTTTCTGCCTGGTTTCCAAGATTCAAATATTTCCAGATGTCCCGTCGCGCCTCCAATTTTATGTTGATTAACAGAAGAATATTGCATACCTTTGGATCGATGCCAGCTGTTGGTTCATCTAATACTCGAATTGTATTCTGTGCCAATAGCGCTATTCCGACTGAAATCTTTCTCCGCTGGCCACCCGAACATGTTCGTAATTGGTGGTCGCCGTGCTTTGCCATTCCCACGGCTTCGAGCGCCTGAATGGTAATTTATACGAGTAAAAAAAGGCTGTAAAGTTCTCGAAAATCAAAAGCATTCGATTTTTAAAGGGCCCTGAAAATGAATCGCCGTTGGATTTTCCCGTGGTCAGCTCTAAAATCACATTCTCGGCCGTGCTGGGCCAATTCAGAAATGAGACCAAAATCGGAGAATTATAGGGTTTTTACAAAGAAATCTGGCAAATACGGTTTCTCGCAAAAACGAACGCGCATTGTCTCTCACCCCGCAGCAGCCGCTAATAAAATTCAGGGTCCAGAGTTTCCCCAAATGGGCCTTGAGGTGGCAGTTCGGTACCCCTTCAAAGAATTTTATACCAAAAAGGTTCACCTCTAGGGCGATTTTCCGCGGCTCCTTATACCCATGGAAACAGGCCATCAGCTCAAGCGACTCGAGCCCTGTCAAATCCAAAAGCACTGCATCAAACTGCGGGCAATAGCCGATCGGCTAAAAGATCAACTTCTTTGAAACCCTTTTTGTCACTTACAACGGACGCATCGAGTTCTCCCAAAAGTTCGACCCTTCCACTCGTGGCGTATCGCAGCTGTGTAATGATATCAATAGTCGTCGTTTTGCCCGCTCCATTTACTCCTGAATTTCTCAGATTAGAGTATGTATGTATCAGCGATAGTTACCTAGCAGGCCAAAGCACTGTCCTTTTTCTACGCCAAAAGTCAGTCCATCGACCGCCGGCCGAGCAAAGTTCCAGTTGTAGACCTTTTTCAGATTTCGGACCTGAATGATTTTGTTACGGAAATTATCAAAGAGCGGTCGATATTTAAAATCGCAGGATTTTTATAGTGTAGCTTTTCAAAAGCTGCTTTTATCTAGATTTTCGCGTGTCTAAAAACAATCATGAAAAAATCAACAGTATTTTTGTCAGAATTTCTACTAACAAGGAGTCGCTTTTAGGTGCTTTTGGAGTTTCGGAACGGGACCTAGCTAGTTCGATAGAGAAAAAAATTCTGAGCAACATCCCGTTTTCAAAAAGTGCTGATCGATAAAGCTGTTTTAGAAAATTTAATTTAATTAAAAATGTTCCCGGTATCCGGACCCTTGTGGTGATTTGAGGTGATTTGCGGCGGCCGATCGCCCCCGCCACTGAGGGACTTCACGCGCCTTGGATCTCGTCCTAAGCATGGCCTGGCTAGGGCGATGGCCTACGAAGTTTTTTTGACCTTTTGCCACAAGTTCGATCCTTATTTACCGTTAACTCTTTGCTTTTTTGCTAATCAAAAATTTTATGCACCGATAACGGGTTCAAGAACCAAAAAGCAAAGGATTAGCCAGCGCAAGATTCAGAACCGAGGCGAAAAAATGTTAAAAAGTTGGTAGGCAAGCGCTACCAATACGTCAATGCAACCTGTGATGGAGGCATTGGCGGAGGGCTACGAATGGCGCTCTGCACAGCCCCGAAAACGACGTGCACCGAGGAAATGGACCCGAAAACTAGAAAAAAGCGCGTACTTTAAATTAAATTTTCTAAAACACCTTTATCGATCAGCACTTTTTGAAAACGGGATGTTGCTCAGAATTTTTCTCTATCGAACTAGCTGGGTCCCGTTCCGAAACTCCCAAAGCACCTAAAAGCGACTCCTTGTAAGAACCGACCAATAGCGGGAGCTTCGACCGTAGATGTCGTTCAACGTAGCTTTTCTCGTTGCGCACATCCCCATCTTCGTAGGCTTCGATATTTACTGTGGGCTTGCTCGGATCTTGCTGACGGCCCACCTTGTGCACCATTATTTCCCCTTCATCAACATTTTTCCGTTTTTTATTCTTTTTATTTTCATTCTTGCCGATGCTTTCTTCCTCGCTGATGCTTTCTTCCTCTGCCGTTGGCGCAACCAATAAATTACCGCCCGAGGCATAGTACGAGATGGAAAACGGATCCATTTCTGACCCGTAATTATGATCGTAATCAAGTTCCGGAACTTTCTTCCGCGCAGCTACATCGCCAGATGTAGGATTAAGGCATGGTAATTGCCTATCCATCCGTGGGAAAGATCGGTGAGTACGAAGAAACGAGAGATTTTCCATTTCTAGTTCCGGTGCCTTAACCGCTTCAGCATATTCGCTTGGAATTTTTGTGGGATCGTAGGTATATAATGCTGGATCTTCCGCCAATGTTCTTTTCTTACTAAAAGCAGTGCCCGGTGAACGATTAATGCAAGGTAAACGGCCTCCCAACAGTGCGAGCTTTCGGCGGACATAACGAGACGAGAGAACGTAGAAGAATATCATACCATTGATACCGAAGAGAAACATTAACAGTGCCGGTTTCCCTAGGAGGCAATGAAAACGAAAATGTTTGCAAGCGTACCGAGACTGTCCATACTCCACAACGGACGCTGGGGAGCGAACCTAGAAACAACATCTTGGAGTTTGAAAAAGTTTTGAAAAAGTTTTGAATCGAAATGGCGACCAACTTGGCGCCGCTGATCGGCAGATTCGCGGGTCGTTTCGCGTTTATCGACCAATCCTGAATCGCGCTCATCCCGGCGCCCATCGCGTATGGAGGGAAGAAGAACATCAGAACAACCTGAAATCGGTCGAGTTGGCAGTTTAGGTTAGCACCAGCGCTGACCCCCCCTACGCGGGGGTTCAGCGCTGGCCCTCTCCCCCATAATTTGAATTTGGAGTTTGCATGCAAAATTTGGCTGCATTCCCGGTCGGTCGGTCGGCGGGCGTACGGACATTAGAAATTTATATATAGTAGATAGATAGTAGTTTTTATGTTAATTCGCAAGATCGGTGCGGTTGGGACGGCGAAAACAGCAGGAAAATAGTAGAGGATAGCTAAAGAGAGCTGTGGTTCAGTTTACCCCCCGCCTACCGTATCTCGACAACCCGTTGTTGTAGCGGCCTGTAAAGTATACTAAAATACTCGCCAGAGCAAGGCGAACATTTTGGTATACTTTACACACCTGTAGATGAACAGGAAGCCGAGATACAAAAGTTGGGTGCCGGCCCGGGGTGGGGGGTAAACTGAACGCTTACCCTAAAAAGCGGTGGAATACAACGAACATGTTCTCCTATGATTCTACCGTCCGTACCGTCCGACACGAAAGCTATCTGCATAGAACCCGATTACCTCAAGTTGTTCGTGATACTGAAGTACCCCTAGCAGTGCGACGACAACAGCGGCAAAGGCCGAAGTAACGAACTAAAAACAAAGAAATACCAAAAATACGGATAACTTGCCTGCCAAATCACCAATATAGTGCTAGCTTTTGACGGCGATTCAAAGAAGTAGGAAGCTGAATAGATCAAAGGGCAGCAGGCCCAGAAATACAGACTCCAAAGTAACAAAACGCTAAAAATATTCCGTAATTGTCTTTGTTCGGCTCACTATTGCAGTTCCCCATTCATTAGTCCGTGGTACCAAAAGAGCATGATCGACGCGCCGCAGACGAAGAAAAATATTGCGCCGTCATAGATGATCGAAGCCGTCCAGAAAAGAGAGGGGTGCAGTTTTGTGAGGAGTTGCTATTGGGTACATTACTTTGTGATAGGGTCCGAATACCTGATGTTTAAAATGCGAAGCGCGCTCCTCGACGTGGAACATGACGAACGAGGAAGTGGTTAGGGCAAATGCCAAGATCAACACGGGGACAATTACGAAGCGATTCATCTTAAGAACAGACAAATTTTCAATGCAAAATTTTGGAGCGTACGATTCGTTCCTCTTCTGAAGCGCTCTCGCTCCCATTGGCTGGCACATAGATTTGAATTGATGAGTGGATTGCGGCTGTTACTTTTCCACTAAAAGGCGGTCTAAGGGGTTGGCTAGAGTTGTTACGGCCCGGTCCTACTTTTTTTTGGGCCGAGCTGTATAGACTCAAGGATATGGATAAGCGAATTTTTTTTGTCTGCACACTGACGTGAAATGCCGCAGCCTCGCATTCGCCACAAGATGCATGGCAGCAGGGGCAGCATGGTACGCATAAGAATTGAATATGGCGTGCGTCCCATTGGCCAGCAGACGAACACCGACGCCGAGTGCTGGCAGGTGCTTTGGTTCCTGACAAAAAATTACCAGCTAAATAAATTTTGGTTCTAGCTCTCCTGAACCAGTACGCAGAATCTTTTTTTTTTTTTTTTTTTTTTTTTCCTTTTTTTTTTCAACCTTTTTTCAATAAATTTTTTTTAAAAATTTTTTTCCAAAAAACTTATTTTTTTAAAAAATTTTTTTTAAAAATTTTTTTTTTTTAAAATTTTTTTTATTTTAAATTTTATTTTTTTATTTTTTTTTTTTTTTTTATTTATTTTTAAAAAATAAAAAAAAAAAAAAATAAAAAAAAAAAAAAAAAAAAAAAAAATAAAAATTCTTTTCTTTTTTTTTTTTTTTTTTTTTTTTTTTTTTTTTTTTTTTTTTTAAATTTTTTTAAAAAATTATTTTTTAACCCCAAAAAAAAAAAAATAAATTTTTTTTTTTTTTTTTTTTTTTTTTATTAAAAAAAAAAAAAAAAAAAAAAAAAAAAAAAAAATTTTAAAAAAAAAAAAAAAAAAAAAAAAAAATAAAAAAACCTAAAAAAAAAAAAAAAAAAAATTAAAAAAAAAAAAAAACTCACCTCAAACATTTGCTCCTCAAACGATCGCGCGGGGTCGAGCTTCAGAAATCGCGCGCACTGATCTTCTAGGTACTGCTGGTAGATGGAGACTTCTTGCCGGGGACGGCTTTCGTCTGATTGGACGATGCATTTTATTGGGGATACTGCTGTGAAGTCAAGGGCCTTTGATCGACCAACCTGAAACCAACGGAAAATCGGTAATGTAAACGTTTTTGTAATCAAGACATTTTCCCGAAGCCCAATTGCTTTAGAAAAGTATTACGGTCAAACCAACAGCTACAAAAAACTTTGAAAACTCTCACGTCGGGTCCATTCATTCCGTCGAAAAAACAAGCGAGAAGAATCAATGCGATCGGGAAAGTAACCTGAAAAGTGGACCCGTCAACTTCCGGTTTTCAAATACCTGGCCGGAAAACTGCAATAGATTTCTTTTCGTAAAAAGATATCGTTTCCACATCAAATATTTGAATTGTTGCCACCAGAGACGAGGACCAGGATTTAGCCGAAGGGAATCATCCGCCTAAAGATTTCCTTCTGTTTATTAGACCTCTGGCCCGGACCCAATGGTCAGTCGCTTTCGGGCCTTCTTGTATCGGTTGCATTCCAGCCTTTTCCATTCCTAGCTCGCCGACCTAAATGTGCAATTTTTCGAGATATCTTTAAAGTTTTCAACAGCCCCAAAGTTATTAATTTTAAGCTACCTTCAAGAAGATTTGCTCGAGTGTATTTAAAGACACCCCAAAACTCATCAGCACCGCCTGACCAGGCCGGATTCGTTTGATTTCTTTCTCTACCCTAAGATTTCTTGGTTACACAACGTCCTATGGACCATCGGACGCTGCCGATAATACCCTACCACTTGAACATGTCGGGGAAACTTTGCTTATACTCTGTCGGGATCGTAATTTCAATTTGGCGTCCTTTTGGCTGTCCCCTCAAGAAATTCGAGGCTGATGTGCCGATGGCATTTGCACAGACACTCAACACCCGGTCGCCCATCGCCATCACCTAAACGGATTCAGAAAAAAATCTGATGCCTACTTGATCGGATGCAACGGTAGTAGCCGAATCGGCAATCACGTTTTCATTAACCGCTGATGAGACGAGCGTCAGCACGAAGCCAGTCCCATATTTGTGCTTGAGGTATTCTGGTGACCCATTGGTAACATCTCTCCCCGCTTGCATAATGTATATCCAATCCCCTAATCTTTCGGCTTCATCCATGTAATGGGTCGTTAGAAGGATTGTTCTGGAACGAAGAGGATAAAGCGCTTTTCAGAGAAAAGAGAGAGAAGAGAACTACGGTAACTGTCAAAATGTTCGCCAATTGTCGAAAAAACCTTGACACACAGCTTATTTAGCCCTTTAAAAAACAATACCGATTGGGTTTGATCTGCTGTAGAAGATTTTCAATGTCCCTTCTCGCGCCGGGGTCCATCCCGGCGGTTGGCTCATCCAAAAGAACTACCTAAATTTTTGGACCTTAGTGAACTGATCGAAAAATCTGATCGTGAGCCCCAAAAAACATGATCTTTTGGAGTTAATAAGCCTTAAAATATACCCTAGATTCGCCACAGGCCGCTACGGCTACACACAGCTTACGCTTCGTTCCACCGGACAGATTCTCGACGAGCTGAAAGAGGTTTTTTTAGAATGGTAATATCACTCCAAACAACATCCAGATCTACCAAGCTATCTGATCGTTACCTCATCAGCTTTATCCGCAAAGCGAAGTGCGTGCAGATAGCCGTTGATCTCGTCATCACAGTTAGTGCTGCTTCCCTTTAGTCGATGAAAGAACCGGATCGTCTCCCGGACGGTCAGTTTATCGAACAGTGAATTCTTCTGCGGGCACAACCCCACTGGTCGCTCCGATATTCCCACGGCACCTAAAGGCAACCTGCGCATTGCTCCCAATTCCCTACCATACGACGGCTCTATCAACCCGCAGATGATCCCAAATGTCGTACTCTTTCCCGCGCCATTGTGGCCCAGCAAAACCGTGATCTAAGGAAATGTTCTCACTTTTTGTCTGACGCCTCACCTGTCCCCTCGCTGCCCTCAGACTCATCCCATCAAGTGCCCAATTTCCCGTAGCGTACATTTTCCCCAATCCCTCCACAATCACATCAGCTTGAATTTCCGTCCGATCAAAATCGATCTGTTCGTCGAGTTTTGTGTTGCGGCGTGAATGTCCGTCGGTGGGGCCATTCTACAAAGAAAAGAACTTTTCGGGGTAATTAGTAAAGTACACCCGGCACACCCGGAACACCCGTTTGCGGAGCTGACAACCCACGTGGTTGGTGGGCAGCTACGCAGAGAAACGTTTGCGTAGCTGCCCACCCACACACGCTATGGGCAGCTACGCAAACGGGTGGCCCGGGTGTATTTTACAAGTTGCCACTTTTCGGGGATTGTTGAGGTGCGAAAGGCTAGACTCTAGTCGGCTACCCCTATTGCGCGCCCATATGACCGTATCCCCGCCCGTTAGATGTCGTAAAGGTCCCGTACTCGGGATTTCGCCCACAGTTATTCGTCCTAATTTTTATTCTCACTTTTATCGTTTTGTTCGTTTTCGTACCATAACTATTTTTTTGCTTTTTCCGTTTCTGAATTATTGTAAGGGAAGATATAATGACTGTAGCTTGCAGAGGGGACAACGGAACGGGGTTTGGCTGATAATGGTTTCCGGTTGTTCACCTCCCAACTGGCGATATCAGGCTTATCGCCAGGGGTATGGGCAACAAAAGCCTCTCAAACCGGTGACACCAAAGGTATCGACCGGGTAAAATGATACTAAAATGTTCTGACTAACCGGTCGTCTTCGCCAAAACGTAAAGAAATAACTCTCGCTGTTTGTCCGCATGTCATCAATGATCAAGGCAACGAACGTCATCCACAAAAAGTCAAACTGAATAGCGTAACTGATTTTTAGCAAAAAAATCACACGATTAGCATGACGATGACGCCCGCCAAATTGAACGAGGTCAGCGGGTTATCAAAAATTTGCACCCAACCGAGATGGTATTCTAAACGTTTTTTTAGACTCTGAAGCCTTGGTAAGGCCAGAAAATACCTCTATTACACGCCTCGGCCATAATCTCGACAGTCAAGCGAAGAGCATGGTTGATATTCAGAGAATAGAAATAGCATTGAAAGATCTCGTCTTGAGAGGGTAGATGGATATATGCGGCACCGATTGACGCCATCCAGCCGATGATTGCTACTAGAAAGGAATATTTTATTATGTTAATTTTCCGATAAAAACGATACCCCTCATGACATTTGATGAGGTCCTCATTATCGATGAGCAGAGGAGAGCGAATGCAATCACAGCAAATGAATAGAGGTAGATGATAAAGAGGACGAGATGCCATGGGACCGACTAGAATCATGAAAACCGTGTCAAATTTTTAAAGCGACAAAGACGTCGAAAAAGAGTTACGGCCCAAAAACCGCAGCACTGTACGTCGGAGGCCTTTGCACGCCCAGAGAGCGGGAACCGTGCGAATTTGAAATTCCCAGTGGTCACCTCCAAAAGCCCGTTCTCAGGCATTTTTGTGCAAAATTTGATGGTTAAAACAATCATCCGTCCCCCACCGACCGGACCGGGAACAATCCCGCCCCCCCCTTCTACCGTAGTCGGGGCGTTTCACCGCTCTACATTTCTTTTTTCCCCTCAAAAGACAATCTAAAAATTTGTGCTGGTTTCAGAACTGAGCTCGAAACTTGAGAATTATCGCGTTTTCACAACCAAATCCAGCTAAAAAGGCTTCGTGAAAAATTCTAGATGTAGTTTCTGTGACCCTGAATAAACGAAAAATGCTCGGATTTTACTGGTGGGCTAAAAAATAAAAACTCGCAAACGCTAGCAAAAACCCACACCAAGCAGTGACATGATCGGATATGCGCAAATCGTGAAAATGACGGTCGCTTTGGCCCAGGCGACAAAGCCGTGGGTCATGTAGAAAACCTTTGATCGAAGCCCCATCACGCGCATGTAATCCTGGAAAATATCGCTCCTACTGGTCCGACGTCTAGAAAAATTCACCTTCAGCCCGCCTTCAATTTCGGCCGAAATCTCGCGCGCCAGATGGATGACGGTGGGGAAGATTAAAAACGCATAGATAAGTGGCAGACTTAGGAGGAAATCCTGAGCATAGGTGGAATATTTTCCCGAAAATTTAGTTACTTTTATAGCGCGCTGTTTCGATTCGGGCACCGGAAATCGTTGAAGGTAAAAGGGCTCGATCCGAGCTCCTGGGCTTGTGTATTTCTATGTATTTTATAAAGTAACTACCTCCTAAGATACCTTTAAAAACAGCTCGTCCAGCGCCTTCTTGAAGCTCAAATAGCCATAGGACCAATAGGGCGGAGCGATGGGAAGCTGAAGAGTAGAATTTTCTATTTTTTTCTGCAAATCATCTAGATATTTAAAGACCGTCTTGTCTTTCCATTTAATTGGTTTATTTTATGGCACGGAAAGATGAATTCTTTGTGGCTTTTTGCCATTTAAAACCGACCGCCTGAAAATCCTTTCCATAATACGGATTTCCGCCGATCCATTTCTCGAGAAGATGCCATGAGGCGCTCGTCTTTCTCACATCCTCCTCATTCGGATGCCACAGCTTATAGGCCAATTTTGCGGTGCCCAAGTCGACTTCGGTGAATTCGATGCCGCCGAATACACTGCAATTTCGCGCATCGACTGGGTGAAGAAAGAAAGATAGGTTGTTCCGCCAGATCACGACACAAACCGTGGAAACAGCTCAAAAAGGAAACACAATTAAAGACCTCTTGGCTCACGCTAGGCGACGAGAATTTTGAACTTCACCTGACTGATACTAAACCTGATCTCGGGGTAGGGGGCCCAAAGGATGTTTCAGGCAATTTTATTTTGCTTTTCCTTACAGTCCAGCTGATTTTTAAGACAGGCTGCAGTTCCAATTTTGATAAATTCAAGTCCTTTCCCTGTATTTTTGCTGATTTCGAAATTCCTTTCAAGGCATTTTAAAAGTTCCCTTTAAGAGCCGTTCGCAAGCGACTCGACCAACCCCTATTATTGCTTGGCATAGCTTTTCGACCCTGTTTTTTACGGCATCTGAAAGAGCATGTTCGAATTCGTCGGCTGGCGCTTTTTTGAGAATTTAAAAATTTCATTTTCTGGTGACTTTTTTAAATATTTAAAAGCTGGACGCAAAAGCTGTTGGCAACCAGAAAATTATCGCGAAAATTTGTCGCACATTGCGATATTTCGTCATTTTTCGAGAAGATTTAGCCCCACTCCTATTGGTCAAAAGCCTGACTGCTATACTCTGCTAAATGGGAACGGCGCAATATGGGTGCTGGGTAGCGCTAAAAATGCGGCAACTGCGCTAACAAGGAGACGTTTTTGAGTGCCGTCGGGACTTTGGCATGGGACCAAGCCTATCTTGTGTAGAATTTTACGCTGATCCCGAATATGGTAACCGTTTTTGCGGAATAGTCATTTCTTGAAAGTTATGAACGATTTAAACCTCAAAACAGCCCAAATCGGCTAGTTTCGATAGTGATAAAAAAGTTTCGGAATAGGTTTTAGACCAAACCAGATAGTGCATCTTGTTCAAAAAAATTCTCTATAAAATAAGCTACTTAACTCAAAAATGTTGGTATTTTGAAAATTTTTGTAAAGTTATGGGCCTCCCAATTTATCACATTTTTCCAACTTTTCAATGATTTTCGAGAAGAGGGTACATTTTATAGAGAATTTTTTTCTGAACAAGATGCACTATCTGGTTTTGTTTAAAACCTATTCTGAAACCTTTTATGACTATCGAAAGTAGCCGATTTTGGGCTGTTTTGAGGTTTAAATCGTTCATAACTTTCGAGAAATGGCTATTCCGCAAAAACGGTTACCATATTCGGAATCAGCGTAAAATTCTACACAAGATATGCTTGGTCCCATGCCAAAGTCCCGACGACACTCAAAAACGTCTCCTTGTAAGTACGGCAGCGATCTGATAACGAGCATCAAGTGGTAAACAAGATGGCAGAGCCAAGTCGAAGAGTAAAAGAACATCAAGGAGGTTTTTTCCACATTAAAACAAGCACAAACCCATTGACAACACAAGACGACTCATTGACGAGACTCCTGCGTAGCAATTCGTGCATCCTCTGAAGTCTATAACTTTTCCCTTTGATGCTTCTTACCTGAACACTGTCCACTCTCACGCATGCCATACCATAAACATTATTGTTATACCGATGACAAAATGCGTCCATCAAGTCGTCGACCAGACGTGTCGATGAGCCGCCGCTTGAACTATGAAAAAAATATGGTGCTGGACTATTAGCGGAGGAGGGTATTATTCCGCCTCTTAATAATAAAAAGTGGCTTTTTATTTTTATTTTAGTTGTTTTTGATCACTAGAAAGTTAAAAAAATTATTTGAAAATGTTGAAAATTCGAAATTTTGGTTTATTTTTCATACATTTGCAACCAAAAATCCAAAATTTTGCAATTTTTTACAATTTTTCACATTGTTTTTATAACTACAAGCTATGTAAAATGGCATAAAATGGTTTATAATTTGTTCTAAGGCCGTAGAGAACCCCTGCAAAAAATTTATCCCCCCCCGCTAACAGTCCAGAACCAAAAATAATTTCGATAAAATCTCCGATACCTATATAGCATTCGAAAAATGGAATTTCCACAGTTCTTTTTCAGCATCGGGTCCACGGAGCCGATGTTTCTAAAATTATATATATTTTCACCAATCGCGAATTTCGCTCTTTTTGCAATTTTTGACGAAACAGCCATAAAAGCACAATTTTTTGACAGCTATTTCGATTTTTTTTAAATCGAAGAGTATCGGTATCCTATCCTATAAGCGAGAAAAGTATGTGTGTTTGCTGTGCAGCCGATTTCTCGGCCGTCAGGCCGAATTTCCGGCTGATTTTTGGCATGGAGGTGGAGAAACACATTTGCCAGACACGCATTTTTTTGTTTTCCGAAATTCCTTGATTTAACAATTTTACAAAATGGGCGACGAGCCGTGGTGTTCGGGGCATAACTCGAAGCCCAGATGGAATTTCGGTCTGTAATTTGGACCACTTATGTATTCGATAGTGGGGATCACGCGCATCTTATTATTTTTGCAAATTTTTGGTGCATTCGGTCTAAAATAGCGATTTTTGTAAAGTCACCAGGTCTTCCCTGCCGGGTTGAACCCTGGCCCCAGGACAGAAGGGACCTTTCCCGCCACCCCTCCCCGTGCCCCCTTTGGTATAGTGGTTTGGCGCGCGCGCTACCGTGCGAATGGACAAGGGTTCGGCCCTTTTGCTTTTTGATAGTTCAACAACAAAACATATTTCGAGGCTCTCGGTATCCGAAATTTAGGCCAGTCCCTCGCTCTAGCGCCGCAGGCCAAAGAAAAGGTCCTTGGCCCGGGCACTAGCGCCGCAGGCCAAATGCTGGAGAAAAATCAGTAGCTAGCGCGGCAGGCCAGAGAATGGTTCCTAGAGACAGGCTCTTGCGCCGCAGGCTTTCAAAAACGGAAGGGGAATATATGATTCCTAGACGGGGCCAGTGGAAAAGAGCCGCGAAGCGGTCTTTTTCCACTGGTTTTAAAATAATGCAACTTGAATGTTTTTTGTAGGGACTAATAGACGAAACTAAAAAACTGAGAAACTTCGATCAAAAACCTGTTAAAATCAGCCCAATCTCCGGATACTTCGATGGGCGGGTAACTTGCCGCCGGAGTGATATCTGGAGCCTTTTTATTCATCTAAAATTATTAGAGGCTAAAGGAAGTATTGGGGATTTCAAAATACTGCAAGCTAATTAACAAAATCCGACCTCCTGCGCCATATAAACGATGGGTATCGAGAGGAGTAGCGGGATCACAATTTCCACCGTTGTCCACGCCTAAATGAAGGGGATGGATCTGGATTTTTCTTCGTTTTTTACGCGATCCACAATTTGACGACGTTCCTCTATCACTTACTCAAAAATTAGTAAAACTTTCCGGAAATTCGAGATTCCGAAACTTGTTGCTCAAAACAGTCTGGAAAATTTAGAAAAATTTCAGGTTTTTACGGATTTTAGCATTTTGGTTTTTATACCAGTTTAGCTACCGGGACCACTAAGAATAGTCTAAGCATTTATCTTATCTAAGGAATTTAGAGATATAGGTTTATTATGCTCCGTTCCCGCCAACGAACGAACCCTTTCTTGCATCATCTTTCCCAAGACTCTACCCCTCTTCAATTTGGCAGTGCGCGACAAGGCGAATCCCAACCTTATTCCTCCACAACAGTTTCACATTTTTTTGCGTGAGCAAGCGGAATTGATCCCAAAAAGAGAGACCACGTCGATTCGTTGTTTCCTGATTTGGCATGTTTGGGAATGCAGAAGATCAATTCTCTCAAATTATATTTATCGAGCCTCCACTGCCAGTCCTGGAATTTATTAAACAATTCGGTCAACGGAAAATCGACATAAAATTCTGGCAAAAGAATTCGTGAGCGCCAAGAAAACCGAAAACTGATAAGAGCAACGCCGTGGAACAACTTTCTAAAAGCCGGAAAAACAGCAGGAAAATCGGGTTCGTAAATGCTAAAAACCATTTTTTCGTAAGGTTCGTAAACGGCGGGGGTCGAACCTGGACCGTCAGATTGGAAAGCGAGAACCCAACCAATTGGCCAAGTAAGAAAAAGGAATATTGACCTATCTTATCAGTCGCAACTCGCGTGGGGAGATTTAATTGCATTAGGTAAGTCTGGTGACGCATTCCTTATTCTTAACAAAAATAGGTGACATTTCTTATGTCAGAGAAGCCCGAGCGGTCGATAGGGTGTACTGCATCTTCCGGACAACCCTGGGTCATCCGTTATCTAACTTTGCACCACCTCTCTCTCGCTCACTCTCTTTCTCGCTCACTCTCTCTCTCTCTCTCTCTTTTCTTATCAGAAGTACCTCTTAAAAATGGACCCCTTACCCGTCCGGGAACCATGCAATTGAACTTCTTTTGAAGTCAAGAACCTGAGTCAAGGAGCCATTCCTTTGCCTGCGGTGCCAGATCCTGCGTTGCGCTAGAATCTTTGAGCCTGCGACGCTAGTTACTGGTTTTTCTCCAGGATTTGGCCTGCAACGCGAGAGCCTAGATCAAGCGCCTGGTTCATGGACCCATCTTTGGCCTGCAGCGCCAGAACCTCGGCCAAGGACCTTTTGTTTGGCCTGCGGCGCTAGAGCGAGGGCCAGGCCTAAACCTCGAACTCCGAGAGCCTAGAAATATGTTTTGTTACTGAAATACCAAAAAGCAAAAAGCTGAATTCGCCCCCGGATCCGAACCCACGACCACACGCGTGGGCGACGCGGACCATGGGCGACCCAACCATCCCGGGAGGAGGGACGCTGTTCACTTTACAAAATTCGATTTTTGAGCCTGAATCTTCTCAAAATTTATCAAGATAGTAAGATGCGCGTGAGGCCGAGCCTTGATTGCATATATTTTCCAAATTTCAGCCTGAAATTCTATCTGGGTCTCGAGTTAAGCCCGAACACCACGGCACTTCGGCCATTTTGTTAAGGAATTTTTTGGAAAACTGCTCATAAAAACTTTATTTTACAAATCTGACAAAACGCAAAATTATATATCGGGAGAATCCTATTTCCAATCTGCCGTCCAAAAATAAGTGTTGAATTCCATTTGGATCGCAAGATATCCTCTGTACAAACCTTTTTTTGGCCAAAATGTTAAGGGTTTTTCACTATTTTGCTTGTAAAACCGTTAAATGAAGGAATTTCGAAAAACAAAAAATTCTTATAAAGAGGATGCGTTTCTCCACCTCCATGCCAAAAATCAGCCGGAAATTAGGCCTGACGACCGAGAAATCATCATTACAGAAAACAGACATACTTTCTCGCTTATAGGATAGGATTTCCGCCCCTGGCAGATTCATGTTTGTTCGGTGTCCGTACGTGATCAATTCTGGAACAATGAAACTGAAAAAAAGCATTTTGAAAGGGGCTGCGAAGTCAAAAATGGTCAATCCTACGGGCTAAAAACTAAGGGATCGCAGCCTAAAACCTGGGAACCGAAGAAGTGGGGGTTTAGCTTTGTGATAGCCCCTCAAGGTTCCCTGCCAGCTGGCCCGAAGTTAACTTTATTTCCAAAAATTCCCGCCCAATCCGCTGAATTCGGCTCTTTGCTGCCGCTTAAAAAGTGTTTTCTTTTCGAGTGTTTGGGCCGCTGTTTCGGTTTTGCAAATTTCGCGCTTTCGTGAGACGTTTTCCGCAAGGATTCTTTGCCAGCATCCCCCGCTGAACTCACCCAAACCTTGAAATGATGTCATGATCATGCATTTTCACAGCTTGCATTTTGTAAAATCAGAAAAACTTGATTTTATTTATTCAATTTAATAAAATCCAATTCCAAAATCGAAACTTTAGCCAATTCCTCGCAAAGGCCAGCTTTATTTCTCTTTTCCTTCAATAGGAAAACTTCCCAGTCAAGCCTCAAGAAGATCGATAAAAACTCAACAAAATGTAAATTGCCGTCAGAAAGTACTTTTTTAATGTTAGCATGCCATTAAAAAATACTCAAAAATCGCAACAATTTATGCAAAAGTGAGAACGAACGAAAGCTCGTGCATCCGGGCCAAAAATGGGAAGTCATTAAAGCTTTTAGAGGAATTCGGCGAAAGGAGGGGGTAATAAATTAATATTATTAAAAGGCAAAGTGGAGGAATGTAAATCGGGGGTTTATAAGTAGGTATTTACAAAGATGAGAGGCTCTAACATAAAAGAAGACGAGAAATTGCACCAAAAAAAAGAGAAACAAAGATGCACGAGCCGAATATGCATATTACAGGCACTCGGGAAGCGATTGGGGCAAGGCGGAAGCTCAGCAAAAGCTTTACTGGCCTTTCGAACGGGGGAATTTGACGTTTTCTTCATTTTTTAAAACAAAAAATTCAAAATTTTCGAAATTTTTACATTTGTACATTTTTAAAATTAATACATTGTTTTAATTTTGAAAAACCGTTCAATTTCCCGCAAAGTGAAATGAATGAACCGGTAGTGAGAGGTTGGCCAACTCATCAGTATGCTTTTTGGCAGGGATATTTGGTGGTGGAAATGAGAAGAAAAATTATGCATTAGATGAAGCGGCTTGGGTTGGTGGTGTTGCTCTGGTTCTGCTGTCCATCTCCAGGTCGGCCCTCTGCTCGTTGCCCAACAGATTGAGGAACGTATCCTCGAGACTGCACTGCGTGATGCTGTAGTCCACGATCTCTGCAAAAATCGGCATATTTTAAGGCCAAAAAGGCGTAAAAACTCCTCCAAAACCCCTAAAAATATCCCTTTTCCCCAATGAATTCTGCTAGCCTGCCATGGCGATCGGCAAAACACACTGGCAAAATGGAAAACTATCCAAATAAAGCTACATATTTCGACTAAAAATCACAAAAACTCGAAAAATTGGCATTCCTGAATGAACTCTGCTAGCCTGCCCTGGCAATAAAGCTAAATATTTTCACTCATCAATCACAAACTCTAATAAAATCGTACTTTCTCATTGAACTCTGCTAGCCTGCCTTTCGCAAAAAAACCCACGGTGTTCCTGAAGAAACTCGTCTAACTTCCCCGAAAACCTTTCCACTTTCCCCAATAAAATCTGCTAGCTGCCTGCCGGGGCTTTAATTATAAAATTTCAAAACTTTTTGATTTTAATAACTATCAAACCGACCGAGATTATTCCCTCGTGGCGCCAGGTCGACCATTTTCTGCCACAATGACGACCAGGTGGTTGTAGCGGTCGCTGGGATCTAAATAAACATCATTAAAAATTAGTTAATTTTAACCAATTTATTGTAACTAAGTTAATTTTTCTGCGTGTTTCGAGTCCTGGTTTCGCTGAAATATCAAAAGAAAAGAAACTAAAAAAACCCTGTTTCGAGGTGTGTTCATCCCTTTCAAGATCAAAGACAAAAATTTGGTTACCTGCCAAGAAACGGTGAGCGATTCGCCGGCTTCTCGCATGACAGCCCCGGAGAATGTCTGCTTCATCGCATCATCCACTCGCTCAACAACTTTCCGATGTTCTTCCGATCTGTTCGCACCATGGAGGGCCGCCGCCTCTTTCACATTCTTCCCCGCCAACACTACCGTCACCGAATAGCCGCTGCTGTATCTGAAAAACGAGAATCTAAATGGTACGCTAATAAAGAGAGCAAATTCACGATTTTAAAGGTACTGGCAAGGCCAAATCTATTGATTTTTCGGCCATGGATTTTCGAGGCCCCCGCTGCCGCGACACGCAACGCGCAGGTTTGCTCGAATTTAAAGATCTTAATTTCTGCGTAATCGAGAATGGCGGAAAATTAACAAGCGCGTTGCGTGTCGCGGCGCGAAAAATCTTGCCTTGCCAATCCCTTTAAAACCAGCAGATAATTCAAAAAAAATCACTCACTTTGACTTGAGATGTTGACTACTCCCAATAGCAGTCATTTTCCCTCTGCTTATAATGGCTATTTTCGTGCATAATGCTTCACATTCATCCATCGAATGAGATGTCAATAATTGGGCTGTCTCTGCCTGATTTCCCAGATTCAAATATTTCCAGATGTCGCGTCGAGCCTAAATATGAATTTCATACTAGACATTTGGATACCTTTGGATCGATGCCAGCTGTCGGTTCATCTAATACTCGAATAGTATTCTGGGCCAATAGCGCGATTCCGACTGAAATCTTCCTCCTTTGGCCACCGGAACAATAGCGGAGTTGTTTGTCGCCGTGGCCGAGCATTCCCACGGCGCTTAGAGCCTGAAAAAAAATGCATAAACATTTAAGTTTAAAACGATCGAAAAACCTATTCAGAATTTTTACATCGGAAAAATCGCAAAAATTAGTGTGTTTTCTGGTTTTCCTGAAGACCAGTTTTACTATAATTTCGATAAGAACTACAAAATTCTGTATTGTTTACGCCTAAAAGCGAGCAAATTATTTCAAGTTTCATTTCAAAAATTTTTTTTAATTGTCGTAAAATCAATTTTTACATTTTTACATTAAAAATTCTAGATTCCCTACGCTTAAAACGATCAATTCTCCCACCTCGCTCGCAATCTTCTCCGGCTCCTTATATCCGTGGAAACAGGCCATCAGCTCGAGCGTCTCTCTTCCCGTCAAATCGAGTAGTACGGCATCGAACTGTGGACAGTAGCCGATTGGCTAAAAAATCAATAAATTTGAAAAAAATCGAGTAAATAGCTTACCACGGTAGTTGGTCCATCCTCGCCGAGAATTTCGATACTTCCGCTTGTCGCGTATCTCAGCCCGGTGATGATGTCGATGGTCGTCGTTTTTCCGGCTCCGTTCACTCCTAAAACGAGGAAAATATATTAAAACCAGTGGAAAAAGACCGCTTCGCGGCCCTTTTCCACTGGATCCCGTCCAGGAACCGTGAATTTAAATACCTTCTTTTTAGCCTGCGGCGCATGAACCTGAGTCATTGAGCCATTCTTTGGCCTGCGGCGCAAGAGCCAGCGTTGCGCTAGAATCCTTGAGCCTCCGGCGCTAGTTACTGGTTTTTCCCTCCTGGGATCTGGCTTGCGGCGCCAGAGCCTGGGCTTAGGACCTTTTCTTCGGCCTGCGGCGCGAGAGCCTGGGTCAAGGACCTTTTCTTTGGCCTGCGGCGCTAGAGCGAAAGCCAGGCCGAAACCCCGCACACCTTGAGCCTAAAGATAAGTTTTTTTTGCTGAACTACCAAAAAGCAAAAATTTAATTGGGCCGAGGATCTGAACCCTCGAGCATGTGCGTGGTTGACCCCGCCCCAATCCACTACACCGCAGTACAGATGGGAGGTGGGACGGCAATGGCCTCTTTCTGTCTTGGGGGCGGGTCCGCCCCGGGCAGCGGTAAAGAAATTAGAGCTGGGAGGGATGCCTTCTGGTCACTTTACAAAATTCGATTTTTTAGTCTGAAACTGCCAAAATTTTGTGAAAATAATAAGATGCGCGTGATCCCCATCATCGATTACATAAGTGCCCCAAATTACAGCCCGAAATTCCATCTGGGCTTCGAGTTATGGTCCGGACATCACGGCACTTTGGCCATTTTGTTAAGGATTTTTTAGAAAAATGCTTATAAAAACCTTATTTTAAATGATTAACAAAAATCCAAAAAATGGTATCGAGATATTTGCATTATCCATCGACCCACCAAAAATCAGAGTCTAACTCCATCGGGCAATCGAGATAGCCTCTGAACAAACCTTGTTTTGACCAAATTACTAAGAGTTTTTCACTAATTGGCTTGTAAAATCGATAAATTAAGGAATTTCGAAAAACAAAAAAATGCGTATAAAGAGGATGTGTTTCTCCACCTCCATAACAAAAATCATCTGGAAATTCGGCCGGACGGCCGAGAAATCGTCATTACAGAAAACACACATACTTTTCTCGCTTATAGGATAGGAAATGGTACTATTCAAGATGGGGGGGCAAAATTTTTTAGGTCATTTTTAGGCTACTTGATCAGTTTTTCGTGGCTAATCCAGAGCAATACCTAACTCCTAAGCTCAGCTAAGCCGAAGCACAGTTAAATTGAGCTTGAACAAAGCTAAGTCGAAGCCAAAAGCAGTGATGCTGTGACGAAGCCAAGCTAAGGACCAGGTACTAAGGTTAGGCTAACAAGGAGACGTTTTTTGGTGTGAATGGAGTTCTGTGTGGAAACCAGGCCTATTTTGTGCAGAATTTTGCGCTGATTCCGAATATGTCTTCCATTTCTCTAAATAGCTCGATTTCAAAAGTTATAGCAATTTTAAGATCATTTTAGCTTAAATTTTCCCCTCTTTAGGGACCATTATACTGCTTTTCCCGGCTGTTTTTCCAAAAATAAATATCGTCACCGTATTCAGAAAAATTTTCTCTATCGAATGAGCTATTTAACTCAAAATTGTTGAAAATCGAAAAAATCGACGATACTTGGTATGGGCTGCGATTTTTGTATGGGAAATGGTGAAAAACAGCCTATTTCTCACCCCTGTAAGCCATCGTCGATCGGCAGTAGCGCACTAATCAAATCTACCATTCGAATCAGAAAAAAATTCTCTACAAGATAGGCTACTTAAACAAAATTAAAACGTTATAACAAAAAAGTAGCACAGCATAGCATATGGCTACTCTGGGCCTAAAAATTGTCTTAAAATAGCTGTAACTTTTTAAATCGAGCTATTTAGCAAAATTGGAAAACAGCATCGGAATCAGCGCAAAATTCTGCACAGAATAGGCCTGGTTTCAACTTAAAACTCCATTCACACTTAAAAACGTCTCCTTGTAAGCATAGGCCTAAGCCTAGGTTAAACTAGTTCTAAGCCTAGCCCTGTTGCTTAGCCTAAGCTAAAGCCTGCCAAGCCAATACTAAGCTAAGCTAAGCCTAAGCCAGAGAAAAACTGACCAATTAGCCCAAAAATGACCCGAAAAATTTTGCCCCCCCCGACTTGAATAGTACCTAAAAAATTTCTCAAAGACTTTCCATAACTAGCTTTAATTCCACAAGAATTTTCCTCAATAATCCTGCTAGTCTTTTTGCCAATTCCCCAAAAATCTCCGCCCATCCTCTAAAAAACTTACCCAACAATCCGAAGCATTGTCCCTTATCGACAGCAAACGTCAATTCATTGACGGCCGGCTTCGAAAAGTTCCATCCATACACTTTCTTCAGTTTTCGCACCTAAATTCGATTGATTTAATTAAATCTAAATTTAATTACGGTATAAAAATCTGAAATTAACGTACGACAAGCTGAGGCCTGGAAATGAGTGGCTCGGCGACATATCTCTCCTCATTCTCCACATCCACATCTCTTTCTCCATCCATTCTTGGAGGGGCATTCTTGAATGGGATATGACCCCAAAGGGTGGAGAATCCACGGCTGATATGACGAGAGGAGAGGCACACGAATAGCACCCAACTCGCCAGCCCGAAGAAGAACATCATCGCGGCGGGGCGGCCTGCAAAATTCGGTGTTTCCAGTGTCAAAAACTAAGAAAAATAGAATTCCGGATTGAAATCGAGATTTTTGAGGTTCCTAAATTGCCTCTGCTAGCCTGCCTAGAAATTCTGCCTCAAGAATATCTGCTAGCTATTTATAAAGACAAAAATATTCATTCGCGAAGATAAAATATTGCTAAAATGTCCAAACGGTCTCTGCTAGCCTGCCTCCTGGGAATTCGGACTAACAAAAGTATGCAAGGTTTTTATAAAAGCAAAAATCTTTGTAGAATTGTACGAATTTAAGCGCCTAAATTCTCTCTGTTAGCCTGCCCAAAAATTCCGCTTCAAAGGCCTTTGTTAGCCTTCACCGGTTAATTTTTCTCGATCCTCCAAACAGCTTTCTGCCAGTCTGCCCGGGAACCCAGACCCAAGAAACTCTGCTGGCTTGCCCAAAAAATTGCCAAAAGGCCATTTGAAATCGATTTTCCTAAAAAATCTCTACTAGTTGCCCCGGCCGATAATGAGCCCAAAAACCCGACCATAAATTGTTATCCCAAAAAAACCTTGCTAACCTGCCCAAAGCCTGAAATTAAAATGTTTCAAAAGGCCCTTAAACGAAAAATTGGATTTTCCTAAATTTACTTTGCTAGCTTGCCATACAAAAAATCAACACATATAAAGTCAATCTTAATAAAAATAATCAATACGATAAAAATCCCAAAACCTACCCAGCATACACCAGGCCCACAGATCAGTTCGGTTACAAGTCGACCCAAAGCTGGCAAAATCTGGCGGCAGTTCGCGGAAGACCTTCCACATGGCTATCGCCTTCATTCCATTACCCATCGCGTATGGCGGCAGCAGGAATACCAGGAACGTCTGAAAAATGCCCTAATAAAAATCATAAAAATAAATCGAAAATTGGTCCCAAAGCGTGAACAAAAAAAACCGGGGGAACTTTCAAGGAAATAGAACTAACCAACTCGGTCGAATTTTTGCGGATTAAAAATCTAAATTTTGTAAAAATATTCAAATGATGAAAATTTCGAAAGTACGGTTAAATCGCCTTTTTAATTTCTAAAATTTCAAAAAAGTGCAACTTTCGGTCGCTCTCTATATATATCAGATTTTAGAAAAACGTCGAAAACGCTCTTTTAAATTTAAAACAATCAAAATGCTGTAAAAATGCAGCAGATTTTGAAAAATTGATCAGAATTTCGAAAATGAAACCAAAAGGATCTTCGAAATTTCATTATTCGGACGCTAAAATACGCAAAAAAATGCATAGACCAGATTTTAGAAAATACGGCGACAAAACGGTCCTGAAAATGTCAAACAATTCCAAAAATTTCGAAATTTCGTAAAATGTTGAAAGATCTTGTTTAAAGTGGTCAATTGCTCTCAAATTTTTTCAAAATTAGAATTAAACTCACGCCCGTCCAGTCGGAACTCTCGGGTGCCATGGCGAACTGTATGGCCTCGACGATCAGGGCAAAAATCGAGGTGATCAGCTGAAAAAAATACCGTATTACAGTCAAATTCTAATTTCTCTTACCTGCCAAAGAATGAGCAGAGTGCTGGCCTTTGAGGGGCTCTCGAAGAGATAGGAGACCGAGTAGATGAACGGGCAGCAAGCCCAGAAATACAGCGCCCACAGCAGGAACACGCTAAAAAAATCGTATTTGTAATTTTTTAAATAAAAAAATCTGGCTTAAATTTCTTAATTGAATTTATTAAAAATTTCACTTTTCTATAATTTTTAATGCTTACTACTGTAGTGCTCCCTGCATCCAACCGGCCAGATAGAAAACTCCGATTGACACCAAGCAGACGGTGAAAAAGATGACGGCATCGTAGAGGAGGGAGGAGGCCCAGAAGAGCGACGGGTGGAGTTTTGTCAGGAGTTGCTAAAAGGAATTTTAGGTCTTATCAATGTGTCAAAATTCACATTCGCCGGAAAAATTGCGATTTCCGCCGTTATGCGCTTTTTAAAGGGCCGATCAAGGCAGTGCAATATTTTGCGGGTATGGACTCGACGGATTTTGAAGCGGCCGCGACAAGCAACTCGTACGCCAGTCGTACCATAGCGCAGTGATTCACAACGTTTTCAAGCTGGTCTATAAGCGTGTGCGCTGCGTATCGCGGGGTGGAAAAATTCATGGAGATCAAAATCGAAAATAATGGTTTGTCCGTCTCTTTAAAGGAACGGGCAAGCCATTGCTATGGACTTTTTAGGCTTTGAATGCGTAAAATTTGGAATTAGCTGCTTTGAATTACAATCCACGCTTTATTACTAATTAGCAACTTTTCAAATATGAAATTATTCCCTATGGATTGCATTGCGTAATGGATTGCGCCATGAAAACGCAAGGCGGGCGAACCGTGTCATTCCCCTAATGAAAATTACAGTATTCCTATACCTGATGTTTAAAATGCGAGGCTCGCTCTTCGACGTGGAACATGACAAAGGTGGAGGAGACCAGCGAAAAGGCCAGGATCAACACCGGGATCAGCAGGAAGTTTTTCACCTAAAAGAAACCGGGTCAAAAAGGTATAATTGCGATACTTGATCTTCGGCCGCCGCATCGGCTTGATGTTGACGAGCATCTTTCAGCGGGGCATAGACTTGGATGGACGAGTGGATCGACGCCGAGGGTTTGCCGCTAAAATCAGATCATTTTTCTGGCCAGAAACAGGATGTTAAGCGTTTTAAAGGAACTAGGAACTACCAGCATCGACCCCTATCCGCTAGGTCTAGACAACTACGCGAGACGCATAATGACGCGTTTTCTTTCTCATTTAATGGCCGCTAGGAACGACAAAACGGCATCAAAGTTCGACTTTTTGCGCGCTATTTGGTGTATTGCGTAGCTGTCGAGACCTAGTTGATGGAAGGGGTAGATTTTCGCACTTTCCACCCCCTTTAGAACCAGAAAGATCGGGCCAAATCTGTAGTTCGTAGCTATTTGGTATCATTTCTATGGCTCAGTGGCTAGCGCCTCGGCCTACAATCCTTAGGGCCCTGGTTTGATTCCCGGCCACGCCTTTTTTTTTGCTTTTTGCTCCGGAACCCGATAAAAAACTGACGTAAAGTGCCGTAGCCTAGCATTGGCCACAAGATGCATGGCAGCCGGGGCCGTGTGATATCCATGAGCGTTGAAAATGGCCCTCGTCCCGTCGGCCAGTAGACGAACACCGACGCCAAGGGCTGGCAGGTATTTTGGTTCCTGAAATTGTGAGTTTTAAAGAATGCTTTAAATCTTACAGTATATCATACATCAAAATCTCGATAAAAGCCCAAATTTTGGAACTGGACTGTTAGAGGTGGGGGGAGTGGCTCAGCGGGAGAAACCCAAGCTTTTCAAAATAATCCCGTACGGCTCTATCACGAAATGTAATCCATTTTTATAGTAATTTATACAGTTTCTAGATACACAAAAATTCATAAAAATGATTATAAAAACGTAAAAATGTATGAAAAATGACCAAAAAATCAATATGGAGTTTTCAAAATTTAAAACAAAAAATTAGCCCCCCCGCTAAGAGTCCAGTACCCAATTTCCAGCCCTGAAAATCTCACATCAAATATCCGCTGGTCAAACGACGTCTTCGCGTCTATCCATAGAAATTGAGCGCAATGCGTTTTCAGGTAATTCTGATAGACGTCAATTTCGTGTCGTGTTCGATTCGGGTCCGCTTGCATCGTGCATTTGATCGGGGAGACGGCCGTCAAATCGAGGTCTTTCGCGAGGTTGAACTGCAAAAAAAAAATTTTTTTTAGAGCCGTCAAAATGACGTAGAACGGAAAAATTTACCTACAAAAATTATTTAATTCCACCCAAAAAATTACTGTAAAAAATTACCTCTTTTCCGGGCCCATCGGCGAATCTGTTGCCCACAGCCCAGGCCAGCAGCACCAGGGGGATTGGCAGGAAAACCTAAAAAATATTTTGCTAAAAGGTAAAATCATAAAAATCTTTGAAAAATAAAATTTCAAGAAATTTTTTGTGATTGCTATAAGCCTAAAAATGCCTACCTAGTAAGTTAACGGTCTTTTTAAAGTAAAATAAAACTATGAAACTAGAAAACTGTCGAAAAACTTCAAAAAATTCGAAAAGTCGAAATTTGGTCAGCAAACGGTCATTTCTCGGCCGAAAATCGTTATTTTTGTATTTTTGGATAAAAGTTGTAAAGTTTTGACGTTTGGGAATAGTAAAACTCGTTATTTAACTAAGCCCTAAGAAAAAGCGCTCCCCGATAAGACGAAAGAATCTACTTTTAATAATAATTAAAAACCGACCTGGGTGATAAATTGCGAAATATTTCTCTTGCTGTACAGCCACCGTTTCCACAGTAAATATCGGAATTGGTGGGCCCAGAGACAGGGGCCAGATTTGCGGCGCAGAGTGTCATTTGTCTAAAATATGGATAAAAAATTCCGGTTTTTCCTGACCCAGTTTTCCGTAATGTTTGGGCCATCAATGGCCGGCTGCTGCTGGTTCTGCTGCTTGGCCGCGTCTTTCTCTCCGAGTTCACCGACCTAAAAAAATAAATAAATTACCAAATTTGGCACTGGGCTGATAGCGGGGGGGGGGATAATGGCGGGGGAAGCCGATATACCCTATAACGAAACATAAACCATTTTTATAGCATTCCACACAATTTTTAGAGCCAAAAACACCGACCCAAAAATCATAAAAATTCTCGCAATTTTTTCATTTTGCTCAATAATGTTTGAAAAATGGAAAAAGGGTAAAAATTGCAAAAATTCAATTTTTTAAGAACATTCTAACCATTAGAACCACAAAAAAACACTATAAAAACATCATATCAACAGGTATAGAAGGCGAAAAAACATAATAAGCTTCCCTCCCGCCGCTAATAGTCTAGTACCCCAAAATTCCCTCAATAACCTCTGCCGCGTACCTTCAAGAAAATCTGCTCGAGCGTGTTCAGCGACACTCCAAAACTCAGCAAAACTGCCTGATTCGGGCGCACCACGTTGATTTCCCTCTCAACCCTAAAAAAATCAAATTTTTAACCTGAAATTGCTTGGCAATTTTTACCATTTGAACATCTCGGGGAAGAGCTCCTTATATTCGGTGGGGATCGTGATTTCAATTTGTCTTCCCCTGGGTTTTCCTCTCGCGAAAGTCGAGGCGGATGTTCCGATGACATTCGCACAAACGGTCACCACACGGTCTCCAAGGGCCATCACCTAAAAATTGGCAGTTATACAGTAGAGGGTGTCCAAAAAAAACTAGCTAGCCGCAGAATCGTTCGGTTTTTACGGTTTAGGTATCTATCGAAAGCTCTCGGAGGGGCGAGGCCAGCACAGTTCCCTCCGATTTTCGAATTCCCGACATTTTTGACTCGCTTTTTGGCATTGTTTTTGGCATAAATGGGCCCGCAATTTTTTTGTCAAAAACCCAATTTAACCAATTTAATCGCCAACCAAACTGTGTTTTCTCAGATACCTTTCAAAAAGTCGGCCAGGGGCTGCCAGAGAAGATGTAAAAATTTGGACAATGGGGTTTTGTTAAAAAGACTTGCATGGGGGGAAAAGCACAAAAATCAGACAATTTCGAAAAAATGGGAGTAAGGAAAATTACGGAGTTTCCAAAATCGGAAAGCCGTGCTGGACTCGCCTTTTTGAGAGATTTCGATAGATATCTAAATCGTGAAAATCGGATATCACTGCGGTCCACTAAAGGGCGCATTTTTTTATTGGGATACCCCGTATACCGTAATCTATCTGTTCGACTCACATCTTCAGGCGTGACCGGCGTGGCAGTATCGGCAGCTTTCCCTCCGACAACAGCTGCCGAGACGAGCGTCAACACGAAGCCGGTTCCATATTGCTTTTTCAGGTATCCCGGGGATCCATTTATGATGTCCTTCCCGGCCTGCATGATGTAAATCCAATCTCCTAATCTCTCGGCTTCATCCATGTAGTGGGTCGTCAGGAGGATCGTTCTGGAAATGCGATATTCACCACCAGATTAGCTGATTCTACCGATGGGGCTTGATGTGTTGCAACAGATTCTCGACGTCCCTCCTTGCTCCAGGGTCCATTCCAGCTGTCGGCTCGTCGAGGAGAACCGCCTAAAATTGAACGTTTTATCGGTCCAAATCCCTTTAAAAATACCTGCGATTCTCCACAAATCGCCACCGCCACGCACAGCTTCCGCTTCGTGCCGCCGGACAGGTTTTGGACGAGCTAAAAAAAGATAGGTAAGTTTTTCTTGTATTTATGTCTTAACTGGGTTCTTATGCATTAACGGGGGGGGGCAATTTTCCGGTATATATCAAGCATAAAAATCACGATTTTTCGGCCAAATTTCAAATTTACAGACACTTTCAAAGCCTTTAAAATTTTTCGTTTTAAATATAACTGAATTTTACTCTAGCTCATTAACAAATCCGGAAAATCTGGATCTGGAGGCAAATCCCCCCGCTAGTACACAAGATCCAAAAACCGACATCATCAGCCTTGTCCTCGAAATGCAGGGCTTTTAGGTATTCGTCCGTTTCTTGTTTGTAGTCGGTATCGCTGCCCTTCAACTGGTGGAAGAACCAGATCGTCTCGCGGACCGTTAGCTTGTCGAAGAGCGAATTTTTCTGCGGGCACAGGCCGACCGGCTTCTCGGTCACGTGGACTTCGCCTAAAAAAGAAGGGTAAGAGCATAATTTTTACAGTAACTGGCGCAAAAATCACTGCTAGCCTACCGTGCGTCGGCTCGATGAGGCCGCAAATGATGCTGAACGTGGTACTCTTGCCGGCGCCGTTGTGACCAAGAAGGACGGTGATCTAAAAAATTTCCGTTGCCAATTTCACGGCTAAAAATATTTTTTTTTTCTGGTATTCATCACATCAATTCATATATTAAATAATTCTACCTGTCCCCTGTTCGCCCTCAAATTCATGCCCTCAAGCGCCCAGTTTCCGGTGTGGTACATCTTCCGCAGTCCGTCGACTCGAATATCAGCCCCGGACTCCTGGCGCACAAAGTCGATCTGATCCTCCAATTCTGGGTTTCGACGGCCATTTCCGATTGTCGTATTGTTCTGAAATTTTGTAAATTGGTTTGGAAATTTCATTTAAATCAATATTTTAGCCGTAATTCACTTTTTTCCTCTAGTTTTTTGTTTCTTATTCTTTTCTCCTTTTTCAGATATTTTCGCATTTTCAAACCCTCCTTTTTCGCGCTGAAAAGCCTACGCCACGCCCCTCAAAAAGAGCCCCGATTTTTGCGGCGCTATAAAATGGATGCTGGGCGGCTTTTCGTACACCATCTGGCCCGCTTGATTGCTCGGCCGCTAGTGAGTCACTCTGGGTTCAAAAAGTGCGGCTTTTTCGCGTCAACAAGGCCCTAAAAATCGCCAAGGATTTGTTGCAGCAGAAAATTGCGCCCAGCAGAGTCGTTACATTTTTATTTCAAGCCACAAAAGAACGCGAACTTCGACCAAAAATGGCCAATTTTCAGCAAGAATTCGGAGATTTGTGGATTTGCTTGATCGATTTTCTGCGTTGAATATGGTCTTCATCAAAAATGCTATTAAAATCATGGCTTTAAATTCCAAGGCATTTGAGCTATATTACCTGTCGTTTCTTGAAAATCGTCAGGAAGTAGCTCTCCTCGTTTGTGCGGATATCGTCAATGATCAGCGCTGCAGCTGTCATCCAAACGAAATCAATCTAAAAATTAGTCAAATATTTCGGATCTTCAAAACTCACCAAAAGCATCAGCATTGCACCAAAGAGATTGAACGCTATCTTCGGCGTGTCGAAGATTTGCGGCCAGCCGAGGTGGTATTCTGAAAACAGAACAAAACCTTAAAAATTGTAAAAGCAGTTTTACCTCTATTGCAAGCCTCTGCCATGATCTCAATGGCCAATCGGAAGGCATGGTTGAGATTTAGGGAATAGAAGTAGCAATGGACATATTGGTCCAAGGAAGGACGGCGGATGAATGTAGCGCCGACGGACACAACCCACGCGACGATTGCCACTAAAAATAAGGTTTTTCGAAAGTTGAATGCCCTATAAACACAAAAAAAAGGAATGTTATAGCTTGTTATACCGTTTTTAGATATAAAAATCAAGTAAAAAAAAACTTCCAAAAACTTTGCTATGAAAAAGGACCGAAATAGGCCAAAATTAACTCCCCCCGCTAACAGGAAAGAACCAATTTTTCCATACATTTCAAGACGTTATTCGACGTTTTGAGCAGCGAGGAGCATAGCATAGAGAATGCGATGACGGCAAACGAGTAGAGATAGACGACGACAAGCACCAAATGCCAGGGGACGAACTAGAAAAGTTAATAAAGAACCTTTTAAGGTTCTAAATACCTCTAATGATGTCATAATCGGGTAGGCGCAAATGGTGAAGATAACCGCAGCCTTGACCCAAGCGATGAAGCCGTGCGTCAAGAAGAAAACGGAAGAACTCAGTCCCATCACGCGCATAAAGTCCTAAAAATTTCAATTTGGCGCCAAACTCCGAAATTCCACCTTCAAGCCGGCATCGATTTCCGCGGAAATCTCCCGCGCCAAGTGGAGGACGGTGGGATAGATGAGGAACGCGTAGATGACCGGAAGGAACTCGAGGAATTGCTAAAAAAATAGTTTTTCACTATTTTCTTCAACGTTTCCAACTTGTATTCCACGCTCTTGGAATGGCGGTTCTGGGAATCGTTGTAGATACACTTTATCGAGCGCGGCCGTTCCGTTTGTGGCTTTCTAAACAATTTTTTAAGCTATATAACTTTTTACAACCTTCAAAAACGTGTCGTCCAACGCCTGCTTGAAGCTCAAGTAGCCGTACGACCAGTAGGGCGGCACGTTCGGGAGCTGAAGAGAAAAAATATGATTTTTTAACGTACTTTTCAGTTTTATATACTTTCAGCGCGTGAAAACTGACCGCCGAGAATTCCTTTCCATAATATGGATTTCCGCCTATCCATTTGCTCTTAAGATGCCACGGACTGCCCTCGCCCTGTGATATTCCCTCCTCGTCGGGGTGCCAAAGCTTGTAGGACAGACGCGAGGTGGCGAGATTCGCTTCGGAGAACTCGATTCCGGCGAAGGTTCTGAAAATTGAAAACCTACTTCGAAAAGACTGTTTAAAGGCTGCTGCTTGAAAAACCACAAATTTCCCTCGTATTTGGCAATTTTTATGCGCCGTTCCGGAGGGTGTTATCAGTTTGGCACATGGGAAGAGAGGGGGTCCGCGATAAGCCGAATTCATTTCGTTTGCTGCGAACCACCGCACTTATGCGTGGGTGCCAATATCTATTTTTTTTTCTTAGGTACGTTTCCTTCCTAATAAATGTCATTCCAAAAATGACGTGGTTGACCGCCCCGCCCCTTATTCATAACAGCGTCTCCTAAACCAACACTTATTTTGGTTTTTCTACGTGTCTTTCTGTCATTTTTCTATCTTGCTGTCGATGCTTCGTTTTGTTCCACGGGATCCTAAACCCTTAGAAAAGAAAGTCAGACTTCGAAGCGCTTCAAAAACAAGGGAGATTTCCTGCTTATGTGCCTCACTTTCTTTCAAATTCTTCTAAAAAGATTAATCACTGACCCATTGACGAGACAGTCCAACTTCAGCTCGGACATCAGACTCGCGCGCAGCTTTTCGTGCATCAGCTTTAAAAACACAGGTAAAATCCTCGAGCTTCGATTACCGTGACATTCTCAACTTTCAGGCATTCCATCCGAAATTTGTTGGCCGTGTACCGGGCGCAGAATTCCTTCATCAGCTCGTCGACCAGCGGGGTTGAGGTGCCATTTGCGCTAGAAAAAAATTGCCGGAAACCCAGGTTTTCTACCTGTATAATACTCGAAAGTTATCACGTCGGCAGTTCTTCTGGGTGATCGGTTTGACAAAGCCCGCCCTTCTGAAATTGAACGTTATTTTCAGGGTAGCCAATCGATAAGTATTTCTACGTTTCAACGGAGCCAAAAACGTAGAGATACGTGTCTATTCGTGCAGCCCCTATGGTAAAGATTCTATTTCAGTAGGTCACCTGCAGAATGTATCCCAATTTCTTGTGTAAGAGGCGCGCAACTATAGATGGGAATGGATTTTATGGCGCAAGAAATTGGCAAAAAACGTTACAACCTCTCCCCTAACATGGAGACGTTTTTTAGTGTCATATTTTTCGCGTTTCAAATTGGAACCAAGCCTATCTTGTGGTGATTCCGGATCTGTTTACCAAACTTGCGGAAGCGTGATTTTACCAAAATTATAAACGACCTAAGACCGACTTGTGTCCGAAATGAGCCACTTTCTTTGGTGATCCCAACTTAAATAGCTCCAAACTTTCAGAAAATGGTGATCTCGCAAAGTTGGTAAGCATATTCGGAATCAGCGCAAAATTCTGCACAATTCATCACGCTCGGCTAAAACATGTCGCCTGTAAGAAAGCATCAAGTTGGTCCCCCAGAGGTCAGAGATAAGAAAAAGGGTAACCTTTCAAAATCAGCCCATCCACCCGACACTTCTATTTCCGGGTAAGTTTTTCCAGGTATCGTCACGCCCGCCTCATTAATCTAAACAAAATAAAGCATACTTTAAAACTGGCAAATCACCTGCATCACCATCCAAACAATGGGCAACGAGAGGAGCAGCGGGATCACGATTTCCAGCACGGTCCATACCTGGAAAAGAAAAATGGACAATGACTTGCACAAGCAATCCCCCGCACCTTATTCCTCCATATCAGCAGGAGGTTCTTGTGGGTGATGAGGCCGAATTGTCGCCAGAAGGAGACGCCTCGACCCATTTCTGATGTTGTTTCTTGATTTTTAAGAAGTAGATTCAAGCCGTTATTCGCTCAACGGGCATACCTAGAAGCACATATTCGTTTTCATAAATTTTGAACGGCCATAAGAGGAGCTGCTTAACCGCTTTCACGACTACATAGACAATAGGACAATCCATTTGTGATTGCTAGAAATTGCGATTTATGGCATTACCACGCGGCCTAGAAGCTAGCCGTGCGAGATCGTGAGCCAGGGTTGATTGCGCAAAAACGCATTATTCCTGCGGTAGAAAATGGACGGAAACGGCAGCTGGCGCCAATTTCCGCGACTGAGTCAACCAACTTTCCAAAAACTGCGACAATACCTACAAGTCAGAGAATTTTGATAGTATAAAATTGCGTCTAAAGGAACACCAAAATTTGGAATTTATTACATAGTATGGACACTCCAGGGGCACCAGGCAAAGGAGCGGACTTCTACATCAGATTTGATACTTTCTAATCCACCTACCCCTATTTTCTCAGAATAACCTCGTCAAGTTTGACACTAGCAGGGAAAGTTTGTCATTTTTCAGAGTCGACCACTCAACACACAATAATCGATTTTCTATCAGGTCCCTGGCCATTCTCGGGCCCCACAATCTCAAATGAAGCAACGATGCTTCGTCAGCACTGGCCATTCGTTAGATAAGGAACTGTATTCTGGTGGTATCGTTAAAAACGAGTCAAAGCCAAAAATAGGTCACAAGCGAAAGCTTGTGCAAGCCAATAGCTTTCGCAACCTTTTGGGGACGATGTACGAGGCTACAAACTACGTTGTCCCCCATAGGCCGAATGCTACCTTGAATGTAAGATCGAACGTTGTAGCTGATAAAATAACCAAAGTTCATATTTGAACCTTAAATTGTGTTTTATTAATTAAAAAAAAACGAATTGTGAAACGCTTATAGTCTGTACTTTGTAGTTTCCTAAACAACTAAACTTTCACGGCACACTTTTCGTTCAAGATTTGCTTTTTGATTTTCAGGTTTCTAAAACAAACCTTTTTCCAGGAATGGACAAATTATCGGCTCTCCGAACCGGAAGTTCACTACCACCGCCAAAAGCCAAACCAAAAGCGTACGTTTGAAACACATTTTTTCTTTATTTTCCACTTTTTCAGAGCCCCCACCGACTTCTCGCCGTTGCCGTGGAGCGATTTTTTTGACGCCGCTGATGATATAGAGGTTTTTGTGTCTAAATTTAAAACTTGGCGCTTTTTAGATTGAAGGCGACACGTTTCGGGTGTATTCCAAGGGCACGACGGGTCCTGTTTTCTTCCTCTTTCATGGCGGCGGCTATTCCGGGTTGACGTGGGCTTGTTTCGCGGTAATTTTTAGGTAATCAAACGGGAATTTTCGGTTTTAGAAAGAACTATCCGAGCGTGTGGAATGCCGAGTCGTTGCCCCGGATTTTCGTGGGCACGGCTCTACCCGAACGACCGATGACGCGGATTTGAGCACAGATCGATTAGTGAAGTAACTTTTACATCTTTATGTTTATTTTCTGATTCAGGGATATCTCCAACCTGTACGCCAAAATCTTTGCCGACGCTGAACCCGAACAGATCTTCGTTTTTGGGCATAGGTTTGGGTTTTCTAGGTGAAAAATTTGTGATTTTAGTATGGGCGGAGCACTGGCAGTTCACACGCTATCACGGGGTCTTCTTCCACACGCGCAAGCGCTGGGAGTGATTGACGTTGTTGAGGGAAGCGCGTTGGAATCGCTGGCAATGATGGTGACTTTTGGAGTGGAAAGGAAAACCTCATTTCAGGACGCCTTCCTCCAGTCCCGCCCTACCTCATTCGCCTCCGAAGAGGAAGCCATTCGATGGTGCTACAAAAGCGGAACTGTCCGCAATGCCGAATCAGCCCGTGTCAGTATGCCATCACAAATCACGAGGTCTGAAGATGATACCAAGGTTTTTCAGCTTTATCTTATTTTTAAGCCTGTTTCAGTTCGTTTGGCGCGTCGATCTGGGCAAAACGTCGCCGTATTGGCAAGACTGGTTCACGGCAAAACCTCAATTTTTGCAGAAAGAATGATGTTTAGGGTCTATCTTCAAAGTTCCTGAGCTGCCCCCAAGTAAAAGTGCTGTTTTTGGCGGGGACCGATCGATTGGATAAGGAGTTGATGGTACGTCTTATCAGAAATTGCTAAAACGCTCAAAAGCCACCTAGAAAAGGCGTATTTTTTGTTTTAGATCGGCCAGATGCAGGGCAAATTCCAGACGACGTTGCTGAAAAAAGTCGGACATGCTATTCAGGTAAAAAAACTATTTGTAAAGTTTCTTAAGTCTTTTTAGGAAGATTCCCCATCCGATCTGGCCGACGAGTCAGCCCGTTTCGTCGTCCGGCACCAATTCACCACGCTGAAGGGCGATATCAAGAATGTACAATCCCCTTGTTGTTGATTTTTACGATTTTGATGTTTTATCTTTGTTTCTGCCCGATTACTGCTTTTTGTAAATAGAGGTGCTCGCCCCGTTGAATTGTGATAACTTTCGCATAGCAAAATACTCGTTTTTGCTCATAGGGCCCTAGTCTTGTACACAGTATTTAGTTTCTTGCCTTTTTGGGTTTACTTTTTTGAACTTTGCTCGATAAATAAATGCCATTTCACACAAGATTTGGGCAGAAAGCCGTTGGAGCGGCTTAGATATTGTAGTACGAAAGATTTAAAGCTTAAAAAAGACGTTATTATTAGTTGGTGGCAACGTATGTTTGCGTGGATTCCTACGTATGGTGGTTCTAAAGCCAGAAAACTCAATGGATCGTTTTTCAGATGAAAAAGCCGGGTAAAACCTACCATCGGGCCGATGTGATCCAGGACAAGGCGGCCGACGCGCCATCAATCGTCGATGCCGTCCAGTTTCACGGGGTAAATTGTTGGATTTTGATTATTGCGGGAAAGGGATGGATTTTTATGGGGGTTGTTGACTGATGGTTTCTGACCTAAACGGCTTTTGAAAGCGGAAAAACGCAAGTTGAGGGAGTTAAAGCAGTTTTGCTAGCGAAATCAAACAAAGTCGGCGATTACGTTCAGTTTCGGAGGTTTGACAAGATTGGAAGGAAACCCCCACGAAATGTTGTCGTTATTTGCGGAAATTTGAGGCTTTGCAAGTGTGGAAATGGCGAATTAAATGACGTATCGATTTTCTGTTTGCAAAAATCTATTATTGTACTTCTTTTCCAGGTGCGCATGACGAAAAGCGACGCCCTCGTGAAGGAGATCACGGAGCTGTACCGGTCGGCCAACCTCGATCAGCTCGTCCACAATTCACACTTGGCGGCTAGGCACTTGCAGGTAATTTGGCTTTTTGCTGTTAAGTTCTCTGTTTTCAGGAAGTAGGCCTAATGGAGAATGCAACGGCGCTCATTGACATCTCCCCCGGCGAAGATCGGTACATTGTCAACTTTGTCGTCAAGGTAAAAAAAAAGACTTTTTTCGAAAATTAAAAGCATTTTAGGAGCCAAAACCCTTCACGCTCGGTGTGAAAGCCGGGATGAGCACGCAGGGAGATGCGGATTTGTCGCTAAACGCCGGGAAAGCGAGTTTTCTAGGGAGAGGAGAGACGGCAAATGCTTCTTATGCATATACCGTAAAAGGTTTTTTTAATCGCAATTTTTGAGCATTATTTATCGCTATTTTTCCACGAAATCGTGATAAAATCGCTATTTTTAGGCGACCACAGCTTCAGCCTCTCGCTGATGAAGCCGTTCCTCGGCTGGCAAAAATACTCGAACATCTCGATGTCGGCGTTCAGGTCGATGGCGCATTTGCCGTGGAATCAGGTAAATTGATTTTCTCATCCAAAAATTCTGTTTTAGTCAAATCTCAACGAAAATGCCCTCATTCTGCAATACAACGGCCAACTGCTCGACAAGCGATTGCTGCATACCGTCAAATTAAATACGGTAGAATTTATCAAGGTTTTTAACGGGTTTTGCTTAGATCTGGCGCACTTTGGAAGCAACGGATGAGGCGGCGTTTGCCGTCCGGGAATTTGCTGGTTTGAAAATTCGATAGAATGCTCAATTTTAGCTGTTTTTAGGGCACACGATCAAATTCTCCGTGGAGAATGCGATAGCCTATGATACGAGGGATCGGCCGCTGTTGGCGACGAAAGGATTATTGGCAAGGTATCGTTGAACTTTTGGTTTTCTCTCTGTCTCTCTCTATCTCTCTTCTCTAGCTGCCTCTCTTTTTGTGTTGCTCTCTCACTCTTTTCTTTCCCCAAAAATCCGGTTTATCACCCCGGCGTTTAAATTTTTAAACCCCTTACCTTTCCTTTCCCCTTTCTCTCTTCCCCCTGGGGCCCCCCCCCTTTTCCCTTCTTCTCTTTTTCCCCTCTTTCTTTTTTGAACCCCCTTTGATTGAAAATACCTAATACGTAAAAATACGATTTTGAAATTTACGGTTTTTAGGATCAACCAAGAATACGCAGGCCCTCTGGGCGACAGCCATTTCTGGAAGAACCAACTCGATTTCCAAGGCGCCACCAAGCTCATTGGAGATCTCGTGCTCGGCCTATCACTCCAGGTAATTTTTGGCGATTCCTGAACCTAAGAATACCTTTTTTTTAGTTAAAAACGGTAAACGGACTCGGAAATCGCGAACTTCACCTGCTGGACCGTGTCTACCTGGGCGGAAATCAAGACTTGCGAGGTTTTGGGCTGAACTCACTTGGGGTCAGTTTATTTGTTTTTTGATAAGGAGAGTTTGTGGGGAAAGCGTGACGAAAAAACGGCAATAGCGGAGCTTTTCCGGGCCATTTTTGAAAATCCTGTGAATCCGGCTAGATGCTTTCGCGAAAATTACGTCTAATTTCCGGAAAAATGCCTTTTGCTGAAAGTTAGAAATATTTAAAATTATTTGAATGTATTTTCAGCGATTCATAAAGTCTGGTTTTTTTGTAAAATTGGCGTGTTTTGAAGAATTATTTTTTGAAATAAGAAAAGAATTTAATTTTCCCTTTTTTAGACACGATCAAATAATTCCTCGCTCGGAGCCGGCACAACGGCAGCCGGTGTGCTTCACCTCTACCAACCGCTCTTCCCCAAAGATATGGTGTACGTTTTAGTTGGGGATCGATTTTTACGAATTTTCGCTTCAGATTCGCGCACGCGTGGCTGGCGGGCGGCTCGTTCGCCTCGGTTCGGGCACGATCGGCGATGAGGGAGATGATCAATTCACAACGGGTCACCGCCGGCATCGGGTTGACGCTGATTTTCAAGTGAGGAATATTATCAATTTATAAAATATTGTTGTCGTTGAAAAATAGCTTGGCCAGATTTTTATCGTGAAAAATACAGTTTTAGTCGAGAATCGTGATTAAAAAAATTCTGTAAAAATTTCTAAATTGTTTTTCTTGCCTGTTTTTGGAAGGGGTTTCGGATTCGAAAAAAATTCTTAATTTTTTAATTTTTGACTTTTGGCTGATTTTTAATTTGTAAAAAATGGTTTCTTTGAAAGCAATGCCTGTCTCGCTTATAAAAATCATAGATATTTATCGTAATTTATAGTTTTATCTAAATTTGTAGGTTAAGCCCTTTAGTCCTGAAAATACCTAGGAAAAGCTCATACTGGCAAATTTTTAATTCGTTGAGAACATGCGCTTTTTGCTGATAGAAATAAATCTAAAGATTCTATTTTGAATAACTGTAAAATGCAAAAAAAATCAATTCGTCTCTTTTCAGGAACATCTTCCGGTTCGAGCTGAACTACGTGCATCCACTGAAATACACGGTCGGCGATTCCGTGACGCGGGGCATCCATTTCGGGGCTGGCATCAATTTCTTGTAGCTGTCCCCCAGAGACACCTCGATTCTATTTTGTCTTCTTCGATAGCATTTACCTCCCCTTCCCTCCTCTCTCTATTTATCTATCGATTGATGTTTGTAGTTTAAAATACAGGTCCATTCTTTCGTTATCTTTTTCATCATGTTTTTGTGCTGCCAATACCCCTTTTTCGTCTCTAGGTACCCTCCGTCGTCGTCTCCATTTTCCATTCGTTCGTTTTTAGTTGAGCTAGTCAGTTAGGTGAACACTTTTTTTTATGAGATTAATAAAGCTTTATTGGTCAGGTTTTGTTGATTTTCGATGATTTGAATGGGTTTTCCGAAGCGATTTTTAGGATTTTGCTATTGTTTTCAAAGCGATTTTCCAGCTTTATATCTTGTAGGAAGGTCGTCGCTGCATTATTGTGCTATTTTAAGCTTTAGAAATGGCCACAAAGCGAGCCGTCTCGTTCGTCACCGGCAATCTGGGCAAGCTGAAGGAGGTCAAGGAGATTTTGACTGAATTCGAGGTAAAATTTCGTTTTGTTTTGCTCTAATTTTGTATTATAAATATGTGTGTAGGCCTGTATTATTTGTATATGTATTTCTATTACAGATCGTGAACATTGACATCGACTTGGACGAGTACCAGGGAACACCGGAGACGATCGCCCGCAAGAAGTGTGAGGATGCGGTGGCGGCGGTCCAGGGACCCGTTTTGGTGAGGTTTAAAGGTGCTGGTGCATTAGCGGGGGGCGGGGGGACTAATACCAACTTGCAAATAACCAGGAACTAACTTTCGAAAATTTTTGTAGTTTTTTTTGACGCGTTTTTATATCGAAAAGCTGCGTTAAAACGGTTTGGTTTTCGTTGTAAGGTCGTATGGGATTGATTGAAAAATGTAGCCCCCCCCGCTAAGAGTCTAGTACCTGAAAACTGCTGATTTTCAGTAGCATCAGGTCGAAAAAGCCACCAACTGTTTTAAAACGTATAAGCTATTTTTTTCCAGGTAGAAGACACATCCCTTTGCTTCAACGCGTTAGGTGGCCTCCCCGGCCCGTACGTCAAATGGTTCCTAAAAGCCGTCAAACAGGAGGGAATCACCAAAATGTTGGCTGGATATGAGGTACGTTTTTACGCTAAATTCTGGATTTTATTGCTTTTTTTCAGGACAAATCAGCATACGCGCAATGTGTGTTCGCCTACTGCGAGGGTGTTGGCCGGGAAGTGCACATTTTTGACGGTACGTAATTGCGCCTTTTTGGAAAGAGATGTTTTTAGGCAGATGCCCCGGGAAAATTGTCGAGCCGCGAGGACCCAGGGATTTCGGATGGGATCCGTGTTTTCAGGTGGCTATTGAGCATTTGATTTGTCCTATTTGAAGATTAGGTTCTTTGGCATTATCGGGGGACCAACTTTCCCTATTAAATCTGATTTTTCTAATTTTTTTACGATTCCTAAACGCAAAAACTTTACAAATTTTGCTTAGCAAATTCAAAAAATATAGATTTTTCGACTAAAAATGGCCAACTTTTATATTTTTGAAATGTCACATTACAAACATTTAAATGTTCTAAATTTTTTTAGATAATTTTCCACTTCAATATAGCTAAATTTTAATAAAAACCCTGAGAAACACTTCCTTTAACGTTACTAGGCATTTCTGGGCTTATAGGAAAATTGATCACCCCCGATAATGCGAAAGAACCAAAACTTCTAGTTTCTTTTAATTCCTGTTAAACATTATTTTCAGCCGGACGGCTACGATGAGACGTACGCCGAAATGGACAAGACCATCAAGAATCAGATCAGCCATCGCGGCCGCGCCCTCGAACTTGTGAAGGCCCATTTTGCAAAAATTTCCCTGTGATTTGCGATTCGTTTTTGTGATGTTGTTATGTTTGTCGATTTTGATCGTTTTTGAGCTTTACATAGGGATAAACTTTATTCACATGATCATACGGGTTCTAATTTCCAAATCAAAGCTTGCTGGCCTCGCGGGCTCTGGCCATCATCGGCTGCAGGCTGGTCTTGAAGCCGGGCAGCACCTGGAATCGATATTTAGTTTAGAAAAGCTTTGTTAAGGTTTTAAAAGAATTAAAAAGTGTTTTAGCACCTTAGAATTTATCCGATAGTTTTTTTACAGTTTTTAAAACATGAAAAATCGGTTTTTGGACCTACATCCTCCTTATTCAGCGGATTCGACTGCGCCCATTTCAGCAGATTGTCATACACATTTCCGTCACGCCGCCCGAGCACGCTGCGCAGCTCGCGGTCAGAAATTTCGAACGAATCCACCTGAATTGTTTTGCATTCGATTTTCTAGGCTTTTCTATACCAGCGATACGACATTGGGCCTCAAATCCTTCAGCAGACGATAGACATTCTCGCGGATGATGCCAATCTGCTTTGTCGTCATGTATTGATCCTAAAATTTTTAATTTATAACTTAAAAAAGTTCTAAAGTTTTTATGGCGTTTTTACTCAACGTTTCTTACTTTAAAATACGTAAAACTGATGTTTTTCGGTAAACTGCAGCTATTTTTAGCATTAAACTAACCTCCAAGAGATAATGGCTCATATCGAGAAGTTCATAATTCAGGAATAGCGCGCATAATTGATCCAAGACGTTGTTGATCTTCCTGTCGGCCGTCTTCACGCTCAACACTTTCTGATGGAAGGCCTGGGCGATGAAGAGGCGCGTGTGAGCACGAGAAGCACGCGTCATCTCGACCGCGTTCGCCTAGAAATCGAGTTGTTAGGGTCTAAAAAGTCTTAAAATTCGAATTTCGGATACATCAGACATAGGTTTTACCTGCCAAGCAGCTTCTGCGGACATTCCACTTTTCTGGAGCGCGGCTAGCCGTTCGTGGGCGCGGAAGACGACCGAACGGGAGACGTACTCGAATGCCTGAAAATATAGGTATTTTTAGGGGTTTTAAAGCTTGCCCTTGTGCAAAAATAGGTATGCTTGAAAGCGTTATGCGCCTAATCACGGCTCAAAAAGGAATTAATCCCGCCTTATATAATTTGGTCCTATTTGTGTGTGTGTGATGTCACTTCGAGGCCCGATTTGAGGCCTTCCGTGCATAAAATGCCCTAATTCTCCTCACCCGGGGGAATCGACCCTTCTGTTTCCGATGGCGTTCTCAGAATTTCGATAAAATACAAGTTTACAAAGTTAAGGCCGGTTTTATTCATTTTTGGGGGTCCCTGAGGGCTAATTTGCATAATGCGAGAAAATACAAATTTCCTCATTCTTGCCAGTTGCACTCGCGCTTTGGCTGCCCATTGGAGCTGCCTCGATTGCCTTGGCCCCCTTTCCCGGCAGTCATCTCGGGGCATACAAGGGCTGTTGCGCGCGCGCTCCCAAGCGTTTCATGGTATAGTGGTTAGAGCGTCAGCCTGCCAATATGCTATCGGGGGTTCGATCCCCGGCTATCGTATTTTTTTTTGCTTTATGCTCGGAATGCATGTTTCGAAGTGTATTTTCCTGTAGGGAGGCGCTATTCTGAAGTCAGTTGCTCTAAACTGCGTCGCAGGCTAACGAATCCAGCCAGGCACTGAAACTAGCGCCGCAGGCTAAGGATTCAGGCTAATCCCTCAAGCTAGCGCCGCAGGCTTTAGAACGAAGCTAGCCGCACAAGCTAGCGCCGCAGGCTTCAGAACGAAGCTAGGCGCACAAGCTAGCGCCGCAGGCTAAAGATTCAGGCTAATCCCACAAGCTAGCGCCGCAGGCTAAAGGATGAAGCTAACCTCACAATCTTGCGAAGCAGGCTTTAGAACGAAGCTAGCCGCACAAGTTAGCGCCGCAGGCTTTAGAACGAAGCTAGCCGCAAAAGCTAGCGCCGCAGGCTTTAGAACGAAGCTAGCCGCTCAAGCTAGCGCCGCAGGCTTTAGAACGAAGCTAGCCGCACAAGCTAGCGCCGCAGGCTTTAGAAAGAAACTAGCCGCACAAGCTAGCGCCGCAGGCTTTAGAACGAAGCTAGCCGCACAAGCTAGCGCCGCAGGCTTTAGAAAGAAACTAGCCGCACAAGCTAGCGCCGCAGGCTTTAGAACGAAGCTAGCCGCACAAGCTAGCGCCGCAGGCTTTAGAACGAAGCTAGCCGCACAAGCTAGCGCCGCAGGCTTTAGAAAGAAACTAGCCGCACAAGCTAGCGCCGCAGGCTTTAGCGAAGCTAGCCGCACAAGCTAGCGCCGCAGGCTTAGAAAGAAACTAGCCGCACAAGCTAGCGCCGCAGGCTTTAGAACGAAGCTAGCCGCACAAGCTAGCGCCGCAGGCTTTAGAACGACGCTAGCGGCACAAGCTAGCGCCGCAGGCTTTAGAACGACGCTAGCGGCACAAGCTAGCGCCGCAGGCTTCAGAACGAAGCTAGCGGCACAAGCTAGCGCCGCAGGCTTTAGAACGAAGCTAGCCGCACAAGCTAGCGCCGCAGGCTAATGAATGAAGCCAACCATTGAAGCTAGCGCCGCAGGGTTAAAGAAGGAGGTGCCCGTTTAAATTGCGCCGCAGGCTTAATCTTGAAGCAAACCGCTCAAGCTGGCGCCACAGGCCAAAAAAGGAGGCTAATCCCTCAAGCTTGGGCCGCAGGATGAGGTAGCGACCTAGCCGATGAAAACTGCGCCGCAGGCCTAATAACGAGTAGCATTTCAAGCTTGCACCGCATGTCAATACAAAGAGGTTTGCATGGAAGATGGGTTTTTCTTTCTTCAAAGTAACTTTATGTGCAAGGGCGCTCGATTAATAGGGCCTAGACGGGACCCAGCGGGGGAGAGTCGCGAAGCGGCTCCTCCCCCGCTGGTTTTGAAAATGATTTTTCTAGATAAAACGACTAACCTTGACGAGTTTCTCCCTATCCTCGGCATCCGACAACCTCGACTTCTTCTCCTTCCCCTTTAAATACTCCAAAAGTGGCGACAGTTTCTGTCCTTTCTGGCATTGATCGGCGGCTTTCATCAAATATCTCGCCAGCTGAAGGAGCATCACCATATTCTCGCCCTCGTACGTGCAACCGCCGATTTGCACGCCTAAATAGGGTATTTTAAGACAGCTAAATTTTATCTGGTAAAATATTTGCAGCTTTTCTAACATTTAAAAACCCCTTTTTCTAGCAAAATAAATACAAAAAAGTTCAAAAATTACCGTAAATCTCTGGAAAACGGCTGGCCGCGCTGTATCCATGGCCACCGCAAGCCATACGGCACTGTTCGATTGCGTTTCCGGTCTAGAAATGTCATATTTTTCAAGATTTTTTGAAGACAGCATTTTGATAGCCAGAAAACTTGCTGAAAATTTTTAGATCTTTTTCATACCTCAAACGAAACGACAGCCTTCATCCCCGAGGTGACGGCGTGCAGATCCGTCATAAGCGTTACCTAAAATGATTGTGCGTTTTTAGAAGTTTTTCTTACATCTCCCTCATCGATTTTCTCGAGTGTTTTCTGGTAAAGCGCCACGACTTCAGCTCCAGCAAAGAAATAGGCATAAGTGCGGGCGAGTTGCGGGAATAGACGGTGTTGTTGTGTTTGGTAGTCCAGAATTTTGACCTCACCGCCACTGGAAATTGTAGTTTGTAGGGCAGATTGTATTTTAGCGAGGGTTAAAAGCCAATAAAAAAACGAAAGTCTTTTGGCTGTGAATCGGCCAATTTACAAGCATTAAAAAAAGAAAAACAGATTTTCAAGGCTCGAGAGACTAATTTTCATAAAATTGACCAAAACCAAATTTCGTGACGATAAAGCGATTTTTGGATGAATTGTACGAAAACATACCCATTCCTGATCTCTCCTTGCCTTCTGATCGCCGAATATCTGATGGCAATTGTGATGGCCATCGCCAACATATGGGCCTGCGCGCGGATCATGTGAGATCTGGAAAATACGAAAAATCATGTGAGTTTTCGTTTGAATACGCTAAATTCTAGCCAGTTTACAAAATACTACACAGAAAATAGCTTCAGAAATGCCTAGTTTGCCAAATATCGCAAATTTCCCTTACCTGACATGCACCATAGCGCCGTAGCCAATCTTGGCGTGCGGCGGCTTCACGTAGGTACCGTCTGGAAGTACCTAAACATCGATTTTCCTGGATTTTCCTGAAAAATCACCTTGGCGTGTTTCATCAGCATTTGCTCTCTAGGTATCCTCACATGGTCCAATTTTAAAAACCCGTTATCCGTCGTGTTGTAGCTGATTTTCGGGCCGATATCTCCGACGAGAATTCCTAAAAATCGATAAATGACGGCAAAACTTATAGAATTATAAAGTGACTGACAGATTGGTTTTTCCGTACTACAAAATCCCTTTTAAAAACATCTAAATCGGCAAAAACAAGCTCTTCAAACTTTTTAATGCCATAAAATGCTCAAATGGCTGGCAGAAAGTGCAAAAATATTTTTAAGCAATAAAACATACCTTTCAACGGCTGATGCGTCTTTTCACATCTCAATTGCACCAAAAAATTATGCGGCCCGATCGATTTGCCGTCAATATGGAGCTGGGCGGCCACAATTGCATAGCTCGACGATTTTCCCAAGTTTCCGGGCCACCTAAAAATATCAAGATTTTAAATATTAGCTCCCAAAATACAGTAAAACCATTAAAATTCGATTAATTGGGGTCCAGCTTATATAACTAACCATTTAATGGAAGAGGTAGTGGGGGAATTGATCACAAATTCCTGCGTTTTCTTATCGTAATGGGCTGTCGTCTCCAGGGCACGCAGATTTGTGCCTGAAAAAAAATAGAAATCGATTTAAGATTATGGTACAGCGTACAGTGTAATATTTTAACTTGAGTTTTGATAAAAATCAAGCTTGAAAATCGATTAAAAATGCTATTAAAATTACCATAAAAATCCAATTTCTTAAAAATATCATTTTTTTGATTTTACGGTACGGCGTAATATTAATATTCTAGTTTTATATTTTAAGAAAATCCTGCTCTTTTTAAAATTCGTATTTAACAAAATACAGTACCATGACCCATCTCGGTCTGCGCGTACGTTCCGATAATCTCCCCGCGTTGCGCTCGGGCTGCGTATTTGGCTGTAATTTGGTGGATTTCGTAGTGTCAAAAATTGATCCAGCATACCTTTTAGTTGTTCATCACCCTGGCCAAGGAGTGCAGGCAGAAACATGACATGTTGGAGGGCTAGGGGGTAGCCATCGATTCCGATTACCTCACTAAAATATACGAGGCTTAACCGATTACGCTACGAATCGATAAAGTGTCCGGTTAAGCCGATTTTTTGGTGGATTGCCAAATGGATGTCAGTTTAGGGCTTGGCATGGAAAAAGGCAAAAAAAACATAGATTTTGGCTTCCAAATCCCTTTAAAACCCACTTGATGACATGGGCAAATGACTCCTCTCCAGGATACGTTCCAAACTCTTCGAGACGACGGAAGATTTCCGAGGTCTGGAATGAATTTTGGAGTTTTTAGCGATTTCTCTCGTCTCTCTCTCTCTCTCTCTCTCTCTCTCTCGCTCTCTCCTCTCTCTCTCTCCCTCTCACCTTTCTAGCAGCATCGTCATATTTCTGTTCCCTTGTCATAAATGCCTGCTCGCCAGCGTCATGTAATCTAGACTTGATTTTAATACAAATTGTGCACATATTATTTAAGATTTTTTCAAGGATTAAACGATAGCTTTAAATTTGCAAAATGACGCTTTTGGTGTTTAATTAGAAAATTACACAGGATTCCTCTGGACATATTCGGTGATTTTCCTCCTCTTCTCAGCCAATTGTCTTCCATAAACGAGTCGAGCCATTTCTTCCGTTGAGAAATCTCCTCTTCCCCTTTCTTCTGTCAAATCCTGATTGTCCCCCTCCGCCGAGATATGCGAATTCACATCCATTCTGATTTCTGGAAAAAGAAGAAATTAAAAACCCTCTAGCGGTATGAATAGCTTAACCGGTAGCCAAAAGGACCCAAAAATTACGACTGAAGGGCTGGCGAGACTCATAAAATCGAGAGTAACAAAAATTCTGAATTGTCCCCGGTTTTACAGGTTTTAATGAATTTTCAATATTAAATTCATATCAAAAATAAAGCCATAATAATAAACGTGATAACTGAGAAAGCTGAAAAATACGAGCGAAAGGATGTGGACTCCTGGCAGTCGTGTAGTTTTGTCTGATAAGGGGCATCCAAATGGGGGAAAGGGACATCATTTATCGGTCTGGATAGGGGCAGACTACGAAATACACCTAATGATGGAAGAGAGGGGATTCTTTATCATTCGTGCAAAAGAAGAACTCATCGCCAAGTGCACTGGAACCGGAATAAAAAGTAATTAAAAATATTCAGGACAGGAAATGGTAACAGGATGGTTTTGGAAGGGATCAACACACAAACTGCATCACAGGAAATTCAGGGAAATGGCTGGCACAAGCCGGTTTCCTAAATGCTCTCTGCTAGCCAGCTTCCGGTTTCCAGTTTTTAAAACTTCCTAGTTGCAATTTTTGGTCTCCAGAACTCCACAGGAATCTCTGCTTGCTCGCCTAGCAAATCGGCTCCAGCAGTAATTCCGGAACCGAACTAAAAACCCTGAACTGAAAACGGCCGACAATTCGCTTTTCTGGCCTTAGAATCCCTTAAAAATTATCATTTGTTGCTGTTACGCTGTCCTAAAGGGTCTCTGCTAGATTTTATGATTAAAATGAGACGGATTCTTCAATTTTTCGATTTTTTTTAACTTCACAAGTCCTTTAAAAGCTCGTTTTTGTTATGATGTTTCCAATTTTTTGCCCATTTCCAGTCAGTCAATTTAGCGTGGCCGTCTGATTTGTTAGTTCCTCATTGCCCCCAGGGCATTTTCGGATGGCTTATTTCAGAACGGCTATCCACAGACAGACAGAGACAATGATGATTTTCGGCGGCCGGGCATTATTTGAGCAGCTTTTGGGGCTTGGAGTCGTTATAAAGGGAAATTGGGGGTGGTCAGTTAGACGAACGGCCCTTCTGGCAGACAGAAAAACAGATGAAATATCTATTATATTCGTTACTTTTTATATTCCCATTTTCTGTTGCATTGCAATCATGGGAAATCAACGAGCGGCATGACAGGAATGGGGCAATGTTTGGAGATATGGGTAAGGGGGCTACGGTAGCTCTGGAAATACTTCTTTTTTGTTTTGGGTCTATCAAATATTTGTTTGGTAGCCAGTTAATGGTTTACATACATTAATATAAAAAATTAGTGAATTTTTGAAGAATGAGTTTTCGAAATTCAAGGTCTTAGGTGAAAAACGCCATTTTTTCTTGGATTCTTTTTGGGGTTTTAGGCAAATTTTTTATAAAAGTGATTTTTTAGCTCTTAAAGCTCTTCAAAAATAGCATGAGTTTATTACCCAATTTCCAGTGCTAACCCCGCCCCAGCTGGCCCGCTATATCGAAAATGGGAGTCTTCTGGTGAGAGGAGTGTCTCGGAAAGAATCCGCCCACAACAGATGGATCAATAATATTGTACCGTATGCCGTCAGTCCGCAGTACACCTCACAACAGTACGTGTTTAACGAAAAAACGTTTTTCAAGACATTTTCCCTTATAATTACCGAGCATAATCGATTATTTCAGGACAAAAATCATTGAAACCTCGTTTTAAGCCCTTTTCCAACCTTTTCCTAACCCTTTTCGTAATCGGTTATTTCAGGAAACAAATCATCCGCTCGTCTCTTCGCGGCATGGAAAAGATTTCTTGCTTCCGATTCGTGGAAAGAAAATCGGAAAAGGATTACGTCTTCATCGTGCCGTTAGATGGATGCTATTCATATGTTGGGAGGATTGGTGAGTTGAAACTTTGCAGGGATTGTGAAGCGCGGAAGTCGACCCGAAAAATCGGCTAGGTCTCGACAGATACACGCCAAATGACGCGTTCAAGCGAATTTTTTGTGGTACTGGGGGCGAGAAATTGAGTTCTTGTGTAGAGATGGGATTTGGCGCTTCACATAGCTGTCTAGACCTAGTCGATCGAAAGGGTCGATTCTCGGGGTTTCTCGTCCTTGAAAAGCGGAAGAAAATGGCAAAATAGATTTTTAGGAGGTGGCCAGCTGATGTCTCTGTCTCTGGATTGCCTTGCTGATTTTATTATCTGGCATGAGGTAGGCTATAGCCTTTAAAGGTCCGTCGAAATCGATTGCCGGAATTTTCAAAAGAGCGGTAATAATATTTAATTGAGTTGAATCCAAAAGCAGATACTTTTTTTGATGACCTTTTTCCATTTTTCAGATGATGCACGCAATCGGTTTCGAGCATGAGCATCAACGACCGGATCGAGACAATCATTTGACGGTCAAATATGAGAATGTGATCCCCGCACAAATGGGTATACTGTAGCTCGCCAACTCTTAGAAGCTATTTTTTTCAGTGAATTTCGAGAAGATCCGCGCCAATGAAGTCGACTACCCGGATAAATATGATTATTCAGTGAGCTAAATATACCGAATTTGATTTTTTCAGTCGCTGATGCACTACGATTCGTATGCTTTCGGAAAGTTGGATGAGAAGAGGAAAGTACGAATGGCTACGATGATTCCGAAAAAGGTAGAATATCGTTTTTCGCCTCAAAATTCCGACAAATGGCCATTTTGATTGGCAAACTGCCAAACTACAGACGATAAACTACAAAATTTCGTCTTCTGGTTACCAGACTACAAATACACATTCCAAAAGTATGGAGAGAGACAGATAAGCTTTTTTAGCTTCCGAACCCTTTAAAACCCATTCTGGTCAGAAATCAGTAAAACTACAGACTACAAACTACAATTTTCGGGCCTCTAGGATAAAAACTACAAACGCGGAAAACAGGCTTTTTTAGCGTTACGAACCCCTTTAAAATCACAGCTGGCTTGAAAAAAGGGAAACTACAGGCTACAATCCTCGAAATTTTAAACTACAACTCTGAATTTCCGATTTTCAGGCAGGCGTCTCCCTGGGTGACAACATGGCCTTCTCCCCAACAGACATTCGAAAGTTGAATCGTCTAGGGAAATGCCCTTCCCCTATTTCTCCACTGAATCCTGAATCCGGTGAGTGGGCGGATAATGGCTTTCGGGTGCATTCTACGCTTTCTTCTCTCCTCTCTCTCTCTCTCTCTCTCTCTCTCTCTAACACTCTCTCCTCTCTAGTCATCCCCTTTCAGGTGCCCAGAAAAAGCCCCAGGATGTCGGAAAAGAGGATACTACCGTACCCTCTGCCCAATGCTTCGATAGAACTTCGAATTGTCACGATTTCAAGGAGGCCGGTTGGTATTAATGATTTTGATGGCGGTAACTGGATGACAGTTAGCCGATTTTTCAGCCGTAAAAATTGTGAAAAAACAAAAATTTTAAAAATATATAGAAACGTTTTCCGGCTATCCGACTACCCGTTTGCTGATTTCCACCGCAATTTCGAACACTAGCGGAGCAAATTCTTGACTAGCGGTGTTTAATGGCATAACTGGATGGCAGTTTACCAAATTTTGTCCGGAAAATCACAAAATATTTTAGTTGACGAAATTTTAAGATGGTTTTTCGAGTTTTTTTTCTGGCAGGCAGTTGATCTCTCCACAAAAATCGCGACAATTTTCCCATTTTTAGGAAAATGCGACTCTCCCTCGTACAAAGCGTTGATGGAGAATTATTGCGCGTTGACGTGTGGATACTGTAAAGGGATGGAAAAGACGACGAAATTGGTGGAACTGCCGAAAAGCCCCCAAAAAGAGCACAATATCAAGGATGAAGTGAAGAAACCGAAAGTGGTCATTGAAGAGGCGGAAAAGGATGGAAACGATGTGGAATGCGAGGATTTGGTGAGCAAAATTCAAGTTTAGAAGGGAAGGGCGAGCTAGCAGCGATTGTTTGGCAGTAAAATTGGCTCCTGACCTCTCAAGGCATCGCTCTTCTGCCTTATCGGGAAAACTAGCAGAGCTCATTAAGGAATAGAAAATTTTGTTTTTCTAATTTTATCCAAGGTTTTCTGCTCGTAGACCTCGACGGGCAAGCTAGCAGAGATTTTTTAGAAAAATTAGGGTAGCAGTGATCATTTAGAAAAGGTTATCTTCGAAATTTCTGGAATTCACCCAGTGGGGCAAACTAGCAGAGATCATTTGACTTCCAGCAAGCCCAAAAACGCCAAAAATTCGTAAAAATTTGACTTCACAGCCCCTTTAAAATCTGCAAATAATTTGTTCAGAAAATTTCATGCAAATTCTTCGTCGAACAATGCCAGAAGTCGAATTTCCGCGACGTTCTCAAGAAACACTGCCGGAAGACGTGTGGATACTGCTGACACTATTTAAACTATTTTATAACCTAATCGGTTCCATTTTGTATGGAAATGGTTTTTCAGCTGCCAAAACTTTAATTTCATGCCGTAATCGAGCGAGTTTTTGTATTTAGAAGTGTTTTTCTGCTTTCTAAACTATCATTTCATGCCATTTTTATTTAAATATTAATTTGTGTTTTTTTTTTTTTTTTTTGTTTTTTTTTTTTTCTTTTTCTTTTTTTCTTTTTTTTTTTTTTTTTTTTTTTTTTTTTTTTTTTTTTTTTTTTTTTTTTTTTTTTTTTTTTATTTTTTTATTTTTTATTTTTTTTTTTTTTTTTTTTTTTTTTTTTTTTTTTTTTTTTTTTTTTTTTTTTTTTTTTTATTTTTTTTTTTTTTTTTTTTTTTTTTTTTTTTTAATCGATTAAATTCCCTAAATTTTATGCTATTTTCTGTATTTTTATGTGTTTCCTGTATTTTTCGGAATATCCGGGTATTTTTGCCGTTTAGATAAACACTTGGCACTTTTATTGACTGAAAAAACACCTTCGAATATGGGGGCTAGCGACGAGAGAGTCGGGAGAATGAAGAGAGGGCAGAGAAAAAGACAGATGGAAAATATCGATCGATTGTATTGATTGATGGAGATAAATTGGTTACTTGCCAATTCTAGCCGCATAATATGATGGTCTCTTGACGACTCTTTTCCCGATACGAGCCACGAACATTGCCCGTTTCAGGCGGCCGTCACTGAAAAAAACCAGAATCCCGATATTGGTGCAATTTTACGAATTTTTAAAGGAACTGGGTGCGCCAAAATTAACTCTTCTGGAGTGACTAGGTCTAGACAGCTACGCGACACTACGCTGCGATACGTACGACAAATAAGACGTCTGGTCGCGTTGTTATGGCTACCCTAACCGGCGCCAACGCCTATGGATTTTGACAAACGTGTCATTTGGATCGCAGCGTAGCTAACTACAAGGCTAATTTGCATTCCATGCATTTTCTAAGATGCTGCATTTTCTAGAATTTTCTTTTTTTTGTTGCTTACTGGAAAGCGTTTCGCAGCTTGTGCCTGCAATTTTTAGCCTTTGTCGGAGGACTTTACATAATTTAGCAGCTTTGCCATGCTTTGTGTGACCCAAATTTAACTTCATTTTTGCGCGTTTTTCCATGAAAATTTCGAAGCATGAACGTCTTTGCCTAGTCGAATTTTCCCGAGACAGAAACAGGTCCATTTGGTCTAGCTGAAATCTGACTCTCGGGTCAATCCAACGAAAATGGGCACAGAAAGACCAATCCAAACGGGGGGTTTCCGGATTTTTGTTCCCCGGCTATCAGATTACGCAATCAAAAGGTTTGGGGTAGATGTCAAGTGGAAAGAATGGAGTTCAGTTTGGTTTTTTGGATAGAGATCCGGTAAAAAAATGACTACCTGCCCTCGGAAGCGACCGGGTAAAATCCATGAAGATCGGATTGGCCAACCAATTGTGCCGCATCATCGTCTGACGCGTATTGGGGGAAGGCTACAAATTTAATATTTTGTAGATTTTAAATGGAGCGCGACACCTAAAAATGCGGAATTTTCAGATTCGAAACATTTCCGAAACTTGGCGTTTAATGCCGAATTTTAAAATTGCCTAGTTTTCAAGTTAAAAATATGTTTAAGTTTTTATAGATTTCATAGAAATTAAATCGGTTTAACTTACCGTGTAGAAGGGAGAGGATGAGCATGAGAACGACGAGGAATAATGCTTTTGCTTGCATTCTGGTGGGGGATTGGTGGATGGAGAGTGATGGGGAGGGGCCAAGGAGTGGCTGGGGTGCCTGCAAAATGTTATTTTAAAAATTAGGGATTATTGGCGGGGGGAATCATAAAAGCCCCCTTGAAGGCTAAACTCGCGTTTAGCAAGATACATTTTGAAGGCAAGCTATCGGCGATCAATTGAGAAGAATGTTTCAACGAACTGCCAGACAGAACAGCGGAGCATAGGTTTTTTTTTGTGGCCGGGCGGCGATTCCTAGTGGAGGATCTCATCGATGCCTAGGACCTAGATTGTTTTCAGGGGGAGGCTAGTAGACTTCCTTGCGGAAATAATCCTCAAATCCGGATTTTTCAAAAAGCAACTAGCGGTGTTACTTGACGGAATGGATCTCTGAGGCATCCGATTTTTCTGTAGGCAGGCTAGCAGCAATTCTTTGCGGAAAGCATCTAGGAAAGGAAGGTCCTGTAAAAACCACTAAAATTTGTCGTTAAAGCTAGCAGTGATTTTTTGCGAATCGCTCAACATGTCCAAAAATTACGTTCTGCGCACATCAATAAAGGCTAGAACCTCCATCAAAATCTAAAATGTAAAACTTGGGGATGTGTAGCCTTTTCTCCTGATATCCTAAATTCAACAACCCTGAGCCACAGCTACGGCTAGCGCAATTATCCTCTCTTCCCTCGTCCCTTCCAACGGCCCTTTAGACGGGGTAATTTGTGCATTAAGGAGAGGATTCGGGAAAGGACGAGAAGGGCTTCTAATGTGATAGCATTCGACAGGCTGGCTCACGTCGCGCACAAATACACAAAAAGCACGTGTACATCCTTATTTTCAGGCTCGTAAAAGAAGCTAAGCTTTCTAAGCTGAAATGCCTGGTATTCATATAATTTAAATCTCCTAGACGCATCTTCTATCATATTTGGATGCCGGTTTGAGACTTGGCAAATTTAATTCCACCTGGAAGCGAGGGATTTTCCGGAAAATGACATTTGTGGAGGCGGTTGAAAATATTTTGGAAGGAAATAGAGTTATGTGCTCTTCTCAAGAGGAAGAGGAAGACACCAAAATATACCTCATTTCCCACTAGGCGAAAGGGGTTGGGAAGGGCCTTTAAAATAGAAATTAAATTTAGGTGTCCCGTTGAGCGGCCGTGGGTGCCGTCATTAGTATTTCTTTAGGAACCAACGAACATACCGTTCTTTTAAAGGTATAGTGACATCAACTGTTTGTCAGTTAAGAGATTTTCAAGTAAAAGAGCGGAGGAAATTAGGGGTCGAATAGAGATGGTTCAAAGAACACTGGAAACCCCTTCGAAACCAACGAGACAAATTGAGCGAGACCGAGGTGGATGCGTAGTTGATTTGAAATGCTAATTTAGAATCTAATTAACACGGAGAAGACAGGGGAGAAAAGAGAGAGAGAGAGAGAGAGAGAGAGAAAGAGGCAGAGAGAGAGAGAGAGAGAGAGATAGAGAGAGACAAACGGACAGTTTGTTTGGCACACAGCGAATGGTAGAAATTTACTGAAACATCCATTTTACAGATAGAAAAAGGGATAAATTTCCATGGAATGCCAGAAAGACAGAGAGTTGAGAGGACGCCAAAAAATCAGAGAAATAGAGCAAAAATCGTCGAATTCGACGTTCCTTGGTCTGGTATTTAATTCATTTGATCCTCCTTCAGCCTGCTGCAATCAGAATCATAGCCAAAGGCCAAACGAGGCCAATTCGCATGCAAGAGCATAGGGGATCGTTTTTCAGCGGCGTTTTTTGGTGTCCAACGGAATTTGAGAGAATTTTAAGTCTCATATAGATTAAATTGGAACGGCTGACTTAACTGCCTGGCAATGGCTAAGAAAATGTACAAAAAATACGAAAAACACAATGAAAGAGGTCATATCAGTAGGGCAGTCAGCCCAGCTACCGTAATACTTCTATCTTTAAAATTTTTAAAGTCTAACTCTTTAAAGGTGTCAAAAGGTGGGTTGAGCGCCCGCTAGAATGGCTTTAAAAAAACTAAGACAACGATCTGTTTTTACAAAAAAAAGATAAAGACAGTAGGAGCCGCGCTCAAGCTACCGTAATACCCAATCCTGAAAATTTTCGAAATCTGCATTTTTAGGGGAATAGTAGATAGTTTGTGCGCCAGATAAAATAAATCTGAAAACCAAGACCCAGGAAACTGTCTAGTTTCGACCAAAACTGAATCCAAACCGGGTTCGAAACTCTAAAATAGGTCGAAATCTATGTGGGAGGAAGGGGAAAGAATTGAATTCCGATGGTTTCGTCTTTCTCGAGGGTAGATTGGGTCTCTAAAGGGATTATGATAGACAGAAGACAGAATGCACACCGGGGCAGAGACCCCTAGGGAAAAGGGGCGGGGCTTAGGGCGCAGAGAAGAGACCGAATCAACCTCCAATCCCCGGTTGCCCCGGAATCGTTTTCCCCTTTTCTCCTTGAAGGATTTTTTCGATTCCGCTTTCGACAGAATGTCTTCCCGTTCAATTTCAACCATTCAGTGACGTCTCGAGTAGGTAAGTGAATCTCAGAGGAGGTTACGGAAATAAAACCTTTTTTCAGGTTTTCTGGAGTTTCCAGGCCTGGAATGTGATTAGCTGCTTGGAAAGTCGGCAGAAAATCTTGGAAATCTTTGTTTCTCCCGGCTCTCTCTTGTTCCCTCTCTGTTTCTCTATTTCTCTCCCTCTATCTATCTCTCCCGCTTTCACTCTCGCAATACCCATCCGTCATTTTGTCTCTTTAGCAGCCCAAAATTTTAAGCGAGAAAATTTCAATAACATCGGAAAAGCGTGAAAACTAGCGTCGATTTCGAGAACCACTCTTTTTCTATACACTTTCTCGCCTTCTCTCGCTCTCTAGCTTCTAACTGCACGTCAGAAGGTACACATAGGGTAACGGGGGGGGAATAAAATAACGGGGGGGCACTCATTATTATGAAATTTGCAATTACTGAGGGATTTTGCGAGTGCCATTCGATAGAGCATCGAAAAATATACTAAGAGAATTAATTTCAGCCCGAAATAATGTAATAGAAATTTTTTATTGAATAAACAAAAATTGAGGAAAATCTATGGGCAGCACATAGGATAACGGGGGGAAAGTCAAATTTTCGAAATTTTCGAAATTTTCGGTATTTTGAAAACGTCATTCGATAAAGCGTCGAAAACTGCCCTAGGAAAATTAATTTCAGCCCGAAATAATGTAAATGAAATTTTTTATCGAATAAACAAAAATTGATCAAAATCCATGGGCAGCACATAGGATAACGGGGGGGGAAAGCCAAATTTTTGAGATTTTCGATATTTTGAAAACGCGAATCGATAGAACATCAAAAAATATACTAAGAGATTTTTTTACAACGCGAAAAAATGTATTATAAAAGTTTTATAGCCTAAAAACTATTTTTGAAAACTATGGGCAGCACATAGGATAACAGGGGGGGAAAATTTTTTTCGGCGTTTTGAATATTTTCGATATTTTGAAAATGCCATTCGATAGAGGACCGAAAAATATACTAAGAGTTTTTTTACAGCCCGAAAAAAGCATATTTAAAAATACTTTTATCATATAAAAAGTTTGAGTGCCCCCCCGTTATTTTTTTCCCCCCCCGTTATCCTATGTGTACCCGTCAGAATACGTATTTCTGGATGAATCTAGGAAGTTCCGGGCTCCAAAATTTGGTTAGCTGACCGGAAATGATGGTTTTGGGCCAAAAATGATATGTTTCTCTGTTCCATCTCTTTTTCTCTCTCTCTCGCTGTCTTTCACGCTTTCTCAATCTCGCCCTCTCTCTCAAAGTTCCGTTTAGAAGACGTGACTTCCGTGTCTCATGTCCGAGGAGGAGTATTGCTCAACGTCACCCACCCTCTCTCCCCTTCCTTTCGAGCCCGCTGAATATTCTGTATAGCCTCGGGGCACGTTATTCAGAATACATAGTACAACCTTTATCTGGACAGAAGCAAAATAGAAAAAAAAGAAGCACAGCAAAACAAAAACGTAGTGGGTGAATCATATCGTCTAGGTGAAATTGCTCAAAAGCGTGTGCTGATCGAAATGTCGAAAAGCGCATTCAAATCGAATGAGTAAAACAAGAATCCCTATAACCTTTCGTCATAATATCGCATCGTACTAAATATACCTTGCGCAATCCAAATTGATCAATAATTTTTCTAATCATCGGGGGATTGGGCAGTTTTTAGAGCCTTGTTTGTCACGTTTTTGCAGTGACGGGCAGCGGGATAAGCGTTATCGCAGGTATCGACAATTTCCTGCGCAAGAGATTGTGGCTGCATAAGGTATCGGCAATTTCCTGCGCAAGAGATTGTGGCTGCATATAAAGGCAGGTCGGGCCACTGTTTACGCCACTTTGCTCGACTCGACACCAACAAACCGACGCGCAGACACTGTTGCCGAATTGGCTCTGCAACGAAACGATGGTTGGTTTGCTTGCCATAAAACAAAAAGGATATACGATTTGAAGTCCGAATTTTTGGCCAGAGTGGGCAAAAAACAGTTACGGTAAGAGCATTTTTGGTACTATTCAAGTTAGGGAAGGGGGAATTTTTTTTGGGTCATTTTCTCAGTTTTTTGCTTAGGTGTCGCTTAGCTTGATATTGGCTTAGTTAGGCTTAGCTTATCCTAGACCTAGACTTAGCTTAGCTTAAGCTTAGGCTTGGCTTCTGGGCGGTGGGAAGTACCCTCGCAGCAGCTTTGCTTTACGTAGCTTCACTGATTTTGGCTTCGCTTAGCTCTGTTCAACCTTTTTTTAATAAGCTCCAGCTTAGCTCAGCTTAGGGGTAGAGCATTGCGCAAGATTAGCCGCGAAAAACTGCTCAAGTAGCCCAAAAATGACCTCAAAAATTTTGCCCCCGAACTTGAATAGTACCCAATTTTTGTGCGGATTATAACCTGGAGAAAAAAAGCTATGACGCCTCCAAAAGTTTAGACAACGCCAATCAGATCTCTTCTGCCATTGTTCACTGTGGTTAATAGCAAATTGAGCCTGGACCACACAACTTTGGACCATTTGCGGCCACAGATTGGTACCAGGAAAGTAAGTTAGTTGACGTCTCCCCGCGTACTAGCGCCTTTTTGCAAAACGTTCAGCTGCTGTGCTCAAAACATTATACACACGTGATAAATTTAGGTAGGAATTGTGGCGGTCGTCGGTAAGCTTCGTGGCGGAAAAACGTTTTTCGAGAATATTCTTTTGAAATCACTGCAGCACCTGACGATATCGGAGGCTGAATGGGCGTACGATCCCACAGAAATTATCGGGTATGCCTTCAAAAAGCCAGAAAACTTTGGAGAGGCGCTCGTCAAACCCTTTTGTTGCAGAGGCCCTGGTCAAATATGTTTCCAAAATAAAACAATCGGTCATACAAAGGGTATTATGGTCTGGTCAGAAGTGTGTATAAGACGCGAGGAGAATGGTCAGGAGGTAAACTTTTACCGGACGACCAGTTGTGTAGTACAAGATTCTCTTATGTTCTAATGAAAAGTGCCCCTTCAACCTGGCACAGAAGCGTGATCCGATGTACAGCTTTAACATTGATTCAGGTAGCAATTCTGCTGCTTGATACACAGGGAACATTCGATACGAGTGCTGAGGGCGGCGAATCGATACTTGTCTTCTCGGCTGCCACGCTACTTGCCTCCCACCTGGTAAAAAGATGATCGAAAACCGTCGTATCTCACCCAGGTATTCAACACCAAATGCGAAACGCTGGATGCACACGAATTGTCTAGCCTGGAGGTATTTCTTGCATTTTCTCGTAATGTCAATGAAAACGAAGAAGGGATGGTGGGACAGGTGCGTTTCCCTTCCATAACATCGTATTTTCTGGAAGTTCGAAGTGTAACCTCCGGAGTTTTCAATCACCCGGAGGGAGGTCGTGCCAGTAAAGGAGGGGCGGCGGTAAAATAGAAGGCGGGCTTATCCTACCTTATATAATTTTGGGGTTTATCTCTGTGTGTGTGGATGTCACTTTCGAGGCCCGATTTGAGGGCCTTCCCGTGGCCAAACCGCCCCAATTCTCAGTCACATGGGGGAATCGACCCTTCTGTTTCCGAAGGCGTCTTCAGAATTCCGATAAATTACAAGTTTACATGGGATCAACTATAAGAATCCAGTAGCGGCCTCTGTCCGTCCGAAGCCAACTATACTCGAAGGGGAAAGGAGCTAGAGCTTAGGTCTCCTCCGATTCGGATAGAGCTTGGTCAGAAACCCCAAACTGATGAAAAAATTATGAAAAAGTTTTCTTTCTTTTAATTATTAGATGTAACCTTAAAGGTGGCGTCTTAGTAAAACGAATGGGGAGCGGATTTTGGCACAATTTTGGGATAGTGAGCCAGGTCGCGCGCGTTTCGTGGCGCACCGAACTTGAAATTTTCACCGGAGCCATTTTATTTACTTCATTTGGCACGTAGCTAGCCAGTCGGTCATTGTTTCGTTTTTGAAGGGTACGGTATCTGCGTAGTTTTTGAAGGGTATTTCACCTAGGGGAGGTATCTGTAGCCATTAGCGTGCGTATTGAGGGAAGTAGGGAAGGAGTGGTGGTGTAAGAAATGAAGGGTAGCCCGAAGGCCAGGCAGGCTTACAGTCGCGCAGCGGCTGTAACCAGCTGGTAGCTTAATAATTAAACCTAAAAAATTAGAGTAAAACTGCTCGATTTTGAGCAATACGAGTGAGTCCTAGGGGGGAGAAGAAAGTCAGCGGAAATCGGGGTTAGCGGGCGTAGCCCGCTAACCCCTTTTGGTTTGAGGTACCCCCCCATACGACTCTTTTGAGGTCCTTTTCCGGATTTAAAAAAGAACCACGCATCGGATCGCAAAACTGAATACACCATCGGAACCGGCGACACTTTTTACATATCATAAGCTTTTAAAATTTAAAAAAAAAGTTAAATTTCGAATTTTAACAGCCGATTTAAATTGCGTTTCGAGGGGGGGTCTGCGTTTGTATGTATGTGTGTGTATGTACGCAAAACCTTTGTAGTCGTCAAAAAGTCCCTTCCCATGGTCCGTTTGGGCTGAAATTTTCCACATATATCGACTTGATGTAAATGAAGGTGAGGAAGAAGCGTTTTTTCCAAAATAGGCTTTTAAAAATTTTATACAGGGTGTCCCAAAAAAAACGACCCATCTGGCATTTCGCCGGGTTACATCCAATCGGTCCCAAATTTGGACCAGAGATGTATCAGACCCTAAATAACAACAATCCTGACTATTAACCCCGTAGCTACAGTCATTCTCGAGTTATGATGAAAATACTGCTTTTCCCGGAATTCTGAACAGTTTTTCCGGCTATCTTTTTTGGACTTTGCCTCGATTTGCATCGACTTCCGGCTGTGAATCCCTAATTTCGCTTAAGAACCTGGGTAATTTTGCGTTGTAAAAATCGCTTAAATCAAAGCATATTTAATGAATTTTATGCTGGAAAAAATTTCTTAAGGTAAAGAAGGCCTACCGGATCATTTTCACTTAATGTTTAGGGGGGTCTAATTCCACGAAAACCCTATGAAAAATGGAAAATAAAGTTTGTTTTTGCTATAACTTGAGAACCACTATAGCTACAGGGCTAAAAGTCAGGATTGTTGTTATTTAGGGTCTGATACACCTCTGGTCCAAAAGGGCGCAGAGATTATGGCCAGGATTTTTCTGGCCAGGATTTTTCGACATCTGCTCGGACTTGGGAACTGCCCTGCGGGGTCAGCAATGCATTTTTCGGACATTAATGGAAGAATCGGACAAATTAAAAGAATAATGCTTTAGTTTTTAATTAACCGTAACGTATCATTTTACAAATGGAATCAATCATAAAGTCTCTTGGTGGGGGCGAAAAATATGAAAAGCGTAGGTCGGCGTGCGTAGATATTGTACTTTAGTTTCCCCGCCTTTTTTGGGTAACTTTGAAAGCAATTGTTTTCAAATCATAATAAATAGAATAGTGCAATTCTTTTTGCATTGATGCGAAAATGGGTCGCATTTAACTTGTCCCGGGCCAGTGGGCCTACTATATCATAAAAATGACGGGGAATAGAAGGCGTTGCGAGACAGCTACGAAAACAAAAAACCATAATAATTATAATAATAAATTATCGCTAATAGGTTTTATTACAATCTGCGTATCTGGAAACTATCTATGACCAAACAAAAAGCTGGGAGGGGGTGTTGCACCGGAAATAGTGTAATACGCAACCCTTTGTTTTCGGTTTTTGAAATCTTGCTGTTTTATTTGCATAATGGAGTTTTGCTTTACTTTAGAGAACTGATCGAAGCAGGAAGCCTTTTGGCCCAATTGCCAGTTTCTTTTTGTGGTTTTCGGATATTCACGCGCTTTTTACTATAAAATATGCATTTAGAAGCGTAAAACTTTATTGAGTGACTTTTTAGAAATACAACCGTTGTAGTTTTAGTTCTCAAATTGGTGAGAAAAGTCTTCCATTAATGCCCTGATAGCCTATCATTGACAGTTCGAGGGCACTTCCCGGGCGACGGACGCAAGGCCAAGATTTCCCTGGCAGCTGCCCTGCCCCGGCGGCAGCAGATGTTTCAGCACGGGGAGCTCGCCGGGGATGCACATCTGCATGCTCCGGCGAAATTCTAACCGGGCATTAATGGACTCCCATGATCCACAGCACTGTTATCATGTTTGCTTATCATGTTCACAAAGTAGCCTTCGGCGATATACTATCATTACCACCCATCTGTGTTAAATGTTATTATTTGCATTAATTAGTTCATGTGCAGTTTTTATTTCATTTACCTCTTTTCATCCTAAAATTGTTTTACTAATCCTAAAATTTGCAGACATGTATGGCTCGGTACCTCCGCTGACGGCTTCAGTACGAGGCAAACACCCGGTTTTTATATATACTGACCGCGGCGGCCACTCCTACACCTATATCAGGAAGGTGGCGAGTGCAAAGATGATCGTCATGGTGTAAGTCACAACTTAAGCGCCAAGAAAAACACATTTAGGTGCTCGAGCTGCAAAGAGACTGTCGCAAATGATCGCCGCAACGGAGCGCAAATACGGAAGGAAGGGACTTTAAAGGTTTCCCTGGATCAACGAACTTTTTTCTCCGACCCGGAAGCGGTTGCGCACGTTTGTGGACAGAATAGGGTAGGTACTAGAGCTTTAATTTTAATCATAAAGAGTTAGTTGTAAAATCAGTGCTTTTCAGGCTAGAGTCGAAGTGCTCAAAAAGCGTGTCCATACTCTTTGCGCAGAAAGTGTTGCTACCGAGGGAGATTCTGCTCCTTCCCTAAAGACACTGAAGTCCTACTCCAAACTTTTGGAAAATCCTCAAATTGTTGGTTTAAACGCGGATGAGCTTTCCGAGGTTGGTTTTAGACCATTACGGATTATACAAACCATCTACATTACCGATATAAAATATTCGATTTAGGTTCACTCTGGAATCAACCCGGCTCATCTGAGCAAGGTTTTCTCTCGTGCTTCCCAAAAGGCGCACAAAACAGCAAGCCAACCTGGTGCAATTCTCCCGAGCGATCGAATCTTGCACGGGACGAATATCGATCTGGTTAAGGTGAGTTAAAAGAATTAGACCAGATTATCTTTTTGCATAGATTGATGAGCCCGGTCTCACAGTCTGGGTCAATGACGAGCAAGTCTCAAATGTGCTTGGGCAGAATGTGGATGTGATAGTCGGTGATGGCGTCCACAGTTTCATTCCTATGGAATACTGGCCGTCGACGAAAAAAAGAGGAAATTGCCAGGTGGGTCGCTTTAAATAAGCTTTCGATTCTGTTGCGAAAAGATATAAAATATGAATGTTTTCTAGTTGTACACTCTGATGGCCATAATCGAGGGGGCTTCATACCCAATTTTGGTCGCAGCAACTCGGTGCAAAAAACGCCAGACTTATCGGCGGATCTTCAATTGCTTGAAAGATTCCGCGGGACGCATACCGGCAAAGCTTCAGGTAGGCCATTTCATAAAGCATCAATATTATATTGGTGATTGACTATCAAATCTCAGATAACGGTTTTTTTAGAAACTAAAAGACACCCGGTTTCTGATTGATTTCGAGGAAGCTGTGAAGCTTGAGCTTGAGCACGTCTTCAACGTGGAAGTGCGCGGCTGCCTTTTCCATTTCTGTCAAGCCATAAATAGAATGGCAACGAAAGTGTTTAAGGTAAGTTAAATTCACTTAAAACGAAAAGAACTTTTGTTGTTTCTTTCTCGCTATCTCTATTGAACAAAAACAGATAGTTTCTTTATTAAGCTTAGTTCCTTATTAACTTATATTGATTTTCTTAGCACTTCCATGCGGACCGACGCGTCGCCCACTGGGTTGGACGTGTTCGTGCCGCCTGCTTCTTACCAGCAGACAAAATCGAACAACTAGGCGTCTTCTCAATTCCTCATTCAGTTACGCACGCCGAACCGGCCCTGCATGCTGCTGCTAGCGCATTCGCAGATTACCTGAGGAACACGTGGCTGATCAGATTCCGGTGAGTCAAACCATCTTACCATACTTACTAAACGTAAAAAAAGAAAGAAAAAGAAAAATTATTCCAATTCAGGAGCATGTTCGTGCACCATGACAGCCTGAGGCACCGCACTACAAACTTTTCTGAATCTTTTCATAATACGTTGCGGTCACTTCTAGGTGAGTCGAAACCAAAAGCAATCTTATAAAACAGGCCTTTATAGGGCAAATCCCGTCAATCGGCAAATTCTACGAGCGAATCCGTGAGCTCTTCTTCAAGTGGTCCGTGGAGGCGGCGAATTTGACGCGACCTAACCCCGTGTTGAAGGCCGCTACGATCAGAGGGCACCGTGAACGTCGACTAGATCAAGTAAAGCAACGCCTTATTCATTTGTCAAATTTACTCGCCAATCCCAATACCCCTCTAGTTGACTATGCTGATTTCCTTGTCCAAATGGTTCAATTTACCCCATCCAATACTAAATAGTTCCCCCTTATTTAGCATGTGATATTCTTCGCCGTATTTGGTTCCTATTTCGCACTTATTTTGGCTTGATCATTGTGATTTTCTGTGCAGCAAAATTTTGCTTGTATCCAAAGTATTGCAATAAATTGCTCTCTTTTAATCTTTTTAATATCTTTTGAAAGTTCAATTGAGATCATGTGTGCCCATTAATGCCCGGTTAGAATTTCGCCGGTGCATGCAGATGTGCATCCCCGGCGAGCTCCCCGTGCTGAAACATCTGCTGCCTCGATTATGGCCATCAGAGTGTACAACTAGAAAACATTCATATTTTATATCTTTTCGCAACAGAATCGAAAGCTTATTTAAAGCGACCCACCTGGCAATTTCCTCTTTTTTTCGTCGACGGCCAGTATTCCATAGGAATGAAACTGTGGACGCCATCACCGACTATCACATCCACATTCTGCCCAAGCACATTTGAGACTTGCTCGTCATTGACCCAGACTGTGAGACCGGGCTCATCAATCTATGCAAAAAGATAATCTGGTCTAATTCTTTTAACTCACCTTAACCAGATCGATATTCGTCCCGTGCAAGATTCGATCGCTCGGGAGAATTGCACCAGGTTGGCTTGCTGTTTTGTGCGCCTTTTGGGAAGCACGAGAGAAAACCTTGCTCAGATGAGCCGGGTTGATTCCAGAGTGAACCTAAATCGAATATTTTATATCGGTAATGTAGATGGTTTGTATAATCCGTAATGGTCTAAAACCAACCTCGGAAAGCTCATCCGCGTTTAAACCAACAATTTGAGGATTTTCCAAAAGTTTGGAGTAGGACTTCAGTGTCTTTAGGGAAGGAGCAGAATCTCCCTCGGTAGCAACACTTTCTGCGCAAAGAGTATGGACACGCTTTTTTGAGCACTTCGACTCTAGCCTGAAAAGCACTGATTTTACAACTAACTCTTTATGATTAAAATTAAAGCTCTAGTACCTACCCTATTCTGTCCACAAACGTGCGCAACCGCTTCCGGGTCGGAGAAAAAAGTTCGTTGATCCAGGGAAACCTTTAAAGTCCCTTCCTTCCGTATTTGCGCTCCGTTGCGGCGATCATTTGCGACAGTCTCTTTGCAGCTCGAGCACCTAAATGTGTTTTTCTTGGCGCTTAAGTTGTGACTTACACCATGACGATCATCTTTGCACTCGCCACCTTCCTGATATAGGTGTAGGAGTGGCCGCCGCGGTCAGTATATATAAAAACCGGGTGTTTGCCTCGTACTGAAGCCGTCAGCGGAGGTACCGAGCCATACATGTCTGCAAATTTTAGGATTAGTAAAACAATTTTAGGATGAAAAGAGGTAAATGAAATAAAAACTGCACATGAACTAATTAATGCAAATAATAACATTTAACACAGATGGGTGGTAATGATAGTATATCGCCGAAGGCTACTTTTGTGAACATGATAAGCAAACATGATAACAGTGCTGTGGATCATGGGAGTCCATTAATGCCCGGTTAGAATTTCGCCGGAGCATGCAGATGTGCATCCCCGGCGAGCTCCCCGTGCTGAAACATCTGCTGCCGCCGGGGCAGGGCAGCTGCCAGGGAAATCTTGGCCTTGCGTCCGTCGCCCGGGAAGTGCCCTCGAACTGTCAATGATAGGCTATCAGGGCATTAATGGAAGACTTTTCTCACCAATTTGAGAACTAAAACTACAACGGTTGTATTTCTAAAAAGTCACTCAATAAAGTTTTACGCTTCTAAATGCATATTTTATAGTAAAAAGCGCGTGAATATCCGAAAACCACAAAAAGAAACTGGCAATTGGGCCAAAAGGCTTCCTGCTTCGATCAGTTCTCTAAAGTAAAGCAAAACTCCATTATGCAAATAAAACAGCAAGATTTCAAAAACCGAAAACAAAGGGTTGCGTATTACACTATTTCCGGTGCAACACCCCCCTCCCAGCTTTTGTTTGGTCATAGATAGTTTCCAGATACGCAGATTGTAATAAAACCTATTAGCGATAATTTATTATTATAATTATTATGGTTTTTTGTTTTCGTAGCTGTCTCGCAACGCCTTCTATTCCCGTCATTTTTATGATATAGTAGGCCCACTGGCCCGGGACAAGTTAAATGCGACCCATTTTCGCATCAATGCAAAAAGAATTGCACTATTCTATTTATTATGATTTGAAAACAATTGCTTTCAAAGTTACCCAAAAAAGGCGGGGAAACTAAAGTACAATATCTACGCACGCCGACCTACGCTTTTCATATTTTTCGCCCCCACCAAGAGACTTTATGATTGATTCCATTTGTAAAATGATACGTTACGGTTAATTAAAAACTAAAGCATTATTCTTTTAATTTGTCCGATTCTTCCATTAATGTCCGAAAAATGCATTGCTGACCCCGCAGGGCAGTTCCCAAGTCCGAGCAGATGTCGAAAAATCCTGGCCAGAAAAATCCTGGCCATAATCTCTGCGCCCTTTTGGACCAGAGGTGTATCAGACCCTAAATAACAACAATCCTGACTTTTAGCCCTGTAGCTATAGTGGTTCTCAAGTTATAGCAAAAACAAACTTTATTTTCCATTTTTCATAGGGTTTTCGTGGAATTAGACCCCCTAAACATTAAGTGAAAATGATCCGGTAGGCCTTCTTTACCTTAAGAAATTTTTTCCAGCATAAAATTCATTAAATATGCTTTGATTTAAGCGATTTTACAACGCAAAATTACCCAGGTTCTTAAGCGAAATTAGGGATTCACAGCCGGAAGTCGATGCAAATCGAGGCAAAGTCCAAAAAGATAGCCGGAAAAACTGTTCAGAATTCCGGGAAAAGCAGTATTTTCATCATAACTCGAGAATGACTGTAGCTACGGGGTTAATAGTCAGGATTGTTGTTATTTAGGGTCTGATACATCTCTGAAGACGAGGCTAATCGAGAAATTGTCCTCGGACGCTTTGAATCAGGGATTAAACCTCTATGAGGCCGAGATGGGGGTAAGTGAAAAGTTACAGCATTAAAAAAATTCCATTGTGGGATATATTGATTGGGATAAACGTGTTAGTGATTTGCAGAACCAAAAATTGGAGGGTTTGGCTACCCCGCGTCAAGCCCATGATGGATGCAAGAAGATTGCCGTTGAGATCTATCAAATCGGTATGCATAGCGATTCCGCCCAACTTTTGATGGCTTAGAAACTGCGCCCTATGCCGAAGATGAGTTGGTAATCCGCAACCTGGAGGTGCTGCGAAAAAAATGCGAGGTTGGGGCATTTAGCGTGTAAATACGTTGTTAGGATGCACTGAGCAGGAGTTTGGCGGATTATTTGGAGCAACAGGTCTCACATCGAATGTCGAGGATTCTTCGACAATTGACTGATGAATATTCGCAGACTTTGAAAAAGGTCAGTTGGCGTTCATGATAGCATGTTTTAGGTTTTTTCCGATCTAAACTCCACGGATGCCGCAACGCAGCTGCTACCACAGTTGCGCCGGCAAACGATCGAAGGACGAGGGCAAGAGCTGATCAAATCCGAGGCAGAAATTCTCCACGCGGAATGCGAAGGCAGATTAACAATGCAGCAGCTGCGCGCTCGACTTACCAGGCAGTTTGAGGACTTCAGTCTTGTTCAACTACGGGTTGCTTCTCAGGAACGACCCGAAAAACTGTTGGTTGTTTAGGACACGGAATGTCTCGCTGTGATGACGCTGGCTAATCGTTTGAAAATTAACACTCAAGGGAACACCAGTACCCAGGAAACACAAATCCGGTTGACCGATGTAAGCCGTCATCCCAATTTTACAAAATGATTTGTTTCTAAAAACCCTTTCTGAAAACATTTTTCCCGTTCGGAAAACCAGAAAACCAGGGTGATCCGCAGCAAAAGAAAACTGGCGTTGATATGCAAAATCTAATGCTGATTTTAATGTAACTGATTTAGGTCCTACAACTGGGTTCGTTTATGCTGCAAGTTGCAATGCACCTTCAACGCTGAGAAAGTTTTACCGACAATAAATGGTTTGTATGGGTGCCGCCACCTAGGCAAATACTTATTGTTGGTGCCCCTGACAATTAGCGTCTCCGCGACTCTTTTTCCTGTTCTATGCTCCCTCGACTAAAATTCTGGCCGCAAGCAGGTTGTTTATTCTCTCTTTTGTGAGTTTCGCATTCGAAGCTCATGACTCTTATCGTAAGGTAATTTGAGAGTAAAAGTCATGAATAATGTAGCCGAGTGAGTCATCAATAAAAACAGTTGCTATGTGAAAAGACGCTATCGTCAAAATGACGGTAGCGTGCTTCCAAGAAGAGTGTTTTGCCAGTTGAACGATAAGTAGACTTCGCTGCCTAAATATTCTTTTTGCTGAAATTCCTAGGCATAGTTTTGCATCCTTCCAAGAATTGAGAACAAAAATGATCTGTTTTGAGCAGCTAACCTTTCCAAAGATCATATGTCGTTAAATTGAAGGTCCCCAATTTCCTCCAATTTGTGGCGGGGGCCCAGATCTGGGTCCCAAGTGGAATGGTGTCAAGAATGATCCGCATAAATTGCCGGTATCTGGGTACTGTAGGTCCATCGCTTTTTGGAAACCTTCGGCGCTGGCTGGGCTGAAAGGGAATGATGATTACGATTTGAAATTAACGGTAACAGTTTAGTCCAGAGAGACAGCGAGCGAAAGAGAGAGAGAGAGAGAGAGAGAGAGAGCAACAGTGAGGCGAGATGCCCCAACCTACCCTAGTGGTTTCTGATGATTCCGAATTGCCGTATCAAGTGGTGAAGTTGTGTTCCTTATTCCAGGATGTACATTAAAAACATGAGTTGGGACTGCGAATTGATAGCCCGCTCGGCAGAGGGAGTAGATCTGAAAGAAAAACTTGTTGCGCGAGATCGACCCTTCATTCGCGATCCGACGGCACGCATCCAGCTCAAGCTGGTTTTTACGCTTATCCCGGTTAGATGGTCTAGGCGTGCGTAGCTGTCTAGGCCCAGGCTTCGATGGAAAGGGTCGATTCTGGCATTTGCTAAGTTCCTTTAAAGCCGATAAAACCCACGCAATATTGCATATCCCTCAACCGTGTCGGCACATTTTCATGGCATAACGGTGCGGATTTATGGAGAAGGGGCTGCGGTTCCCAGAAGCCGCCTCTTAAAAAAAATATAAACCCAAGGTGGGTAAAAATAAAATTTTTTAAAACAACCCCCCTCCAAAATAAAAAAGAAACCTCTTTAAGGGTTGTTAAAAAAAAGAAACCTAGAGAAATTAGAAAATGGCTACATAAACAATACAAATACGCAAAACTTGAACATTTTGCCTACCTATATCGATGCGGTTTCACCGCGATTTCCGGGGTTTCGATGGAAGCATTGACCCATTCGCCCTGTTCCTCGATAAAATGACCCTCGGGGAAAGAGAAACGGTGGAAGAAAGTGGCACTAAAAGACAAATTCCAGCTTTTTAAATAAAACTAGTTTTTGAATAGTTTTTCTGTACTACAAACCACAAAACCATACGTTTTCTGCCGAAATCGAGCTCTCAATGCCAGAATGTCTTTTGGAATATGCGGATCTGGGTATACGGTAGCTTCAAAACGTCTCAATTATTTTAGTTTTTCTGGTAAAATGCTCGCGTTACCTGATAATAAAAACAGTTTTATTCCCCTGCATCATCCATTCATTGACCACAGGCCGAATCTGGGCTTCAAAATTCCGTGAGAACGTCATCTCGATGTCAGCTACTAAAATAGGCATTTTTTAACTGGGGGGCGGTTTGCCAGAATTGAAAATGGGAACATAAAGTTAAAATTAATGAACCTACAAAATTGGAGCTCAGTAAGTGATCCAATTCTCGCGACATTTCGCATCACATTTATTGGGTAGATGCCAAATGGTGGGCGGAAATAGGAAAATGCATTCGAAACTAAAGAAAGGCATTTCAAATACATATTCAAAATTTAATTCTTTTTCGCTTCAGAAACAGAATTAATTGAATTCACAAGGTGAAACACGGATCGAATAAAAACCCGTGATTTGGTGTTTCGCGTAGTTGTCTAGGCCCAGTCCACGGGGGGTCGATTATCGCACTTCCCAGTTCCTTTATTGTAGTGTTAAACTTACTATTAAACTGTCTACAATCGAATAATTTGTCCTCAAAATCGGGGAGTTTTGAACAAGTGCCAAGTAGCGAGGTAGAATAGACAATGTGGATCGACACCTCAAGAATCCATATTTTTTGAAAATTTGTTGTTGTAGAAATTTTCTGAGCAGTGCATATGGCAAACCAGGCGGTCAGTTTGCAAAAATTACTACTCCAAACCACAAAATAATTATTAAAACCCGACCATTTCGCCAAAATCTTGATCGCAAACATGGGCCCTCCGGATTTCATACAGTGCTTCTCTCGATTCCGGGCCAATAAGCAGGCTAACGGAAATCGGGGCCCGCCACTCAGCTATCTGACAGTCAGTTTAAAAATATAAAACAGAAAAAATAAAAAAAACAAACAATATTACGGTATTCGGAATTACATTGCATAATCGAATGTCAATCACCAACCTGGCGAGCAATTGCCGGCAAATAATTTGTTGTGGCGTGGCTGCAAAGTGAGACTGGGACTTCAGAATTCGAGAAACTAAGACTCAGAAGCATTTTATAGAGTTTAAAGGGACAGCGACACCTGAAACGGGCCCTCACAAAATCATAGTGGATGCAGAAACCGGATCTGATTTCGTCGGCCGTCCCATTAGTGTCTGGGTACGATAATTTTGGGCCAGCTGGGGTACGGTAGATCTAAAAAATAGCATTGTTAGTAGGATTTCCTAAAGAATCTCTGCCAGCCTGCCATGGCATATTTATGTAATTTATGCTATTCTAAAAGGCTAAAAACAATCAAAAAACCTAAAAAATTACCCAAACGTTAGGTTTCCCAATAAATTTCCTAAAACGGTAAAACCAGATTTCCGGTCGCAGGGATTCCCAAAAAGTCTCTGCTAGCTTGCGGCATCAAATTTTTTTAATTTAAACAAATTGAATGCGTTTTTAAGGTTTTGTGCTAACGCTAGAAAAATTCCTCAAGGTTCTCTGCTAGCTGGCCTTTTCGGAATGCAGGATATCGACAAATGAAAAAAGACAGGTATGATTAATAAAAAGCACAAAATCTTGCCTGAAACAACGTCAAAACCACGACGTATAGTGTTAAAAATAATAGTGAAGCCCTTCTGGACGACAATATAAATCTCGACATTTTTCGATATAAATTTGAAGGGCAAATAGACGATTTTTTTGAGCTAATGCAAGCGATGTATAACAAAGTGGGTGGTTCTACGGGGGAGTTGACGATGTCAAGCTGTCCAAATACACCATTCAGCCCTCCAAAAATTCATGCTAAACCGGCGGTCTATAAAGAAAACGGGTGGGTGGATGACATAAATGGCGAACTGGCATGTAAAAATATTGAAGCCAAAATTTTAACCGGAAAATGGAAAGCTAGTACGCATTCAAAGCCACGAACGAACACTCAAATTCAACATTTTCCCATTTTTTTGCCGTGCTCAGTTTCGATTTCGCTATTTCCGTTCGACACTTGAAATTATAATCAAAAGCGCACAAAGGTATTTAAAACCTTCACAGAAACTTTCAGCCGATCGCTACCGTAGTTTTCGAGTTAATCGTGTCAAAAATGCTGTTTTTCTAAAACATTCGCTTCATTGCGGCTCTTTCTTGCTCGAAAGCCATATTCACTCCTAAAATCGTAGTCGAGTATGCTTTTCAATGCCAAATTTCCTATTTCCAAGCCCATTTAACGAACTTAAAAGGTCGGAGGTTCAGCACTGCATTTTCTCCATACATTCCGAGGGCCATTTCCGGCAAAGTCCAGGTTAAAACCGCAAAATAAGGTTGATATGACTAGAAAACTACTGTAGAAGGCGCGCTGAAAGTTTCTGTGAGCATTTAAAATACCTTTGCGCATCTCTGTTCAAAACTTCAAAGCGATTGAACCTGATCACGCTGTATAAAGTAATTTTCGTTTTTTTTTATTAGATCGTCTCATCCTCAAGTCATTTTCTCAATTTGAAAAATTGAGATGAAATTCTCTGGTGCTCATCGAATTCCCCCTCATTCCAAAGTCCATTTCTCTCCACGAGGTGTTTAGGGGATTCCTGCCCTCAGTTGATGCCCATGTGAGGGGCTTCTTTCTGGACAAAACGATAAACATCCAGGGCAAAGAACTCTTCTAGCTGCATCGTTGCACTCATTCTCTCTCTCACTCACTCTCTCTCTCTCTCTCACTCTCCCTCTCTCTCTGGCTCTCTCACACACCTTCTCCCCCTCTCTCCCTCTCTCTCGCCATTTGTTGTTCCTCGCCGTGCGGGAGTAGATGTTCGGCCACTTGCAGCAGCAGAGGGCAAAAGGGCAGAATTGCCGCGCCGGAAAGAGGGCAGACACAACAACAAAAAAGGCCGCCGGACAGATAGATTGGTAGAAGACAAACAACCCAGAGAAAAAGAGGGGTTGCACTTTCTGCTCCCTCCCCCTGTGGCTTCCCGCAAAATAAGTATTTTTTGAGGGCACCCGTCCCAGCCGGCCGACGTGCCGAACGCCAACAACACAACAACTCCACAAATAGAGCCGCACGCCTTGCAGGTTTCCACGAGTTTCGGATTTTTCGCCGTTTTGTTCGTATTTTTGCAGATTTTGCCCGGACGAAAATTCAAACTGCTATGCAAATTAATATATTTTTCAAAAAATTAGTTTAACATCGTAATTTGTAGTTTAACTGTCGTAGCATTTTCCGCGGAAAATTCGGCCAATGTTATTTTTGTAGGTTTTAAAATCAGCCAGTTGGATTTTGTAATTTTAGAGTTTTAGCGTTCTGAAATTTTCACTATTTTAACTTTCTTCAATTAAAATACATTTTAGCAAAATCGATTTTTTTAGAAGTTCAATTTTGAAAATTCAGAATGTACAACCTCTAAATTCAGATCGTTTATCGCTTGTTTTCGATTTCATATTCACTTTCTTTACTTTTCTTCAATTTCAAAATTCGCGTAAATGCCCGTTTTAGCTAAAAATTGCCATTCTTGTGAAAACATATTTGAACTTTATACTTAATATGAGTGTTTACCTTCATTTTGTAATTTTAAAACCCGTGAAAATCAAATATTTCGAAATTTTAAATCCTAATAAGTCATCCAAATCACACACGCATTCGGTTCGCCAGAAACCCCGATTTCGACATAGTTCAGGGCTGCCATTCCCGTCTCTCGGCCTCTAATCTGTTCCTTATTTACCATACTGTTTTGGCTATGTCCTTTTAGACATCAAAAAGTCCATTCAGACGGAGGGGAAAGGGTAAAATAAAAGTACGAGGGAATACTGATGACCCTCTCCGTTGGCTCCTCTTTTCCCCTGAAAACTGAAAAAGAGGGCATGGCCAGACAACCAGTCAACAAAACATCAACCCCCAACACGACGATGCTCCTCTCCACAAACACCACCATTCAGTCAGTCGGCCGTCATTTTGGCATTTACGTAGCATTCCGCGAATTTTTAGGACTGCCGAAAATGTCTCTACTATGTTTTTCATTTAACTGGACGACAATGTACATTTTCACATTATCTAAGGACCTCTGCTAGTTTGCCTGCTTGAGAATTGCCTTGGAAACCATCATTTTAGTTTATCTGTATGGTAGTTTCTAGCTTCTCGTGGCCAAAGAATCTCTGCGGTTTCGCCTCCTTCGAATCTGGCTGACTTTTGAGTTTAACTGGATGCCAGTACGCTTTTTTACGTCCTTTAATGATCTCTGCTGGCTTCCCTCCTTGAGAAATGTTGTGAAAATCGTGTTTTCAGTCGAACTGGATAGCATTTTGAAAATTCCGTGCTCAAAGAACCTCTTTTAGATTTCTAGAGCCAAAAATCATCATTTTTTCATTGAACTGGCTGACAGTATGCATTTTTACAGCATCTAAGGATCTTGCTAAATGACCCACTTGAAACTGGAGCCGAAATGGCCATTTTTCAGGCGAGCTGTCTGCTAGTTTGCAACTTTTGCTACTCCAAAAATCTCTGCTGGCTCACTCAGCCCAAATTTTTGATCCCTTTTCTTAATTGCCGGACACTTAGCCAATTTTTGCCGAATCCCTCATCTCAATCCTATTTTTAACCGATTGAGTAAATTCGTTGATACCCACGTGCGAAGTGATATCCAGTTTGCCCTTTGGTTGCACTGATCTTTCTCACTTTCTCTAGCGTCTCTCTCTTCTCCCACTCTCTCCTCGAGAGTTCGAACATCTCTTTGGGCAACCGGGGAGACAACAAGACACACGAGGGAAAGCAAGGGAAGAGATATACCAACAACAACAACCGTCCCTCACCCGTCTCTCCCCTCTCTCACTCTATTCCGCGACATTGCGCTTTCCGTCTAGCAAAACAACGCTCCACCCTTCTTTGCTGCCAGACACCCCGGCCAGACACCCGCGAAGCCCGGTTTTGAGGTTTCCCTTTGGTTGTAGTCGTTTTAATTTTGCATCACTTCCGCTAAATTGTCCAAAACACTCCAATAATTGATCTGACCTCCCCCATTTCTAGGCTTCAGGAGGTTTCTAGGATTCTTTTGAGATAGTTTGGGAGACAATTTGAAAGATAATTGCACAGAAACATCCCTTGCTGGCCAGTTTGAACTTTTAGATATTTTTCTTGCAGTTTTCTTGTCAATCTGCCAGGCAAACAATCCTGAAATAGATCTATTGAGTTTTGGGAGGCTACGGTTCCTCTACGACATACTACTACTGACGACGTGCCGATACGTATGGATACGGAAATGTCCGAGGAAATTCCTTATCTTCACCAGATTTTCCCCGAACCCAATTTTTGACCGAAACACCCCCTCTGGGAAAATATTTATCTTGCCAACGGATTTTTATCATTTCCCTTGCTAACTCGATGTGTATAAAAAGGAGCTGGGGAAGTACTTGAGCTACGATTCTAAATCCAGCCAGCTTCGTGTCGTATGCTCATCTGAATTTTTTAAGCAGCTAAAAAGATCCTTGGGGTCCGTATCCTATTTAAAAATCGTTTAAAAGCTATCTAGAATTTTAATGTGACGCAAAACTTCCTAGCTTTTTGGATTTTCATCTTTAGCTGCCTCTGAAACGTCTTGAACAACAATTTTCATGGGATTTGAGGGATATTTAAAGCAATCAATATTCAAACAATAAAAAAATCCAGCCCATAAAAAATAATTCAGGTTTTAAAACTATATTTTCACTATTTGAGGTAGTTTTCTATGCGATAGGGGTATGTCGTTTCAGGAAGTCTCACCAAATTGGTCAGAGCTCGTGTGAACCGTAGTAAGTTCAACTGTACCCACCGTATTCTTTGCACTTTCAAAAAAACCCGAAAGACTGAGTATGACTCATCCCGATCCCATCGGACCCCGTAGAGAGCAATTCTGGAACAAGCTCGACCCGTCCAATTCTCGCAGTCCGGGAAGAAGATCAGCTGTTTGGGGAGAGAGTGGGGGGGGGGAGAGACGCAGAGAGGGGAGAGAGTGGGGGAGAGGAAGATGGGCAGAGACAATGAGAGGGCCAGACTCGTCCCCACCCGTCCATTCTTGCACTCGCCACCCTATTTCGAATATCATCATTCCTATCGTATAAATTCCGGGTATTTTCTATTTTTTGGTTATTCTGACATCCAATCTAGTAAAATATACGATTGTTGGCGTTTCAGCAGTCTATTTGGTGGATTGAGTTTTCCGGAAACGGAATCTCGAATCCCTTATTTTTTTTTTTTTTTTTTTTTTTTTTTTTTTCCTCAAATCCTAAAAACTTTTTTTTCTTTTTTTCCTTTTTTGTTTTTTTTTTTTTTTTTTTTCGAAAAGTTACATCACGGTTTTTACAAACTTGTTGTGGTTCTATCCTATCAATTGTCTGCTAGAAACCACAAACCAAAGCCTTTTGACACCCATTTCATCAAATCCGTCCCGATTTTCGAAAGTGCCCCCTGGCCAATTTCCAGGTATTGCATCACGGGGGGCCATTTTTGAGCTAGGATGTCTTGCTCTTTCGAAACACTTCTCCCCTCCCTTCTCATTTGGCTGCTCCTCCCCTGCGGGAGAATCCAGAAACCACAACCCTCCCCTCCTTATAGTTTGTAGTTTCTGTCTGCTTGGCTGCCATGTTGGGGTCCCGTTGCGGGGTTACAAATCACAACTCGCAACCCGGATTCCGCTATAAAACAGGGTGTTCCGGGGGTTTTATCGCATAATCAGTTTTAGTGTTTGGCAGTTTAAAGTTACAACTTGTTATTTCGAAACTAATTTATCGATTGATTGATAATTATCGATTTTTCAGTAAATTTCATTGCGTAATGATATCTCAAATCTAACCCTGGTTTTTAAAGTCATCATAGATATTTTTAGATACCTTTTCAGTTTCTATTTTCTTGTAAATCTGTTTCTAAATCGAGGCATCATTCTCAGCAGGGGATTTGCCCCCGGATTCTCGTCATTTTTTTCGGAATTTCCAGACCAAAATCTCCACTCGGTCAAAATGTTCAACGAATTCTCATCATCTTTCGTCATTTCCGGAATTTACATGGCGTAATTGGTTGCCAGATAGAACAATCATGATCTTTTCGTTATTGTAGGCCATTGAAACTGTTTTCATCTACGGTTCCCGAAATGATCGCTGACGCTGTTGAAATCAGCATCGTCATTTGAACGGTTTATAGTGTCGTTCATTGGATAACATGACCTTTTCGTGTTTTCTGGAGCGCTAAATCCAATTTAATCACATTTCAAAACCCTGATTTACAATTCTCCATTTTTCAATTCTGCCCTTTTGCCCAACATTATATTGGCTTACGCCACATAATTCAGCATTGAATTGTCATCGTATTTCGTCATGTTGAAGGGCAAAGAGAGAAGGGGGGCGGGTCCCGAGTGGAAGAGGGCGTAAAGAGGGGGAATGTGCTGGAATGGGCACAAAAAAGAGGGCTTGTCTTGCACAACCCGACGACGAGACCATTCCCTTTCCCAAGGCTTTTGCCCACCCATCTGGCAGACAGACAGTATTTAGGGGAGGTCATTCTCCTAGATGGCTGCCAGTTTAGGCTTTTTGAGCTTGGGTTTCCGGAAATTTGGATGGTAGCTTAGATTTTGCGCATTGTTAAGAAATGGATTTCAAAGCTTTTTCTTACCTTTACTTTGGCTGTTTGCCAGTCAGTTTGCAAATTGTAACAATTTATTCCAAAAAATGCCATAACTTAGCGATTAAAACGACCGCCATCCTGTCACCACCCCTTTAAAACGGTTTTTCGCCGATTTTTCTAAAATTTTCTTGCATGTATGCCAGCCAGTTTCAATTTGTCACATTTTATTTTCAAACATATTATACTAATTGGATGTCAATTTAACGATTGAAACGACTTCCATCCTGCCACCACCCCTTTAAAACGGTTTTTCGGCGATTTTTCTCATTTTTCTTTGGCTCATTTAGCTCTCTGCCAGCCAATTTACCTATTCTAAATTTTCAGTAGTAAAAAAACAACATTCTCCTGCCGGTTTAAGCATTAAGACGATTTCCATCCTGTCACTACGCCTTTAAAATGGCTTCCTAGCGATTTTTCTCAAATTTCATTGACCGGTTCTCCATCCTGAATGCCATTCGCTTGTTTTCCCCCATTAAAGGCTTATCCGAAGCCCCTCCCCCTCTTTTCTGACTGTCAACAAACAACCTTTTTCGGTGTTTATGGTCTTCCTCCCCTTCCCCTCCCTTCTCGTGCTCAAAAAGGGTCTTCACTTGGCCTTTTCTCCCCGCTTATAAAACACTCCATTCCATTCCTCAATTCCAATTCCTCGCCGATTTCCGATGACTTTTCAATTCTAAGGGATAATCTGGGATCCAGATTGTCATTCTGTCTGTCCTACTTGCTCCCCCAAATCTTCAAGATCCAGAATATCCCCCCTTTCCTCCTCTTCACCTCCTTGTTCTCCAATATTTGAGAGCGGATCAGATTTCTCACTTTGCCCAATGAATAATTCCTGCCTTGTGAGCGAAAGACACACCCACCAATGTCTGAGCTGCTCGCCAATTCGTTAGATTGCCATTTTCTGAAGGATTTTTCATTTTGAATTCTGTTTTGAAGGAATTTTAGAGGTTTTTGGGCAGTTTTCCTAAAATTTCGGATGAAAATCGAGCTTTCCCAACTTTTTGAAATTTTGAAATTGGATTTCTGCTAACTATAAGTCAGTTTAAACGTTTGAAACATTTAGGCTTCTGAATTTGCCAATTTCTGTAGGATTTTCACTTTGAATTCCAAGTTTTAACCCAATTTTGAGAAAATATGCGTAAAAATGATTTTTCCCAAATTTCACATAAATTTTGACTTGGGATTTACGCTAGCTGGCAGGCAGTCTAAATCTTGCTACTTTTAGATATTGAAAACTACTTGTTTTCTTGGAATTTTTCGCAATCTACCGATTTTTACCTCCTCGCTCCGCTTTTTTGTCACCCAGCTTACCTGGGGGCGAGATTACCAAAAAATGTCGGCTGGATTTAGGGAGCAAAAACTTCAAAAATACGGCCTGCATTTGCTCACTAGCTCTACTGTCAGCCAGTTGACGCATAGAAAAATTTCAAGTACACCACTGGCCCATTGACGGGTGCTCTGCTCGGTTGATGGTCTTTGGACATCATGAAAGGGCAATGAAAGTAGGCAGTCGGGTTAGCGAGTGTTAGAGAGTGAGAGAAGCAGACAGATAGACGAACTGATAGGCAGATAGACAGTTAGACAAAAATAGAGATAACCTAACAGCCGGGGTGGCCAGAAAAGGGGAAAACAAGTGTTTTGGATGGGGGCCAATTCGGGGCCACTGGCGGGTGAACGCCCTTTTCTTCTCTGGAGTGAGAGAGAGAGAGAGAACGAGAGTTTGGACTTTCGTATTTCCTCGTAGTCCTCCCGCCCCTTTCAGAACACTCCAATCCCCCTCCAGGGTGTCTACTCTCTGTGGTTTGTGTGCTCACATGGTTTGTCTCACTGTCTGTCAGCCTCCAAATTTCATTTTCTCTCCATTTCCAGGCTATCTGGCTGTCAGTTTCTCTAATCCCCTTCTTCCTTCTCTCTTTCTCTCTCTCTCTCTCTCTCTCTCTCTCTCTCTCTCTCTCACTCCCTCTCCCCTCTATTTCATCATCAAAAAGTTGCACAACTCGTGGAAAGCCGTCTCTATGTATTGGCCATTCGCGAGTCACATGTCTCTTCCCACCCGTTCGGCAAGATGATAGCGGTGAAATTGGCGAGTTATCGTTGCGTTTTATCCTTTGAAATCAGCTCTTTTTTTAAAAAAATTTTTAAATTTTACTAAATTCATATCACACTTTTTTTACCGTATACCGCACCCAAATACCACAAATTTCATATTTTTTGCGCTCTTTACTCGATCTGCTTAACCTTCCTGCAATTTTTAGACTAGGCTAGCGGTGAACCTTGCGAAAAACCTTGCGAAAATGCGCAAAAATATTTTTTAACCAGTTTTAATTTTTTAACCAGTTTAATCCTACCTTATATAATTTTGTCGTGTATCTTTGTGTGTATGTGTGTGTGTGTGTGTGTGGATGTCACTTTCGAGGCCCGATTTGAGGGCCTTCCCGTGCATAAAATGCTTTAATTCTCCGTCACTTGGGGAAATCGACCCTTCTGTTTCCAATCGCGCTTTCAGAATTTTGATAAAATACAAGTTTACAAAGTTAAAGCCGGTTTTACTCATTTTTGGGGGTAATTTGCATAATGTGAAAAATAGAAATTTCTTCATTCTTACAAGTTGCACGCGCGCGTGTGGTCGGCCGGGGGTCCGGAGGACCCGAGCTATCGGAAAGTCAAATTTCTTATGCAAAGGCCGCATTCCAGCGCCCAAGGCCCGCGAAGCGGGTTTTGGGCGCTGGTAATAAAATTCCATTTTCTGAGTTTTCAAAAATTTTCCGACTTTTTAGTTTTTTTCTGCTCTAGTTTAGCTCTTGCGTCTTTCCGAAAATTCCCAATCGACGCAATGCGTTAACTGTCATCCAGTTATTAGTTTCCGCTGGTCAGCAGACCGTCAGCGCCGCGTCCGTTTGTTTCTCAGCGACAATTGCGTCACAGCCGTATGCGGCGAGTGAGCGAGTGGCGCCCAATTCGGATAGAAGAGAAGGGGGAGAGAGGGAATGGCTGAAAATAGAGGAAAAGAGGCCGAAGAGTTTGTGACTCATTCCATCCGCCCTTCTCCCTCCTTCCAATTCCATACAAGACCATTTTCCCGTTTTTGCCCCGTGCAGACCTCCCACTCTGCCCCCCTCTAGCTAGACACACCCAAAATCGCCGCTCATTTGCATACCGGGAATTCCAGACTGAGGGTGGTTTTTGGATTTTTGAACGAGAATGCGTCAGCTGGATGCCAGTTAATAGATTACGATACTTTTCTCGTAGAAATGGATGATTACATGGTGTGTACTTTTAATGCTACTGGTTTCCGTGGTTTCGTCCCTCAAGCCTCATTTGCATACCCGGAATTCCGTTCCGGATCGATCTTTCTGAATTTTCTAAAACGGGGTGTGCCAGCTGGCTGGCAGTTAAGAGTTTTCAATACAAAAATATGGGAAGTACAGTAATTCAATTTTTTTGAAGCCAGATTTTGGTAAAAATTCGCGATTTTCGAGATATTTCAGGACTTTTTGACGTTTTAAAGGTTACTATCACACTTTCTTTAAAAGAAACACTTTCCTCTTCCTTTCTTCTCCGGTCTCCAAAAGCCGGAGCCATCTGCTGCAATGCTGTGTGTGCGTTATTGAAGCCAATCAGAACTTTCTCACGCTTTGCCCTCCACCCGTCCTCTAAAAAGGGGAAGGAACTTCCTGAATGGAATAGTCTCTTTTAGGGGGGTGGTGGTGTAGAACTTGCTGTCTGCTCTTCAATCTATGCTTTTCCATCGCAAGAACCATTGGGAGTCGGCCGTTTGCACTCGAAAAATTCCTCAATTTTCAAAAATTTTGTGTCTTTCGATTTTTATAGACCTTTAATTTAAAAAACAATTTTATGGTTTCTTTAAAGGCTTAATTAGCATACTGTATGTCAGATAGCCGAAAGGTATGCTACAATTTTCGAAAAAAGCGGAATTCTAACGTTTTTTGTAATAGAGCTATAGGCGCTACCGTACTCACACGCCCTATTTCGTATTTCCACCACCCCTCTCGCTACCGTACCCCCACAGGAATTCGAACTGTCTAGCAAAAAATTGAAATCTCAAATTCCAGCTCCCTTAGTCAGCCGTTCGTGTTTTCTTGTTTTCTTATCAGGAATGGCTTGGGCAAAGCATGGCCCTCCTCCGCCTCCTATTTGGCGCTCTTTCGTCATAGTTTCGAAAATAGGGGGAACACACCTTCCCTCCCCATCTTGTGCAATACATTCATTGGCTCCACCCCTAGCCAGATGACACGATTCGACCTGTTGGAGGCCATTTCGGCTATAATACCAGCTGGAGAGCTGATTTTCGAAAACTCAATCCTCCGAATTCCGAAATTCTATTGATTTTTATAGCTTGTTGGTTTTCGATTTAATTTAAATGATAGCCAGTTTGCTTATATTCTAAAGCTAAAAATTTTATATTGAACTTTACTTATTCAAAACCCAAATTTTATCGATTTTTCCTCGATTTTCGTGATTTTTTTCGAATCTTCCATTTTATGGTTCTTTTTTAAATTGTTCTAACTTATCCAATTAGATTCCAGCGTCAAAAATTCCGCCCCTCAACAACTCCGACACCATGGGCTGCGACGATATCGTCGGTATGCTCGGCAAGCTGCTCCCCTATGCTGATCCGTCTACTTCGGCCGCCTGGAGCCCCAATCCGGTAGGTCAATATCGATTCAATATCGATTTTTGCATTGTCGGTCAGACAGTTTGTCGGCCAGTTAGTCTGTCTGTCCGCTAAACTGTCGATTTGTCTGCCTGTCTGTCGCTTAATCGGTTTTAACAGACAGTTTTCGGGATGGTGATTTTCAACTTTTTTTGGGTTAGGCATTTTTCTGTTTATCTGCCAGACAGTTTGTCTATCTGCCGCCCACTCGATACCGTAATCCATTCCTTTTGTAGTTTGGAGCGATCGGAACCCGTCCGCGCACCGCTTCCGATGCTTCTGATGCGAGCATTCGATCGCTGAAACCAACCAACAACAATTCGCCGTTCAAGCATCCGAGGTAAGCTAGTTTTTTTTTAGTATTTTGGGGCATTTTCGGTATACTAATGCTAGTTAGCAATTTTAAAATGGTAAAAATCATCTAAAAATGGATTTTTAGCACCCCGGCCCGCCCGATCGTCCCGCACTCGTCGAGCATCTACACCCCGCCCGAATCGCCGCCAAATCACAACTATTTCCAGCCCATGGTAAGTCAGTTTAAATTTTAAAAGGACTAACAAGGCGGAAACAAAGAATTCACCAGATTTTTCACGTAAAAGGGGCAAATATTACGAAAAATAATTTTTTTGTCGAAAATTCGGTTTGTGCGCTTTTTCAAAATTGCCAAATGGATTACGGTATTTAATTCCACCTTTTTCAGAACATGCAAAAGGTGCTGAACACCCCGTGGCCGCAACAACATCAGCAACAACACCAAAGCGTCTCCCCTCCATCCCAGATGGGATACCCCAATTGGCCCCCATTCTCGACGGCTTCTCCTCTGAATAACTCGACCCCTCGTGCCACTCCCCCAATGATGCTCACCCCGCAGAATATCCGGAATATGCACAACTACAACAACATGCAAATGGCGATGCAAAATGCCCAGCCACAACAGCAACAGGTGCAGCCGGCATTCAACCGTCAAATCTCGGAAGAGGACATTGAGCAACAGGTACGGTAACTAATCGGTTTTTAAATTTTTGGGATTTGGAATTGCCAAGCTGGAGTACAGACTACAAGTTCATGTAATTTCCCGACCAAATTTATAGCTGAGAAGGGGTTTTTAATAGCAGTTTTGAGCGATTTTGACATTCGATTACGCCAAGAAATTCATTAAAATCCGGGAATAGCGTTGTGCCTAAAATTCTTGCGTATGGGTGCGTACTGTAGGGCAGTTTGTAGTTTGCATCAGGAAAATGGAAATTTTAGCGTGTTTAAAGGACCATTGAAGGCAGTTTATGGAAATTTTGGGGTCATGGATTAAAAACTGGCCAAAATTAAATCACATTTTTCAGATTCTTGGCGAACTGAGCAAGATGCGCACAAATGTGCCAACTGACTATGTGTGCCATCGATGCAACCAGAAGGGCCATTGGATCAAATTCTGTCCGACGAAAGACCCAAGGATGGAGAAGACACCCTATCAGGGGGATAGGCCTTCGACTGGATTCTTTGCATGTGATGACTGTGGAAGGAAGTGGAAGGCTGATGCCAGGAGGAACCAGGTAATTAATTCAATCCAATTTTAAAAGTATCAAAATACAAAAATAATAAAAAATTTCCCAGATAGACAAAATTTTTTGATATTTTTAAAATATCAAAATTTTTCTAAAGTTTAAAAATACAAAAATAATTTCGATAACTAAACTGACAAGCTGACAAGTTTAAAAAAATTAATTCATATGAAAAACAATATAAACATTTTTATAATTTCAGAGCATGACGTGCCGCGGTTGCCGCAAGCCCGTGTTCCCCTACAAAATGATGAAAAAGGCCGATTAATCGACGCCGGAATCGGAAATTGCATTTTTAGTCTTTTCTGGGCTTGAAAACGCTTTTTCCATTCTGTATTTCATCCCGTTTGCACACTACTGTATTCAAAAAGTATTGCCCCGTACTTTGGCCACACCCCCTTTCCCCTTGATTTTTCTGTATCTTTCTGCGTTCTAACAATTTGCAGCCCAGCTCGTCGAGTCGCCATTCGATTCTAAGAAATTGGAAAAATTTAGGACTTTTTCGAATTTTCGAATTTGTTTGGGGTCTAGAAATTTGTCAAAAACGGGTCGCTCAATCCATAGAATTCCGGTAATCTCGATTCGAATTCCTCTTGATTCTGTAGTCTGTAGTCCAGATTGTTGTCTAGAGTGGACTACAGGTAAAAAAGTTATTAGACAAAAATTTTAGAGGCTAAAAACGGGTGAAAATTTGGGCGCTCGCGAGCTGCATGCTGGCAAATTGTCATTTTTGCGTTTTTCTCGATCTTGTTCTGAATTTTCTGGCGTGTTTAAAATGTGCTCTTCGTCTGCCCCGCTCTAGTCTCTGATTGTAGACGAAATTCTTTACGAAATTTCCGCAAATAGTCTCTGCTCCGTTCCTTGTTTTCTCTGCGGGTCTAGCCCGCGGTTTTCTAACCCTCAAAAATCGCCGGATTTTGTAGTCTGGAGCCCAGAAAAACTGTCTATTGTCTAAACTGGCACCCAGACTACAAACTGAAAAGTTTGTAGCCAAAAATCTCTGCTACAAACACCAAAAACTGGCCCTCTTTGCATAAAATTGTACATTTTTGTACGTTTCGCGTTGTATTTTGTATTCCGTGTCTTGGTTTAAATTATACCAGTTCTTCCCCGAAATCCATGTGATCTGACCCACCGACACCCCCATACGCTTACTCTCCACTTCTTTTTGGTACATACGATTTAGAACACTTGTTGATCCGAATAAAAATCGAAAACCCCAAAAAGACTTTGAAAATACACTGGAATAATTAAACAACAAAATATTAACAAGAATGAAAAACAAAAGGACTTCAAAATAAACAAAGAAAAAATAACTGAATCGAATTAAATCAGATTATGGGATTTAAAAACCCGATAAACAGAAAATATTACAATTTCCAAGTCACTAATTCGCAGGATTGCGATTGATTAGACAGGGTAAGTTGGCAGCAAATATTAGGCAACGGCCCGCTAGCTTTTTAGCTATGAATATTTCTAAAGAATTAATTTTCGCATTAAGAAACCTGCTTTGCGTCCAAAATTCGCATTCTCGGCCTAAAACCTAGCAAAAGCCATTTTGACTTCATTCCCTTCCACCTCCTAATGCTCCCTATTTTTGTGCTGCTCCTCTCTATTCCCTTCTCCTGGGCGACAACAATCTACCCTGATGACCCCTCATCTAGCCCAATTGATCTGAATTCGACGACGTCTTCTCCTCCGTATTCGACAGCCATTCCCCGTCTGTGTCCTGGCTATAATGGTCAATGGGTAGCTATTCCCGAGGAGATGCTCAGCAAGGAACATCCTACCGTATGCACTGGGATTGGTCAGTTTTTCGAAATTTGATGGGAAAAGGATGTCCTAAATGATCTCTGCTAGTCTGCGTTGTACCGAAGAATTTGATCTTATATGCAAACCAGCGCCCAAAACCCGCTTCGCGGGCCTTGGGCGCTGGAATACGGCCTTTGCATGAAAAATTTGACTTCCCGATAGCTCGGGCCCTGCGGACCCCTTCCCCCCACCGGCCACACACGCGAGTGCAACTGGCAAGAATGAGGAAATTGTATTTTTTCACTTTATGCAAATTAGCCCTCAGGGACCCCCAAAAATGAATAAACCGGCTTGTAACTTTGGAAACTTGTATTTTAAAAGATCTCGGCTAGCTTCTCAACTTACGTATTACGATCTGATATCCAAATTAGCACCTTTCCTTATTCCGCAAAGGTGTTGGCTAGTATGTCTGAATGTGTACGGCTCTAGAATTTTCTCTAATGACCTTTGCTAGATCGGCCTGCCAAACCCATTCCTAAAAAAACCTCGCTAGCTTGCCTAAGCTTCAGCTTCGGCTACAACTTCTTTTTTTTCAGGCTGCCCCGAAGGAAAAGCGGAGATTTCGTTTGGGAATACGACGAAGAGATGTGTGCCATTTGAAATGCTGTCCGGTTACTTGCCCGATGACTTCGTTTTGGGCAGTTCGTTTTCAGTTTATTTTTTAGAGGTTTGCTATGGTATAGCGAGAGATAGAGGAATAGACAAAGAGAGAGAGAGAGTGAGAGAGAGAGAGTGGGCGAGAGTGAGAGAGGGAGAGAGACCATACATTCCGTTTTTCCGACTGTTCGTCTGCTCATCACTTGGATTGTGGTGTAAATAGTCCAATTTGTACGCCAAAATCTTCACTCGCCGATTTCGACAACGTCACCATGCAGTGCATCCATCGAGGTATGATAGTAAAAATTAAAAATACTTTTTAAATGCTTATTTTTTTGTCTAAGTAGGCGACTTGATATCGATTTTATCGATTTAAATTTATATGAACACTAATCGATATTTGTTTTAGATTCCCTTAAAAATTTCCTATTTTTGTAGCCCAAAAAATCCAATAAATTCACAGTAATTTAATTTTTATGGTTCTTTAGGCTGCTACAACTTCCCTGGGCACCACATGTGTCGTGGGGCAAATAACACCCCGAGTTATTGTGTACCGTACGAAAGACTGACGATGGTAACTAATGGCGACGAATGCACTCTGGAACCTGAACATTCTAGTTCGACTTTTTCGAGCTTCGCACTTCCTAATTCCAGCTTGTCCGTTTACGGCGCTAAATTGCGGGCGACACGAGCCGATTTGTGTGGAGATGGAGACGATCAATAATCGAGACGGGCTGCTGATTGATTATGATGGCGAGAACAGGATTTGTACGCTAAAAGGTCCGTTTCACTAGGTTTGGTTTATCGGGATCATGAGAGGGAAACTATTTTTTGGATTTTTGGATGAATTTTTGGCTTTGTATTTCCTAGGGATTTTTGCTGCGCCCGCGACATGCAACGCGTACACATGGTTTGGTGGACCTCCAAAGAGCGTAATCGATTACGCGATGGCAAAGCTGTCGAGTGTGCGCGTTGCGTGCCGCCGGCGGAGCAGAATCGTTAAAAACCACAGTTAAAAATCCTTGACATACAAAAATCCAAAATCCATTTAGTGACCGGATACCTCGATTTGGCCTAAAATTGATTGCCAGTCTTTCCAGCTCCTTTAAAGGCCTAGAGACAGCTGCAAGACCGGGGGTATTCCGAACAAATTTTTTCGGCGAAAGCCTAGATTTTTGTATAAATTGCGGATGCGTTTTTAAATTGTTTTTAACTATTCCTGTGCATAAAAACTACACACATTTTAACCAAAAAATGTAAAAATTAATAATTAGGTCGAAAATAGGCGCAAATGACCAAATTTTCGACTTTTTCAAACATTTTTCTAAATTTTTCTGAAAGTTATTCCGCTCTAAATATAGTTAAAACTTACTAAAAACAATTCGAAAACACTTTATATTTGATTACTAGGCCAACCGGGACCACCAGGAAAAAATTGGTTTCCCCCGGGAATACTCCCCCGAATCCTAAAGAACCCAGCTGCATTCTGGTCAATGTTAGTGGGTAACTAGCACAGATTTTTTAGGAAGTTCAGTCGACTGTCACAACCCTTTGAAAAATACCGCCTTGCCCTCTAAATTGTCTTTTTTGCAGATTGCCCACCCGACCACCATCCGTGTATGATGGCTGAGAAGGGGAATAAGATGATCTGTATCCCGTATTTCCACATCCAAAGGGTTGCCGACAACAATCGATGTCATATGGTCAATCCATCACAATTGGCTGGTACGGTATTGGTTTTCTGCCTTTTTGGCTAGAATTTTATCGCTTTAAGCTAAAAAAAATCTTATCCGAGCAATCTGGCGCGTGTTTTGTAGCCTGGCGTCCAGCTTGAAGACCCTGTAGTTTATAACAATTTTTGCCGGTTTGGCGTGCACTTTCAAACTTTTTCGCAGCTTGTAGCCGGTCGGGCAACTTGTAGTTTTTAGGAAAATTTGTAGTTTGCCGTCCAGTTTGTAGTTTAAGCCACATTTTTCAGTTTTTGGCGTAGTTTTAGTGTAGTTCGTAGCCTGCATACCTTGTGGTTTGTAGCCCGTTTCGGCGCACCAAACGTCAAATTGTCTGCCATACAATCGATTAATGCCTCCATTTCCAGAATTGGCCTACTCGCCGAAGGACTGTGACAATGTGGTGGATGCGGTGGCCTGTTGGTCCCCCACTGGCCATCATACATGCATCGCATACGATCGACCCACGAAGATTGAGTACAACCCGAAAACCAAGCGCACCACATGCTCATTTCAGAGTTGGTTCTTTGCGGAAAATTGTAGTTTGTAGTCCAGACGATCGCCTAGAAACTACAAAAATTTCTCGTTGTTAGACCACAGAGTGTAGTTTGTGGACTGTAGTCCAAAAAATAGGCTACAGACTACAAGGAAATCTCCATATTTCAGAATGCCCTCGGGTGGGCGAGATTCTGTGCAGCTCGGAGTGTTACTCGATCGACGACGTGAAGATGGTCAAGACGGATGGGGCATGTGAATGTGGGTGGAGAGAGCGAGAGAGAGAGAGGGAGAAAGAGAGAGGGAGAGAGAAAGGGGGGAAACTGACAGGAGCAAATCAAAAATCATATTTTTCCTCCATTTAGTACGCCATCTCCGCCAAGGTGCCATCGTGGTGATCGTCTCGTGCTCCCTGATTGCCCTCGTCGTCGTCGTGGCCATCATTGCCATTGGTCAGCTAGCACAGTTTATTCGGGAATTGTCTTTGAATTCCAGCAATCCGCTGCTATATGACGCGCCATCAACCATCCCCTCCACCGCCTCCGAGACGTTCACCAACCACGGCTCGGCTTCTGCCGGATAGTGGGTTTTCTATTTTTTTACCAGTTTTTACGTTTAATGGATTTTTCTGAATTTTGGACAATCCAAATTTCAATTTTCAAAAAACTAAAATTTTTTTAGTTTTGAAATGGTTTTTTCAAGTTTTCTAATTTAGCAATTTTTACGTACAAAATTCGCGCGTTTTTTACTTACTTTTGTAGATTTTTTTTCCATTTTAGGCGACAGCGACGAGGCGCGCCAGGTCCCCTTCAAACCGACGAAAAACCCGGCGGCCAATAATATCAAGCCACAAGTCTGACTGTCTCTATTTCTTTCTATATTTCTCTCCTCGTTCTCCCTGTAAATCAATCAATACCGTATTGCTCTTTATCGATTTGTCTTCTTCGCTCTCTTTTTTGCTCTATGATTTGTACTGATTTTTCGTCTCGTTTTGTCCATAGATTTTTGCGGTGCCGAATAAATAATATTTTGGAAATATGCCGATGGGATCGATCTAATCCATAACATCGAAATAAAAATCGACGGGCATCTTTTTCTCATCCCTTTAAGCTTGCGTATACAATAGGGACTCTCTTCTAGGGAATTTCACGCTCTTTCACTCTCCAAGGAAACCACAATCACAATCTATGTAGTATGCCAAACCTGAAAATTCGAAGTTTGCTGCAAAAAGCAGCCCGTAAGCCGGGCTTACAATGATAATCCTACCCTCAGCCAACCTTGGAAAGCTTTAGAAAATGATAAGCAAGAACAGCGTTGACTACAACAGCTTTTTATCCCGAGCCTTTACTGCAGTGATAAGTGCAAAGGACGCAGCCCTTTTCCTACAGTCTCTCCCAAATTTTTACATCTGTTGAAATGTACTGGCTGCTACCACTGCTTTTTACTGCTTGGCTCGAATTCGCGGCCGGGGCCGACAAGGGCCGAACGGAATTCGTGTTGTCGCCGCGGAGCATGTCTTATGTTTTGCATCGCGACCAGTTTATCGCCAAAGAAGTAAGGTTTGAGCGGAATGTTACAAGGTATCCAAGTAAAACACACCCCCCCCCACTAACTCTATGCAGAAGGATTGGATCGGAATAATAGTTACAACATTCAAAAACCCTTGAAACGGCCGGTTTTAACAATCTTGCTTACCATGTTACAAATCAGCTTACATTTCACCCAAAAACCCGGCAAACTTACAAAATTCACTGTAAAATCGCGAATTTCAATCAAAAACATGATTTTGAAGATTGTTGCAAACTGGCCGTTTCAAGGGCTTTTGAATGGTGTAACGCTCATTCTCATCCAATACTTCTGCGTCGAGTTAGAGGGGGGTATTTTTTATTGAGATACCCTGAACTAGGACAATTCAAAACATACCAACCGCCGATTTCCAGAAAATTACCCTGATTGGATGCAACAACTGCACATTTTCCGTTTTGTACGCTACGGTGCACTGCGATGACGAGATTGGAGATAAGGTAAAAAAGGACGATATTTGACCAGTGTTTTCAATTCCGGCACCGGCAAATTTTTCACTTCCGTGCCCCTTTAAGGAAAGTAATTACGTGAAAAACTTCACGTCTAAAGTACCCCTAACAACTAAATACGTTCGCCTAGACACCCGGCATTAGATGTTACGACCCGATCCCTTTCAACATCAACGATATTTCGCTCCATCCACGCACTTGTACCGTCATTTGGTGGGTATCGTCGCTTGAATGAAATTAAAGGTATACAAACGACATAAGCGCATGGTTTACCATCGTGTAAGCCTTACTTTTCCAGGGCTTCGGATACGTCACCGGATAACCTATATGATGCATTCGTCTACCAGTGCGCCTATGAATTCACGGCCAGTTTTTAGGGCTACACTTTACTTTACCCCCCCCCCCCCCAGCCGGACTGTTTTCGCTATAACTTTTTTATTTTGCATTATTGTAGGCTCAAATTGAAACTCTGAGCATATTTTTCGACGCTCTATCGAATGGCGTAGCAAAAATCCCGACAAAATAAGCGAAAATACCGAAAACTTTGAGACCCTTCGGCTATGGGGGAGGGGGGGTAAAGTAAAGTCTTACCGTTTTTAGATATTCCCCTCTCCTTTTTCTAAGCCAAGAACTTGGGACAAACTGTAGGAAAAGGATTTGTGTCCTTTGGCGCCTATCGCTGCAGTAAAAGCCGGGGATTAAAATGTTGTTGTAGTCAATGCTGTTCTTGCTTATCGTTTTCAAAGCTTTCCAAAGTTGGCTGAGAATTCCAAAGAGGATTATGATTGTAAGCCTCAATGACTGCTTTTTGTAAAAACATTTTCTCGGCTGGGAATAGCTAATAAACACAACTTGTTTTTGTCGATTTTTGGTAACGCACCCATACAAATGACACCCAAAGAATGTGCGTTCCAGGGAAATTGCATTTGCATTTTATTCGTGTTCTACAGGGTATCCCAATAAAAAAACCCCTCTAACTCGACGCAGAATTATCGGATCGGAATGATAATTACACCATTCGAAAGCCCGTGCAGCGGCGAGGCTGCAACCATCTTCATAACCATGTTTTTATCGAAACGCGATTTTACAGTGAATTTTGTAAGGTTTACCGGTTTTTCGAAGCTGTATCCGAGGTAATTTCCCTCGAGTTTTTAAAGCAAAATGGCCGTTCGTGGCCGTTAATTAGGTTCAAAGGCCGTTCTTTACCTTCTTTAAATAGATTCTAAAGTAACACGCTAGGATAAAAACGTGGTGATGATGCAAACTCGCCGTTCTAGGGGGCTTTCGAATGGTGCAACTATCATTCCGGTCCAAGACTTCCGCGACGGGTTAGAGAGGTTGTTTTATATAGGGGCACCCTGTAGTGGTCCGGGGCTTCGAATTTTATGCGGCTCTGCAGAAAAATCTGCAAAAGTGGTGAGCAAAAATTCTATATTACAGGCAGACCAGCTGATCGCCGAATACAAACCAAAAACCGAGAACCAATCAATCTTTGCCATCTCTTTCAAGGTCGTCGAATGGGAAGATCGTAAGGGAAATTGCAATCTCAATAAATTCTAAGCTACAGCCACCATTCTCGCCGAATACTTGGTCCCCCCAGGGTGAGGCGGCCGACGATTTGGGATGGGCGCCAAAGCAATTCAGCGTGGCCCCCAACACCGCGGTGACGTTTGTTACGTGGGTTTACGAAATTATTCGATTTACCAGCGCCCAAAACCCGCTTCGCGGGCCTTGGGCGCTGGAATGCGGCCTTTGCATGATACATTTGACTTTCTGACAGCTCGGGTCCTACGGACCCCCCCCCCCGCCGACCACACGCGCGCGTGCAACTCGCAAGAATGAGGGAATTTCTTATTTTTCACATTATGCAAATTAGCCCTCCCGGACCCCCAAAAATGAATAAAACCGGCTTTAACTTTGTAAACTTGTATTTTATGAAAATTCTGAGAACGCCATTGGAAACAGAAGGCTCGATTCCCCCGGGTGACGGAGAATTAGGGCATTTTGGACACGGGAAGGCCCTCGAATCGGGCTCGAAACTGACATCCACACACACACACAAAGATACACGCCAAAATTATATAAGGTAGGACAAGACCATTAGAATGACACAGGGTGTCCAAAAATTATTGGGAAGATTATCTTTTGGGAACACCCAGCGAGCCTGGCTATGCAATCGATTAGTTATGTTATTTTTACAGCACTACCACGCCACGAAACAACCCGCCCCACTTCCAAGGCGTAGTTTTGAACTCGGACTGTTCGTTCGATGCGTATCCACCGACCGCCTGCCTCAATATGATGTATGAGGGATCAGTTCCGGGGCATTCGTTCGCCAGTTCGTATTTTTCGAAGTGGGTCCAATTTGGAGGCAATTCTGAGACCGGCTTTATTCGTGGTTCCCTAGTAAGCTTAGATAGGCTTCGGTCTCGGTCTAGGCTAACAAGGAGATGGTCTCAGCTCGACACCGAATTTCGTTTTAAAAATTTGCACACTGATAGGGCTCGACGAGACGAATCGATTGGTGTAACTTTCAGCTGCCCATACTAAAAAATAGCCGAGTTATAAGCATTTTAAGTTTTTGCATACATTTTGCATTTTTTCCGCCCTACCTTCATAAGCCCTCGCCCTTCCCCCATCACCGTGGCCTGGTGACCTAGTGGCGTAGTCGGCGGCGTATGGGGAATCTATTGAAGGTTCGAACCCGCTCACGATTTTTATTTTTTGCTTTTGGCACAAATGCTGCCATTGGCGTTCTGAAGCCCTGGAATCAGTTCGTATTCCTTATTTTAACCCTTGCAAGGCGCAGTGACCATAAAACATCTTTTTTTTCAGAAATTGGATTTTTGACCCCAAGGGGCATTAACTGTTCCAGCAACAAAAATAAAAATTTAAAATAGAACAAAAAGTTAAGAATCAATAATATAACATACGGTGAATGCGTTGTGTGTCAGCAAGCGTTTTTCACTGTCGCAATTTTTTTGAAAATGTTGTTCATAGGTTGTGCAGAAGTCCAATGTTAAGTTCGAAAATTTTTGATGATGAGGTATTGTGGGCACTGCGCCTTGCAAGGGTTAAAATAAGGAATACGAACTGATTCCAGGGCTTCAGAACGCCAATGGCAGCATTTGTGCCAAAAAGCAAAAGATAAAAATCGTGAGCGGGTTCGAACCTTCAATAGATTCCCCATACGCCGCCGACTACGCCACTAGGTCACCAGGCCACGGTGATGGGGGAAGGGCGAGGGCTTATGAAGGTAGGGCGGAAAAAATGCAAAATGTATGCAAAAACTTAAAATGCTTATAACTCGGCTATTTTTTAGTATGTGCAGCTGAAAGTTACACCAATCGATTCGTCTCGTCGAGCTCTATCAGTGTGCAAATTTTCAAAACGAAATTCGGTGTCGAGCTGAGACCATCTCCTTGTAAGGCCAAAGCCCCGGTAGAAGTGTTATTCATTGCAGCAACGCTGGCCATGTAATTGCCTTCACCAACGCCCTCACCCTCGTCCAAAGAGGCCCCAAAAATGACTCAGTGACTATTGTTTATGATTTCATTAGGCGTAAGTACCGTAGTAATCGTTTACGACGTTTCTCAGAGGATTACATCAGCAATGCCTTTGCCGAACATCAATGGCACATCGTCCTCCCCCCAAATTACTTATGGGAGTTTGCCGAATTTCAGCAGCCCCGAGACGAGCCGTTCTTTTTCACATTGGAAGGTATCGGAAAAAAATTGGCCAAAACGTTGCGTTTTAAAACTAGGACTATCGTTTATAACTTTTTTTTCTCTGCGATATATAAAGAAATCCCCTTAAAAGGGCGCCGAACTGCCAAAAATCGAGTTACGGCTGGAAAACCGGAGCCCTGTACGCCGAAGGCCGATGCACACCCAGAGGGCGGGAAACGCCCGATTTTGAAATGCCCTGTTGTCACCCCCAAAATCACAGTCACGGCTGTTTCGGGGCCAAATTCGATGATTAAAACACCAAAACTATGTAGAATTGATTGGGATTTCAAAAATTGGGTAAGTAGCGAGGAATTATAGTGTTTGCACAAAGAAACCTGTCAAAAACCGTTTCGCGTAAAAATCGAAAGAGTGAGGGCTCACGTCCCGCAGCTTCGGCTGGCAATTTGCCAGCGGTCAAAGACCCCTCCCAAAGGGGGCTTTGATTTAGCAATTCGGTGCGCCTGAAATAACGCAGGATCCCAGCTGGCGATATCAAATTTGTCGCCATACCTTCTGCCGTTCCCTTCAATACTGGTATCTAGTGAACGACCCGGACCTCCATTATCTACACAAATTTCGGACCGCCTTTTACCTGAACAGACTCGAAGGCGGTGTGATACAATATCGAAATGCGGGGTCTCTCACCCCGGTGAAGTGAGCAGAAAGTGCCAGGTTTTTAATGAAGGTTACTTACAGTATGACCGGAATCGGACCGGAAATGGGAGTCAAGGATTATCTAACAGATCACCTGGAGGTTCGCCCGAGCAAAAATTGACAACAATATAAACGCTATTTCCTAGTTCACCTTCTTTCCAAACGATGCACCGGGAAAAAGAGGATACCTGCTGCTCCTTACCGGCGTCATCGAGCTGGTGCCACAGTTCGATGCCGTGGTGCAGTTGGATGATGGGATGCCCGTCTATTTGCTGAATGTGCATGATATCTACAATGGTCATTTGTAAGGCATCATCTAAACTAACAATATGCATGGTGCGCCCTCCTCGCCATTTAGCCGCCTTCTATCCGATCGGGCCCAAATTTTTACCCGCGATGGGAGACCAGGAAAACTATGTGCACCCGAAGTTTTAAAGCAAAAAACCAAATTTTTCCTGGTTTTCCCGGTTGACCTAGTTATCAAATACCAGCGCCCAAAAGCCGCTTCGCGGGTCTTGGGCGCTGGACTGCGACCTTTGCATGATAAATTGGACTTTCCAATAGCTCGGTGGTCCTGCGGACCCCCCCCCCACCACACGCTCGCGTGCAACTCGCATGAATGAGGAAATTTATATTTTTTCACTTTATGCAAATTAGCCCTCCCGGACCCCCAAAAATGAATAAAACCGGCTTTAACTTTGTAAACTCGCATTTTATCGAAATTCTGAAAACTCCATCGGAAACAGAAAGGTCGATTGCCCCGAGTGACGGAGAATTGGGACGTTTTGGCCACGGGAAGGCCCTCAAATCGGGCCTCGAAAGTGACATCCACACACACACAGACTACACCCCAAAAATTATATAAGGTAGGATAAAGTGTTTTCGAATTGTTTTTAGTAAATTTTAACTATATTTAAAGTGTGGGTCTTTCCCCCCCCGGTAATCCTAAAGGTTCTATAGGATTTTTCGACCTAAAATTAAATTTTTTAATTAAAATGTGGGTAGGTTTTATGCTCAGGAATAGTTAAAAACCATTTAGAAACGCATGCGCTATTTAGAAAAAAATTAAGGCTTGGGCCGAAAAAATTTGGTTCCCCCCCGCGGAAATCCTAAAGAACCCAAAATTCTTGTTATAACACTGCCCTCTTCATTTTTGTTAGACATCACCAGGTCGAAATCCGCCAAAAACCCAATGAAATCAGCAAAAAAAACTTTAATTTCGTTATAACTTTTTTATTTCAGCCTATCTTACTCCGAAAATTCGGCTCCACATAGTTTTTATCGATCCCAATCGCTGATAAAAATTTGGACACGATCGGATAGAAGACAGTCTGGCTGGGGGTTTTTTAGGGTACTTTGTATCTCTAAATCTTTCAGCAATTTTTTCATTACGAAGAATCAAACCGCAGATGAGCAATTTTACGCCACCGGTTGTATAGTTGGCGGGCCGGAAGATTATCCAGAATTTAACGACGATCCCGATACCTATACGTGCGTTCTTGTTGAGTACAATTTAAGATTCCTTTGCCAAGAAAGATATAACAAATATAAAAAACTGTTATAGCCAAAACTTAACGTACATCACGCTAAAATGCCAACGATCTGCGCAGGCGTTCGAAAAGTATGAGCACATCCCATATACCGTCTACAATGACACTGTGAAAGGCTTTGACTCGTTGACTCTGCAATTAGTCTCTTCCTTACAAGGTTGCTGCCACAAATTTGGTGATATTGGCTTTATAGCTGACTTCAACTATTATACTGTACCGCTGACTGGTGGCATTGACAAGCAATGGCAACTCGTCCCGCCAAAGGACGACGCAAAAGACTCATTGCTTGTGCTCAGCTTCACCCGCTTTGATCGCTCTTCTTTTTTGGATGATTGAGGATATTGCTTGGGTAATAATTATAAGGGCTACACTTTACTTTACCCCCCCCCCAAGCCGGAAGTTTTTGGCTATAACTTTTTTATTTTACATTATTGTAGGCTCAAATTAAAACTCTAAGTATACGCTCTATCGAATGGCGTTGCGAAAATCCCGACCAAATAAGGGGAAATACCGAAACTGCGGCTGGGGGGGGGAGTAAAGTCTTACCATTATAAGCATCTCGGTATTGGAACAGAGGTGTATCGCCGTAAATAACTACAATCACGACGTATAGTCCGTTCGCTACAGTAGTTTGCGAGGTATGACGAAAATACCGTTTTCCCGAAATTCCAAAGAGGTTTTCGGCTTTTTTTTTTTTGGACCGCCGCGATTTTGCCTCGGCTTCCGGTTTTGAATACCTAGTTCCGTTCAAAATCGTTTAAATCAGCATTTATTACTTTACTCCGGAAAAATTTTTTAGTGTTAGAGAAGGCATGCCGAATTGTCTTCCCTTAATATTTAAGGGATCGTTTCCCACGGGATCTCTATGAAAAATCGAAGATGGCGTGATTTCTGCTGTAACTCAAACCTACTGTAGCTATGGGGCTATAAGTCAGGATTGTGGTTATTTAGGGTCTCATACACCTCTGGTTCAATTTTGGGATATAACGATCGAGTTTTGGATCAATGGTATAATTTTACATGGGATAACGATTGTAATTACAACAAAGCGATGAATTTAGGCGCACTCATCTAGCACCTGCGATTATATTATGTACCCCTACGCCGTCAGCGAGAAGAAAAATTTGACGACCATGTCGATTTTTAGGTAACAATAATTATCAAGGATTTGGATTATGTAAAATTCGTAAAAGCGAAGCTTATGTAACCGCAAAAAAATGATTTTTAGTGCACCTTTACTTGTATGGGGGCAACTTGTATAGTTCGAGCGTTCGAGCAAATTTATAAAATTCGAGCAACCTTGTAAAACGTGTTTTAAAGGATAGTGTTTAACTAATTATTGTTAGCCAGGTAGTACCTCATTAACAAATTATAACGAGCGTAACCCTAATTTTTTATTACTGCTTATTTTGAAATGAGTTGCTCTTTTAAAAGCGCTATAAATGCCATTATTTATGGTCGCTGGAACCTTGTAAGTCTGCTCGAACGCTGGAAGGCTTGAACAATACAAGCTGCCGAAAATTTATCCAACAGCGACAAAATTTAGCGACGAACACAGCTTCGCCCAGCAAATCGTGCTTGGCGGCAGCCGTTCGATTTTTATCCCACGTGGCTGTATGCCCACCGTCTCGGTGCGGCATGTCGCATGCGGTATTGCTGCTTATAACGCAATGAATACGATTATAGACTTTACGCACTACGGCAAGGGTTACACTGTGCAACAATGCCAGGGCGTTACCGTACTGACGGCCCCGGACTACAACGACTTCTTGTTGAACCCAGGCCCGGGAACCTCTTATACCGTCACATTTTGGTGTGGTAGGTGGAGATGGTTGCACTGTTTGACTTGACTTTTCTCTACTCCTCCCCCCAGCCAGAAGGTCCAAAAAAATTTTTAAGGCGATCTGAAATTTTTTAATTGGTTGATCATTGCGAAAAAATAACTGTGAAAATGTATCGCGTCACATTAATCATTAACAGGTCCTCCGGGTTATGCATGCCAGAACTTTTTTAGTTTTGGTCCTTTTCCGCTTTAATTCAAACTCTAAGTAGATTTTGATGCTCTATCGAATGGCATCTTCAAACGCGCAAAAAATAGCGCAACTATCGAGACGAATATTACAATCCCATTTCCGATGGTTATTTTGGTTTTTCAAATTGTTAGTATATTTTGCGAGCCATCTTGAGTGGCGTAACAAAGCCCCCGCAGAAAAATTGCGAAAATATCGTTTGGTACCCTCGGACTGGGGGAGACCTTATCCATCGTTTTCACTATTGTTTTCCAGACCTGCACATCGATGTCACCGTTCGCATACCAGTCTGTGAAGACGCCTTGTTAGGCATCACGCCCTGGAATAACGATACGGCGGTGACATATAACATGTTGGGGGATCAACCCTTTGCGTTAACAAAAACATTTAGCACCACCCTTCAATGCCTCCCGACGATCAAATTTAAGCCGCTCACCTGGTTTTTCTCGAATATTACACGGTTTGAGGTGCCTTTTGAGAGTAATCTTTACGGATATCCAAGACGCGATGCTCGGGCACGCCCTTCACGGCGCGTGACGTGTTGATATATAGGGTGTAAAAGACCCATCCGGCATATCCGACATCGCCATCTTGTATCCGATTGGCCCCAAAATGATAGCAGAGCTGTATCAGGCCTTAAATAACCACAATCCTGACTGATAGCCCCATAGCTACAGTAGATTTTGCGTTACTGCAGCAATAAACTTCATTTTCCATCATATGGTTTCCGAGAGGTCCGATCCCCTGAATTCTGAATAAAGTCGAAACCATAGTCGAAAACCCGCACACACTTTTCAAGAAAACCCTTTTTAGCGATATTTTTCTGTCTTACAATATTTTGCTCTAAAAATTCGACTGCACTTAATTAGTATGGGCCCCCATCGATGGTAGAAATTTGGAACCGATCGGATCGAAGACGGCCAGATAGCAAGGGATTTTTTGAGACGCCCTCTCGACGTCAATACGTTCCAAAGAAGACGCTTTACAGTTCACCTACGAAACGAGCGGAACGCAATTAGGGGTGGAGCGTACCGGGCAAATGTACGCAGAAATCCGCTTCGATCCGATTGTGCCAAAAAAGAATGAAACTCCACACGCGACGACAACCATGACAGCCCTCGCGACTTCCGGAATATCACCCCGGCTCGTGACCGTTTTGCGCGGTCTGGCGACACTATTACTGGCCAGTAGCTTACGCCAATAACTTTTTTACAAACTGTTTTAAATTCAAATCGCGCTTTGAATAAATGGTGTTTTTCTGCAAAGATGTCCGTTATTATCGTGCCTTTCAGCCAGTTTGATCACTTCAACACATTCCAGCAAATTCATGTATATAACTCAATTATATCGTCATTATCCGTATGGAATGATCCGGTCAGGCTTCTCCGTTTGGAATCGTCCCGTTAGAATGCCCCGGGTTGAATGGTTCGAAACGGAGGATTCCGGAAGGCTCAAACCGGAGGATTTCAACCGGTCGATTCTAACCGGAGAATATAAGCGGCAGTGTTTGCTAGGAACTGGCCAGAATCTTTTAACGATGAGGTATTGAAACAATTTATTGAAAGAATACGAGTATTCGAGTTCATGAGTATGTTGCAAATACCGAGGACTATTTGCGGTGCTGGATGCGATCCCGACGGAGACCTTGGGCCTCGAGGCACTGCACGGTGTGGGTGGCGCAAGTCACTGAATCAATAGTTGTTCGATATTTTCAAGATATTTTTAAAAGCTTTGAAAAGCTAAAGAAGTCAGTTTGTTTTTAAAGAGTGTTACGGGTGGCCGATCGAACTGAAAAATCGCACCTTTTTATTGCCATTCTATTATTTGTTCTTTGATACCATTTTTATTCGCCAAATAGGACGCTGTTTTTTAATGGAATTACGGTACTTTCGATTCAATCTATTCCTTTTTTGTTTCCTCCGTTTCCGCTCCGCTAAACGTTGCTAAAAACTTTTTCCTACCCGGTTTTCCGCACCTAGGGAGACAGGCCCCGCCAAACCTCTTGACGCTTGTGAGGCTATCACTGAAAAAAAGCAAAAATAGCAAATACGGCTTCGCAACAAACTCACTAGAAAAGCTTTTTGCATCCACGTCACGCCAAACTGCCATAATCGTCGTCGACCGGGCCGAAAAATCCACAGAAGCAACGTCCCATCTAATCAGAAGATTTTTCGGTTGCTTGTAAATTCTCACGTTGCGGACCCGCATTTTACGGCCCAGCCGCCGAGTTGCCGGCACAGCAACTGGAGTGGTAGTAGTCGACGATCCGATACCGGTGCCCAGGTGATTTTCACACCAAAAAAGATGGTCATGGCTGTCATCCTTTTGGATTTCTGTGTTCTTTCAGAATTATACTGCATTAAATGAGAACATTTATCTACAACATTAATAACAATTATCCCCGATTATACATGAAATTGGCAAGCCTGTCATCGTCCGAAATGCATTTGCCCAGGCGGTAGTGTTTAGCGTCGTTTAGATAAGCGTAAGCGTCGCCATCGACAGCCAACCGGACGATCAGAATCTCCCCATTTTGGCGGCATATTCGGTAATATGTAAATTGGCGGCCTTCAAGCATCGGGTACGCCGCAAAAAATGCGGGCGCGGAAAGCACCGGCGCGGTTCGACCCGACTGCAGAGTCAGGGCATATATTTCACGGTCGCCCCTCTTCCATTCTTCGATTACTACTCGTACGTAGTCTTCAAAGATCGAGTCCGATAGTTCCGTTACGCTCAGATGAAGGTCAAGTACGCGAAGTTGAGTATATTGTGGTAACGGGGCGCTGAGTTGGAGCTGTAGCGCATCGGCCGATTCATTCAGCCATCCCATCATTTCCGGATCGGCCGGGATTTCGCCGCCTATCGAACTCGTGACATACTTTGCAGCCGGCTTGTGGCGCTTGAGAATTGAGAGTAAGTCGGTGTACCGGCCCGGCAGTTTCAAGTTTTTGCTCCGGATGTCAATATCAACGGGAAAATGGGCAGTAAGATCAAGACGGTCTACGGTCGAATTATGAAAAATCACCTTGAAGTACTCCAGACTTTTCTCGATTATAATATTGCCGAAGTAGATATCTCGTACGTTGCCGTAAGGCCGCGAGAAAACGCTTGCGCCAAAATATTGGTAACGCCAGATCTCGACATGCCAGTATTTGTCCCGGCAATCCCTCGCCGTTTCCATCATTTTCTTACTTGTGATCGCTGTCTTGAAGAAGCTTTTCATGTCCATATGCCGAAGGATGTTGTGCTGGACTATTGTTGGCAACGCTTCGAAGTCTTCCATTGCCTCAATTAAAAGGGATTAAAAGTTATTTGAAATGAGCTGAGATGCAATTAATTCAAAATAGGGTAGCGGGGGGCGGGGTCTAAAATCACCAAATTTTGTAAATTTTAGTGAAATCTGTGATTTTATCGAGCGGCGAAAAATATACCAATAGAATTAATCTTAGCCCGAAAAAATGTCTGGGCAATTTTTCGAATAAAGAAAATTTGGTTGAAAACCGTGTGGAGCACATAGAATAACGGGGGTAGAAAGCCTAATTTTTGAAATTTTCTTGATGTTCAGAACGTGAATCGATAGAACGTCAAAAATACTAAAAGAAACACGAGAAACAGAAAAATCTTGATTGGAGAAAGATTTTGATTCCCCCGTTACCCTATGTATCTGTATAAAAACATCATTAGAAAACAGATCCTAACCTTAAGTTAAAGAGGCCCAGAAATGTAAAAAAAGGGTTACGGCCCGAAAACCGGAGTCCAGTACGTCGAAGACCTTTGTACGCCGAGAGAGCGGGAAGCGCGTGAATTTGAAATATCCCGTTGTCACCTCTAGAATCTCATTCTCGGCTGTTTCTGGGTCATATTTGATGACTAAACCGCCAAAGCTACTTAAAATTTAGTGAGGATTTCAGAAATGTGCTTATAATCTGCGAATTTTAGCGTGTTCGCCAAGAAATTGCGCAAAAACCGTTTTGCATAAAAATCGGCCCGCCTCGGCGGCTGGCAATTTGCCGGAAATCAAAGAGCTCTCTCTCACAAATGGGCTTTGATTTGGCGGTCCAATGTCCCATTAAAAATAAGAGAACGAAGATGAAAATGGATATCAAGGTAAAGAACGAGACTGGGAGGGGAAGAAAGTGAAGCGACGAAACAATCGTTGATTGGGAATACCGTAACATCTCTTTCCTTGTTGATACTGCGCTAGTGCCAATCGGCGCAATGCATCGATCATGGAGGTCGATGTGCGTCTGCTTTGATAACTCCTCTTCGTGCAGTCATGTATTAATGACATATATTCGAATTCATTCGGAGCAGAAATGAATGCTCTATCCGATGGACTACATAAAATTATTCCAAAAATAATAAAAACAAAAAAAGTACAGCGTCGCGGCAAATCGCTCTACGCATGCTCAAGAGAATCTAAAAAAATTTGTAGCTTTTTAGCCAGAACTGTGTTTCATTTTTTGAAAAGAGATTCGGAATCAGTTAAAAATTCTGCACAAGATACACAAGACACCTGAACTGGTTCCCTTGTAATCCGATCATAGCCTGGAAAATTGAGTGCATTTTCATGAAAATTCTTGAACTTAACGTTTATTCCACAAAAACAACCAAAAACGCTCTAATTCGGCTTGTTTTACACTCCATTCCTAAGCAAAGCCTTATTGCGGTGCGTGAAGGTGAGCGTCTGATCCTTGTAAGATACGTGCATATGCAGCGCGCGGCGATCTTCACGCTTTACGTAATAGTATGCGTTTTCCTCATCCTCGCCCAGTTTCAGGAAGGGCGCGGGGAACGCGCGTTGGCGAAAGCCGGCAAGGCCATTGTGGTATTTGGAATGGTATATCTGGACATGACGGATCTCACGTGTCCCCGCCAACCATTCCATCATCACGATCTGCGCGTATTTTTCATAGCCCGGGTCCTCGGAAGCCTGAATGCTTGTCAAACCCATCCTAGGCACCTTCAAGCGAATATATTCTGGGGCAGGCGCTTTAATCGTTGCATTCAGTTTTTCGACGTTTTCGTTCAGCCATTCGAGCAATTCGATACTAGGCGGTATGGCTGACACGGAAACCGTGTGATATTTTTGGCCGCTCGGTTTGTGACGTCTCAGCTCAGCGAGCAGGCCATCGGCAATGCTGTCGTAGTCGCGATGCAATTGCAAATACTCACCGCGGATATCAAGCTCTTTGAATTGTTTAGTGGTCCCACGCTCTATCGTCAGGTATCTAACGGTAGCACCATGGAAAAGCAGCTCGCAAGTGCTGGGACATTCGATTAGTAGCTCCTTGGGACCAGCTTCGCATGCCAACCAATTTTCGCCTTTCAGGTCCTCGTAAAAGTGGACATTCCAATATTTCTCACGGCAAGTTTTGGCTATTTCCATCATCTTCCGGCTTGTAATAGCCGTCTTGAAGAAGCTGCAAATGTCCATTTGGCGGAGGATGTTGTGCTGGATGACCAGTGGGAACTCGCTGAAGATCTCCATCACCTGGAATAAAAGTATCCGCATGATAGATATACGAGTTCATGAAGGTCAGAGAGAAAGAGAGAGAGAGAGAGAGAGAGAGAGAGAGAGAGAGAGAGAGAGAAGGATCATGGGTACAGTTAGAAGCTAGCAATAGCTATTACGTGAATGCGCGCGTTCCCGACGACGGGAAAAGTAATTGATCAATCGCAAAGGTCATCGGCAAACACCAATGTAGAACTTCCCAAACTGCACCTGCGTGCCCGCGGGGCTAATAGCTAACAGTCAATTCTTCTTGATGTCTCTTTCTTCTTGAATCTTGATTCTTCTTGAATTCTTGATGGCAGAATTGCCGTTGCAACCATATAACTTTTTCAGTTTACATTATTCTAGGATCAAATGAAAATTCTTCGTATATTTATCGACGCTCTATCGATTCGCGTTGAGAAAATTCCGAAACTAGCGGAAATATCGAAAACTTTGAGACCCTTTGGCTGTGGGGGGGGGGGGTAAAGTAAACTCGTACCCAACGCACTTTCTGCAATCAATTACTCCGGAATGCACCATTCTTCTCTGCAAGAAAATGGATGAGGGAACAGTCCGATAAGGCGTCTGGGACCACTTCACCATTCCCCCCGTTCGCGCGCTACCTGATTTGTTTCCCGGCCCGGAAAGAGCTCAATAGGAAATGTATTCAATCGACGATATGGTGCGTTATTCTTTACGTAGCAAAAACGAGATGCTTTTTCTAGCCTTCGCAAACAACAGAATCCCATCTAGCTCTATTTTTTAGACCTCGTGGTGTAAAGAGTTACACCGCTGTACACGATGCCACACCAATGACTATCCTGTTGGTGATATGTTCCTCAAGTTACGCGAATTGGAAAACGACATGCGGAAATCCTTGGCTGACTTGGAGTTGGCAGTATTCCGCGAGAACGTTAGTTGTATAAGAAGTTGTTTATCGCGTGTTAGATTCCTCGGCTAATCACTTGCTGGAAATGTTATCAAAAACATTATTATTTTGCGGATGAACCCGAGAACACATGGATCGCGCTAGACATGGCGGAGGTTCGAGAGAAACTTGTTTTAAATCCAATTGATAAATACTAGATACTCGTCCATTCAAATACTATTCATGAATCGGTCGACACCATCATTATGCCATTGTCGACACGACTCAAAAGTATCTTTCCAACGGAAATGGAGGATTTGTGCGAGGTTGCCTTAGTTTCGAACCGTCCATTTTATATTTGGTTGTTTCAGAAAGCGCGCCAGTTAATGGACACGATCCGTAAAACGACAAATTCTATCGATTATGAAACGGCTGTCAAAGAACATCGCGATTTTTGCCTCAATTATTCTAATTTTCTCCAACACCTCCAATGGCATATTGACAGAGATAGGGCCGGATTACAGGTCTCAAAACGCTGATGAGGCTTTTTCACTGTATATTTTAAGCAATTGAATAAGGACGGGAAAATCGAAACGTCCAAGGAAATTGGTGTGCAAGAAGGTAAATGAAAATTTAAATTTAAATCGACGAATTTAGCGCCTGAACTGTGTACTGTCTCCACTCAACCGGATGTTGAGATGACGAGACGTACTGCCGAAATTGGCGTACAAGCAGGTTGTGCCTTATTCCGTGGTGTTTCAACGCTATTTTTTAGTTCCTGAAGTTAGGGATGTCGCCGTTGCTTTCGAATCTCGGTACAACGCGAGGTCCTCCGTCCATGTCGCCGTTCAAACCGGTATTGTTAAAACCGTTTTTTTGTATATTCTTTCAGCACCAAGACCCAAGGTCGCCGAGAGAACCCCCGGCTTGGACTTTGTAGCACACATTGGTGCTGCCGCCAAAATCGCTGTTCTCGCTGTTTTGGTAGGTTGAGTATCGCACGTAATGTGCGTCGTCCTGTTTCTGGTTTGCGTTTGCGTAAGCCGATTTACCGTACTGTCACCTATGCAGACCGTCGTGACATCCCTAGGATGGCATCTGTACCAATTGGCGGAGATTATTGCTGCAAGTTTGCTGCCACAAGGCCCAGTTAAAGGTCAGAGACATTTTTGTTTGAAAAAATTTAACTCTTAGATCCTGCGGCGAGCGAATCGGCAAAACCTGGCAACCTCAAGGTTATTGCTGATTATTAGCCTTTTACATAAAATGGAATCAATTTTCAGCGACAGATTTCAACCCGAAGTCATCGATCTGCTCAGAATCATTCCCGAACAATTTTTGTTAAGATTTTAAAGCCGGGTCTTTTTCTACTTTTGATTCTGACGGGGGTCCTAGTGTCGCGCTTCATCTCCCCTATTTCTTCCTCCACTGACCCCGATCCGACGCCTATTTCCGAGGTAATTGACGCGCCCCTTACATCGGCTGAACCGGAGCCGCCCGTCAAAATTGGTTCTGCTCCGATCGCCCCCGATCCCGACCCGTCCGTTCTGCCTGAAATCGGTCCCATTCCTCAGATTGATCAGATCGAAGCAAATCCTTCTGTCGTAAATGATTCCTCCTCTACAGTTGCTGATCCTCTGCTTGTAAATTCCTCGACAGCCCCAATTCCCAACCCTTTTTTCCTGCCCGAAACATCCTCCCTGACTTCGGATCCCAATGCTCCTGTGATCATTGACTCGGCTACCACAACTAGGATTGATGCACCAGTTACCCCTGCCATGGTTGATACCTCAACTACAGCTTCCGATCCTGGCACTACCATCATTGATGACACCATCTCGGATCCCTCTGCAGTAGTTCATTCCCCTTTTTTGGATGTCACTCCCCTCCTCCTCCTCCTCCTCCCCGGCCTCCACTTCATCGTTTATGTGCCGGCTATAATGGTCGATTGGTATCCATTCCGGCCACTCTGCTCGACCATAGTGAAGATTCTTTCAAATGCACCATGATAGGTGGTTTTTCACATTGTAATTTTTTAGCTGCTTGCAGGTTGTCCTCAGGGCAAAGCCGAGATTAGGTTCGGCAATTCAAGGAAAGCCTGTGTGCCATTCAATATGCTATCCGGTCATTTGCCCGATGACTTTAGTTTTGGCAGTCAGTTTTCATCTTTCAGTATTAACACCTCATATACCAGACTGCACGTCTTCCCTGCATTTTGATTGCGGCGCCAATGGGTCGCTGTGTCTGCACCAATCTTCATTGATTGATTTCGACAATGTGACGATGCAGTGTATCCATGGAGTATTAGGTCGGGGGGCCCCACTCTTTGGGGTTTTTTGTTGGTTTTGTTGGGTGTTTTTTTACTGGACGTGGAGTCGGATCGTAATGATAGTTACACCAATCGAAAGCCCTTGAAATGGCGAGTTTGCGATGAAATTCAGAACCACCTTTTTATTTCAACGCGCCATTTTATAAGCCATTTAAAAACATTAAGGAACGGCCTCTGCATCTAATTAACGGCTACTTCCGTTCATTTTGTATGGAGAATTTTAGGCCAGTTAGCTTGTATGCAGCCCCGGAAAGCGGTAAAATTCTACAAAATTGCTTTTAAATGGCGGGTTTAAATAAAAACATGGTTTGTCACAAACACAACAAATCACAACAAATTGTCACAAACTCGCCGTTCCAAGAGCTTTCGAATGGTGTAACTATCATTGCGATCCGTTACTTCCACGTCGAGTTAGAGGGGGTGTTTTTTTATTGGGTGGGGGATGTTATTTGCGCGCGGAGGGGAAAACGATCAAACCGGATGGGGATAGTTTGAGGAACGCTTCCCGGGTTTTCCGTGTACCTATTGGCTTCCCCTGTCAAAAACCTACCCCGACATATTGAATTAAGCTGCGATTTTTAGCCTATCGAGGGCCAACCATATACGGCCGATTTTTCTCCGTCGTTCTCGTTGCCCTGTTTTGTGGCGGTGTGGCGTCATATTTTCGGGAAGTAATGCTGCGACGGGGTGAGAATCCGATCCCCAAAAAGCGCTAAGCTGTTTTTGATTCGTGCCCAGATCCTCCCAAGTAAATTTATTCGAGGCATTTCGGTCGTTTCAGCACATTTCATCAAATTCGTCACAGCAGGACATATCTGGCAGAGGAAGCTATGTCTACCTGGTGTCCCAAAAAAAAATCGATCCCCCTCTAGCGGTCCGGAAAGGCCGGATCGGCATGATTTTTACCCCCTATTTGAAAAGCACCCATGCAAATATAAAAGCGTATCCAAAGACGTCCGATAGGCGAGGACGGTGGTATGCTGACTAATGAGGTGATGTTAATCCGGGGGCCCCTAAAAGTCTTCCCGTCCACCAGCGTTCCGGATGAATCGCGGATTGCGCTGATTTTTTGCACCATTCAACAGCTACTGAAAACGCGGCAGAACAAGCGGGTTTCGTTTTCTACGATTCTTCAACATTTTCTTGACAGTAAGTGTTTTACTAAAAAATAAAAAATTGTCGAAAGTATCAGAAATAAACCGCCCCTATGTCCCCTCCCCTCTTATTCAAAAAAGAATCGTGACTTTCACACCAAAAAAGATGGTTATGTTTGTCATCCTTTTGAATTTTTGTGTTCTTTCAGAATTAGACGGCATTTAATGAGAACATTTATCTACAACATTAATAACAATTATCCGCTATTATACAGGAAATTGGCAAGCCTTTTATCGTCCGAGAATTTGCACATGCGGTAGTGTTTAGCATCGTGTAGATAAGCGTAGTTGGTGTAAATAGCCAACCGGACGATCAGAATCTCCCCGTCTTGGCGGCATATTCGGTAATATGTAAATTGGCGGCCTTCAAGCATCGGGTACGCCGCAAAAAATGCGGGCGCGGAAAGCCCCGGCGCGGTGCCACCATATAGCATCAGGGCATAGATTTCACGGTCGCCCCTCTTCCACTCTTCGATCACTACTCGTACGTAGTCTTCAAAAATCGAGTCCGATAGTTCCCTTACGCACAGCCGAATTCGAGGTACGCGAAGCTGCGTATATTGTGGCAACGGGGCGCTGAGGCTTAGTTTTAGCTCATCGGCCGATTCATTCATCCATCCCAGTAATTCCGGGTCGGCGGGGATTTTGCCGCTTATGGAACTCGTGACATACTTCCCGGGTGGCTTGTGACGCTTCAGAATTGAGAGCAAGTCGGTGTACTTGAACTCCAGTTCCAAGTCATCGCAACGGATGTCTATATCAACGGGAAGCTCGGCCATAAGGTGAAGATGGTGTACGGTCGAATTATGGAAAATTGTCTTGAAGTCTTCCATGTTTTTCTCGCTTGTAATAGGACCGAAGTAGATATCTGGTCCGTCTGCGAAAAGACCAGGGGAAACGGTTGCGCCACCATATGGGTAACTGCGGACCTCTACATGCCAGTATTTGTCTCGGCAATCCCTCGCCGTTTCCACCATTTTCTTACTTGTAATCGCTGTCTTGAAGAAGCTTTTCATGTCCATATGCCGAAGAATGTTGTGCTGGACTATTGTTGGCAACGCGGCGAAGTCGAAGCCGTTTGGCTGATCGATATCCATAGGATTGGAGCAATCTGGGCCAGGCCGGGAACGGCTGCGTTCCGGGGAGCAGTCAAGAACCGAGCCCGAATCCTCGACGACATAACCCAGGGTGAAGTCTGTGGAAACCGGAGCAGCCCGTAAAAACTGCGTGATTTTGCCAAGGGCGCATCTACAAAACGCTCACTGAATGTGAAATAGCTTCTTGACGTTTACCGAGGAACAGCCGGGGGTTGCGAAGTTTCATTGATGGCTGCTTCGACAAGTTGTAGGGCAGCAAAGATTTGATCATCAGCACACATCTCCACATTCTGGAACGGCGCCAGTTCCGCCGGCATCTCAGGGTTCATCAGCGCAAGTTTGATGTGTACCTACGCAGAAACTCAATGACCTATCCTGATACCCACCTTTTGCCGGTTCTTCCTGATATTCATCGATTCCAGAATTTCCTTGATTCCGATCAGCACAGGCAGCCCGGAAGAGAGCTGGCCATGTTCAACGGCCAAAATTGGTATCACCTGAACAGGTTATGTGCGCTGCTTACGCCGTTACCACTCACCATGCTAAATTTGTGCACAGGGCTAACTGAATGCATCACCGTGCGGTAACATTTCCTTAAGTCTGCGATGTAACGCGCATGGCTTCTTGGATGACATGTCGGCACATGGATATATATGATGCCTAAACGAGCATAAAAGACTTTACGCAACGCACCTTTTTTGGTTAGTTTGGACCCCTTGGTCAGAAGGAAATCTCCCGGCTTCCAAGGCTGCTTGACCCGACAGACGACAAAATTTCTTGAAGCCCTTTTCTTTCCTAGCCAGCAATTTCTTTCCACCGGCGGTTGTCAGGACCTCGTCCAGTCCTGCCCCTACAACAGAAATGAATGCCAAACGAGGGGTAATCCTACCGGCATTTAGGAATTTATCGGTCGCGATCACCACGTAGTCGGCGGGCAGTACAGTCGGGATATCGCATTTCAGGATCGAGAGCATGGTTGTAATCAGGAATGAGGAATGAGAATCTGGGTCTTTTATCGGCAACGAACAGATGGTTCCAGCAGGGAACTATTAGTGCCTCTCCTTGAGTGATAAATTGTGCTTCACATCGCTCTGTATTCTCCGTACTCTGGGCTTTCCATCGCTATATCGATCATCCCGATCCATCACTTCTCCATGGAGTTATTGCCGTATCATTCTTGGCTATTTTGGGCTTTTCCTCCAAATATTAACCCAATAACAGGACCAAGGTCAAATAATCTCCTAACAACACCCAACCCCATTTCTGCCACCCCGGTAACAAATTAGTGTGAACTGCGCCAAATTCAATATTTCTAGGCACCTCGCCTGGGCAGCGGTCCCCAAAAAAAAAACCAAAGAAAATTGTATCTTTTTAGCCAGAACTATGCTGCATTTTTTGAAAAGATATTCGGAATCAGCAAAAAATTCTGCACAAGATACACAAGAGACCTCAAGAGGTTCCCTTGAAATTGGATCAGAATCTGGAATATTGCGCGCATTTCCATGAAAATTCTTGAACTTAACGTTTACCCCCCCCCCCCCCCCCAAACCCCCCAAAAACACTTTACCCCCCCCCCCCCTTCCACAAAAAACTGCCAAAAAATTCTCGAAATTCGGCCTTCTTTACATTCCATTCCCAGGTAAAATCTCGTTCCTTGTAAAGTTGGAGTGCGTGAAGGTGATCGTCTGATTCTTGTAAAATACGTGTATGTTCAGCACGCGGCGATCTTCACGCTTTACGTAATAGTATGCGTTTTCCTCATCCTCGCCCAGTTTCTGGAAGGGCGCGGGGAACGCGCGTTGGCGAAAGCCGGCAAGGCCATTGTGGTATTTGGAATGGTATATCTGGACATGACGGATCTCACGTGTCCCCGCCAACCATTCCATCACCAGGATCTGCGCGTACTTTTCATAGCCCGGGTCGTCGGAAGCCTGAATGCTTGTCAAGCTCATCCTAGGCACCTTCAAGCGAATGTATTCTGGGATGGGCGCACTAATCATTGCAAACAGATCTGCGACGTTTCGGTTTAGCCATTCGAGCAATTCGATGCTTGGCGGTATCGCCAACACGGTAATCGCGTGATATTTTTGTCCGGCTGGTTTGTGACGTCTTAGATCAGCGAGCAAGCCATTGGCATTGTCGCCGTAGTCAGGACATCAAACACTCGCAGCGGATATCGAACTCTTTGAATAGTTTGGTGGTCTCTCGGTGTACCGTTAGATGTTTGACGGTAGCACCATGGAAAAGAAGTTCGATAGTGGTGGGGCTTTCGATTAGTAGCTCCTTGGGGCCAGCTTCGCCTACCGACCAATTTTCGACTTGCGGGTCCCCGTAAAGGCCGAGATGCCAATATTTGTCACGGCAAGTTTTGGCTATTTCCATCATCTTCTTGCTTGTAATAGCCGTCTTGAAGAAGCTGCGCATGTCCATGTGGCGGAGGATGTTGTGCTGGATGACCAAGGGGAACTCGCTGAAGATCTCCATACCTGGAATAAAAATATCAGCACATAGATACACGAGTGCATGAAGGCCAGAAAGAGAGAGAGAGAGAGAGAGAGAGAGAGGGGAGAGAGACGTGAGAGAGATGAAGGATCCTGGTTACAGTTAAAAGCTAACAATGGTAACGTGAATGTGTGCGTTCTGACGGGAGAAGTAATTGATCAATCGCAAAGGTCATCGGCAAACACCAATGTAGAACTTTCCAAACTGCACCTGCGTGCCCGCGGGGCTAATAGCTAACAGTCAATTTGGTCCGGTCCATGGATCCTGGGTCCGGTCCGTCCGGATCGGTCCGGGAAGATCCGGTCTATTCGGTCCGGTCCGGATCCAAAGAGGCAAGATTCAGATATGGAACATTTGTATCCTACCTATATATAAAAAATAGTGTTTGTGTGTGTGTGGTGTGTGGGTGTGACATTTTGACATCCAGCTCCGTGTGGCTGTCCGTCGATATCTCGATGGGGGATGAATCATTTTGAAGATATGTATGAGACGTCTTAGGTGCACAATTGTCTTGGTATGACTGCACACACATCGTTTTCCCCCTGAAAATTGGCCATTTTCGCTATAAAATTTAGGTTTTTGTAAAAACCCCTTGGTCCCCCCAGGGACTAATTAGCCTAGGCCGGAAGTGGGTGGTCGCCTATATAAAGAGGCAGAAAAGGTTCTTTTCATTTTTTTTTTTTGTTTTCGGCATGCAAATGGAAAACAGCATGTGGTCCGGACGGCCAGGGTTAAAAAGTCGCGAAGCGGCTTTTCAACCCCGGCGTGATGCAAAGCTTGTTCCAAGACTTGCTCTAATTGGCTTGCTCTTCCTCGTATCCCGACAATAATTTTTCCGATTTCCGTCATTACCCCAGTCAAGTTCCGATTGGCACTCAGTTTTGTGGGCTGTAGCCGAAAAATTGGCTGTAGGCTATAAATTTTTCTTTCCGTGAATAAGCCGATTTGAAGCTGATGCCAGCTGATTAGGCGAGCTATTCCTTTGGCACCTATTGACGAATTTTACCCAAGCAATCTTGAATTATTCGATGAATTTTCGAGTTTCGAGGGGTGCATGTTTAAAGGTAAGGTATAAATTTACAATCCTAATTTGAAAGATATTTATACCAAAATTTTACTTAAAATCCTTGTTAAGATGCGCAATTACAGTATGCCTCTTATGGTCTACTCCCTGTCCATTTCATCCTCCTCGTCATCTCCGATCTGGTGATGGGCATTGAATATTATCGTGGATTTTCTGATCACGGGTACGGTAAAAAGCTGTTTTTTTCTAAAGGGGTTGGCAAGACCATGGACACTTTTTGGCCATGGATACCTAGCGGTCTTTTCGGGTCGTGACACACAACGCCTACGCTCCTCGCCACCGTAGAGAGTCTTAATCCATTACACAATGGACAGAGTAGCGGATGCGTCGAGTGCCGTAGCATACTTCGGTATCCGCTTGCGTTCGGCAACGTGTCGAGCTACGTGTCGCGTCGAGTTGCGCCGTGCCGCGTTGCGTATCGCGGTTTTTGTCGCGCTCTAAAAAATCCAGAAAAATCCTAAGCCAATAGAATCCATAACAAACCCTTGCCCGTCCATTCAAAAAAAACCGATATTTCAGGAAAAATGGCTTCCAAAAATCGAAATTAAATGTTTCACTTCCGCTGTTAATCGCTATGTATTGGTAAGTCTTAGAAATTTGAAAACAAAACAAATATGAATTTTTAGCATGGTAATTTCTGGGGTTCTTCTGTACTGCACGGCCGCCGTTTTGACGTGGATAGGATTCCGGCGGAGGATTCGAGGGCTAGCCATGGCTTATATTATTTATTTGGTGCGTTTCTATAGTCCGTTTCAACATCATTTTCCAAGCACTGGAAACCTTAATTCTAAAAACTACGATAGTGGATTAACATTTAAACTTTTAAAGCTTTTTGCGGGGCGAATCCAAAGTCATTTCTAGTCAGAATTCCAATTTTGGCAGATTGTAGCAATGTGTAAATTAGTGCGGAAAAGCTTCATACCTTTAAAAAGTTATTTTCAGCAGGATTTTACTGTTGGTAATTTTTTCAGGTTTTTAGTTTCATTGAAATCGCGACAATCGATAAATACAAAATTATATGGTCGATAATTGATTTTTGCAGCTTGAATCTTAATTTTTCAGGGCATACAACTTTTGACGTGGTTTGATATGGCGATCACAGGATTGGAAGAAGATTTGAATTCCTTTTTCTGGCTTGGATTGGCCATGTTTCTTTTAACTGGTTTCACCTTTTTGATCTACATCTTCAGAGCAAAATACATTTTTGGTGAAATATTTCCCGACTATCGACCCGCATCTTTATTAGTATTTCCGGAGCCGAAAAAGACGCAGAAAAAAGAAATCTCCTCATTTAAGGTTTAATATTTTGCTATTTTGTTAAAATTGTCCGTATATTTTTCTGTTAAGGTGCACCTTTAAATTTGCATATTATTGTTTTTTTTGTGATATTTTACTTTATTTTAAGCATAAATATTTCAATACTAATTATCTAGTTGAGGTTTGAATGCCGCAAAAATCCCTGCTAGCCTGCCAGCCAGAATCTCCTCTATTTGAGCCCGGAAATGATCTCGTTTTCTTGGCATCCAGCCAACAATCACAAATCACCCGGCAAAGGTGGCTAAATTCACAGCCCATCAGCGCTTTTGCGATAAGGCCCTCTGGCGACCAAAGAGGCGTCAATATGCGCTTTTCTCGAATTCGACTTTTCCAGGTTTTGCAGCTAAAAATCAATATTCTCTCTGTGTTTTTAGATCCTATTTTGCGTGGCATCTTTCGTGAATTTTGCAACAGAAATTTATGGCTATATCGATTTGGACATCTATTTCTTGCAGCAAATACGGTATGGCAAACGTCAACGTGGTTTTATCTCGGTTTTAGAGCCCTAAATGGTACTGTCAAAATGCCCATCGGCCTATTCGTCGGTCTCAACATCTATTATTCCATTTCACTCCTCTTGTCACTGCTGGCGTTCGGGATTACGGTAGCGGGATTGCGGCTAAAAATTTCGATTCTATCAATTGCCTTCCCTAGCTATGTGGTGAGTTGGCGAGCTGGCAGAGAAATTTTAGGAAATTTGGAATTTACACGCAAAAAATGCAAAAATTAATTAGCAATTTCAAGCACTAAATTTTTTTAGAAAACTGCGAAAAATTTACGAAAATTTTAAACTTTAAACAATTAAAAAAGATTCTATGATTTCGACAACAATAAGCAGATTTAATAAGACTACAAAAAATACAATCAAAAATGCTAACGAGAAAGTAGAAATTATAAACCAATTAAAATTTCAATTCTTTAGGGTATAAACATCCGTTTCTACATGGACATCGTCCAGAGAGGCATCATTAATGACGATGCGGAATCGATCTGGCTGGGGATGTATATGCTGATATTAACGGGAGTCATTCTCGTATTATTTTGGAAGATTCACGAGCATACTTTTCGACCGCCACCCCCACCACCATGGGCATTGTTTAGAATGGGGAATATTCGAGGTAGCAGGGGGAGGAGTGGGAGGAGGAGAAGCTCTTTTTAAACCACGGGATAGCCAGCAGCGAACATTTAGGAATTTGCACTAAAGATCTCTGGTAGCTGGCCGGGTTTGAGAGCAACTTTCGCCAAATTAGCTTGTCTTTTCATGGAACGATTTAAGTTTTTTTAGCTGGCAGCGATCATATAAAAATCTCCTTTAATGTGAAATTTTCTGTCGTAATCGATTTTTTTCTATGCGTTGGCCTAGCTAGCAGGGGACCATTTTGGGTTTTCCGCCAAAGGACTCTGCCAGCTGATCCGTAACGTAACCGATTCCATCGAAATTTTATGAGAAGCCTGGTGAGCCTCCTGATCGGATTAATTTTCCCCAACACCTACTAATGGATCGATCCCTTTTGAGCCAATGCTTTCCGGCGCAGAAATTTTGATTTCTGAGCATTTATCGTTTGTGATCTCGTGTTCATGTAGTACAAATTTTGCATAAAACCGCTAACACAAAAATTTGCTCGGTTTTTAATGTTATTCGAATAGTTGTAACGCAGAAAATACCTTCGATAGTTCAGCAGACAGTTGCAGCACCCGTAATTTTTCAGTTTTACAAGGTAAAACAATCGTCATACTATCCTATAAGCGAGAAAAGTATGTGTGTTTTCTGTAATGAGGATTTCTCGGCCGGCAGGCCGAATTTTGCGTTGATTTTTGGCATGGAGGTGGAGAAACACATTTATCAGAAAATTTTTCATTTTTTTTGTTTGGCACACTTCCTTCATTGAAAGATTTTACGAGCAAAATAGTGAAAATCGGCTAGATGGTGTTCGGGGCATAACCCGAAGCCCTGATGGAATTTTGGGCTATAATTTGCACCACTTATGTATTCGATGGTGGGGATCAAGCGCATCGATTAATTTTACAAATTTTTGGCGCATTCAGACTAAAAGAGCTAATTTTGTAAAGTTACCAGAAGTACTCCTCCCGGCATGACCCCAACCCCCAGGGCAGAAGAGGCCTTTCCGCCATCCGTCCCCATGCCCCCTTTGGTATAGTGGCTTGGTGTTGCTTTTTGGTAGTTTAGCAACAAAATATATTTCTAGGCTCTCGATGGGCGAAGTTTAGGCCTTGGCCAAGGCTCTCGCGCCGCAGGCCAAATCCTGGAGAAAAACCAGTAACTAGCGCCGCAGGCTCAAAGTTTCTAGCACAACGCAGGATCTGGCGCCGCAGTCCAAGGAATGGTCATGACTCAGGGTCTTGCGCAGCAGGCAAAAAGAAGATATTCAAGTTCATGGTTGCTGGACGGGGTCCAGTGAAAAAGGGCCGCGAAGCGGTCTTTTTGCTCTGGTTAATGATCGGGTGACCCACAGAAGATGTTCTACACATGGTGGCTGGTAGGAAAACAACTTTTGTGATGCAAAAAGTTCTTTTTAGCGACTCTGCTACATCACAGCTGCCATTAACTTTTTATCGTGGTGTTGTGCTGCTTTTTGCTCGTCTACGAATATTTTACTATTTATAAAAGGTCCTTTTCAAATCACTACAATGAATTTTATGGCGTAATCGATTAACTGACGTGCATTTTAGCGCTTAACCCTGAAACAATTTGAAAAATCCTACTTTTCCGCTTTTTATGCCGTAATGTAATCTATCCAATTACGGCAGGAAATTTCACACTCTTTGGTGGAAATTCCATATCGTAATCGATTCTCTGGGCGGTCAGTATTCCGTTTTGTCTATCAACAAATTAAAAATTCCATAATTTGGCGAGAAATATGTCGCCATCGGTTCTATCCGATGACGCCAGAAAATTCAAGGCCTAAATCCGTTATTTTAGCCATTTTCGGTGGCTCCATTGGTGAGATCAGATGCGACGAAGCGCGATCACGTCACGTGTCCGATTTTTTTTGATGATGCGTGTTTCTAGCAGAATTTTCGCAACAAAAGGATTTATTCGCCATTCTCTCTACCCTCGCCCAAACGCAAACGCCTCGAACCGGCTGTCCTCAGACTTTCGGGACGCCTCGCGTGGGGTGCAGAGCGTCGCCGTTTGCGGGCCGAACGTGGTGAATTTCACAATGAGCAGCTCGCCGTCAGGTCGCTTGATGCGGTACCAGGTCTCGGATTCACGTTCCTTCGGGATTTCAAGTTTCGGGAACCGCGCATAAAACCCTCGGTCCAAGGGTGGGTGCGGGGCGCCGCGATCCCGATCGTAAATGGTGTCAATCATCTGAATTCGCCTCTCCCCTCGGAGCCACTCGTTTATCATGGTTTGCGTGAATTCTTCAGCTGCTTCGTCAAAGTGGGTGTCTGTAAAGAACCACAGCTTCGGCTGCTTCAAGGGGATATAAGCCGATTGCGGGCCCTCAATCCATAGGTCGCAACTGTTCGCGTTTTCATTGAGCCATGTTAGGATTTGGGGGCTCGGTGAAGAGAATATGTTCGTGGAGATGTACTCGTACCGTTCTATCGGCTTATGGCGCTTTAAAACTGAAAGCGGGTCGTCGGCATCGTACCATAGTGTCAACCGTTGGCTGCGGACATCGATATCTTCCGGAAATGGGGTTGCAAGCAGCATCTCCGAAACGGTAGCGTTATGGGCGATCACCTTCAGAATATCCATATTTTTCGTGTATTTATTTTTGTTTGGCTTGGGCATTTTGTTCCCTAGCCCATGAAAGGTGTAGTATCCGGTTCCTCGATCATCTTCCATAATCCCGATTCCCCATTTCTTGCCGCCGCAATCTTTGGCCAGCTCCAGCATTTCGTTGCATGTTGAAGCTGCTTTGAGGAAGTCGATGACATCCAGCTTTCGAAGGATATGTTCTTGTATGACGACAGGGTAAGCTAGGAACCTCATAGCCTGAAATTTTTGAAAATATTTGGGAAATTGGCGTGAAGAAGCGCGCCTGGAAAAAGAGAAAATGAGAAACTATAAATGCTTAAATAATAAAAGCCATAAAAAGCCATGCACTCAAATCGATGAAGCGCATGAATGGAGTGTGGTCAGGAAATTTATGCCATGCAAACGTCATTACGACATGCTTTCGCACAACCAAATCGCTCGAAAGACATCTGCCCGCCCGGAGGCAATGACTCAATCAATACACCGGATCAGAGGCCAAGAAATCTTGCTTCTTGGACATCGTAAAGGGATGAGGAAGGCTCAGTTGAATTAGCATAAGACCGGTATTAGTTCTAAAATTTTCATAATTTTTCTCTGCTCCCCTGTCTTGCCGCACACTGTGCCCATTTTTTTGCATTAGCATTTTTTGTACAATTTAACTGAAAATCCAAAAAAATCGCAAAAACCCAAAAAAACCTGCTATCGTATCCGTTTAAAAAACAGAATTAGGAACACTTTGAAACCTTGAAAATTAGTTCTGAATGATTTTTGGTGGGGAATCAACATCCGTTAGTGACATTAGTGACATGGAGCTAGTGCAACAGGGTGTCATTAGTGCAGATGCGGCGGCGATTCGGCTAGGAATGTATATGTTGATATTAACTGGGGTTATACTTGTATTATTTTGGAAAATTCATGAACATACTTTTCGACGACTATCCCCACCACCATGGGTATTGTTTAGAATGGGGGATATTCGAGGTAGCAGGGGAGGCGCGGGAGGAGGAGAAGCTCTTTTTAAACCGCGGGCTAGCTAGCAGCGAACTGTTAGGTATTTCCACTAACGATCTCTGCAATATCGCCTCATTTCATGACGTAACCGATTTATTGTATCTAACCGAGAATGGCGGGAAATTGCGACTCCATAGGGTGTCCCAATAAAAACCGTCCCTCTAACTCGATCGGATCGGAACGATAGTTGTTATTTAAACCGGACGTTTTATAACCAATTTAAAAAGATTAAGGAACGTCCTCTGCATGTAATTAACGGCCACTTCAGGTCATTTTGTATGGAGAATTTGCGGTAAATTAGCTCGTATGCAACCCCGAAAAACAGCCAAATTTTGCAAAATGGCTTGTAAAATGTTGGGTTGAAGATTGTTACAGGTAAAATCCTGGTTTTGAAGATTGTTGCAAACTCGCCGTTTCAGGGGCTTTCGAATGGTGTAACTATTCCTATCCTATAAGCGAGAAAAGTATGTCTGTTTTCTGTGCAGCCGATTTCTCGGCCGTCAGGCCGAATTTTGCGCTGATTTTTGGCATGGAAGTGGAGAAACACATCCTCTTTATAGGCATTTTTTTGTTTTTCGAAATTCCCTCATTTAAGGATTTTACAAGCAGAATAGTGGAAAACCCTTAACATTTTGACCAAAAAAAGGTTTGTTCAGAGGATATCTCGCGATCCAAAAGGAATTCAGCGTTAATCTTTGGAGGTTAGATTGAAAATCGAATTCTCCCGATATATAAATTTGCGTTTTTTCAGAGTTCGTAAAATAAAATTTTTATGTGCGTTTTTCTAAAAAGTCCTTAACAAAGTGGGCTGCGCGCCGTGGTGGTCAGTCCATAACTCGATGCCCATTTGGAATTTCGGGCTGGAATTTGGACAAATTATGTATTCGATAGTGGGGATCACGCGCATCTTATTATCGTTAGAAATTTTCAGCAGATTCAGACTCAAAGATCGAATTTTGTAAAGTGACCAGGAGGCCACCCGCCCGGGATCATTGGAACGCCATTTTCTTTGCCACCCTTCCCCCCAGTCTTCCCCAGAAAGAAGAGGCCTTTCAGGCCACCCGTTCCCATCGCCCCTGTGGTGTAGTGGGTTGGCGCCCGGTCTACTAAACGTATGGTCAGGAGTTCGGGTCCTGGGAGAATCCAGCTTTTTGCTTTTTTGTAGTTTAGCAACAAAACGTATTTCTAGGCTCTCGATGTGCGAGGTTTAGGCCTGACCGTCGCTCTAGCGCCGCAGGCCAACGATGGGTCCTTGGCCCAGGCTCTCGCGCCGCAGGCCAACGATGGGTCCTTGGCCCAGGCTCTCGCGCCGCAGGCCAACGATGGGTCCTTGGCCCAGGCTCTCGCGCCGCAGGCCAAGCTTGGGGGAAAAACCAGTAACTAGCGCCTCAGACCCAATTATCCTAGCGCAACGCTGTCTCTGACGCCGCAGTCCAAAGAATGGATCCTTGACTCAGGTACCTGCGCCGCAGATGCAAAAAAAGAAGGTATTCAAATTCATGGTTTCTGGACGGGGTCCAGTGGAAAAGGGCCGCGAAGCGGTCTTTTTCCACTGGTATTCCGATACGATACTTCTCCATCGAGTTAGAGGGGCGTGTTTGTTATTGGGACACCCTGCACTACATAGATATGCGCATCTGATTGTTTTTTATGTCGTAACCACCGTGTTTCCTAAAAGTTCTCTGCTGGCTTGTCCTCACTGTCGGCTTTCCATGACGTAATCGATTCGACTAATAAGGCTTGTTGGTAAGCCGGGGCGGCCATTTTATCGGATTAAATTTCCGCAGGTCTTCCGATTTAATCGATTTCTGATTGGGCATGTGATTTCCGCCCCGAATTCTAATTTCTGTGCATTCCTCATTTATGATCTCGGTACTTTACAAATTTTGCATAAGTGCTATCCCTTTTTTGCTTGTGTTGCCCGGATTTTCGCCCGTTTATGGCGTTGCATAATGCTGAAAATTTGTTTGCAACTTTATTTCTGCAGATTTTCAGCGGGTTTACAGGGTCTCCCAATGAAAAAACACCCCCTCTAACTCAATGCAGGAGTCTCGGATCGGAATGATAGTTACACCATTCGAAAGCCCTTGAAACGGCCAGTTTGCAACACTCTTCAAAACCAGGTTTTTATTTAAATGCGCCATTTTACAATCCATTTTGTAAGATGTTAACGTTTTTCGAGATTGGCGACGAGCTAATTTGCCTCAATTTCTCCTAACAAAATGACCGCAAGTAGCCGTTAATTAGATGCAGAAACCGTTCCTTGATTTTTCTAAATACGTTCTGAAATGGCGCGTCTGAATATAACGATGGTGTTAAAAATTGTTGCAGTCAGACTGCTTCAAGGGCTTTCGAATGGTGTAACTTTGATTCTGCTCCGAAACTTCTGCGCCAAGCTAGAAGAGGCGTTTTTTAGTGGGACACCCTGTATTCGTCAAAAATCAATGCTAGTGCTGGGGTGGTACCCAAGTGAATTTAACCACCCTGCTTTAACCACCCATGGTTAAAATTTAACCACCTATGGTTAAATTATAACCACCCATGGTGAAATTTAAACCACCCATGGTTAAAACTTAACCACTCAACTCGAAAAAATTTAACCACCCAGCAAAATCCACTTTTTCACGTTTTTCGATGACGATTCCTGGGGGAAAAGCGCCGTGGACCCAATTTAAGGCTTTCTGAGCCGTTCGTGAACCTATATGCGAAGAGAGTGTCTTCCCACAGGCTTCTGGGACCGAAATCCGGGGGGTAGGGGCGTGAAAATACTCAACATTTTTGATCATGAAGTTTTCCGAAGAATTATGGGTTTTTGGTCGTAGAAGTTTGAAAAAAGAAAATTTCCAAAAATCATCGAAAAAATTGAGTTCATAAATTTTGTAAAATTTTTGAGAACTAGAACTCCCGACCCCCCCATTTACCCCATCCCCCACATCCAAACCACTTCGGAACACCCCAAAAGACCCCCGAAGGGGTTGGGTGAGGGAGGGTTCGGGCGGTGCGGTGGTCAGGAGGTCTAGTAAGAACAATAGGAAGCGCTACACAAAATAGGCTAGGTCGGTATAGGTAATGGGAGGTAATGTAGGTAATAGGCAATATTATTGAAAGAACAAATGGGGGTGAAGCCGAACGAGAGAACATGCGAAATAGAGACCCGCAGTGCTTTTGAGTTTGATTTTTGAAGAAATTTTATAAAAATTGGGCGATCCGAGGCCGGGTGGTTGCTAACTTTCTACCAAAAAATTTAACCACGGTGGTTATATATTTCGTGAAAGCGTTTTCACGAAATATTTAACCATGGGTGGTTAAATTTTTGCTTCGCCTTTTAGGCCCGCGCACGAAGTTTCTTGACCAAATGAACCTCACCAACGGCTAAAATACCCTCTGGAGCACCCAAATTCATGGTTTTGGCAATATCGAATCTTGGACGCATTTTTACCCTTGATCCCAAAAACCCTCCATCCGAGCATGGTTAATTTTTTGTGTCTTGGGTCCTCATGGTTAAATTCTAACCATGGGTGGTTAAATTTTAACCATGAGTGGTTATCATTTAACCATGGGTGGTTACTATTTAACCATGGGTGGTTATAATTTAACCATAGGTAGTTCAATTTCCACCGTCATTTTCGGGCGCTTTTCAAGGAAATGACACCAAAATTTCAACGTTATTCGATAGAAGGTGTCCGAAAGTATGTCTATAAAATTTCCCTGGACTGTAGGCCTTGTGCCTTGCCTGGTATTCCGCCTCAAAAATTCGCCGTTTTACAGCCAATTTGAGGTGGTTAAATTTTAACTATGGGTGGTTGAAAATTAACCATGGGTGGTTAGAATTTAACCATGGGTGGTTAAAATTTAACCACGGTGGTTTGGGCACTTGGGTACCACCCCTGAGCTGACATTGATAACATGGTGTCAGTATGGTGGCAGGTACGGAACACAAATTTGACGGTAAAAATTTTCCATTCTTAGCGAATCTACTACCTCACTGCGTCCATTCATTTCTCTATCGTGGCACTGTGCTGTTTTCTGCTTGTCTACGAATATTATAATGCCATTTATAAGGGGTAATTTGTAAGATTTTTGGTTAATTTCATGACGAATCTTTGCTGACTGCCAGTTTAGCGTTTAAAGCTAAAAAATCCAAATATCTTACTTTTTAGCAATTGAAGGTCGTAAACGAATGGACCCCACCGGAAATCTGAAAATACTTTTGTCAGACAAAACCTGATTTTTCGTGCGCTTCCCATGTGGTAATCGATTCTCTGGCAGTCAATCTACTCTAGTGATGGGGTTATTCAAATCAAATCTTGACTCAAATCTGAGAGCTCAAATCTGAATATTTGCAGGCAAAAATTTCAATTTGAAATCGGCGGATTTGATTTGAAATCTCGTAGGCGAGTTCAAATCAAATCTCGAGGATTTGATTAAGCTTCCGGTCCTTAATCAAATCTTATGGAGATGCCGGCATGCAAAACATAACAAAATCGCTATGGCCGAGCTGTCGCGAAACGGAAATGACCTTGATTATGCATACCATCATGCAATTAGCATCCGCGTAATGAGCTATTGATTTTTTCGACTCCTTTCAAATCATCGTTCAAATCTTCAGACTTGAACTCAAACCTTGAAAGTCCAAATCAAGTCGATTTGATTTGAAGTGCTGAAACCTTATTCAAATCAAAGCAGCAGATTTGATTAGGCGGATGCAAATTAGATTTGGGATTTGAATAATACCATCACTAGTCTACTCCCATAATTTTCATAATTTGCATAGGGAGAATTTGATGTCTTGAGTCATTATATCCGGCTACGCCATCTATTTCAAGTCCTAAAACGCTGATTTTAGCTTTTTTTAGTGGTTCGATCGGCGTAAACGGGCTTCCGCAAAAACGGATCACACTGCCAGTATTGGTGGCTGTTAGTTTGTATGGAATCGCATGGATATCACTCGAGATAACTGCACTGGTATTATCGATTATTGGGAGGAGGAGGGGAATACGGTCTATGGCTATCGCGCATCCTGCTTTAATAGTACGTTAGTTTACAGGGAACTTGACAGGAAGTAAAGCGCCGAGCATTAGGCAGGCTAGCAGCAATTTTTTGAAAACTGAAAAACGGTGGACAAGCTAGCAGAGATTCTTTAGGAAGCTGGAAAACCTAAAGGAGGGCCAGCAGAAAATCTTTTAAAATCTTTGGAAGCAAGCTAGCAGAAGTTATTCGAGTCGAAAATCTGGCGATAAAATTTTACGGGTGAGGGCAAGCTAGCAGAGATCTTGAGGAAATATTTCAGAGTTCAGAGAAGAGGCAAACTAGCGAGCGAGCATACTAAACAGGCAAGCGAGCAGAAATGCTTTAGGAGGAAGCAGATCGTCAAATTCTTAAGTTTTGATTTCAGATCCTCGACATCCGGGCCTTCGTCGATGAACTACAAGATAGTGTCGTTTCCGAGAATGATCTAGCCACCCTTTTATCTTGTCTTTTATTGATTGTCGCAACAATTTTTGTCTTTTGTTATCGAAAATGTTATTTACAAGCTTTTCCTCGCAATTCAAATATTTCGCAGCATTTTTCAATGTCCAGAATATAACACGCAACAGGCTATTGATAAAAAATGATCTCATGATCTTTTTTCGTTTAAAAATGCCTTTCTAATTGTTGTTCTTGAGTCGATAAAATCTTTGCTAAAGTTGTTTGTACTGAAATTAATTGGAAAACAATGTGATTTCGATCATATTCTAACTTGGTAAAGTTAAGAAGAATTTTAGGCGATGAAAAGCTGGGCTTCATCGGTTGCCGATCGATATTTTTGGCCAATCTTTCTGACCCTGTCGATTGGCCATTCTCTTGCGGGGATCGCAGAAATTATTTTTACAATATTGCAATGGGAGGGATTTATTCATCAGTAGGTGAATATTGATTATTTTTATGGCAATTTTAGATCGCCTTTTTAATTTGCGTCGGTGATAATCGATTCCAATTTGGGCCTTTAAATGTTAATAGCAATTTACAGATTTTTAGGGACTATTAAGCGTTTCTACGTCTAAGAAAAAGCTGCGCTTTGCAGGCCGTCAGCATTGAGTGAATTTGCTGTGGACCGTTCCCTTTTCTATGGATCGCAGAGTGTTCAAGCCTTAATGGTAGCTCTCAATATCACAGCACTCGCTTTCACAATTGTCGGGATAAGGAGAAGGATATTCAGCCTCGCCATCGTATATCCATTAAGCTTGGTGAGCTTAGAATTTGTCAATCGATTTTAAAACCTTGGACTCTCGAAAAACCTGCCAAAAGCTCTGCTTACCTCCAAATTTTCCCAAAATCAATTACGCAATGAAATCCTGAAAAATTTACTTTTCGGAAATAATCGCTGCTGCCCGTGAAAAATTCTGAAAAATACAATTAATTGTTTCAGTTAACCGAACTTCGACTGTCATTTTTCCTGCTGGGCAACGAGCTGATCCGTGGCTCCCTTTGGGCGTTTTGCCTTTCGACCCTGATCGCTGTCACAAATATCGCCTCCCTTACCGTATCCTGGCTACGGTATCGGGCTATTTTTGCCCAAAATTTGAGCTATCGCCCGACTGTCTACCATTAAATCCACTAAGACGTTATAACGATATTTCATGGAAATAAAAGATTTGCTGTTGTAAATTTAATTTTACGATTTTCAATCGACGAATTATTGATTTTATGGTGCATTTAATTTGAATTTTGTTTATTTCAGAAATAGATGTACCAAGTTCTTGATCGACATTTTATGAAAATTTATGTAATTCTAGCCGGCGCCCACCTTTGCGGGCAATTTATCGAAATTGTCACGTCGGTGTTGAATTACTGTGGATATTTGAGAGAGTAAGTCACATTGATTTGGTTATTAAAAAAATAAAAATCAACTTAATTATTTTCCCTGGCAAAAAATAATGTTGTATAAGAGAAAAATCGTAAATTTCAAAAATGTTCACTTTTATTTTTCTATTCTTTGCATTAACTAAAAAAATAGTCGTTTGTGAAAAATCGGATCCTTAGTAAATTGCTTTTTGACTTGCAGATCGACGATTCTTGACGATTTCGAAACGGGAAATTGGATGTTCTATGGATTGATTGGGATTGAGATAATTTGGGTTGGGTTGGCCGTCACTTCGCTTACTTTATCGATTATTGGATTGAGGAGACGATTATTTGCTTTCACGCTGCTGTACCCCGCTTATCTGGTGAGCCGGAGAAAGGCTTAAAGGGGCTCAGAAGTCAAAATTAGTGCGTCCTGGGATTGAACCTACGGGTCAAAACACGAAAGGGCCACTGCCGAGAAGTGCCAGAGAAGGGATTTGATTGCGAAAAAAACGTAAAATATTTAAGTTACCGAAAAGTCCTCGGGGCGAAAACGACTTTTTGCGTGCGCGGCGGTTACATGTCGTAATGCCATGTAAGGCACCCAATCTCCCGATCTCGGTGATTCTCTAATCAATTTTCATAATTGAAAAGTTTAGAATGATCAAAATTCGTTGATGCTTCCAAAAACAGCATCAGAATTTTGAAATTCAAGCGTTTTCGCGTCCAAACAGGGGCAAGTGTTCATGCGACGCGGGCGCGTTGCGGCCGCATCTGGCTATTTGCCAGGAATCACAGCTGGGGGCCGTGGACCAGATTTCGGAGCCCCTTTAAGAATGAAAAATGGCATCAATCCTATTTTTAGTTATCCGAGCTGCGAATGTATTTCATGTTTATCGGCACCGAGCTGCAAAGAAATTCCACGTATTCAGCCATTTTGTCATCTTTTATGAGCTCAACCTCAATTTTGACGCTCTTGCTTTGCCTCAAAATGTATCCCCGTATATTTCCTTTGAATTTTAGCAATTATCCGCCAATTTTGTTGCCGCGATAAAGTTTATTTCCACGATTTTACAGGTTTGAAAAAATTATTTTAACCTCAAACGCGATAAAACACGAAGTATGTGCAAAGCTAAAATCATTTTAGAAAAATACCAAGTACAGATGAGGGTGGATTTTTTGGATTTTGGCCATAGACGCAAAAAAGCCCGCTGAAAATCGGAACCTTTTAAGCCGAACGAGAAAAAGCGAAACAGCGACTTTTCTAAAAGTCTGACAGTCATGTTGTCAGGCAACAAATGCTTCCGGTGGATGAAAATCGAATAGGGTTTCCGGCCAAAAAGATAGAAACCTCATTGAAAATTCATGTTCCTAACGATTCTATCAATTTCTAGCTGCCTATTACTATGCCCCGCTACTGTAACCGTGACCCGTAAAAAGGATGCCCCTGTGCCCAGTATCACTTGTCTCAAGGAGTGCTTGGAATCGGATTGCACTGGAATTAGTCAAGGTTGGATTAAAAATTCTTTTTTAGAACATCCTGCCAGCTACCAAAAACTAAATCCAAGTTTCAATGAGCCTTTCAAGCAAAAAGCAAAAGGTCTGTCATCCGCAGGATTCGAACCTGCGCCCTCCGAAGAGGACTGCGACCTGAACGCAGCGCCTTAGACCACTCGGCCAGAATGACATGTGGTGAGGGGAGGGGGAGAGCGCTATCAGGCTTCCGTCCGAAAAGGGGGGACTGAAATTGACACCTGCTGACAATTTTTGGTGGAGTTTCGGTCGGTTGCTAAAAGCCAATAATTCATTTTTAAAAGGACGGGCAAGGCAGGATTTCGGGTTTTTAGTTATTACAGGGATCAATCATTTATTTCAAGGCTCAACAACTTGTCTATTAAACGAAGAGGAGCCAGAATACGAAATTACATACGGATCTACAGTAACTGATCCGTGTTCGGCCTGCAATAACTATCACAATAATGGTATGGTTTTGATGCGGAAAATTTGTGTAAAATTGTGCTTCAGTTTTTCTTCCATTTCGACAACACTGGTTATTATAACCTTGGAAATTGCACGTTAGCACAGGTTTCTCATTTTTGAAAGGGTTAGCAAGCGAAATCGATTATGCCGTGATGCGCCCGTTGCCTGTCGGCAAAAAGTTCCGCAAAATACAGAAGTAACGTTCCCGACCTCTTTAAAAATTTAATAAAATAAAGTCATTTAGGAATGCGTTCCCCAAAAAAAACAACAAAAACATCTATTAGCTCCCTAGTTCTAGCCACCTGCACTTCCGTGCCCAAATTAGCAAACTTTCTCTCTCGCTCTCCCTCTCTCTCTCTCTCGCAATCTCTCGGTGTGTCTCGTCTATATATGGGTCGGGGCCTGGGAGCGCAGTGGGTGGGGCTTTTTCCCGGTATGCAACGATGTAAATTGCAAAAAGTCGTCTGAAAAGCGTTTTTTCCCAATTTGCATCGCTGCATATCGGAAAAAAGCCCCACTCATGGGGCCCCCGCCCCACCAAAGGCACCCCAAAAGGCTCCTCGAGAGGGGCCTTTGGCTCGCCATATTACATCCGATCGTTCCCAAATTTGGACCAGAGGTGTATCAGGCCTTAAATAACCACAATCCTGAGTTATAGCCCGCCAGCTACTGTAATTGTCGTGATACAACAAAATAAACCTGATTATCCGTTGTTCATAAGGTTTTCATCGGAATCGACCATTCGAATATTAAGTGAAAATAAAGCGGGAAGCGTTCTATACCCCTAGAAATTTTTCCCGATAAAAATTCATCAGATAACCGTTGATTTCAACATTTTTTGTAACCCAATGACACACCCGATATGAAGCGAAATTAGGGATTCGCAGCCGGAAGTCGATGCAAAACGATTCAAAGTCCAAAAAAATAGCCGCAAAAACTGTTTAGAATTGCGTGAAAAAAACAGTGTTTTGGCTAGAACTTGACCACTACTGTAGCGATCGGGCTATAACTCAGGATTGTGGTTATTTAGGGCCCGATACACCCTTGTGCAAAGTATGGGACCGATTGGATGTAAGGCGGCGAAATGCCGGAGGGGTGCTTTTTTTTGGGGCACCCTGTATAGTCTCTTCCTTTGTACCTGAAACGCACCTGTCGCACTAGTTAAAAATTTGTCCGTGGGTCCGTGGCAATCCCACTTCCGTGTTCTCATCATATCTTTTAGGCCTGGGTCCAGGTTTATGCCCAATGTTTTATCCGGATCAACAAGAAGAATTCTTCATCGGCGTTAACTATTACATGTTCTGGGCGCTCGGAATCCTCACCCTAATCCCGACTGTATTCTTTCTTCTCAGTCCAAGGGCCCCGCTAACGACCGAATACAAAATTACACAGTTGGTGTTGGTGGTAAGTATGGTATCTCGCGTGCGTATGTTCGACATCTCACTTAATTCTTGTCGATATTCCCTTTCCCTTCGTAATTTTTTGTCAGATCTCCGCCGGGCTTTCCGACAGCTCCATATCCCTGCTGAAGCCCATCTTCTATGCGCCATGTCCGGTAGCGAAGCTACTCAGCAGCTATCCGTTCAGCATGCGGCAGATTGCTGTGATTGCGGTAATCCCCCAAAGCACGGCTTAACTTGGAAATAAATTGGCTGTTCAGACGGTCCTGGCCGCTTCTGAGGTGCCATCCTGCTGCGCAGTGCTGTACACTGGACTACTAAAAACGGCATCCATTACCCAGCCCGGCCACTCTTTTGATACGCGAGCAAAGCGGCTGATTGTTGTGCTCTACTTTTCTATGAATATCATGCTCATCGCATTGATTTGGTACGCTAATGTAGAGGAATGCGTCGTTTATACCACGGAAGAGGTGGGAAAGAGGGAAAGAGAGAGAGAAATAGAGAGAGAGAGAGAGAGAGAGAGAGAGAGTAAGAGAGTGAGAGATACATGCCACTCTTCTCTAGGTATGCGCTTCCGAGCCAATTTTCTGCGGTATTGAAGGCATTTATGTATTCGTCTGCATGCAGAAGTTTTTGATTCCCCTGGCGTTCGCCGGGACGGTGATGTGCCTCGCCTGGGTGTTCTATCTATATGTCTGTTCGATGAGCGTCCAAAATTACCTGTCTTTCCATCGAAACCGATCGCTTTGCCTGCGCACACGGCGCATGCACCGTCACTTCTTTGTCATCTTCATTTTACAGGTAATGGCCACGGTCCGGGGGAGCTAGCCGCGCTTTAGAGCGTATGTTTATTTCTACAGGTTAAAAATGGTACCTGCCTTTAGCTAGCCGAAGAAATTCCCCGCTTTTTACCCTCACGCAGGCGCGTGAACAAATTAGTAAAGCATATTAAATTTAAAACAAATTGGTAAGGTAAAATAAAAATTTGGGAATTTTTTGTTAGATTTTTACACAGACCACCATGGATTTTTGCACCTTTGACAGACGTCTTTTTTGGCATTGAACAAGCATAGCATTGATCGCGCTGACAGTGTCTAAATTGAGTTCTTGTAAAACCAGTGGAAAAAGCCCGCTTCGCGGCCGTTTTCCACTGGACCCCGTCCAGAAACGATGAATTCCAATACCTTCTTTTTTTAGCCTGAGGCGCAAGAACTTGAGTCAAGGAGCCATTCTCTGGCCTGCGGCGCCAGAGCCTTGGCCAAGGACCTGTTATTTGGCCTGCGGCGCTAGAGCGAGAGCCAGGCCTAAACCTCGCGCTAGAACCTTTTTGCCTGCGGCGCTAGTTACTGGTTTTTCTCCAAGATTTGGCCTGCGGCGCAAGAGCCTAGTTCAAGGGCCCATCATTGGCCTGCGGCGCGAGAGCCTGGGCCAAGGACCTGTTATTTGGCCTGCGGCGCTAGAGCGAGGGTCAGGCCTAAACCTCGTATGCCGGGAGCCTAGAAATATGTTTTGTTGCTGAACTACCAAAAAGCAAAAAGTTCAATTCTCCCAGGAACCGAACTGACGACCATGCGCGTGGTAGACGGGGCGCGAATCCGCTACACCATGGGCCAGATGGGAAGAGGCGGCGTGAAAGCCCTCTTCTGCTCCGGGGAATCCGGGCGGGGGAAGGCAAAGAAAGGCGGCCCAATGATCCCGGAGTGAGGCCTACAGGTCCCTTTACAAAATTCGGTTTTGGAGTTTGAATAGGCGGGAAATTTGTAAAGATAATAAGATGCGCGTGATCCCCAATATCGAATACATAAGTTGTCCAAATTCCAGCCCGAAATTCCATCTGGGTCTCGAGTTATGGGCCGGACACCACGGCACTTCGGCCATTTTGTTAAGGAATTTTTAGAAAAATGCTCATAAAAATTTTATTTTACAAAGTCTGGCAAAACGCAAGATTATATATCGGGAGAATTCTATTTCCAATCCACCCTCCAAAAATTAAAGCTGAATTCCATTTGGATCTCGAGATATCCGCTGTACAAACCTTTCTTCGACCAAAATGTTAAGGGTTTTTCACCATTTTGCTTGTAAGATCGTTAAATGAAGGAATTTCGAAAAACAAAAAAAATGCTTATAAAGAAAATGTGCTTCTCCACCTCCATGCCAAAAATCAGCCGGGAATTCGGCCTGACGGCCGAGAAATCGTCTGCACAGAAAACACACATACTTTTCTCGCTTATAGGATAGGATGCGCTAAATTGTCATCTTTAAGTTTCTTAATAAAATGCCAAAAACTGCACCGGCAATTCCGGAATTTCAAAATCAGCTAGCAATCTGGACTTGCCGGTCCGAGAGTGTTTGTTAGATACCTGCATTGTAAAAAACGGGCTCATCTCCCGACCCGCAAAGGACGGGATGTTTCTTGGAACCCTTTATCAACAGTCCAGATCCACATTTTCAGTCGCTGGTCTTTGTCCTTTTTATGGTAACCCCGTACTCCTTGTTTTTCTTGGTATTCCTGAAATTCGCCAGCTACGATGCGCTGGCGCGCGGTAAGTCGTGTCATCCTGTGCGATCCGAAAATCTTAAAATCATACCATACAGTTGTCGGACTGATTGGGATATGGAGCTCTATGCACACGCTGGGCAACAACCTATCAATATTGCTGGGAACGAGGGCTTATAGGAATGCAATATATAATTGGGGCTGCGTAATTTGCCAGGTGGGTACCGGGTATGTGCCAAAAAAGCACCCCCCCCCCCTGTGACTTTAATTAAATTGATGCAGAAGGATCGAAGCGAAATGACAGTTACACCATTCGAAAACCCTTAAAATGGCAAGATTTCAACAATCTGCAAAACCGTGTTCTGGTGTAAACATGCCATTTTATAACGAATTTAAAACATTAAGGAGCGGCGCCTGCATTCAATTAACGGCTACTTCCGGCTATTTTGCTTGGAAGACTTGAGACAAATTAGCTCGTTTTTCAGCTCAAAAAATTTGTATAAAGATTTCTAGAAAGTGGCTTGTGAAATAGCGCATTCAAATAATTCAAAAAAATTTAAAAGGAGCGTCTTTTTTGGGAAATCCTGTAGATAAACCACTAATAAAAAGACGCTTTTAGAAGCTAACCCCATGGTTGGCACGTCAAGAAATAGCTGTGAAACCTTTGAAGTGGCAAGCGGCACTCCATGTGGTCAATAAGTGGCCTCGACAGCTGCCGATCGCGGATAGGTCGGACCATACGAGGGGCGAACATTAGATTCATCGATAAATTATTTTATGTTATTATTTTATCTTAGAAATTTGGGCGCGTGTTAAAAAATCAAGTCACATAAAAGCAAAACGCACATCCTCGAAACTTGGAAAAAGTGTGTAGATTACAGAGCCGCTGTTGAATCCTAACAATCTTCACAAGAATTCAACGGCTCGCCGACGAAATGCGCCAGGCTGAACACGAAATTGAAGATCCGTTCCGGAATGTGTATACGATATTGGGGCGTAAGCTTTAAAGGGAAGAAAGGGAGCACGAGATGCGGCAAATCAGCCAAATTTAAATTTGAATGATTCCTCTACTTCGCTTTCGGACGGAAAAGCTAGAAAGTCCCCCACATTTTATGCCTTGTATACGTCTTTAAAAACCTGCATCGAGTCCATGTTTTGTGGGGATGTGGTGTTGAGATCGAATTGTACAAAAATCTATTTCAAGAGCCAATCGACGATCCCTACCTACTACCGAACCGAACGTGGCAAAAGCGCGAGATCACCATCCGCTGGCGGTGCTTTTAAAACTTTGGGAAAAACGCACTTCCTCAGGTCGACATAATTCACCAGATGAGCATCGCACAAGGTCGCCTGGTTGTGAGGATGTTCACTCGGTAGGTTCTTACTGTAAAGGTAAAAAGTCGTTTCTTACTGTATTTTGTATTTGTATTCTAAATTAAATTAAAATAATGCCTTTTTGCCTTGATAAATTCAAGCCGAGTGCCTAAAATACAGTACTCGCGTTTTCTTACCAAACCTATGCCCAGTTTTTTAACAGTAGTTTAAAGCTTAGAAAGATACAGTAAGAAACGATTTTTATTCAAAAAAATTAAACAATTCTTTTCTGCCTTTATAAATTCAAGCCGAGTACTTAAAATACGGTACTCGTGCTTCCTTACCAAACCTATGCCCAATTTTTTTAAAGTAGTTCAAAACTTAGAAAAAATAGTCGTTGAAAAACTCGAAAATTCGTCTATCTAGAAATTTTTTTTAAATATGTGCATAGTCCGTAGGTATTCTACAACTAGTTATTCTGACATTTCCACCATGAGTTTTTTGAATATCGAAAAATTACGAAATTTCAGCCTACAAAATTTCATTCCTCTATAACTTGTCAACCAGACCCTCATAAATTCTTAAATTTTGCAGGTGCACTTCTGCTGCCCACATTAACTTACTTAATAAAAATTAAAACACAGCCACCACAGGAAACTGAGAAAAATGCAAATGAAGTTTAGCGGAAAGCACATTTTTCGGGTGTCATTTCTATTGATAAGTCGCCAAAAACCGAAAAAATCAAGTTGGGTTAAAACTTCATAGCCAGCATATTTTTAAATATGCTGCACCCCGATTTAAATACCCCGAAAATTAAATTTTAAACTCTCGAGATAGTGCCACCCCACTAATTCGATTCGATCCACTGTCCCAAGCTATATTAAGGGTTGGTCGAGTCCCTCGCGAGCGGCCTTTTAAGCATTCTGACATGGTAACGTCCCTTCGATTCTCTATCGTTCGCGAGTTATTTCGACCCAAACTCTGTACTTTTTTTTGCCCACCCTGTACAGAATAAGGTGGATTTTTAGGTTTGGGTCGCATACGCAAAAAACACCGTAAATCGGAACCTTTTAAGCCGAACGAGAAAAAGCGAAACAGCGACTTTTCTAAAAGTCTGACAGTCATGTTGTCAGGCAACAAATGCTTCCGGTGGATGAAAACTCGAATAGGATTTCCGGCCAAAAAGACAGAAACCTCATTGAAAATTCATGTTCCTAGCGATTCTATCAATTTCTAGCTGCTTATTACTATGCCCCGCTACTGTAACCGTCACCCGTAAAAAGGATGCCCCTGTGCCCAGTATCACTTGTCTTAAGGAGTGCTTGGAATCGGATTGCACTGGAATTAGTCAAGGTTGGATTAAAAATGTTTTTTAGAAAATCCTACCAGCTACCAAAAACCAAATCCAAGTTTCAATGAACCTTTCAAGCAAAAAGCAAAAGGTCTGTCATCCGCAGGATTCGAACCTGCGCCCTCCGAAGAGGACTGCGACCTGAACGCAGCGCCTTAGACCACTCGGCCAGAATGACAGGGATGGAGGGGAAGGGGAGAGCGCTATCAGGGATCCGTGCTGACAGGGGACTAAAATTGACACCTGTCGACACTTTTTGGTGGTTTCGGTCGGTTACTAAAAGCCAATAATTCATTTTTAAAAGGACGGGCAAGGCAGGATTTCGGGTTTTTAGTTATTACAGGGATCAATCATTTATTTCAAGGCTCAACAACTTGTCTATTAAACGAAGAGGAGCCAGAATACGAAATTACCCACGAACCTACAGTAACTGATCCGTGTTCGGCCTGCAATAACTATTACGATAATGGTATAGCTTGGAGCTTTTAATGTTTTAAGTTTTTCCGCAGTTCCGCCAGACTTCCACTTCGACAACACTGATTATTATAATCTGGGAAATTGCACATTGGCCCAGGTTTGTGAGTTTCTCATTTTTTGAAGGGATTGGCAAGGGAATTCGATTATACCGCGTAATGCGCGCGTCGCGTGCCGACAAAAACCTTGGCATAACAAAGACGTAACGTTTCCCGACCCCTTAAAAACTTAATAAAATAAAGTTATTTAGGAATGCGTAGATGCATGTGATATACTAGGACTGCAGTCCGTATCAATCCACTCGGATGCCGAAAACAATTACTTCATCGGTAACTATCAAAAGTTAGGTTTAATTTTTCGTCAATTTAGACCTTTGGGAGGGCCGGGAATGGTGTGAAAATGGCTTCACGACAAAAATGTGGATCGGGATGACGTGGAGGGGGGAGGAGGGAAGTGAGACGCATTATTGGAGGTGGGGAAAACGAAATTTTCATGATTTTTTGGTTCCGTTAACCTATAAATATCACGCCCGCGACACGCAACGCGTCAACTTGTTTTTTTTTATTGCGTGGTGGATTATCAGTGCTTCGCGGCGCTCGATTGGCGTATGCGTACGTGCCAAGGGCCTGGAAAAGCGACTTACTAGTGAAAGATCGATTTAAAGGGGCTGCGAAATCTGTCCACGGCCCCTGCGTTGGTTCCTGGCAAATCGTCAGGTGCGGCCGCAACGCGACTGCGCCGCATGATTCTTTCCCCCCTGTTTGGGCGTGAACGCGAATTTGAAATTCTAAACGTTTCGGTCTCTCGTTTGGGTCATCCAGTTTTTGCGCGTATTTTCTGGTACTTTTCTGCCGCGATCCTTTCGTCTTTCGTTTTTTGGTCAGTAGGTTCGATCCCCGTATCGTATCGGCGAATTTTGACTTTCCCGTATCGGCGAATTTTGACTTTCCCGTATCGGCGAATTTTGACTTCCGAGCCCCTTTAACTAGCAAAAAAACCTGAAAATCGTTACAATTGCGTAATTCCTGACGACTCGAATGGCGTGCGCGTCGCGTGCCGCGGGGCAACCAAATCCTTTAGGGATGGCTCGCCATGGGATTACATGGCTCAATTGGACAGGCAAGACCCGGTGATTGTCGGATTGTGGGCGGGTGGAAAGAAAGAGGACTGTACTACGGTAAGTCAAAAGATTTGCAGTTCAATTTTAAGGCAAAATAAATAGTTCGCAACAAATTGGGTTTTTCAGATCGATCGCGATATTTGGAATGACTTGTCGTGTCAGGGGGATACACTGTCTGCTTGTCTCTGCCAGAGACGTCTCCCGGCCTATTACGGAACCCCATAAAAACATCAAAATTCGTCGTTAACAATTTGTAACAAAAATCAATAAATCTATTTGTTAATTTGTAGCAAGTAATATGTTAATTTTACCTTTTTTAAGGTGAATCGAATTCGCAAAATTTACTGGGTATTTTGACTTTTGAAATTTTGAGTCTGGTTACCTAAAAGTTCAAGGATTTTTTGGAGTTTTGATGTAGATCGAAGAAGACAGTTTTTTAGGGGCTTATCGCATTAAATTAAGAAACTACCGGTCACTTGGAATTATGGCAAATCGGTAGTCTGGCAACCAACAAAATATAAAATTTGAAATCACCACCCAAAGAGTGGATTTTGAGAAGAAACAGACGAATGTCTAGCCAAATTGTTTCATTTTTATTTTCACTATTTACGAAATACGCTTTTGTATCAACTACCGTCATCCTGACGCGTCTAAACGATGGCCCCGTACCTAGTGTGGCCTGTATGAGGATATGCTTACAGAAGAATTGCGTTGGAATTAGCAAAGGTATGAGCTTTAAATTTTTTTGAGTTCGGCAAAGCTTATTGATTATTTTTTCAAAAATATACCAAATTTTGAACATTTATCAGGTCGAGAAAATTCCGGGCTTTTCCATTTTTTTCAGGAACCACTGGTTGTCAATTAAATCAAACTCGCCCGGAATATCGCGTTTCTATCAAAAATTTTACGACAAGTTATCCGGAATATGGAAACTGTGGTAATTACTATGATCAAGGTAAGTTAATCGCATTTTCAGAAAATTTGAAATCATTGTTAGTACCGTCAACGTGGAGCCACAACAATACGGAATACTATCTACTGGGGAATTGTACGCAGGGACAGGTCAATTTCAATTTTGTACCTGTTTTATTTAAATGATTGCATATCTTGCGTTTTTCAGTCATTATATTCTATAGCAAGGGGACACAAAAAATTAAGGAAAATTATAATTTTTTAGGCATGTCTTCTCACTTGCAATACCCTCGGTCTTCAGCCAATTTCCATACATTCCGAAGATGAAAATACGTATCTTACGGGTGTGTCTTAACAGCATGCTTTTACAAACAAAATCCAGGATTTAATGGCCAAGTTTCAAAAAACCGTGCTCTGTTAATGACTGGATACAGATGCGCTAAATTGAAAAGCTAATTTTAAGGGTAAAAATACTTGAAAAAGCTACTTTTCAGGGATTCTGAAAAACCGTGCAAATTGCTCGGTAAAATTCACGGGTCGGTTGTGGATTGGATTCTCATGGAGGGGAAATCATTCTAATTTTTGGAGGTATCTAATTTCAAATTGGGAATTTTTGTTTTTCTCAGAGACGGTTCTCCGTGGGATTATACAGCACAGCTGAGGCGTCAGCGCACAGAAGATCCATTGAATTATGTCTGGAAGGGGAAGAACGAGCTGTGCTCTACGGTACTGTTTTTGTTTTGGTAATATTTAATTTGTGGAAAACTATTTTTTCAAACCCAATAATCTGGGGCGCCCATTGAAACGCGGATTTCCAGATCACGAACAAGGGCGTTTGGAATGACGTGGCCTGCAAGAGCACGAATACCCTGGCGCCCTGCGTTTGCATGAGAAGGCTGGCGCACTATGGAAACACCTAGAACTTCTACCATGGACCGACATTCGACGATATCAATTGTTTCCCCTATTGTAATGGACCTCTCCCAGGCATGTCGTACTGCACGGAATTCCATGAAATGTGTTGACTCAAATTCTAAAAGTTTTTCTTGCTAACGTGCTGATTTGGCCAAGGTTTATCTATTTGTGAGTAGCTTACTATTTTACACGACAATGCGTTGCCTCCATCCGGCGAATTCACTTCATCGGACATTTTCGTTTTTGTTCTACTTTTGATTTTATACTTTGCTACCGGCTTTTCACGATTTTTTTTGCATATGTCTCGCAATAAATTGACCCAATTTACAGAATCACGAAGAAAAATGACTTGATATAAATGGTGAAAAACAAGAAAATCGAAAAAAGGTGGTTGTGGACTTCAGCTTTCTTTGAAGCTGAAGCGACGCGGGGACTGTAGCACGCAATTGTGCTTGCAGTTAGTCGTTACTTTGCTCTACTTGACAATCTGCCAAACTTTTCCTGGTGCATAGAACCAGGCATTATCCACTTGTCTACATTCTTCTCGTGGACATCACCTTAGTCGTTAGGCAGCTAATGCCGTGCGCCGAAAAATTTGCAATTGTTGGTAACAAAGCGACTTTCGACTCTAGCCCCACAATGTTCTACCTGCTAATTGCATTGCTTTGTATAATAAATATTATCACAACTACCGTAATCCTATTGCGCAAGCAGGATGCACCTATACCAAATATGCAATGCATCAAGAAATGCTGGAAGAATAATTGCAGCGGCATTAGTCTTGGTAATTTTATACTCATTTATCTTGAGATTTTTATCAAGGGCAGGCTAGCAGAGATCCTCTAGGAATGGCAGAAATAACCGCAAAATTTTCGTTTCTCGTGATTTACTTCCAAATTTGTAGGGTAATTTTGTATTTCCATTTTCCATGCTTACCGATTTCTAGGCTCGACAACATGTTTCTTGAATCCAGGAAATCCCGAGTACGAATTTTACGCGAATGAAACTACTGTAGAAGACGAGGATCCGAGCCTGCGCGAATTATTATGATTCCAGTAAGTAAAAAGTTACAGGCGCAAAAACGAGTATCGTTTAGTTTACTGATAGCAAAAAAAAGGCAGCACGTAGGTAATAAAACCAGACATGGCAAACGGCCGGGCAGGACGCTTTTTCGGCCGGAAAAATTCGAATGCGGCCGAGCCGCGCGGCTTGGCCGGTGCTTCCGACCCGGCCCCGGCTTTTTTGTTTTGAGGCCGGAGTCCCGGCCCAGCCGCCGGCGTTTGAAAGGCTTGAAGCCGGACCCAAATGAAGTTTTTGCGTTTCCGGTACGCAAATTGCAGATGCAATCAATAATTAGCTTTATGGCAAAGGAAAAACTATTCCACTTTAGCAAATTTGTGTTTTCCATTCACAAATTTGGATAGGATTCACGGATCAAAGTAAAGCCGGTCATTTTTGGGGTCAGGAAGAGCTGATTTGCATAATGCACGAAAATAGAAACTTCCTCATTCTTGCGAGTTACACGCGCGTGTGTGTTCGGTAAAGGCAGGGGATCCGAAGGACGCGAGTTATGGAAAAACAACCAATATTATACGCAAAACACGGATTCCAGGGCCCAAGCGGCTTCTGGTGCCGGGGGAACTGGCTCAAGTAGAGATATTTAGATGTCACCAGCGCTCCTCACAGAATTTAAATTTTGAATTTGAATGCAGAATTTGGCAGAATTCCTGGACGGGCGGACGTACGGGGATTAGAAATTTATACCTAGTAGATTTGTGCCGAACACTCTTCGTCGTCATCCCACCGCCAGATCTTTTTATGACGGCAGTGACTAAAACGAAGACACGCTTTTATGGAACATCCATACGCGCCGTTGCGCTTATCTTAGAAATTGGAATGAGTTTGCTTGCATATAAAGAGGGAATTCCGCCCCTTCACTTATCTATTCTAAAATGACCTTTGCGAGCATCACCACCAGGTAAGTCCTTCACGGCATCAGGCGAAAAAGGAGACTCTGTAGCACCTGATACGCCGCATCTCATTCACTATAAGACAATACACGGGGGCCATACAAATAGGGGCACTGCTTTCACTGTTAAGGGCAAAAGCCGGTAGAAGGCCGTAAAATACCATTAATTATTGGAAGGTTATATAAATACTCTCCAATAAATCCTTTCCTATAAGCTAGAAAAGCATGTTTATTTTCTGTAATGGCAATTTCTCGGCCGACAGGCTCTTTATAAGCATTTTTTGTGTTTCCACATTCTTTGATTTAACGATTTTACAATCAAAAAAAGTGAAAAAATTCTTAACAATTTGTCTAAAACAAGGTTCATTCAGAGGATATCTTGGGATCCAAGCGGAATTGGGCTCAGGTTTTTGGAGGGTTGGTGGGAGGTTCTCCCGATATATAATTTTGCGTTTTGTGAGATTTTGTAAAATACATTTGTTATGAGCATTTTTATAAAAGTCCTTAACAAAATGCGTCTGCCGTGGTGTCAGTTAAGGGCACATGTATTATCAAAATGTGGGGTATTAAAATGAAGCCCTTGGGGTGCGCTATCAAACTAGGGGTCAAAAATATCGATCGGTTTAATGAGCCGTCACTAGGAGCATTCGGAAAATCCGGTTTTCCAGAAGGGGCGATTCCGAGTTGACCATAAAAAGCACAAGGCACGTTTTGTATTTATTACAGGTAATGTGGTTTGCCAAAGATAAGTATGTTACCATGTCAAATATACTAGCGTAAAATCTACAAAACCCGCCGACTTAGCAAAGAGCAAAAAATGTTTTGATTGGGATTTTGGAAATCTTGATACCAAAAGCTATTAAATAACTGCTGGTTGCTAATTGCTAAAGATCGGATGGATAGAAATTTTATCTAGAGTTTTTTCTTCAAAAAGTCCGGATTTTCCGAACGTTCCTATTGACGTCTAGTTAAACAGATCGATATTCTGTACCACTGGTTTGATAGCGCATTCCGTGAGCTCATTTTGATACCCCCCTCATATTTACTCATAAAAAAAAATCATAAAAAATTCCATTATTTTCCTCTTCAAATTTTTTTCATTTTTCAAAAATGTTCAAAAATTTTTAACGACTCTCTCGTCATCAAAAATCTCAAAAAACAATTTGTGTTATTTCTTGATGCCCAGCATATTTAAGCATTCTGGCAAAGTAACCATGGTCTGATTCGTTTCCGTTCGTGAAACATTTTAGTGCAAACCAAAATTTTATTATGTTGCACGACCGAATCCGCCAATAATAAACAAGGGTTGTCGGCAATAGCTCCCTTCAAGCGGCAATCCACAACCAAAATGGTTACGTAATCTGCCGTTGTTTTCCGCAATCTGCGTTCTAATCAAAGCTTTGTAGTGCAAACAACATCGGGGACTATGTGATCATGGAGACCTCTGATGGAGAATTTCTCGAAATCACGGCCTCCTCCGCATTGGCCATACAATCAAACCTCCTTCAAGACATCACTGAGCTTTATGCATCGGATCCTACACCAATCAGGGTCCCGGATGTTGATAAAAAAGCTTTGCTCCTGGTAGGATTTTCTGCTGTTATCTCAAAAATATTAACAAAAACTAGCTCAAAGGGCTTCGGAGATCCCAGAGAGCGCATTCGGTCTGTGCAGACTGGAACCGAACCGCGCTCAAAATAGACTGCGCACGATGCCGACGTTTCGTTAAATAAAGTATTTTCGACGTTTCTAGGTATTTATCTGCCAATGTTTACTTCAAACGGTATATAATTTTTTTGACGGACTTTTTAACGGCCCGTCGGCTTGCGGCTATGGCTTACTGTTGGCTCACCCCAGTTTTTTTTTTTTTTTTGGGGGGGGCGTCAAAAATTGTTGTAGGGAGTGGGTTTTATCCTATTGTGTTTTATCTGAATGTTTCTCCAGTTAGTCAAGTTGTGTGAAACTGAGGCCAGCAGACAAGATCGGCAGATTGCACGGGATGTGAAGAAGATCAAGCGTTTGTCGAGCGCGGATTTGATCCAGCTTTGGCATGTAAGTTTCCAATGAGGCCTTCAGAGAAAGAAAAAACAAAGAAAAAACCCTGCTATTAGGGAAACTGGCTCTTAAAAGGTCGTTTGAACGATGAGAGTCAACTTACGCAATTCGTCAAAAAGTAAGGGTTTACCAAAGAGTAAGGCGAGCGGATCAGTGCAGCTATAAGAACTTTTTCTAATTGTGAGAGGAAATCAGGTCGATTTTGTGGGCACCCGTATTGAAAAAATGTACAAATCTGTTGTTAAAAGCGGGTCTCGCGATTTTCGAAAATAAACAGGATTTCTAGGCTGCTGACTTCCTGGGCCTCCAACAACCCTTCAATCGGATGTGCGTAATTATACCTAGCTTGTCCAATCCGAAATTTTGCAAGATTGTGCATGACAACGGCTATCGTACATGTGCTTCACAATAATTGAAAGCTCACATTATTCTACTATCATCAATTTATATAAAAAACATGATTTGAATATTTCGAGGGATTTCGGCCTTATAAAGCTAAACTCCAATGAAGTGAAAAGGACTTTACAAAATTATCATTAGCTGCGAGCTAGTAGTGACTTTTCTGCCGGCAAGTCTCCAAAATTAACCAGGTAGGGGCGATTTGGATGAATTCTTCAAAATCGGCAACCTAATCGCGGAAATGTACCGAAAATGCAAACCAAAGACCACTGAGATCTCGCTTTGACGGTACAAAGTTCCGGGCATCCGCCGTAAAGCCTAAAAGAGATAAGGGCGGCCCGTGTCGACCATAACTTTTTAATAGTTGGTCAATAGTAAAAAAAGACGGGGAGAAAGGGTTATCAACTGAGAGAAATTAGAGCGCACCTTCCCCTGCGTCACGGGGTTTTGCTAATCGACATGGGCTGTCCTCGTCGCTGTCTTGGCCCAAACGACCGACAAACAACAGTTATGTGGAAAATTGCAGCGACTCGGAGTTGAAGGACCGGCAAAGACTCGCTGAGAATCGAGCCAAGCCGGATCCGGAGCATCGAAGAGCTGAAGATTGTAAGTTCTGTTTCAAAGCGTTCTAAAAGCAACGTCATAACCTGTACCAGGTATAAATGTCGGTTATCTGAATCCATACGTTTCATTATTTTCGCAGTGTTCGGACACGCGATAAATCATCAAAAATGATTATGGTTCAAATTGTTATGCCATACTTAATGTAAACCAAAGCTAATTATTTCTTCAAAGTGGGTTGCTGGCCACTTGTTTTTCGCACCACACCATCAACATGGCGGCAGAGAGCGTAAGGAGGAGACATTTTTAAATCCATCATATTAACTTATATCATATTTATCTTGTATTATCAAAACATCAGTGCGTATGTGCGTTGTGGGAGTGTGTTGTCTGTGCGTCTGAAGTATGTCTGTGCGTAGCCTTTCTGTATGTGCGTTGTGTCAGTGTGTTGTCTGTGCGTCCGGTTCCTTCGGCTTGTTGCGCCGAGCTTACGTGTATCGCGCATCGCGAATCCCATTCAAGTTTGTTTTTACGCTATATAGCCGTCTTCTCCGATGGCGTTGTCGTATTCCTTCCAGAAGGCCCGTGACCGGTCTGGTTTTAAATATTTTATTCTTTGTTTCAAGAGAAGCTAATCATTTTCGTGATAGTAAGATACATTCAATTTCGACGTTAAATACAGAATAAAAATGGTACCTCAGGAAAATGTCTCAACTAGAAGCTGAAGTAAAAAATAAGCCATTTAATTAAAATATCATTTATGAAACGAATGCAAATTGGATGTTTAGGAAGATCAACGTAAAATCTTTTAAGAGGCGCTTTACGAAATACCGGTCCCAGGTGCAATTACCATGTCTATCCCCATATCTCTCTGATTGTGGAGAATATCCCACATACCCATTATCATAAGTTGCTTGTAACCGTCTGCATTATCCTATCCTATAAGCGAGAAAAGTATGTGTGTTTTCTGTACGGCCGTTTTCTCGGCCGTCAGGCCGCGTTTCGAGCTGATTTTTGGCATGGAGGTGGGAAATGTCACTCATAAAAAACGGTTTTTCGGATTTTTCGAAATTCTTTGATTTAACGATTTTACAAGCAAAAATGTGAAAAATCCTTAACATTTTTGGGTACGCACGTTGTCCGGAACTTTCTCGACCCCTAGAGGGAATCGGGGTCTCATTTTTGGAGGTTAGTTGGGAAAAGTAATTCCCCAGATATATTTTTTTGGATTTTGCAAAAATCTTTAAAATAAAGTTTTTATGTGTATTTTTCTGCAACGTCCTTAATAAATCGCGGAGTGGGCCGTGGTGTCCAGGCCATAACTCGACGCCCTGATGGAATTCCGGGCTGAAATTTGGACCGTTTATGCAATCAAGGGTGGGGATCATGCGCATCTTATTATCTTTGCAAAAATTTCCACAGATTCAAACTCGAAAAAAGAATTTTGTAAAGTGACCAGAAGGCCTCCCTCCGGGATCATTGGACATCCGCATCTTTGCCCTGGCCTCCCCAGGACAGAACAGGCCTTTCCCGCCACCTCCCCCCATGTCCCCTGTGGTGTAGTGGATTAGCTCTCGGCTTACCACGCCCACGGTCGTGAGTTCGGATCCTGGGAGAATTTCGTTTTTTGCTTTTTGGTAGTTCGGTTTCAAAACATATTTCTAGGATCTCGGTGTGCAAGATTCAGGTCTGGCTCTCGCTCTAGCGCCGCAGGCCAAAGAAAAAAGCCCCTGGCTCGGGCTCTCGCGCCGCAGGCCAAACAAAAGGTTCTTGCCCCGGGCACTCGCGCCGCAGGCCAGATCCTGGAGAAAAGCCAGTAGCTAGCGCCGCAGGCTCAAAGATTCTAGCGCAACGCTGGCTCTGGCGCCGCAGGCCAAAGAATGGCTCCTTGGCTCAGGTTCTAGCGCCGCAGGCTAAAAAAATAGTGTATTCAAATTCATGGTTCCTGGACGTGGTCCAGTGGAAAATGGCCGCGAAGCGGTCTTTTTCCACTGGTTTTAGACATTATTCATTTTATTAATTGGGTCAGCAAGCTATTTTCTGATTGTTATCGTCTTGAATGTTCAGTATTGTTATTTGATTAATGATTAGATTCATTGTTAAGCCGTTATCATCGCTAAATTTATCTTTGCTTTTAAGTTGGTGCTGTGTTAATAACTTTTGTCTTTCTCCGCCAGCGGAATGCCTTTTTTCGCTTTTGCTGGCCGGCTACCCTATCGATATCAATTGCGGTAATACGTGTTTTGATAAGCTGAAAGCGTGAGTGTGCTTTAACATGTCTCCGTGACTTTGGTTACCCTTCTACTGTACAGTGTGTATTCAACGTGCAAAAACTTCTTATCGTCTTTCTCACTTCTGTGGTGTTATTGGCTATTTTTGGTTAACTTATGTCAAGGATTGAATATTTGTTTATTGTGACTTCATAAAGAAGCAACCTCATAGCATTCTATTGACTTGGACGCAGAACCAGTCATTTTTCACGTTGCTAAATTTGGCGATGAACATAAATTAGGTTGTCAAGCAACTAAAATGCATTTGGACAAATTTGGAAGCATTTGCAACAAACAAGCTTTAGCCTCGAGTTTCAAAATGCTCTACCAGATACTTGGGCTTATTTCCGCAATAAATATCGTTACAACTGCCGTAATCCTGCAACGTAAACAGGATGCCCTCGTACCCAATATGCAATGCGTCAAGAAAGCTGTAAGAGTAATTGCAATGACATTAGGCTAGGTACAGTAATTTTTATTGTATTTTATGCTTAAACCATCAAATAAAACATTCGTTATAAAAAGGGCAGCTATCCAATAGCAATTGCGGCTGGAATTTGCAAAATGTTTCGTTTATAGTCATCTACTTCAAAAATCGATTCAATGAAAATTCGTGCGCCGATGGGAACTTTTTCTATCTTTGTTATAACAGGGCAGCTAGCAAAGATTTTTGGCAGTCGCGGTTGTATTTTCATTTTTAACGTTTTCCACCCTTTAGGCTCGACAATATGCCTATTGAATCAAGAAAATCCGGAGTACGAATTTTATGCAAACGAAACTACGGTAGAAGGAGTGTTTCCGGGGGCTTGCACAAATTATTATGATTCCGGTAAGCGACAGTTTCAAGCAAAGAACGTGAATTGTAAAAGCGTGGAATTTGATGTAGAATTATTATAGTTCTTATAGTTTAGAACATTTCAGATCTCAGGAAACTCAAATAAATCCGTTTATTGGAGAAAAATCATATCTTTTCTAGCCAGCCCCGACTGGGTGTTCAACAATACAAACTACTAGAATTTGGGCAATTGCACGTATTCACAGGTTTGCAAGGTTTTCCCAATTTGTCTTTAATTCCTGACGAAGCTTGCGTTACTTTAACTGACTGAAATCCTCACTTCAGAACTGCCTCGACCTTTGTACATTTTTCGGCCTCCAATCCGTGTCCATCCACTCAGCGCAGGAGAATCAGTTTCATATGGGTAATTATTTCAATTTACAATAGTTGTACCTAAATTTTAAATGTAGTTTTGTTCATTTTTATAGACATTTGGGCAAGCCGATCAAATTGCACCGGAGCTACCTACACCAAAGGAATGTGAATCGGGATGTCTTGGCAGGGGGAATTACACAAATTATTGGAGGTAATTTTGTTGTTTTTTTTTAAGTATACTGCATCTAATTTATTTTAAATTTACTTAACCCCGGCGGGGCGGGGCGGGGCCCCCCGCTCCCCCCCCCCCCCGCCCTGACCCCCCCCCCCCCCCCCCCCCCGCCCCTTCCCCCCCCCCCCCCCCCCTTCTCCCCGCGCCCCCCCCCCCGTCCCCCCGGGTTGGGGCGGGGGCCTGGTCCCCCCCCCCCCCCCCGGGGGGGGCGGGGCCCCCCCCCCCCCCCGCGCAAAAATTATTTTTTTCCCCAAAAAAACCCCCCAACGAGCCCTTTAAGTAGCGCTAATTTTTGTTGGGAATAACTAACTAGAGTCTATTCGGGGGAGGGAGAGCGACGCGGCGCTCCTATCTACGTAGTCTTTCTGGAGCGAAAGGGACAGGCGTGCCGCTCTTCGGCCCCGGGTAAAAGCCTCCCAGAACTGAAAGATGCTTTTATTTGTGTGTGCTTTGATTTAGTTATTTTTTATTTTGTTTACGTTTTCAGAGACAATTCCGCGTGGGACTACCCAACACAACTCCAGAATCAATTTCCATTATATCCGCTGACCTATTACACGAGCAATGTAACTAAATACGACTGCACTAGTGTAAGTCTTCTTTCCTTTTTTGAATTCTAGCTGTCTTTAAAATCGGTGTACTATCTTTGACATAAAGTTACTTTTTATTTTTGTCCAAGTTTCCTGATCCCCGATTTTTCAGCTCACAACAGTATGGACCGACATTCCGTGTTCTTCGCTGAATACAATGGCAACTTGTGTTTGCATGATGAGAATGCCGAATTATGGAACCGCATGAAGAATTGATGAATCACTCTGCATGATTTGAGATAAATTGTCTGGTGCCCATTTTAATTAATGCGTTTTTTATTGCAATGACCGTATCGTATCGAAAATATTTGTCATAAAAGTGATATTCGCTCGGAAATTCTAAAAATCGTCCCTTGACAACCTAATTTTCGCGTTTTTATGCCTTTTTTGACGCAGCTTTTGCCGTTGTTTGCAGCAGTGTAGCAATCCCATTTCCGGTTGAGATATGTCTACTTTTTGGACACACGGATGCGCACCACCCTCCTGTTGTTTAGCAACTAATGTTTCCACGCCGTTCACCGAAGCCCTGTAACATTTCCACAACAAACTGCAAATTCCGGGTTCCAACTAGCAACGATGTTCCCAAGGTTCCTGATAATTTTTTTGCTGTTAAATACTGCATCGGCTACCTTACTGCTCGTGAAAAGAGTCGAGGGCGCTGCTCTACCCATACCACAATGCCTGAAAAAATGCGGGAAGAATAGTTGCAGTGGGATTAGTGCTGGTAAAATCTTATTAAACTACCGCGTTCGAAATCTAAATCTAAATCATCTTTATGTTTTAGATTTTTTAAGTTTGTTTTCTGCCATTGAGTAGCAATCAGAATCATGACGTTTTGGCAATCGCGAGTTAGTTATTGATTTGAATGGAATTTTGACGCATCGATTAAAATTTGCCACATTTTATTGACTTAAAGTTGTTTTAAGTTTGAAAGTATGTGATTTTTAGGGTCGACAAGTAGTTGTCTATTGGACCAATCCGCACCGGAATACAGCGTTTCTACAGTTTCCACCGATTCCGGGCCACAATATTCCGGGTGCTCGAATTATTATGATAGCAGTAAGTGGCATAATTGGCTCAGAAATCGCAGTTTCGAAAATTCGCTAAAAATTCATTTTTCAGTTTCGCCGGACTGGGTGTTCAACAATACAAATTACTACAATTTGGGTGACTGTTCATACGTACAAGTAAGCTGTACAGCGATGCTTTTTCCGTATTCCCTCTTTGATCGTTTTTTCCCGTTCGATCGATTTTTTTCTAAATCCCTATAATTCCTTTGCTAGTTTTATAAAAATTTCGTAGAACTAGAAGTTTATTTTTATCTCTCATGTTTGCGCTTGGTATGGATTTTATAAATTTTTTTCTGAGTTTTAAATTGTACAAAACCGGCTGTTTTTAGAATTGCCTTGATACTTGTTTATATCTTGGCCTTCAGCCACCATCGATCCATTCCGACGCCGAAAATAATTTTATGACCAGTAAGCTCACGTTTTATAAAAATCAGGCACCATGATGCGCATGTTTCAAAAATACTCTACCTGTTCTATTAAATTCAGATGTTTGGTCGAGTCGAGGAGACTGTTCGGCCTCGACCCAATATATCGGTGTTTGGCTTGGGATGACTTGGACAGGGAATAATGTTAATACTTGGAGGTTAGGTTTTTCATTGCTATAAAAAGCGGAAACATTTAACATAACAAGGTTAACATTTAACATAACATAACTAGGTCTCGACAATACGCTATTAGCCAATTAATGCATCCAGTCGCTTCTCGATTTTTACCTAAACGCTTCAGCCTAGCCGCGAACTAATTGTAATGCAATAGCATTGGAAAACTTCCGTAATTGTCGAGACTTAATCGATCTTGAGTCGATTTTCAGACTTCCCGATACCTTCAAAGAGCGGTTAACTCTGTGTTCTGTGAACCCGTCTATTAATTTTACCCTTTCCAGAGATGGCTCCCCATTCGATTATTCACCCCCGAATTCCCTAACATACACGACAAATAAAGGAGTGGATCTGTTGTGTTCTGATGTGAGTGGATGCAGATTTTCAGGATTTTTAGAAAATTATCGATTTATTTTTAGTTGACTTCCGGTTGGGAATTTGTCAATTGTGCTGGGATGAACAAGATGGGATCGTGTATTTGCATGCAGAGATTAGAGAATTACGGGCAAGCCTAAAATATTAAAATAGTGAATAAATTGAACGTCAAGCGCCTCGTTTGCAAAAATACTGTTTTTAAAAAGGTATCCCCCAATAAAAAAACACCCCTCTAACTCGGCGCAGGATTATCAGCTTATATTGATAGTTATACCATTAGAAAGCCCTAGAAATGGCGAGTTTCCAACTATTTATGAAACCAAGTTTTTACTTGTATTATTATTTATGTATTTATTGTTATACCAGATTTCAATTACAACCCTACTGCATTTCTTTGGGTTTGATTTGTCATAGTTTTGCATTTGAAAATGGCTTACAATTGGTTCTGTTAGAATTTATATTTATTGAGCCGCGCAGCCATCAATCATTTCATAGCTCGGATATCACAGGTTTCAGCTTATTTCTTGACATCGAGGGCCTTCAACTGCTCCTCCAATTTTGCCATTTCGTCGTTATAATGCGCTTTTCGCTCGATCTTTGTCAACTGATTCTTCTCCAACTTCTCCGCTTCACCCTTGGCGACACGTTCCTGGAAATTGATGGATAATTCCGATACTTTTAAAAATCGGTTCGAAAATGCCTATTTCATGGTTTTTATTATAACTGGCTGCCAGTTTAGGCAAAAATCATATTTTTGCAGGGTTTTTCTAGTGACCGGAATTTAAAAAATATACAAATTTGTCTACTGTCAGTCAGGAAGAAAAATTTCAAAACTACAGGAATTTTTCAAATTAATTTTCGAAATTTTTAAATGAATTTTAGTTTTAGAGTTAGTTACCGTCGTCACAACTGAATTAATAAAACAGCATGATCTTAACTCAAAAATTAAATAGATAACTTTGGTTAATCGGTATAAATAAGTGTAATTTTTTTAGCAATAGGCTTCCAGACTTACCTCCAATTGCGTAATCTCATCCAGCTTCTTCTGCACATTCCCCATTTTCCTCTTGACATGATCCTGTGGGGTGATGCATGCCTTTTCCTTCTCAATGGCCGTGATCGGTTTCTGTGGACGCGAGGCTCCAGCCCCTCGTGCTGCCAACGCCATCGGGGTGATCCCAACTGGCGCGCTGGAAAAACATCAATTAAGGCATTTTATTGTATTAATTGACTAACAATTTTATCATTTTGCAAAATAGGAAACAAGACTTTCAAATTTCTTTGTAAAAATCGGGTCAACACTCAGAATTGGTGAAAACCAGCCAAACCGAATTTCCTTAATCCAATTTTTTTAGACGTATTACATGATCGTTATTAATTTTTCGGATAAATTGGTGGACAGTCCAGATAAATACAGAAAATTATCTTCAGTGAAATTAGCTTTTCAACGAAAACTAACTTTCTGGCTACAAATCGACCTGGATTTGATTTGGTGCTATTTCGCGCTCTAGGTACCGTATTCCGAATCGACTTACCGTCCCCTGACGGCCGGTTCCGTTCCCTTTGCCTGGTATTTAGGTTGTTCATCCTGTGGAATATATCCCTCCTTCACTTTTCTCGGCTTTCGCCAGCTTCCGTCGGCTCGTTGGCTTGAGGCGATGAAGGTGCCTGGAGCGAGAGTCGATATTTCCGCTTTAGTTTCCGCTATTTTTCGAAATATATGTTTAAATACCGTAGCTGTCTGTTGAACCATATAAAAAGCATCTACCAAAAAAATTATCAAACATCTTAAAAATGACATTTTCAGAATCAAAAGCCGAAATTTTCGAGAGACTTTTAAAATCTTCATAATGTAAGAAAGTAGCCACTTTTTTATCAATTGTATTACTTCATTACAGCTAACACTTGAGAGTTTGTAATGGTTGATGTAAAACTCTTTGAAACGATATTTTTCGTGATTTTTGACTTACCATCTCCAGTCTTGATCCTCAAATCACCGGGTGTTGACGTGGAGGCCATTTTCGAGGAGGACTAGAAGAGTTTCGATTAAATATGTTTTAGATTCCTTGAGGAAAGAAGCCTTTTCGTGAATTGGCGGCGGGGCCGAGGAATTGGAATAGGAATAGGTCGCGTGTATCGGGCCGAAACCAGGGGCACGGGATAGCAGACAACCCCCAGCCGGAAGGGTAAGGCAAAAATGACCCACAATACGACGTAAAAATCACATAATATTTTTTTTGTTTTTTTTGTGTTTTTTTTTTTTTTTTTTTTTTTTTGGGTTTTTTTAAATTTTTTTTTTTTTTTTTTTTTTTTTTTTTTTTTTTTATTTTTTTTTTTTTATTTTTTTTTTTTTTTTTTTTTTTTTTAAAAAAAAAAAATTTTTATTTTTTTTTTTTTTTTTTTAATTTTTAATTTATCCAATAAAAGTATCTCTAATTAATGAAGTATTATTAAAAAAGGGACATGGCGTTGGACGCAAAAAAATTGATAAAATTTACTATGATAATTTTCGCCGATAATGCTAGCCAAACTAGTTTTTTGAACGTTCGGAATTCACTTAAATTAAGTTAAACTAAAGTTAACTGACATGAAATAAATCGAGAATTCTATGTATAACTAAATAAAAGACGTACCTGTTGGACGGGCATCTTGATTGTTGGTGAAGAAGATTGTGATGGCAGCGTAGTATCGGCTGAAGGCGTTGATGGTCCGTTGAACGATTAGAATAAAAATGCGCAATTTTCCGTTTCTTTTATAGCAACTTCTTATCACTTTTCACCCCCAGATGTCGCCTGGGGTCACATTTGGGCGATCACTACCAGATGTGAACCTGATGAGCGCACCTGTCAGGTTGGGATCTCTTATTAATCGCATTAATAGTGATGTTTCTAGCATTAATAAAACTGTTTTTCTCCGTATCCGGTATCGATTAAAATCTGGCTTTTAATTTATTTTGCCAAAAATTTTTTGTAAGCAATTTTGAAGCTCTAAGCGCCATCAAATTCAAAATGCACGCACCGTTTTTAAGACATTTCGGGTTCGCTGAAGTTTTTTTGCATAAAATGCCGTCTGCCAAATTTTTGGCTTAATTATTTTACTGTATTTAAGCCATTTTCTATAAACCGCAATTGTAAATAACCGTATTAAATTTGTTAATTAGTTTTAGACTTCAATTTTCAAGAAAATGAGTTGTTTCGAATGTAGTTCATAGTTCAAATGTGGTTTTCAATTTAAAACGTATAAATAAATATATTTATCCTCCAATTCCACAAAACTATACAAACAAAAAAAAACAAATAAAAACACGGAAAAACATCGCCAAAATAATGCAAATAATCATAGCGATTTGTCGATGATACTTTAAAGCAAAATATAGAGGGGATATTAATGATGAAAGAGCGATAGAATTGAGTTGACGAGATCGCTGGTTTAAATTATTAAATTAAAAAAATATACAATAATTATTGTCATGGCTAAATTGCTATTTTAATTTTCAAAATTAATCGAGGTACCGTAACTCTGCATCACAACGTTTTGTATTATTTTACAAAAAAATTTTAATTGATGAGTTTTCTTAAGTGAATAGATTGAGCCATTTTCGCACATTTTTTTTATTAGGACTAGATTTTATTTAATTTTAGTTTAAATATTCTTCTAGCTACAATTTTCATGTCGTAATCGAATAGGGAATAAAAGAGCACCGAATAGAATGGATAGACCCGCATTTGGAGAAGAGAAACACACAGAGAAAGAGAGAGACAGGGGAAGGGGAAGAGACGCAGAGAAATGTCTAGAGGCTAGAGACTAGAGTCTAGACGATAATCTCTCTGATAACTCTGCCCTGTCCGGAAAATGCCTCCGAATCCGAATCTCCTCCATCGGAATGTGTGGTCGCTGTCTGATTCTCGGGTCCCGAACCGGTGCCGCTGCCGTCGTGCACTCAAATTAATTTATTAATTTAGATTTTCTAAAAAAATAACTTCCAAAAATATTTTCTTTATTTTATTGTTTACCTTTGATAATTTTAATTTTATTAAAATCTTATTTTGATCAGATTTTAATCTGGCTAAACTCATTAATTTAATGCTTTCCATTAAAACCGAATCGATTACATTTTAAACTCAATTTTAACAAATTATTAAAAAATTAAAATCATGAACGAACAAGGTTTAAATAAACTAAATGAAAATTTGACAATTTAGGCAGGAAAGGTATAAATGTATGAATTCTGCTCGTTTTTACTTACTTGCCTAATTTTTAGTCCATCTTTTAACGTACCACTAGTTTTTGTCGCTTGCTTTTCCTTCTTTTGCTTTTTCTTTGAAATTGCTAATTTTTCAAAGAAACTAGATTCAATTGAATTTCAAAATTTTAGATTTCAAAATTTTCAAAATCATTTGAATCCCAAATAAATTAAATCTATTTTAATTTTGTTTTGTTTTCAATTTTTTTAATATATTTTATAGCTTACCACTAGTCCTCCACGCCGTCCCATCATATTCATTCAAATACGGATCGTTGTGGAATGGGTCGAATTGGGAGGGAACTGGCCCAGAATGCGGCGGCCAGGAATCTCGTTCGGGTAGTGTTTCGTTCCTGAAAATTCAGAAATTACGTCGTGAAAAATGAAAAAATGCGTAATCGATCCCTTGAATCGACTAGGTGTCGAAAACTACGTCACACTCCAAATCACGCATTAAAAACCGTTTTGATGGTTACAGTAGCTCGAAAGAAAAAATAATGCGCGCTTCAACGCGTCATTTGGAGTGAATTGTGCAGACCTATGCAACGTAAGGGGGACGATCCGCGGACTTCACGGCCCCTTTAAAAGGTTTTTTGCGACTCACGCGCTGAATGTGTGTCCATTAACCGATCCGGCTCCTCCTCCAATGCCCTTCTGCCCATTCTCGAGTGTAAATACACCAGAATCAGTGGCTGATCCGTGTGTCATCCCATTCTTCGCTTCCATAGGCGGCATTGGCCCGGAGACTTCAGGGCGACTAAAATATCCGCTAAGTATGATTTTTAGCGTTTTATTGTCTTTTCTGGCAGACAGTTTAAAATTTGAATTCACTTACATATCCATTTTCTTGGCCTTCTTCGCCTTATCGTCGACTCCTCTCCTCGATCGGCAACAAATTGCACAGAGGATTGAGAGGAACGCGATCACGATCAGTCCAACGAGCAGAGGCACCAAGTAGCGCCATCTTGAGCTTAGAGGGCTTGGCGAGGAGACGGCGTGACTAAAAAAAGCGAAATTAACTTGAATTAAAATAGTTTATTTAATTTTTTCGCCCAAAAAGCCCGTTTTTGGATTTTCTGATTTTATTTATTGAAATTCGATGTAATTATCAGTGTTTGTTTGTTGAAAATACATTCTGGCATCCATTCTACCGTACCTGATCGGCGAACACTGTATCCGATTGTTCCGCGAGCAATACCGTACTGCAAACTGTCCACCACCCGGCAATTCAGAAATCTCTCGATCCGATGGCCAACATTCCACTCCTCGGGACATGTCACCGAACGAGACGTACAGTTGCACGCACACGTCCGAGGAGGGTTTTGGCTGAAAACAAAAATTATAATGTGTGAAGAATAAAAACGAGAAGTAAAAAGTAGTCTCAAAAAGACGGTTGTTTTAAATTTGCTTAATTTCACTGTTTAAATTTAAATGTAGATACGAAATTATTTAAACTGGCAGGCAGATACCCGATTATCATTAGAAGTATTCTTTAAAAATCTAGCAGAAGCCAAAAAAACGGGATTACAGTACCTCCAAAACGAGCCCCATCGTGCGGGCATTGTAGGAAATCGCGGCGGGAGCCTCAACGGTCCTATCCTCGTACACATCATCAGTCGTTGCAGAGAGAATTGGGGAAAATTCGGACATTCCCTAGAAAAATTACGGTATTTGGTTACGTCATTAAAATGCTACCTGCTGATTCTTGGCCCGGATCTTCAGATAGTAGGTGGATTTCGGGAGTAGATTTGTCAGATTGTAGGCGACGAGACTTTGGAATCCGGGAGAACGCTTCGATCGAGTTGAATCCGACTGGAAATGAGATATTTTGCGTTTTAAAGGGACGGTGACAGTCAGCAAAATGCGCCTAATTTAACCTACCATTGGAGCATCTATCCTCTGCAATTCCTTGACCTCTACCGTAGTCACCTCTTCCTCGGAAAGCGTCTCCGTGAATGGGTTTAGTCTGGAAAATGACGATAAATTTGAAAACCAGCAAAACTCATTTTTTTGGCAATAAATTCTAACGTCAGCATACCGTCTGTACTCCAGAATAAACGTCTGCGCATAGCCACCATCAAAGCCCTGTTTCCACGCCAAAAATAGGGACGACGGGGAGGTGGACATTTTCTTCAGTTGAAGAGGGGCTTGGGGAGCGCCTAAAAATTCAAATTTTATTTTAAAAGGTAGAAATTGCAGGCTGTATTTTGCTAAAGGAACTTTTATTAAGCCTAAATTTCTAGCTTTCGAGCCTATTTGAAACGGCAAAAATATCAAAACATTTCAGGTCCTTAGGGTATAATTTGCGTCTAGAAAATTCCATGTCTGTTGGTTGTGAATTTTGTAGTACCCGAATTCTCTAAACTGCCATCCACTCACTTCGTTCCTTCAGTCGAATGATCGCCTCGGCCTTTGCGCCCTTGCCATTGGTGGCTCGGCACAAGTACTGTCCATAGTCGCCTTTTGTGGTTTCCGGGAAGGTTAGGATCTGAAAAAAGGACGTCTAACGCCTTTCAATTTCTCCCTCTCTCTCTCTCTCTCTCTCTCTCTCTCTCTTTTCTGGCTGTCTACATCCCTTTAAAACGTGCGACACCGTACCGATTCGTATTCGTCAGGTTGACCAGGAATCTGTGCTGTAGCTACAGAGAATCTCGGTCCCTCCTCGATTTCCGTCGATTCCTTCAACCAGGCGAATTTCGGTTCCGGACGTGCAGAGACACGACACGAAATTCGGGCCGTATTCCCGAGATCAGTCGCAGCCAGGGCTTCTCCATTGTAGATATCGTTCAGGATCTGCGGGCTATGGACTACGCGAAGAATTGTCCACGTCGAAGCGGCTTCACCGGCTCCTGAAAAAAATCACTTGTTGAAAATCTCAAAATTCGATTTTTAGAATTTTTTATTTCTTGCTGTTGCAATTTTTTTAAAAGCACGTACCATTAGCCGCGACGCAGGTATAATTGCCCTTATCGGACCACTCTACAGCTGCTCGGAAGGAGAGAGTGGATACGGTAGATCGGGTACAGTAATCCCCGGGTGGGCACGACGACCGGGATACGGTATTCGCCAGGGTGAATCGGGATTTGTCGATTGGTTGACCGTTGCGGAACCACAGCACTTCGGGGGCGGGGTATCTGAAAAATTGAAAAATAAAATCAGTGATCGATTACGGGCTGTAAGTCGATTACACGGAAACTACCGTACCCCTGTGCTTCACATTCGAGTCCAGTTCCCGTCTCGCCAGCCGTATATATCCTTTCTGTTGTTAATGGCCTTGAGATAGTAGCAGGTTGTATGACGACGACTCGAACAATTCCAATATCTCCATCTCCGATTCGGTTGTACGGCAGACAACGGTATTCTCCGTTATCCGATAGTTGAGCGTTTCGAATTGTCAACATGTCGCCGGCGTGATCGCTGAAAAATAAGAAATTGGCTACAGGCTACAAAGTTGATCATTTTTGGCGAATCTTCAAAGAAAAAAACCGTATCAAAAAGGTAAACTGGCATACAAACTACAGTTTCTAACCAATTTTGATGCGTTATTTACGTGTTATTCTCGAACCGGAAATAAACCGGTACCAGCGCTAAATGGATAGCGCCAGCTGGCTGACAATTGAGCCAAAAATGTGAAAGCTATCGCAAAAACCCATATGATTTTGGAAAAATCTGTATTGTTGCAAAAATACAAACTACTAAATTATAGCCGATCATTTGTAAATTTCGTTAAACCTACAGTGATCCAAACTGTCCTCCACTGCTCGGGCTGGCCCATTTATATTCGGCTTGCGGGCTTCCGAGATCGATGGCTTGGCATGACAATTGGATAGTCCCTCCAACCGGCACATTAAGGGTAGCCGGGCTGATTTTGGCGGCTCCAGGCTTCCTTCTGACATCCACCTAAAACAATTACGCTATGAAAATTGCTTTAAACGCTGAAATTACCTTCAATGTGGATTGTCCTGTTCTTGGCTGTGTGCCAGTTTGTCCATACAACGTCAAGTAGTTTGTAGCCCGGCATACGTAATCTCCACTCTGATCCCGAGCAACGGATGGGATCACTACTTTCGGGCCCTTGGCTTGGAAGCCGTTTGGTCCCGTCCATTCTACGGCTTCTTCACGAGGGTTGGCCTCGACTTGGCACTCCAGGGTTACGGTATCTCCCTCCGACGGGGTTACGGTATCCTGAAAATAGTTTTTAAGTTGATTTTTGGATGGAATGGATGACAGTTAAGCGATTTAAGCTATTTTCTAAGTTTACGGTATTCTGAAAAAAGTCCTTTCAATAGATTTTTGGATGAATTGGATACCAGTCGGGAGAATTATTATTTTTTGAGGTTACGGTATCCCAAAAATTAATTCTCGATAGATTTTTGGGTAGGCTGGATGACAGTTGAGAGATTTTTAAGCCTTTTGAACGCTGAGAAGTTTTGGATGCCAATTAAGAGAATTATACCATTTTTTAGCGCTTACCTTGGTGACAACCCTCGGCTTGAACTGTACATCTACACGTAGCCGATCCATTGATTCTCCGATGCTATTCGATGCTCGACATTCATATTCTCCAGCACTCTTCTGCTCGACGCGAATCGGCCATTTCGAGTCGAGATATCGCTCGCCACTTGGGATGTGTTTCCTGCAAAAGGTTACGATAGGTAAATCAAAATTGGCTATATTGACGCTCAAACCGTCTAATTTTCTCCGATCTATAGCTTGTAGTCCAGTGCGCTATTCCAGCGAAAAATCACATTGTCAAAAGTTGTCAAAAAAATAGGGCCATAATTTCATTGCGTAGTCGATTAACAAAAGCCTAATCCAAGTAATTTTTGCAGTTTTTACCCCAGTTTGCCCTCTGCAGAACAAAAACGGATTTTTACAAGCCTTGAAACCCGCTCACGGCCGGAATTTCATGGCTCAACCAATTGTAAATTTCGCTTTTCGAAATTCGGTTCCCTGGCTGATTTTTACCCGAGTTTTGAGGCCAATTTTCTAAGACTGCTCCCGAATTCTCGTGCCACCCCCATTCGGTCCCCCTCAAATTTATTCGTCACCCAGCCGGGGGTTTTGTGGATTGGACAGGTGCCCTTCTAGCCCTTTACCCTTTTTACCTTACCCCAACCCCATATTCAGGTACCACCGACCCGATACCCATCCTGTCCACCTGCCCTTCCCCTCCTCTTCTCCTCTCGGCATAATGGCTGGCCCGTGCCCTCCATTTTTTCCACCCACCCAAAACTGCCGGTGCTGACCGCCAATTCAGGGTATGGCCCTGGTGGCGACACCCTGGCGCCGACAATTTTCAAAATATGTGCGGAAAAGGCGGTTTTCAAAGGGCAAATTTGAAAGCGAAACGGTTAACTGGATGGCAGTAATTGGCCAAAAATACACCAAAAAACGTAAAAACTCAATTCTACAATGTTTTTAAAGGCTAAATCAAGGCTGATTTGGCCAAACTGGTGCACCGGACAAGCGGAAAATCGACTTTGTGGCCTGAATAGCCCAAAGTTTTTGTGGTTTGCCTTTTTTAATCGACGAATTGACAGTCAGCTACATTATAAATAGACAAATCGAGCATGAAAGATTCTTTAAAAAAATTCGAGTTGAAATTCTAGGCAAATTTTGCTAAAATGGCTACCAATGGCGCCAAAAATTAATTTTTGTAGCCTGTAGCCTCAGGTTGTCATTTTAATTTTCCTAAACTGACTCCCAATTTGCATAAAACACTCTATCTTTCTAGCTCGTAGCCCAGGAATCCAAAAAAAACGGACCATTCATATCCGGTCGGCTGTGGATTTCCCTGTCCCTGGCAGGTCAACTCGATCGCCTGGTCTTCTTCAACAATATATTCCGACGCCGGGCCCACGGTTACGGTAGGTTTGTACAGCACCTAAAATAAGGTTTTATGGATGCCAGTTTGCAGTTTCCGCACGTTTCCTAACGACATTACAGTTTCCGGGATCCGGTCGGTCCCTTTTTTCCGGATTTCGCCGCGAGGGCAGGGTAGTTATGCGTGGCCCCCATTTTGACGCGGTGAAATGGTACAGGGGATCTAGCCGGAACCCTTAGAGAAAAGGAGGGGAAAGATATTGGAATGACCCCATTCAATCCCCTTCACACATCCATTCCCCCTCACAGCAAAGCCGTTAAGAGGAAAAACACGGAAAAAAGGTGGGCCAATTCCCGGAGCTAGCGCGCATTTCGCACCTCCGGGATGGATTGGATGGCCGACAGATCGACAAACGGAGTGATTGACGGACAGATTGGCGGACAGATCGACAAACTGACCGACAAACAGAAGGAATTACTCTATTTTGGATGTTTTTTGGGCATTTTTGGTCATCGAAAGGGCTTTGGGGTTATCAGTGAGAAGTTTAAAAGTTTTAATGGCCGACAGACAGACAAACCGGGTGCTTGACAGACAATTTGGTGGACAAATCGTCAAACCTACAGACAAATAACCGGATTTTTGGAATTTGGAGCGATTTCTGGCTTACTGTAGCTCAAAATTTTCTGAAAATCAACTGACTTGGAACTTTTTTTTGATCAGTTACTAGATATACCAAAAATCGGGCTGTTTTCTGGTCATTTGTTTGCCAGCTAGTCAATCTGACCCCCATACTACACGGTACACAAACTTACATTGAGCCGGGAGCTCTGGACGGTCTTTGGTGCTCTTCCTTCCAACGCCTTGTTGGAGACGACGCACGTCATGAAAGCGCCATTGTCCTCGGCACGGGCACGCCATCTGGAATACTGTAATAGGGTCAGGTTATAGATTTTTAGACAGTTTAAAGTTTAATGAAATTTAGAATGTCCATATTATATCAAAGGTATTAAATTTCAATTTTAAAAGTGTCATAAAAGAATTTTTCCGAACTTGATCGGGTTTTTGCATGATAAAACCAGAAAATTTCGGAGTTTAGAATGCAAAAGATTACAATTTACGCTACTTTAAAGGTGTAGGCAAGTCAAGCGTTTTTAGGCAGTGTAAAACCCTATTCATTTAAATTTTAATGTACATAAATTACAACGAAAAACTCACTGAATTCGGCTCTCGACAGTGCCGTCCTCTTTTACGCTAACAGAATATAAATCCTGTCCAGCTTGTGTTGTATTGTCGAATAGCCAAATAATAGAAGGAGGAGGACTTCCACCCTCTGATCGACATTTCATCTGAACGCCATCACCCTCGCGGATCGGCTGCTGCGGGGATTCCACGATTTCCGGCGCGCTGGGCTCCACTGAAGAAAATTAAATAAAATTGTTAAATTCAATGCCGGGCTCATTTTCGAGATTTTGCTGCAATTTTTTATTTTAATTTAACTTAATTCTTACTTTGCACATTAAGCATCTGTTTAAAGGTTTTTGGTTTATTCTCAAATTTTTTAATTAGCTTTTCTGTCTGGCAGTTTTACCAAAAATCGCCCGGTTACAATCCGCATCCTTAATATAGCTTTGGTTTTTTTAGCGCATTATGTGTGCTTTTCTGGTTGTCAGTTTGCTTAAAAATATATTTTAGTCCCCAAAATTTAAAATTTATAGTAGAGTCTATAAATGCCTTGATACCTTGTGTTGGCTCTCCCTTCTTGTGTCGTTATTGTTCTCTTGGTGGTCGCCCCCCCCCTCTGCCCCCTCGGGTAGGTGGTGGTGGTGCCGCTTCGGGTGTCCTTTCTATTAGGTTTGGTTTGGTTGTGCCTTATCACCGGTTGTGTGGTCCCCCGTTTTATCTTTCCCCGGTTTTACTAATTTATAAACGATTTTTGAATTTTTGAAAATTGTATTGGTGATTTTCTGGGCGCTAGTTTGATCCAAAAATCTATTTAATGCCTAAATTTAAATTCCTAAAATTTTTGTAAGCATTAATTTCTCTTTTCTGCCTGCCAGTTTACCCAAAAATAGCTCTCAACCCCTAAAAAGTTGCTCCTACCCTGAGTTCTGACGTGATCTGGGTGGTGTCAGTGCGCGCGTCCCCCCAGGGCATCTTCTAGAGGGGACACAGGATATCATTTACATTCTCTATCCCCTCTGCCCATCCCTTTCCCTCTATCTCTCTTGCTAGCTGGCTGAATGCCCGGCTAATTATCAGGGCGGAAGCGCCGGAACGGGACCGGAAACCGGCCGGATCACAGCTGGGACGCCCTTCTGGCAAGCATTCGGCCCGGAAATGGAGTCCCCTTGGAGGGACGATCCCTTAAAGAAGAGTTATATCTTTCAGTTGGATGGCAGGGGTCATGAATATCCCATGTCACACTGACCACACGGCTCCTACACCCTCCCGCCATACCCTAATTTGCATAATGGAGATGGCAGGTTGGGTAGCAGGAGGGGCCTTTGAAGTCGGAGAAGTCAAACTGGATGGAGGATGGGATTTTAAAGGAACGTGGAAGGCAGTTGAGATATATTGAAGTTTTCGAGGCCGAAAATCGGGATTTTGGCAGGTTTCGAAGCAGATAAGCGATTGAATTTTGACATATCCGATTTTCACAAAAAAGCAAATTTTCTCATAATTTTTAGAATATTTGTCGGTAAACTGACAAGGAAATAGCATTCTAAAGGACCAGGGAAGGTAGTTGAGCGATTTTCGAGACAAAAAGGATTTGGCCGATTTCCAATTTTTAAAAATTCGTTGTTTTTTATTTTCCGGTATTTTTGGCATTTTTGCGACCTAAAAACCTAAAATCGCAACATTTTTTATTGTTTACATTCCCCATTTTGTTGCTAATCCTTTTGTCGGTTTTTTTGCGCAACGTGGCCCCAGGGCATGTCTTGTCGGCTTGGGGGGATATTTGCTTCTTTGCGGGGCGTGTGATAAGATGCCCCGAGGGCACATTTGGATGGCCATAAAATGGTTGCCCTTCTTCGGCAATGGCCAGGTCCCTTTAAAGGTGCCGATCAGAAAATGGCAAACATTCATTGCCCCAGAATAGATTGGGTGCGAAAAAGAGGGGCTAATCGTCGGCGCTACATTCTTGGCGGCTTACCGATAATTATTTGCCAAGAAAAACCTGCTAGAGTACAACTCTAAGGGTGTACAATTGTAGGCTGTATGCCAGTTTGTCGCAAAAATACGGTAATCGACTAGCCCGTGTCCTTAAAAATCCCTGTCTCCTTCAAATTTGGTAATATTGGTAAAAGTATTCGGCAAACTTACGACATTTGGCAAGAAAAAAAATCGAATTTTTGGCGATTCGATTACGACACGAAATTAGTCATGAAACCACGCGAAATCAGGAGATTGTACCAAATATTAGGTAAATTTTCGCGTTCTGGATTTTCTGGCATTTTTGATGATTTCGATTTTCCCCAGATTCCATTACCGGCCATTTCCGGATCAGCGACCCCTCCCTCCATAATTTCCCGCCAATATGCAAATCCTATGCCCCTAATCCCCCTAACTGACATCCAATTAGTCCATTGTTCGCATAATTTTTGGGTGTTCTACAGGGGGATGTGTCCGGGGGCATCGGATGGTTTCGGATTTCCTCTTCACCCCCAGCAGTCTCGAGATCCTCGAGATGTTGCCCCAGGGCAGAAAGGTGTCAGACAGATTGTCACCTTCTCTCTCTCTCTCTCTCTCTCTCTGTCTCTCTCTCTCTCTCTCTCCACACCTGCCCTCCTTCATCTCGTTGTTTCCACACCTCATCAAGCCGGCTGCATGCTGTGAGGTCAGGTAGTGGCAGAGCGAGAGAAAGGGCCAGGAGTTAGAGATAGCGAGTAAAAATCAAACCCAACTTTTTAAATGGCTAACTGGATGCTAATTTACCAAAATCCAATTTTATTTCCAATTTTTTGCGACTTTTTCAAGGATTGAGTTTCGGGCCCTGACCCTTAAAACACGACCAATCTTCCTATGGCGGGCCCTACAAGGCTAACTAGCAGACAGACAGACAAACTGACTGACAGACAGAGAGACAGATTTGTTGTTTGGCAGGTAGCAAAGAACAATGGCCCTTTTCATCCCTTACAGGATTCTCTATTGACTAGGGCCAGAATTGGCTTCCAATTATCTGCTAGCCACAAAAAGGAGCAGCCGGAAATTGGGGGCCGGGCTAATTGTCGGGCAGTCAGATTAGAGGGCCAACTACCGCACTGGTCAGTGGACGGTTTCTGGCATTAAAGGGCCGTTGAAGTGGCGAAAAATGGTTTTTTGGACTGGATTTTAAAAATTTGAAGTTACCGCCGCCACGCTCCCTCGTTTCCCCCTCGAAGGAAAAATTTTTCCTCCCCCCCTCTCCCCCCCCCCTCCCTCCTTCCTTTTTTTTTTTTTTTTTTTTTGTTGGGGGGGAGAAAAAAACCCGCCGGCACACCCTTTAAAACTGCTTGGTTAAAAAGGGAAACTGAAGCCAAATCCCTGTGTTTCTTTGATCCCCGGTTTGCCCGGAAGGCTATTCGATTGGTCGGAGGCTATTCGGTGGCCCTTCTCTCTCGAGCAGGTCGGAAGGTATTATTGAAGGGGACCCAAGGAAAGAAGTGCCGATATGCAAATAGCACCAATGTCTATGAAGAGAGAGAGAGAGAGAGAGAGAGAGAGAGAGAGAGAGAGAGAGTGACAAATATTGGCCGTTCCCCCTCCCTCCTTCTGGACCTCACTTCTACCCCCCAACCATCCACTTATTATTGACTACATAGCCAAGGGTACCCACCAATTCACAGAGAAAGCAGAGAGAAGATGGACACTTTAAAGGAAGGGTGCCAGATTGCAAAATCGAGAGTTCTCGTTGTCAAAAAATTCGCGAAAATTTCAATTATTCCGATCTTTGGGCAAAAAATTGTCAATTTCATGTCGTAATGCTATATGCGATTCTGTCACAGTCCCGTTAAATTCGCATTTTAAAACAAGGCGCCAGTTAGCAGAATTGACGGTTTTTCATCGAAAAAATTACGCAGAACCTGGATTTATCGTCGTTCTTCGAGCAGCCAATTGGCTCTTTTGAGGTCATAATGTAATAAATACTTGCTGGCACCATACCGTTAAAATAGTAGACCGGAATTTAATCGAATTTGTGTAACCTGCCATCCAGTTAAACCAACAAAAACGTCATCCCCCTCAAAAATCACTTTTTGCGCGTCAGATTGCCAAATCCTAAAATGACATACCCTAGGGGCATTGCGCAACCCAGATAGACACTTCTTGGAGGGACTCCAGGGGGATTGAGGGGATCAGGAAAAAACAGAGGGTCAAATGGTTTGACACCTAGAGAGTGTTTCTCTCTCTCCCTCCCTCTCTCTCTCTCTCTCTCTCTCTCTCTTCCAAGTGACACCACGCAACAGGTTGAGGGCGCTAAAGGGTCTTCTGACACCCAGAAAATTTTTCCCAGGTGTTGGCACATTGCCAATTTAACGAGATTTCATCTAACTGGCAACCAGAAAAGCTAATTAACACGTTTAATCGATAATCCATTTCGATAGAAAAATCCACCCACCAAGAATGATGACTTGCTGCGCATCAGCTGAGTGTTGATCATCAGATTCGAGGTTTAGCACGGAGCATTGGAAATTGCCCTCCGTTACTCCCTTCGCCACCTAAAAAGTTGGGTATTTACATGTCGTAATCGGTTTCTTAATCGTCAATTTTTAGCTCAAAAACTTAAAAAAAGCGAAAAATCAAAATCCGAGAATTTCATATCGTAATCGGTCATACCTTCTTAATCTTCAAGTCATACTGCCCATTCGCAGCGTCTTCAACCAGTTCAAAGTTGTCCTTCGACAATAACCGCGAATTCCGCGAGATATGCCTGGAAATGGAAAGTTTCGTACTACCGTACCCTCTTACTTGATATGTCCATGACTATACAATGTCCACGCAATTTCGTAGACTGCTCGATCCTGGTACGCCTTTTCCACCGTACACTTCACTGTGGGCCCCGATTGGCCATCGACCACGTAATAGGGTTCTGTGGTTTCTTGTGTAGCGAAAACTGATGAGGACGGGTCGCTGTGGGCTGAAAAAAGCATAAATAATTTTCGTATGCAAAATTCGTCGAGTTTTTACGTTATCTATGTAAACTGCCATCCATTTACGCTATTCAAATACTTAGAAATATTTTTCGGCGCCTTCGGGATCTCTACGAGGTTACTGTAAGTGCCCAATCCACGAAAATATGATTTTGTTTAGAGATTTCAAAGTTTGGCTAGCTTGCATCAATAACAGTTTGCAATCTGGCAATCAATTTTTATAATTTGCTCCCGCAATTCCACGCCAATCTATCGGTGTTCGACTCCGAGGGGTTGACACCATTCCCTTCCCTTGCCCCGGGCCAAATACGCGTGAACACGGCCAGTGGAAAGGGTGGAATGCAAATCGTGGGCAAACATCTAGAGGACGGGTTGGGAATGGGAATTGGAACGCCTTTCTGGGTATCAGCAACACCGGTTTCACCATGAGATTTTCTGGATGCAAACTACAAATTTCGGAAAAAATTATTTTAGATGCACTTTCCAAAGTTTCAAAATTTAATTTTTCCGGAATTTAAATTTTGAAAAAAATTTGGTACCAATTTTCCATTTATTTGACATTTATTTTTATATTTATTTTGATCAATGGGGTTATGTAAAGTCCGGAAAACTTGGATTGAAACATTTTATTTTAGCCCAATTTCTCGAATTTTCGGAAAAGTTAAATTTTTGGAAATTTTTGCATTAAAATGGGAATTTAATATCTTTTCCTATCTATCTGACCTCCACTTTATTTAAATTTCCTTTTGTGGAAACAGTACAGTCGCGGAAAATTGGATTGACTATTAGCCCTCCAGGTACTTCTTCCTTCCCCCTCGGAAGGAATAAGCCGACAAATACACAAGGGATCGTAGGGCGCTATGGGACCCTGGGAATGTCCCAATACCTCCACACGCAGTCAATCAGAAGAGACGAGACAATACTATCTACACCCACCGTATATCGCTGAAATTAAGGCTCCGCACGTCAATAGAAGAAGTCGTGCTGGGCCCGCCATTGCGGTGGAAATGGAGGGGAAAGAGCTGAGATATCGAATTTGTGCAGGTTGTGGGATATCTGGAATATATTAAAGTTTAAACTGTCATGTAGGGAAATGGAAAACATCGCAAAATTCGAAAAAATCGAAAAATGAGATTTTCAAAGATTGTAAAAATCGCAAAACTTAAAAATCGAAAAATCAAATTTTTCGAAAAATCGTACATGTTTAAGATACTTAGAAGGACACGATAGAGCCGAGAATCGATAATTAACGAAATGGAACATTAAAAAAGTCGTAAAACGCGCGAAAACGGAGCGAAGAAGAGCTAAATTCCAAAAACTGACGAATTTAAAAAAAATACAGCAGCTCTCGAGTTTGATGCTATAGGTTAGTAGCGTAAACTGGATGGTATCGGAAAAGTCGGATAAATTTTACGATTGCTAGCACGTTCCCTTTAAAAGGGGTTGACAAGGCATCGCCACGATTTTTTTTGCCTTTGGATACATATGGATTTTACCACGCCGCGACACGCAACGCGTCTGCTCGTTTCCGCCGTGTAACGCTGTAGCGGCGGCCGCCCGAGCAAAAAAACCCCCCCGCCTCAACAAGCAAAAACAAATAACCCCAACCTGGGAGCCCCTTTAAAACCAAGCTACTGCTCCCGGAACCCATTCAAATCTCAATCTGTTAGGCAGTGCATCCAAATAGCCGACAGACAAGCCAGAGGAACCAATGATTACACCACAACAATTGGTTATAAATTAGGGCGGTAGAGTTTAAAGGGGCCGGGAAGGGAAGAGTAGAATTCGACACTTGTTCTGAAGAATAGAGGGGCGGGAGGAGGGACGGTAGATTAATTACTATCGGGGTGGGGCAGGTACAGGCCGACGAGAGAGAGAGAGAGAGAGAGAGAGAGAGAGAGAGAGAGAGAGGGAGCGGTACAATTAAAGGAACTCGCAACTGTTGTCCCCTTCTGCCACTCGGTATGACCTATCTATCTGTTCTGTCGATCGAGTTGTCTGTTCTGTCGAGAAATGACAGACAGCAACGGCCAAGCTGGGCCCCAATAATTCAAATGCCCAGCAGAGTGGCCGGAAACGCGCAAAAACTGGAGAATGGGCGGTCAGAAGACGCAAAATTTGCTACGAAAAGTCAAGCAAAGGCCAATCACGGAAAATGTATTGATTTTCTTACAGTTTTCCGCTAACTGGATGTCAATTTGACCGGAAGGAGGTACAGACTTGAAATTAAAGGACCGTTTAAGTCCATATGCAAATTTTTCGAAGCTTTGTCTGTCAGTTTAGGCCAATCACTCAAAAATCCGGAATTACAGGCATGCAAAAGTTTATATGCAAATTTTGAGCTCAGCTGGCAGGCAATTGAACAAAAAAATTGGACAAAAAATTAAACGAAAGGGGCAGTGAAAAAATCTACAAATTTGTAGGTTGACTGGGTGTCAGTTTAACTAAAAATTAATAGCAGATCAAAATGAAAAGGTTCTAAAAAAAAATACGCAAATTTATGGGTTGGTCGGGTGCCAGTTCAGCCAAAAAACCTTCAAAAGTAAATATTAGCATTGTAAAATGCCGAAAACGCGGACCAGATGCCCATCTATGGGTATGCGGTATTTGAAGGGCAGAGGGAATGCCGATCGGCCCCGGCGAATTAATGGCATTTTATGGGCCCGCGGGGGGAACAGGCGGCATCTCTATGTATTCCACAATCTACGCAAGCAGGGGAGGAGGACCATAAAAATGATCTCTGCTAGGGTACCCTTCCCCCACGGCAGAAGACTCGCGGGAACAGGTGCCGAATACCACAGCCAGTGCGAGGGCACACCCCAATGAAATATAACCGGAGGGCACACTGGCACATACACCCATTTCTCTCTCCCTCCTCTCTCTCTCTCTCTCTCTCTCTCTCTCTCGATACCAGGTGAATTGTGCCCACAAACAGGGTGTAAATGTTACCGCACCACGCTAGGGGTGTCAGTTTGGAGGATCGGAACGGAAAATTTTGGAAATTCGAGAATTTTGCTAACTGTAGGGCAGTTTAAAAGGTCCATGCAAGCCGGGGTCGACTCAACCCACAAAAATACCTCATTTTTCCACTTTTTGGGCGAGTTAGCTGGACTGGCTGGCAGTAAAATAATTGCAAAGAAGTCCAAGTTTAGCGACACAATCTTTCAAAAATTCGATGTAAATTTAGTCATTTTTGTGCGACTTAGTTGGACTGGCTACAGCCACGCCCGAAACCCATCAAATTACTTTTTTGAGCGTCATAGGGCACTTGCGAAAACATGAAAATCCTGAAAAAAAATTCCTTTACGCCTTCAAAAGATTTGGTTTTCCCAATTTTCTGCGCGTTTTTGCACAGTTTGGCATACAGTAATCAAAATACAAAGGAATTTTTGCACTTCAAACTCCTCCGGACTACAATATTTCCCAAAGCATTCCGAGAAAATACATAGCTTCAGAAAGCCAAAAATTCAGAAAAATTAAGCCTAAAATCTGCAGCAATTTCCGGGAGGGGAGTGCAATCTGCCATCGAAGCCAAGAACTACACACGGCAATCCAAATGTCTCTAGTAACCAGTTCTGATGGAAAAGAAGACCTCAACTACCAAACAACACAGCCAAAGGGAAGGGTTACAGAAAAAAAGGGGGAGAATAATTATTTCGCCCCTCAAGGAGGCAAAAAGCGGAAGGTCACACTACCCCAACCACCCCCCGATCGGGAATAAGATTCATTCGAATCGGGGGTAGGGGAGGGGCTCTTGAAAGAGAGAAATTGGACGCCAAAACGACAGAGGTTATTACAAGACAGACAGACAGACAGAGAAAAGCCAAATTATTCGACCAGACACTTGAATGCTTGAACCTCTCGAATAACTTCCGATCGAGTGCCATTGACGGGTTGAATAACAGAAATTAGGCTTCTATGGGCTCCAGTTTGGGGGCGGCTAGCAGAGGCAATTCGCAAAAATGGATCAAACATTTAACTGGCAATCGCCGGAAAATCCATAAAAATTCGATTTATTTGGGATGGAAGCTACAAACCCGATCCGAAGTGCCTGGAATGGCTCAACTGGTTGTCAGTTAGTTGAAAACTACAAACTACAAGTTCCAAAGTTACCATTCGACTCCTAACAGAACCTGTCAGCCTGTCGGCCAGAAAGGCCAAGTCCGATTGGCCAGTCCAAGGCGGATCTGATCTAGTCTAGTACGAGCTACTCTTCGAGACGTGTGCCAGGGGGCATAGTAGGGCAAGAAAAAGAGCATCTAGTACTGGTTGGCGTGTGCCAGAAATCCGGATGATACACACGGAAAGGAGGGGAGATAATGGGCCAATTGGGACAACATCGGGAGGACGAGACGGGGATCAGTTTCTGTTGTATATAAACCTGTTCGAAGCAATGGATCGTACTAGGGGATGTAGTGTGGCCAGAAGATAGTCATAAAATCAGACGACTGCTGTAGAAAGTTGTTGCCCAACTATCAGTTTGTACTAGCTACGGAAATGAACGGCTAGTATCCATGATTTTCGGGTTTCCGATCACGAATTTTCTAACTAAAACTAAAAACACTTTCAAATGTCCCGATTTTGGTGTTAATAAGCGTACTGCATGCCAGAATAGTCAAATTACTAAAAAACGTGCTAAAATCGCATATTAAAAGGGATCTTCAGACTTTTTAAAACCAGCAAGACGGTTTCCAGGACCCTTTTGGGGTTTTCGGGAATTTTTTTGGGGAAATTTTCGTCTTCTAACTTTCTAAAAGCCTTGGTACTAACTATCTGCCTGCCAGTAACCCTGAATTTGAATCGGAACTGTAGCGAAATGCCAAACTGAACGATTTGGAAATGGTATAGAATGGTGCGGCGGGGTAGTTGCTGCGTGTATGCAACAGGTACCAACCGGGGGGAAGTCAGTGAGTGAGTGCGTAGCCTGAGGGCATATTTGGACAGGCTGCAGACGAGCCAGTAGGTCCAGCCAGGAAGCGGAATAGTAAGGGAACGAACGGAAACGGGTGTTCGGATGGTATCACGCGGGAATTGGGCCCGTGCCGGGGTAAATGTGTGGATAAAAATGACAAAGCTAAAATTTGCATAAGATTGGCTTCCAGGTTCATTTCTGAATCCGCTCATCTTGTAAAAATGTCCACAAAACGGGGCTTCCAGCTTAACTGGGCGACAAGCCCTTCCAGGTACCTTCAAAACCGATTCGAGCGATCAAAAAAGCCAACGGTTGCCCGTGTTAGGTAAATTAAAGCGAAAATTAGCAAAAATATGGAAGATTGCGAAACATTCGAAAATCTTGGACAAACCCGATGGAAGTGAAAAAACTGGAAATGGCGAAAATTGAAGAAATCCGGAATCTTGAGCTTCCTGGCGTTTTAAATCAATAATCACGATCGGAAGTTTTAAACTGGCTGCCAGTTTAGCGTTAAACTTCGTCAAAAACTGTCAAAAATGGCTAACTGCCAATCAGGGAATCGAGTCGACAAATTACCTTCCAAGTACCTTTAATGACAACCTCCACAAGTAGCTGTGGAAGCAGTTAGCAGTCAGTAGCCCCGGGGGGTATATTTGTGCAGATAGTAGAGAGAGCGATAGACAGACAGACAGACAGAAGAAGTATATTTGGATGGTACCCAAGCAGAAAGAGAGACCAGGAAAGGAAAGGAAAGGATAAGCACGAGAAGGCCACCCAGCTAGTGTCCCTCCATAGCTAGGGGGCGGAGAGAGAGCGAGGAGGGCGTTCCGCGCGGGCGCCTTTTGGGCAAATAAGGCAGGGGGGGGGGAGGCCATTGGGGAATGGTACCTGGGTAGAGGGTGGATAGAAAGGGTGGAAAGGGTATCCGAAGGGACACCTGGTGCCCAACACGAGACTCTACAGAGTGAAAGAGAGAGGCGGCCCATTTTAACGGCCTAATTGGAGGCCATAAAGCATTTCGATGCAATAGAGAGCGGCCAACGGGACTCAATCCATTCAAATGGCAGAGAGGATAATATTTTCCTAGGCTGGATTATGAAGTGGGATACAGAATATCCAAAAATTAGAACCGTGCGTGAAAATTGACACCGGAAAAGCCGGAAAAGCGGTTTTTGGCGGCCTTGCGAATTTTTCGGTTGGCATCGAGTAAAAAAAATTGCGATTAGACGTATTCGATAACGTAAATGGATAGGCATCTTAATTTATTTTTAATTAAAACTAGAAACTTCAAAAATCATGAAAATTCAGATTTGTAAATTTGGGAATCTAGAAAAAAACCAATTTCGAAATTTTATAGTCTAAATTCGAATCGAATATACGGTAAGAAAAGCTTAAAAAATGCAAAATGAGTTGAAACGGATTGAATGTATTTTTTAAAAAAGTCAGTCACTTAAAAATTAAAAAAAATCGGGGCGGAGGAACTGAAAAAAAATCGACATTTTTGCAAAAATCAAATTTTTATGATAAAGAGAGGAGAAAAAAAGAACTAATAAAATTAAATTTCAATAAAAATTAAACAGGAATTGGTAGGCCGGGTTGGTGTTGAGTGGAGGATCAAGAGGCGTCTCCTCCTCCTCCTCTTGCTCCCCCTCGATCTCCCCGTAAGCGACTAATTAGATAAGGATCAGCCGGTAGCCAAGAGAAAGAAAGGACAGAGAAGAGGAAACGGAACCCATAAAAGGAGAGAGTGTCAGGCAGATAGAAAGAGAGGAGAGAGAGACAGGCTCGAGCGAGAGACAGCAGAGATAGGGATGAATCTCCTCTGTTGGGTGGATCGAATGTGTGTCATAATCTGGGCGGGGGATCGCTTATTGACAGTTGCAAATTCGGGATCTCCTTTTCTCTCTAAGCGTCCATAGTCGCATTGTGTAGTCTCGAGAGATCTAGGGGGACGGCCGTAAAGAATGGAATGTTTCGGAATATTTGCAGGAAGAGATTGGGGTGATAAAGCGACCGAAATAAGAATCAGGACCTGGCAGTTAGCCAATTTTTGAGATTGAGCTGTTTTTAGAGGGATAGTGACAACGAGAGTTGTCGGAACATGTAAGCTGGCAGTTAATCAGCGAATTCGCGTTTTTTTTTTTTTTTATGGATGTGTTTTTTTTGTTTTTTTTTTTTTTTTTTTTTATATTAAATTTTTTTTTTTTTTTTTTTTTTTTTTTAAATTTTTTTTTTTATTTTTTTTTTTTTGCCGGTTTAAAGGGGCGTGACGTTGTCGAAAATCGAAAAATTGTGAACAATTCTCAAATGCAATATTGATGCCAAAAGCCTGAAAAATCACTGAATTGCCTAACAGACAGACAAACGACCAAACGGGCATTTAAACAGTACGAAATAAATTCAAACTGCCCGTCAAAAAAGCAGAAAACCAAATTTTCCGGTCGACAAAACCCGTATCTGATCGTTTGTGCCTCGGGTTATAATTCAGGTGGTCTACCAAAAAGCCTAAAGCGGGAAATCAAGGCTTTTAGGGGAAAGAGAGCGAGGCTAAAGGGTGGGTGCCACCTGTAGATGGTAGATGACGATAGGGGGTGTAACGGGGGCAACGAGAAGAGAGACAGACAGAGAGAGAGAAGAGAGAGAGAGAGAGAGAGAGAGAGAGAGAGAGAGAGAGAGCGGACACGGCCACTAAAGGATCATTGAAGATTCGAATCTACAGGGGCAAGGAAGGGAGATAGAGATCAGAGACATAGAGAGAGAGAGAGAGAGGCATATCTACACACCCGCACAACACCCCCTAAACAACATCTAACAACCACCAACTAACCGAGGGGGTTGAGCAACAGCTACGGCTTTGAGGGGCCGCCAAGTAGGGAAAAGTAATCGATTAAGACTTAAAAACAACTGTTTGCCCTATGAAAATCCAAACTTCCGTTAAACTACTTACAAATAAAATTCTAAAACTCATAGATTAATTTTTGGAGCGTAAAATGTGGAAAATCGACCATCGGATTCCGCGAACAATCGATTACGCCATGCAAATCGAAAATCTCGGGACAACGCTATCAACTATAATAATTTTCTTGACGCGTCCGTCCCTGTCCGTCTGTGTGAAGCCGAATTCAACTCGAAGGGGAAAGGAGCTAGAGCTTAGCCTCTCGGATTCGATAGAGCGTGGTCAGAAACCCCCAAACTAATAAAAAAATTATGAAAAAGTTTTAGTTTAAATTATTAAAATTAACTTTGAAAGTTTTTCCTTAGTAAAAGGGGTGGGGGCCCCTCTCCCGGGAGGCCACGCCCCCTTTCCCTTCGCCCCTCTTCCCCAGGCCCCTTCCCGCGCCCAAATAGCTTTTTTAAGTTACTTTAATACTTTTTAATACTTTTAATACTTTTTAATTATGTTAATTAATTATTTAAATCATCTAAAGCCATCAAGAAGGTATTTTTGATGGCTTTAGATGTTTTAGGTAGTTTTTGACGGGGATTTCAGCCATGGGGGTATCTGAAGCCATCAGGAAGGTATTTAGGTAGTTTTTTACGGGGATTTCAGCCATGGGGGTATCTGGAGCCATCAGGAAGGTATTTAGGTAGTTTCTGACGGGGATTTCAGCCATGGGGGGGGTATTTATGGAGGTGGGGAAGGATGTGGTGGAGTGGGACATGTAGGGTAGCCCGAAGGCCAGATGCTTGCAGTCGCGAAGCGACTGTAACCATCTGGTGAGAAAATACTGCAAAGTGTAAACCGGAGTTCAGTTGGAGTGACCATCAAAATAAAAAATGTATAAGGGGCTTTCTCATCCGATTACGCCATCAAACTCGCACTGGGCGGCTCGATCGAAGAAAAAAATAGAATGAGTCAGCATCTCCGTTGTTTTGAGCGGTGGATGATGTTCCTGGAAAATAATGGATTACGCTATGAAAATGACTGGAACCACAGGGAAAGGAAGTAAAAAAGCGTAGTCGAAAACAGGTTAAATCTCTGGAAAAACGGACATAAATGCTCATTATGCATTGAAAAAGAGATTCCCAGCTTCAGAAAAGATCAAAAAAATGAAAATGTCACGACACAATCTTGGGTTTAAGAGAGCAAAAGATACGATCAAAGTTGCAATTGAAGGCTAGTGAACCGAAATGGTCTCGAAATGGGAGTGGTGGAGAGGAAATGGAAGGCTGGAGAATGGTGGAAAGTGGCGCCGCTCAATCAACCAATTGTTTATGGACTTTGCAAATCAAAGGGAAAGGGGATTTCGGAACGATTAGAGGACAGGAGAGCGGAAGGAGGACTGTCATGTAGGGAATGGAATCGGATGGAAAGGGAATGGAGCGAATGGAAGAGGCGGCAGGGAAGAGTATGGAACGGAATATAATCAGGAATTCCAAGTGGGGCCGATAAAAGGGTAGAATTAAAGGGGTTGGAAAGTTTCGGAAATGAGCATATTCTTGGATTTTTGGCAGCTTAAAAAATTGCTGTTACGGAAATACTGTAGATTCCGGAATTGAGGAAATATTGAATTTTTATGACTCGGAAAATTGCCAAAAACGTCAAAACTATTTGAAAAATTTTTGAAAAAATTATGATTACTTGGAAACCGGCCAAATTCGCAGAAAATGTCCAGATTATAGTTTTCAAACGACTAAAGTTTTCTACCGTTTCCAAAAGACTTTCTGGAACTCTGAAAGCTTGGAAATCCCACAATTTGAGCAGAAAACGTAAAATTCAGCATCGATTGATTAATTCAATCTGGAACCTCAGATATTGCTTGGCTGGCATCCAATTAAACCAATGAAAATCATGGCTAACCAGCCGCTGCCATGCCATTTAGGGGAAAGCCACTGACTGGGCGGAAGGGCGGAAAACGACTCATGGACGGCGTTCACTTTTTGTGTTGATTGATGTGTTGTGGGGATGGATATGTATAAAGAGAGCGAGCGAGAGAGGGAGAGAGAGAGAGACAAAAGATAAGAAAATGTACAAAATCTTTATCTATGTTTTACAAGGGCCATCGGGATTGGTTGGCTGAAAAAATTGCATTTTTCTGAATAATCAAAAAACATTTGCCAGATTTTTCTTGCAAAAATAACCCTACGGTATGACAGTTTAGGTATCGGAATACCGTAATCCTTATATTTTACACAGTTTTAAGAAATTTGATGAGTTTCCCATTTCATCTCTATCAAAAAGAGACCAGCTCTATTAAATGTACTTTCTTAAAGCTGTCAGATCGCATCAAATTTCATGCCGTAACGTTTTCTGACCTCCAGAAAAACCCTTAAAAACCGATTGTCAATAGTAGTGAAACGGAACGTCTCTGAAATCGGATTCGGTTTGACGGGATGAGGGACGAAAGGAGGGCCAATTGGTCGACAAGGTCAGTAATGCTGTAGCAGCTAGAGGTGGAGAGGATGTACAGAGGTATAATTCGGACACAGCCACAGGGGATTGAGGATGGGTCAGTGGATGTGGTGGACAGGTAGAGGTTCTCTCTCTCCCTCTCTCTCTCTCTCTCTCGCTCATCCGCCTACAATGTCCGTCTGTCCGTAATTAGCACCCCGTAGCCCTCATCCCCTCAACTGGCCACCCGTCTCCCCCCTGGGAGGCTTGTTTCTGTGCCCTGGACCGTGAGAATCTGGATCCGGAGGTGCTTCGTCTCCTAACTGCCCACCATCTGGTAGACTGCCCGGCAGAAAAGCGCAAAATGAGGAAAATAGACTGAAGGAACCTGGATTTCGAGGTGTCAATCGCTAAACTGTCTGGCAGTCAAGCAACTTGAGGTGAAAAGTATTTTAAGTTAGACCATTCAAGTCAAAGATGAGCCAGCACTCGGTAGAGTGGCAGGCAGAAAGACAAAAGCTGGATACAAATGTCAAAAATACTCTATGAAACTCAAACTACGATATATAGCCGTCGAAACTGTTAGGCAACGCAGCCATTCCCAAAGATTTTTTATGGAGCATGGAAGGGGAAAACACCACAAGGCCCATGCAAATTATACGGGTCGGTTTATAAAGAATTTTATTTGTTTTCGATGAAAAGCGAGAAAATATCGAGAATTTAGCGCAATGGTCCGTTGGTCCATTTCCACCTCTAGGGCTGGGCATCCCTTCCTCCTCCCACAGCAAGAGTGACCGTAATTGGCACCCCTTTTCCCTGGGAGGACCAGTCTCTCCTTCCTTCTCTCTCTCTCCTTCTGCCTATTTCTTGGTCAACTCAGGCTTGAAATATGCGTCGTTGAGGAGAGGGAAAGTGCCAACTCTTTTCATCTTCTTCGCCCTGGATTCTGACTAGTTTCCAGAAGGCCATTACCTCAATCTCCCGAAGGCTGAAAGCATGAGTAATTGGCTTATTTTGACGCCTCCTGGGCAGCCGGGTGGACTGTAGATGGCTTTAAAGCGGGACAGCTAGGGAAACTATCTAGATCCCAAAGAGAATAGGAGTTTTTCTAGGTTTTCCTTGCGTAATTGATTGGCTGGGTGCCAGTTTAGCACCCGCAAAAATCCCTAAGCTTTCTAAAGTTTTCAAGATTTTTTTAGAGATTTTTAAGTGCCTTTTTAGTTGGTTGCCGCGATATTGCGATCCGTCTAAACATGCAGCTCCTCTTTTCTTTACAGCTCTTCCCCTCCGGCACTCCTAAACAGCCACAAAACGGATTTATGACTGTCTTCCCCTGTACCTCCCGGCTATAGAAAGAGAAGAAAAAGAGATACCATGCCATTTCATAGCCTCAAGCATTCGGATAGGGCAATTTGAATAAACCGGCAACCGGAACTGGATCAGCTGCCTGAAGACGGCAGATTGGATGGCATAGAGGCAGTTTGCTAGGCAGATCGGTAGACAGACAGACAGACAAAACGACAAACTGCCTGAAAAATCGACAAATCTACAAACTGACAGACAGAGAAACGGAGAAGATTTCTAACTGCCACTCAGCCAGCCAGAATCCAGAGTTTTGGATAAATTGCCGTCCAAACTGACAGTCATCTAGCTCAAAAATTGACAAACAGACAAGCTGGCATCCGGACAAACAGAAGAAATTATGAACTGGCATACAGTGTGCAATATGCCAGATGGGGATGTGCCCCAGATCGGCTTGGCTTTGATGTCTCTACAGGTAGAGCAGACGGTGTCTCTGGTAGGCATATGTTCAAGGGTGCATCTCGTACTCCCGTCTCTCTCTCTCTCTCTCGCTTCATTGAAGGGTCAGTTAAGGGCAATACCCTGTGATTTACTAGGGGGATACAGACTTATGATGGGTTGGGAGCGAAGATTTGGCCAGCTGCTCTCAAAATGCCAAAATTCAAAAGTGGCATCAAAAATTATTTCAAAAATACAGTGACGCCAAAAATCCGCCAACATCCGTAAGATCTCTGCTATCCTACAAATTCTATAAATTCCTAAATGATTCCTGCTCGCTTGCCTTTTTAGGATTCTGCAGATTTGCCCCAATGCCAAAAGTTGTTGATTTTGACTTCCAAGTCCCTTTAAAAGTGAACTTTTCCATTTTCAGATGGGATTAGGCTAATTGCCAACCAATTTAGTGCTTGAACTCAAAGGTGCTCACTAAAGTTTACTCAACTTGATTATTCGGGACCAAGCGCATCTTGTGCAATTTCCGTTCCGAATATGTTTTCCAAATTTGCTACGGACTTTTATTTAAAAAAGCATTTTTGGTAACAATTCGGGCGAAATGCCAAATTCAGACCTGGCCCCTATTGCTTGTTTGGGGCTTGGTTCCCAGGGCCCTGAAGTACCCTCTGACAGCACCGTACCCAGTTGGCACCATGGTGCGTTGGCAAAGTACTCGCTTGCCAGCGCAGGGGGCGGTTCGAACCCCGCCCTTCATCTTTCTTTTGCTTTTTGCATAAATCTCAGTTTTTTCTAAATGCTTCTTTTGGCTGTAGGTGCTTGTCGAGCCAACGCCTAGTCATTTGACGTTGAATTAATGAAGAAATCGAAACTATAACGTACCTTCTTTTGGTGAAAACTGGGTCATAATTGCCGTATAGCTTTCAGAATAACGGTCCGTAGCAATTTGGAACTATTCGGAATCAGCGAATTCTGTACAAGTGCCTTGGTCCCGAATCGAAACTCCAAGTTGAGTAAAAACACTTTACAGTCAGAAAATCCGCGCAATATCCAGGTTAGGATGCTTTCTTGGCAATCTGCCAACCAAAGTGCGCGGATTTTTCCTTCCAGGTCCCTTTAAAAGCAAATATTTCATCGCGCACCAATTTTTGCCGACCTCTTTATGCCAGGTGCCATACAGAATAATGGATGACATGGTTGGCAGCTGGCAACAAGTCCCACCAAGCGAATGAAAGGACAACAAATAGCCTGTTTATGCAGTCTCGAGGCGAAAAAAGAGGGGCACCTGGTAAAGGGAGAGAGGCAGAGAGACCGGAATAGAGAATGAGACAGCTGCATGGTATTATGGAGTATTATGGAATGGAATACAGGAAGGAAGAAGTAGGGGAGAGCTGTAAGCCGATCATCTTACCGTAAGCCAGAAATGTGGAGGGCGGGGTGCTGTAATTAGGTGTGTTCTACGGAGTGAAGGTTAGCAGAAAAAAAAGACAAAGACAAGAGTTGGAGGTTAATTGGAATCAAAACGGGTTAACTGGCAGCCAGTTAATCAAAAAATGTCATGAAAACTGGGCAAGCTAGCAGAGAAAATTACGGAAATTACATAAACATAAGTTACTAGCAGATACCTTTGAGGTTAAGGGCAAACTATCTAAGATCCTTCGTAAAATCGGAGGAAAATCGTCTCATGAGCATGAGAAAAAACCAAAAAATTGTGAGGCCGAACGCCCAAAAACTCAATTCCGGAAGCGTCCTGTAGACAGTTTTGTAAACCCTGGGGCTACAGGAGGGTAAGGGGATCATTATACCCCTCCTCCTCTTCCTCCTCTTCCTCCTCTTTTCGATTGGATCGACCAGTTGACACAAAGACCTCCTTTCTTATTTCAGTGAGAAGATCCCCCTTTCGAATTGGCCCCTCTTCCTCCTTCTTCTCACTTCAAAAAGTAGAGCAGTAGAAAAGGAGGAGAACGCCTCTTCCTCCCCTCTACTTCCTCTATAATTTCCCTGTCGTGTCAACTGTCAACTGGAGCACCCCGGAATCTATGGGAAACGCCCGGGAAAAACAGGGCGACACTGTTTTCTCGCGAATTTCGGAGTAAATTCAACCGATATTTTGGCTTGTCTGTCTCTTTAAGACCAAAAATAATATACTAAAGCGCGGAAGGGTCAAATGGATAGTCAGTGAGTCAAAAAAAACGCACATATCTTGCCTTGAGAATACCTTTAAAACGAGAAAACTGCAACCTGACCACCAGAGAGCCCAGAGATACACCTTCGCTACCTTTCCGGTCCCTTTAAAGACGAAAGAAAATTATTTCGACCTAGAAAACCTGAAACTGGCAGCCATCACATCCTTCTTGCCTTCCCGAGGCCATTGAAAGACTAAAAACCTATTTTTAAAACTAGAAACCATCAAGTTGACTGCCAGCAAAAAGACGACTCTTTGCCTTACCACCTCCTTTAAACTTCATAAAAAGCAATTTCGGTAAAAGACAACCCCAAACTGTATGCCAGACACCAAGAAAATACGCCGACCCGACCAGTCTTGCCTTTAGAAATGGTGCAACGGGTCAAGTTGGCAGCCATTCGATCGTCTCGTCTACCCCTTTCAGCCCCTTCAAGATTGAACCTGGTCTATGCCCAAGTCCCCTCCAACCCCCGAAAAGCTGGCTCACGCGGCAGCGCGCTGGGCGCGCCCGCGCGGGATTAGGCAAAACGTCGGCACTTAGAAGGGGAAATATAGAGAGAGAGAGAGAGAGAGAGTGAGAGAGAGAGAGAGAGAGAGAGCAAGATTTGGCAGAATTATGCGTGGACCTGTCTTTTGCTTGTTGCCTTGACTTGACTGCTTCTGCATAGTGGCAAAGACACAAACAAACACGCAAAAAGTCGGGATTAAAGGGCCCAGGAAGTCAACGGCCAAAGATCGTAGAGGCCCCCCGAAAAAACGGTAATACCCGCAGTTTTTTGGTCGTTCAGGGCCGGATTCAAATTAAGGGGAGCAGAAAGTAAGGACGGAAATTCGGGAAATCTCTTAACTGGCAGGCAGAAAACAAAAAATGATTTCTCGTGATTTTGTTTCGTTTTTGCTGGATTTTCAAAGCATTTAATGACCAGAAAGCCTTTAAAAACCCGCAATTCCTGAAATAGGCAAAATCTATCTTTAAAGTGACTAAATGCCAGTCAGATTACCGTATCCCGGAGTTTTAAAAGTTTTTTTGTTAAAACCGCCTCGCTGGGATCCAGAGGCCAGTCTTTTAGCTGTTAAAATTAAAACAAATTGAGACGGTTTAGGATAAAAAATAGATGAATTTTTCGGCCCTAATCGACCAATCTGGCCCCCAACTAGCCGGACCAAATCGTTTCCGGTGCCCAATATTTAATGAGGAGTGGATTAAAGGTAATAGCCGATCGAGGGGAGGCCAGATTTGGGCCACCGTTACATAACACAGGGACCCTGAAGGGATAGGTCTCTAGAAGGGAACGAGGGAGGTATGATTGCTGAGTGGCTCTCCTTCTCTGCTTCTCTCTCTCTCTTCTCTCTCTCTCTCTCTCTCTCTCTCTCTGCGAGTAAATATTGACAACTCACTGATCCATATCCACAGGTCGGGCTAGGGGGTAGATGCTGAACCGGAAGCATTTCCCCTTAGGGGTAAACAAGGCAACCAGTATGCTAATTGCATGTCAGAAAGACTATATTTAAATTACGGGCTACGGAATTTAGCGTTAAAGCCTTAATCTATCGAACATTGCACCACAATTGCTAAAAAATATCAAAAATCGGGACCCAGAATTTTCTTTAGGGGCGAATAAGACAAAAAGGTATGCTAATTAAATGCCAGAAAAAGTATAATTGAGCTTGAGGATACGGTAGTTAAGTTTCAATCCTTAAAAATGATAAAAATCGATTTCAAATGTAGCCAAAAACGCCAAAAAAATCGGTCTAATGAATTTCTGACCACACATCAAGGTATCACGGACCGCGATAAGATGGCCAGAAGCTGCGTGGTGGCATGTCAAATCGGCCGTCCTTAGGACTATCCGGACTATCTGGAAGACAGATGGAAGAGAGAAGACGTCGACGATCAGATGGGGGGCCCGTCAACGTCCACCTACGCGGCTGGGTAGCTGGGCAGCCACGCACCGTTCGATCCGATCGAACGGAGAGGGCAGAAGGCGATTTATCGGGAATTAAGGTGGGCAGGGACGGGAGTACGGTAGGCCAAAGACCAGCGGAGCATTCTTAAGATATTTTATATTTCCAGAAAAATAACATTTTTTAGCTGAAAAAAATGGAAAACCGTCAAACTGTCTCAAAACGGATCGGAGTCTTACATTTTTACCCAGGAAAAATCACCAATTGAAGGAACAGTAAAGTAGAGTACAGTCCAAAAATCTCATTTTTGGAAAACAAAGCGCGAGCCAAAAATACAAGGTGTCCGCCTGGAGACCGGAAGCTTTTGGTGGGGCATAGAGGGGGAAGGGTTTTTCTCGGGGGTGCGCACCGGGATTAGGGCTGAAGGGGGGAGCAGAAGAGAAGGGAGGGGACTGTCTTCTGTACAGAGGACTATTCTGGAATCTCTCCGAAAGGGGGGGGAAGAGAAGGGGAGAAAAAGCTGCTGTAGTGGCCAGATAGGCGAACGGAGGAGGCCCCAAGGGCCCTTGTCACTTTAAAGGGAGTCGGACAGCTAGGGGTTTTGGAGAGGCAACGAGGAAATAATGTGGAAAATCGACAGAAGTCGAGAAAAAAGCGGACAGTGATTTTAAAGGAGCACGGAAGCAAAAAACAACAGGCTGTAGTGGATTTTAAAGGGAGCGTGACAGTTGAGATTTTGGTGAAGAGAGATAGAGGGAGAGAGAAAGAGAGAGAGAGCGTGCGAGAGAGAGAGAGCGTGCGAGACAGAGAGATGACAGAGAAACCTCGGAACAGATCTAAACGTCACGAATTACGTCATTTTAAAGGGATCGTGACAGGCCGAGTCAGCGACGAAAAATCTGTCTATAATTCCGATGGTTCCATAAAATCAATTATGTTTCTGAATATTGGTCATCTAGGGCCCTTGAATAAGAGAGAGCGTCTTTTCAAGAGACCCAGACACAAAGACCGTGCGCGAAACGGTGGCCGTGTGGATAGGAGTGTTGGGGAATGGGAGAAGGACTGTCGAGATAAGAAGGGCCTCAGGGCCACTTCTCTCTCTCTCTCTCTCTCTCTCTCTCTCTCTCTCACCATCCACAAGCACCTCTTCACGATAAACCACTTCAATAAACATTAGGGGTCCCGCAGGGAACGGGGGCCCAGATCTGAACGAACGCCTTTTTGACTGTCTGACTACAAAAGGGGATGGGTGCGTCCGGTTTTAAAGGGATGGCCACAGCAGCATAACTCGAGTTGTAACGCAGTATACAAAAATTATCAGTATTTTCGGACCACAAACTACAAAAATCTAAAGGGACGATTGCACTCTAAAATTTGCATATCAGAACAAGGGATTAAGCGGCACTAAAAAAATTCTTCGGGTTTTAAAGGGATTGTGACAGCAGGCTTTTTGGAAATCCCAGGGCGAAATAGATTTTCTACCGTATCCAAAAAAACCTTTTACCGAGGCTCGCTGTCCCTCAAAAATGGCATATTGCTGATGGGAATGGTGATGATTCATATCTGGCTGTTACAGGAAATGCCAAAAGCATTAATCCACCCCTCGCCTCCCCGCCCCGGGTCAAATGCCCCTCTTTATGCCATTTCCCCCTGGCATAGGGAAATCGACAGAAATGGCCCTTGGGGCATAACCGTACCATCGTATCCCGGCGTACGCCTTGGGAAACATGACCCCCGGCGGGCAATTCGGCGCAACTTTCTCAGCCGCCACGCACCATATGCAAATTTAGGGTTGCCGGTTGGGAAATTTTCACGTTTCTGGCAAAATCAAGCTAAACTCAAACAACAGTAGTCTAAAAACGTAGTAGTTTCAGAGCAAAAATGCCAAGTGCAAAAAGTCAGGTCTCCACAGTAATAAAACCCGTTTAATTTCCCAAAATGATTTGAGAGAATAATGATAATTAAAAGAAAGGAGCTATAAAATAAGAGCCATAAAGCTTCACAAATTCCTCTTTGCATGTTCTAAATTCAGATTTTACTGCGCAAACTGTACGAAATGGAGTCCATTGAAGCTAAAAAGACGTTTAAAGGAGCTCAGAAGCTCTAATTCCACCCTGTGAAATATGGGTAAGGGGTAGGTAGCAAGCGTGGCGAAGGTAATGATGTAGCAACGCGCACCCAGCTAGATGGAGACCGTTGCCCCCACTGGATATAACGGGAAGGAGGGCATATTATAGGAAAAGGGGGGAGGGAAATGGCCATTTGCGGGTCCGGGGGGGTAGTGCTTATACCTTGACCAGAAGGGGGCTAGAGGCTAATTGCCCATATCCATGCCCTCGTGGATATTAGGATATAGCTAGCGGACGGACACCTGGTAATTATTCATTACCCAGCCAATATGGCTCGAACTTCGTGAGAAATCAGCTGATTTTAGCGCCCGAAAAATTCAAGGATACCGGTTCCAAAAAATTCGGGTTTGCACCACAATGCAAAATTTATTTAAAAGCGTTATTTATTTTTTCGCTAATTTGTTGTTGCGCTTTATTTTTTAACCCCGGTCCAATTAAAAATACAAAATTCCCTACTTTTAGCAATTTTATTTAAGTTTTAAAGGCACCTGGAAGCCAAAAATACCGATTTTTCCCGAAAAAAGCGGAGGTCAGGATGGCAAAATATGCTGATTTTGGCTACAGTACCCGGTAAAATCGCCTACTGGATCCCGTGGCGACAAAGATCATCGTTTCCGCTTCTTGCCAAGGCCTTAATAAACCCGAAATTTGCCTTCCAAGTCCCTTTAAGTTCGCCAAAACAAGTTTTTCGATTTTTTCGAACTACAGTATCCTAAAATAACGGAAATGGACAGGTGATTGAGTAGAACGAATGGGGATACAAACGGATGGCTGGATGTACGTTCATAGGTGGGTAACGGAATACAGAGACGAGAGAGGGAAATTTGTACCCTTTTCACCGACACAGAAAATGGGCAGGAAGGGTACCTGACAATTTGGGTATCGTCTATCGCAGAGAGAGACAGCGAGAGAGAGATAGAGGGAGAGATAGCGGAAGGATAGAGAAGGTAGGGGAGAGAGAGAGAGAGAGAGGCCGAGAAATGGAGAGTTGGTTGGTGTGTGGCAGACACCTGGCCCCGACACCAATTCTTTCCCACCCCCGTCACACCCTATATTTTGTGAGGATTGTGACCTTGGATTCACCGGATTTCCAGCCTTTCACCTGACAAAACTCTTACGGAAGGTAAGCTGGGAATCTTCGAGGGAAGGTAATGCGATTAGCGGGTGGAAGAGCCTGAGAAAAGCACAGCAAAAAGCTTCAAAAAGTCGTTAAAAGTAAAAAAGCCAGAATTACCGTACCCTTTAACCGTAAAAATCTATTAATTACAGTACTTTTAAAGCTAAAAAAACCTAGAAGATCAGATTCTCATCAAAATCAAGCCTAAAATTTCCCAGAAAAGTTATTATAGATCGAAAAATTGGCTAAATTGGTAAGAAAATGGCTCTTTCGTAATCCGAAAACGCATTCCAAAATGTGCATGAAATTCCTGAAAATTTTCTACGTCGAAATAACAACAAAAATCTCGATTGCAGCCAAAAAAATCGTCTGAAACCCAGCGCCCAAAAAGTGCGCAATCTAGCCAGATATTTTCCTCCCCGCGCTCGAGCCAGGTGTGTTCGTGGTGAACAAATTTGGGCGGTGTCATCTAGGGGGAGACGCGCAGCGGGAGATGAACCATCAAGGGGGCGAGGAGAAGAAGGGAGGTTTTCTCTACGATCCTCGAAATGACCCAGGTTGATGGGCGGAATTCCTAACTGTAAAACGAAACACCGATTTCGAAATTGCATTTTTAAGCAAAAAACTAATAAATCGCTTTGCAACCCCTTTAAATTAAAATTCTGACTACCGGGCCGGCGTGACACCACACGACACGTACCGTTTGACGTGGCGAAAGCGCTTGCGCGCTACGTGTCGCGGGCGGCAAAAACCATCGAGCTATCCAATAGCCGTAAATACTATAAGTACAGCCTTGCCCGTCCCTTTAAAAGGATGGTGACAGCCAGATATTGACGACTTGAACAAGTTCAGATCAAGATTTACAGCGTCTCCTTTAGTACCCGACGATCCACAACTACCCACAATGCCGAGACCATAAATTTCTAAGGGCCAATATATCTGGGCCAAAATGTGAACAAAAAGCCAATGAAAATGAATGAGGGAAAGACAGGCCGTAAAAATGACTGCGCTTCGCTGTGGCCGATAGAACAAAAAGGCATTGTGTCGAGTGACTCACTATATTACATTTTGGGGGCTATTGGCCATAGTGGTCAGTTGGGAGCGAAATTTGATCGCGTACATTTTGGGAAGGGACGGCTGCCAAAATGGGACGAAGGACCACAAATATTCCGATGCGCTACACCTAACGGAACGAATGAATTAGAGCGGAAAAGTGGCCGGAAATGAAAAAATCCGGGGAAAAGAAAATTCCTGCCAATTTTCAGTCGTCATTTAAAATCCCGTTCAATGTGAAATTTCCGGCGCATGGAGGAAAGCGCAACTTTCAGAAGCGATAAAACGGAAAATTCAAGCTTCCGGCATATAAAAAATTTAAATTTAATGAATTTTAAATTAAAATTGGCCAAAGAGGCCAAAATTCGATGCAAAAAATTAAACGCTGAGAAATGCAATTAAGCATTTAAAAGCGCTTTAATAAATCCGCAATAAATTGTACTCTGACCACCAACTTTAACAAAGAAGCCCGCAATTTCTATAAACTAATCCTGTTTTTCCCAAAATACTAAAAACGATTAGCGTCGACCTCCCCTGGGTTGCCTACCTATACCTGTGATTCCCCTTTCCCCACTTTCCGAAAAGCAACAAATCACGACACGGGTGGTGGGGGGCTGTAATGCCTCTCTATCCCTTGTGCATTCCCTTCCTCCGACACCTTTTTTGTCAAGATTTATTGCTATCATCTCACCGGGGAAGAACAACGCTTTTTCGACACCTACAGCTCCAGTTTCCGTTTTTTTCGCCAAAAAACGGGCCGGAAAGACCCGTAGTAGCTAAAATGTCGACAAAAAACCATGGTCGATTCAAAAAATCATATTTATACTTTGGTATTAATTTCGATAATTTCCTACTTTTAGGCCTCGAGATCTTTTAGTATTTGCTGAAGTGGCCGTCCTATTTTCTATAGTTGTCTACTCACAGGAGGATCAAATTTCCAATGGAGCGGCTATTTTGTACGAAATACACATAAAAACGGGTGTCTAGTGGTGTTTTGGAACGCTAAATTAGCGCAACAACGCTTTGAAAATCGGAAAATTGCTCGCAAAAATCAAAGAGCTATTTTTCAAAGAAAGTAGACCACCGCAGGGCGGAGATGCCAAAAAATACCGTAATGCCATAAAAACTAGAGGAACACCACATGGAAAGTTTCGGAATGGAGTTTCAAGGAAAAGCCGCTGTCAAAGCTAAAAACTCTAACTAAAATGTCAAACTTACCGTATATCCGTAAAAAACCCAAAATTACGTCAAGTGGAAATTGCCGGAATGAATCTTCCAAAGGAAAAGTTGCGGTCAAAGGATTAAAATTCGTAAAAACATGGGTTTAAAAGATTTCCCGCCACCCTCTGACTGTCTAAAGCATAAAAACATAAACAACCATCATTAATCTATTCGTCAAAATATTTTGATGTTGATGATTTTCCGGGCAAAAATCTCCTAAAAGCTCTGGGACGGGAGCCAAAAGGCTAAAAAGCGGATAAATAATCGTTTTCTGAACGGGATCGGGGGGCTAAAGGGGGGACATCTGGTGGAACGGACGGGGACATTCTGAGAGACCAAATAGTCTGCCTCTCTCTCCTTTTCTCCTTCTCTATCGCCCTCTCTCTCACTTTGCATATGAGCATCTCTTTTTGTAGAGTCCCGTCCCCCTCCCGATCCACATGGGACCCCACCACACCCGAGAGAAACCCACTCAACTCAAAAAGCCAAGACCGCAGATCGGGCGGTCAAAACGGATTTCTGAGTGCCAGATTATTTAGTGGGCATGGAGGAGGGCTAGTCGAAATCTAAAAAACCACAAAATGCCCAGGGATCCAAAAAAAAAATAAAAAATACGCTAATAATTGAAAATTTGGTCAACTTACTAGAAAATATTAAGGAAAATTAACGTAAAAAAAATCCTAGATCCTAAAAGGCGCCCTAAAGCGAGCAACCTTTCCGTTGAACAAACAATCGCCAGAAGCTAGCCGAAAATGGGCGGATTTGCCCCGATTAGCAGATTTTTAGCGGGCCCAAAATATTCTTTTTCGACAAACTGGCTCACGCGCACCGAGAAAATATCTCAAAAAATGTCGAAATTGAAGTTAAAAAATCTTATAAAAACGATCCAACAGAAGTAGCTGAAAATAAAATCGTACTTTACTAAAATATCCCTCAAAGATCTCCAGAAAATATTAAAAATTCCCAAGATTAACCCCCGCAAAAGCGGTCAGCCAGATCGCTAAAGATATGCAAAGAATCGGATGGGGTTAAAGGCCGAGTTTTGACATTTGTGAAGGGAAGGAGAAGCCAGGGATGGGGAGTCCGGATCGGCCGAGAAGAGGGTGCCGAGTCTCCTGGTCCCTAGGGATAGATTATGCCCCACCACAACCAACCACGGCAAAGTGAGGCTCGTGCTCAAACCACTGCCAAATACCAATATATCCGGCCACTTGGCCGTCACCAAAAAATGAGAAGCGGGATGTAAAAAAAGCGGAAATGGGGGTAAATTTGAGGCCGAAAAGGCGAGATTTCCTCGCTAAATCGCCAAGAAATTTAAAAACAAGCTTATTACCGGAAAATCACGCCGATATTCTAGCGGGATTGGAAGCGCTTCGCAATGAAAATAACGCTTCATCTGATCAAAAAAAGCCGAAATGAGTTAAAAAAATAAGATTTTTTTACGACACGGGGTAGAAATCATTGAAAAACTTAAAACAAGCTTAACAGCCAGACAAAAATACCGAAATTGATCCTGAAAAACGACTAGCTCAAAAGGCTGATTTAGGCTTCTTTTTTTTAATTTCCTGCCATCTAACGGCTTTTGCTAACAATTACAGACGAATCTAGACGAAAATTTCCCATAACCTCTATCCATAACCCATAACCCCCAACAAGTTGTTCTTACAAAAAAAGACCTTTGTCGAGAATACGGAATGAATAACTCCGACCCCCGCCTGGCCGGTATACCCACTGTTTTCAAGACAAAAACCCCGCCGGCGAGACGGGAAGAAGAGGAGGATGACAACAAGAAGGGGTTACCGACAAACGATAGAACGGTCACCAGGCTCCGATTCTTTCTTTTCCTAAATACAATCACTGCGGTGCTCTATGAATCAACTAGGCGGAGGGGAAGGGTCGAGAGCAAGTTGTGGTGGAGATCGACACCTACTTTACGTTACCTTACCTAAAATACGGAAAAAGAGCTGGTGGGTTAGCGGGGGGGACTTTTTTCGTCAGGTGCCCTGAATTTCTTTTACGCTCTTGTTCGGAAGAAAGAGTCTAAAAATTGCGAAAATTTGAATTTTGTCCAAAAACTGGTGAAAAATCCTCATTTTTAAAAATAGTTTTATAACTTCTTATAAGCCAAAAACCATTAAAAACTATAAAAACGTTTTCATCTGATTACTATGGAGGTTAGGCGTGGAAGTGCTCCCCCCCGCTAACGAACCAGAACCCGAAAAACTCGGAAGCATGAATTCTGAAGCTAAACAAAAGAAGTCAAAAACTAAAAACACAAAAAAAGCTACGAAAGCTAAATAAAAAGAGGCATTTCCCGCAGATAAACTAAATAAGATAATTTTAAAGGAGAAATTCCGGAAAACCCATTGCCATTACCAAACTAGCGAACTGAAATCAAATATCGGCGGATCAAATGGTGCCACCAATCCTCGCCCCTCCCCGGATTGAATAAACAAATACCGTCAGAGGGCGCAGAAATCAAGAATGAATCGGGTGGATGGCATAGACAACATTTTCTGCGGGGGAGAAGACGTCAACCAATCGGCCCCATTGTCTTCTACGAAAAAGCAGAAGAAGCGCCGATCGGAACGGGGCAAAGAAGGACGGCTTCCCTTCGAACAAAAACAAACAATCCTCACTGGCCCCTCTTTCCACATTGTCCCGGCTATTGGATCACTCGACACCACTCGGAATATGAATTGCGCTAGATGGATGGGTTATGCTTTTTTATAGACAGGAAAAGAGACAAAGGAAAACATCCTAAATGGTAGCAAAACGGCCCAAAAATCTGGAAGTGGCCAACTGGAATCGTTGCAAAACCTAGCGTCCCCGGGTTCTTCATCATTATTACATCTATCCGCATTAAAAACACAAAAAAACGTATAGTTTTCGACGAAAACTGGCCGATTTTCGATCCAGATTCCAACTAAAAAATGCGAATTTTATTTAATGTTATTGTTCAGCTAAAAATAGATAAATTTTGCTACAAACACTAAAAGCTGAAGAAAATAAAGAAACCCCCAGAAACTAGGCCTGATCTGAGCCCAAAAAATTAAATTTCTATTTCTTGGGGCCTAAAACTTCTAAATCAAGTCATGAAACCATCTTGCCAAAAAAAACCTAGTTTACTACCTAAAGTTCCTCAAAAAATTCGAACGAATAAATTCTAGAAACTAGCCTGGAGCTCTTCGCAGAATTTGACCGACGCCACCCAGGAACGAGTGGAGATTCGTGCGTGAAGGTGTGAGAGCCCGCGCTCTCGCTTCTCACACTCCAAAAACACATCCACTGTCGGTCGGCCCTTCATTTTTATCGTCGGCCCCCGAAAGGCGCGAAGAACCAAGTCTGAAACTCTAGAAAAAAACAGGGACAGAGACTCTCCATGGGGTATAGCGACCATCTAGGTCGCTATAGAAGTACTGGGATAGTAGAGCCGCTTAAAAAGCGAAAGCCACGTTTTTTTTCGAAAATTCCAAAAACCCCCACATTAGGCTCTCGAAATAGGCCCCGGCTATTTAAAAAGTAAAAATTGCAAAGTATGGACCCAGTTTTCCCGCAGAAATTAGCAAATCTAGAAGGGGGTTCGGGGTGCGGCTAGAAGAAGCGCGCGAAGGGCGGCGGGAACTTTTGAGGGACACTTCAAGATTGGCCCCACAAACACCCTGAAACAATGGACTGGAGAATATTTGGGAAGAGCGGGCGCGAATCCTAGCAGAACGGAAATGTCATAATTCGAAGTTAGCTTCTTCTTGAAGTGCCAAAATACCGGTATGGCGAGCTAAAAACAGTGATTTGGAGCTGCAGCTTTTCGAAAATGAGCGCAATGTTTTAGCAATTTTCTTAAATTGTAATATCGTACACATAGCGGTTTATTTTGACAAGGAAACCTTCGAATCCCGAAAAGCAAAAGCCAAAAATCTAGGAAATAGCAGAATATAGACAGACATTGTAGGTTATCACAGATGTTACACGCAAAAATCATCGTGGAAAAGAAAAGCACAGCAGTAAATTCACAGAAAAGGATAGATGGAACAAAAGATATCAGAGAAATAATGAATGACTACACAATCGTATGGCAAAATATAGTTAGAAAAAAAAGAGGAAAAGACAGAAATCCGGGTATTTAGTCGTTGAATCGTCACTTGTCTATGAGAAGTTACATTTGTGTTGGGTGGGGCTGGATCGACGGGACGGTTAGATCTAAAAAGATAAATAAAATCAAGAAATAATAAATGATACCATTGAGAACATCGAGCCAACTCGAGGGCAGATCCGGGCTCAGACGGCTTCGTAGCAGCTGAAGCGTCTGAAAAACTCGATTTTTGAGCGCGCCCCCTCATTAAAGGCTTTAAAGGGATACCCAAGGTTTTGGTGGCAAATATATAGTTATGTATTCCGGGCAGTACAAATGACGCGGGAATTTTGTGTGGCAAAGAGACGCCAGTGCCGCACAAAATTCGGACACCTTTCCCTCTTGTGGCGTCCACATCCCACCCAATGGCTTGCCACTATGGCCTAATGGATAGCATCCTGGCCTACAAATCGGGGTACCCGGGTTCGACCCCCGCCCGCGGCATGGTTTTTGCTTTTTGAGCTCCGAAAAGGTTGGGCATCCCTGTTTCCTTTTTCTGCCTATAAATACCTATTAATAACAGTATTTTTATACGGTTTTTATACTAGTAGTTTTAGTAGAAGTAGAAGTTTTAGTAGTTAGAAGTCTCAAAAGATTTTAAAACTTTTGAAACATTCGAAAAATTTTGTGGTCATCTTTCACCCATTCTGAACAAAAAGTCAAAAATTTTTCAAATGTTGATAATTTTATTGGTTTTTATACCTAAAAAGTGCGTCAAATACTATGAGTTTAGATGAATTTATAGGGCCGTACGGAATTATTTGAAAGTTTTATTAGCTTTAGTCCCCTAAAATTTGTAACCATCCAGTACCCTTTATTTCACCTAGTAAAGGATATAACAACAATGAAATACCTTTCTGAAGTCATCTCGTACACCATTCCTGATCCGATCGATGCCATCACCCGGTCGCATCACACCCGTGTACGTTCCCAACAAAATTCGATAAAAGGGCCCCGCATCGAAGGATGGCCCGTGCTTCTTCGCCTCAAGCAGGGCGCAATTCGCCACGATGTTCAGGAACTAAAACGGAAATATAAAATGAAGGCAAAATCGATACCTGGCGAGCCAAGTTGATTTTTGTGGACGGGAGGCTTGGGTCCGAGAGGCGAAGGATTGAGCTAAAAATAGGGATTTATCGGCGAATTTTGCCGAATACAATCGCAGTAATTTATCGTGAAAATTGCTTGCAATTTCTAGAGCCCGAAGCAAAGCGCCGAGAAAGCCAGCCATGCTTCGGGCCAGGCAAAAACGTACCAAACAAGCTTGACGAACGCCTCGATGGCGAGCGCGGGCTGCTGGGGACGAAGAGATCGTTTTGCCTCGACGGTCATGGCGTGGTACTTGATCACGCAAATGTCGATGCAGATGCGGAAGAAGGAGGCGATCATCAAATCCGACGACATCAGCCCGTCCGCGTGGATCTGAAAACATAAAAATTAGTTTTCCGCCAATGCAATACCTCTTGGATGATGTGAGCCAGTGAAGAGTGTGGATTCTGATCGACTTCACCCATTCCACACATGCGAATCCACTCGCGGAACACGCGTTCTACCTGAAAAAAATAAATTCTATGGATTTCCCGATTTCGGATTTATCTCCGTTTTCGAGTTTTCATGTCGTTTTTCCGCCTTTGGTCCGAATTTGGAATTTTTTAGTCGTGCGAAGCTCAAGAAGATATTAATATCCTAAAAATTTACCCTGATAATCAACGCGGAGTAGAGCTTCGGATCGAGACGCGGCATCTCGACCAGTTGATGGCTTTCCGGCTCGCTGACGAACGTTTCTTCGAGCACCTTCATTGCCCATTCCTAAAAACACAGCGTAAAAACCAATTTAAGCTTTACCGGAAATTCCTGTTCACGTTGTCCAGCGCCCAGCGATGCCTCAGCTAGCTGTGGCGCTTCTGGGACCTCGGGCCAAGGGCCTAAATAAAAAATTATACCAAAAAAGCATGAAATACTGACCAGCTTCTCTTATGTGTCGTTTCGCCGACCTTTTCGCCTCGGCAGCGAAGAGCGGATCGCGCAGCAGCTCGGCAAGTTGACACCGCTTGGAAATTGAGTCTAAAAGGGGTTAGGCAGCGTAAAAAAGTTTACTTTTCAAATCCGGCGATTCAGCAGTCGATTTCGGGGCAGATCTTCGATTGGGGGAGAACGTTTCGACGGCCTGCATCTTCAGAAATGGGCAGGATACCTGAAAAAGCACGTATAAAAGGCGTAAAAATGCAAGAAAACGCAGAAAACATCGTAGAAAAGTAAACACAAACACAAGTAAGTACACAAACGCGTAAAAGGCTATAAAGAGTTGTAAAAACCGTGAAATGAGTCTCAATCTTTAAACAACTAAACCAAAAAGCAGCGCGGTGGCTGTGAAAACAGCTTCAGAAAACCTAATTAGCAACCCGGAGGCGATGAATTCCGGATAAAGCCCGAAATTGGATGCAAAACCGCGTATAAAAGAAAGGCGTTCCCGAGAAAAGATATCACTTCTCAAAAAGCGACGATGGCCTACTCAACTGCCGACAAGAGCGCGTTCGTGCCCGTCGACTGTGGACAGGGCGCCAACCCCAAGCCCACCGAGCTCGAGATCGACATCGACGAGGATCTCTTCGGCAAGATCCAGGGCGCGGCTGGCGGTGGAAAGGTATACAAACTTCACAAACTTTTTAGAACCCGAAAAAATGGAAAAATAGTTCTTTTTTTTGTTCTTTTGGTTTGGTTTATCCACGAAAAATGATATTTCCGTACAGCGTCAAAACGTTCCGCGGCGCTCCGTTTTTTGCCACGATTTAGCAAACAGCAGGCTAGAATTGGGCCCGAAAAGCGTAAAAAAGTAGTAAGACTCGTAAAATTCGGTATAAATTAAATTTAAACGATAAATTAGCATATGGATTTTATTCAGGGTTGCTTATAATGTACAAATCAGCTTAAGAAAATCGATAAAAAGCTGAATTCACGTCAAAAACCTTACCATTCAGTCGGTGGCTGCCCCGGCGCCTGCTGCAGCGGGCGGCAAGAAGAAGATCGAGTACAAGAAGGCGTCCGGCTACGTGAAGACGGTCGCAAAGAAGTGATCAACAACATCAGCCCTCCCCCATCTCTCTCTCCTGCCCTCTGGATTAAACCGATCAACCGAACCAACGATAACAACACGCTCTCCTTTTTCAATGCTATTTTCGCTTTTGAATTGTCGTCCTATGCTCGAGTAAATGTCTTTGCATCGCACACAGTGTATCAGATCTTATGGGGCAATTTGGAACACTCTTTGTGGCTTGAAATCAGCGCAAACTAGGGAGCGAGTCATCGTGGTTAAAAGCTAATCGTTTTGCGTGTTTTGGCTGAAAAACAACTTCGCAACGATTTCCGGTGAACTAACCTTATAGGCTTTTGAGACTGTTCTGCGTTCTTTGGAAGCTAGGTGCTGATTTGGTGAATCTATTTACGATGAATCGCATTTCCTGATTTGATGAATCTACCGTGGCATACCTGGATTTTCCTGGCTAAAAACGATTCAATTATTGTCATGTTTCGGAAGCAGGGCAAAATGAGGTCCACGAAAAACAGATTTCGTCGACCGCATTTCTCCCAAATTCAATGCCGCCAAATTTGAGAAGCCTCGAAAAAGGTGCCGTACTTTCTGACGTGGGCCTTATCAAGCCACGGCCGGTTGAGTCATATGACTTCCGCTTTCCCCCTCTCCGTTCCCGTAGATTGGATTGATTGTTTTTGAGCGATCTACAGGCGTTCAACGACGAATGGGGCATTATATTTCATGTCTGAACCCCCGTAAACGACGGCCATCCACAACCAGTGAATGTTACGATGTAGGTTATCTTTTTAGGGCAAATAAAACGAAAGAAAATTTTTTAATAACCTTCAAAATCCAAAAATTCTTGAATCTTTTCCATTTTTAGATTTTGGCCAAAAAGTCAAAAATTAATATAATTTTGAGGAGTTTTGTATCTTAAAATAGCCTAAAATACTATCAAAAGTGGGTGATATGTCGTTATCGCCATGCGGAATTACTGGGATTTCCCCCCCCCCCGCGCTAATAGTCCAGTACCATGTCGATTCAGCCCAAATTCACAGATTTCAGACAAATCTATCGATAAATTTCCTCCGTCTACCGGCACCATTCCATCGACGTCTTCACGAATTTCTCGGCAGTTCAGATCCGAAAACACGATTCCGATACGCGAGGACATGTCGATTTGCATGGCAAATGACACAACAATCGAGGAACCTTTTGGCGCCCTATTATGTCTGGTTCTGCCCGGATTCCACGATTGCAATCAAGTGGTTCGACGGCAACACTTCCTCTGTCGTGCTTATCAAAAGTATCCACACCCAACAATTGCTCTTATCGCATACGACCGTCGATATTACTCGGGTGGACGGGAAAATGCCACATAGAGTCCCAACTGACATGCGAACGCTTCATTTAAATATCGATTTATCAAGATTGGACGGAGCTCCGGATGGGAAAGCGCTCATTTCCTTACTGAATGAGATGAAGCCACAACGTCGGAAATACGAGAACATTACTTTTGACAGCAGCAATATCGAATTGACACTTCCGATTTTGCAGTACGCCAATGAACACGCGGAATATCTTGCTATTAAAAGATTTCCCGATCGAAACTTGTGGTCCGAGATGAAGTTGGACAAATTTTTGGTACAGGACCGGTGGCAAACATACCCGTTGATTCAATCATTTATCGATTTGATGGTGGATGAGTGGAGGAAAGGGAATAGGGAAATTGTAGACATCAAAATAATCGGAGAACCCGGACAGCAACGGCAGGAAGAATATCGACGGGCAATTGATGGGAAACGCCTCATCGCCTCGAATCGTGAACATACCTTTGCGTTGCGAGTAGTATCGTCGTAATTCGCGTGGCTGCGTGTGTATAAATTGTTGCTTTTGCATAAAATAAATACATGTCATAGTACTTTTTACGATTCACATTTCAAAAAACATCATCAACTATAATAATTTTGTTGTGACTTGAAAAGAAAGAAAAAAAGAAATGCATGTTTTTCATCTATCGAGAGAGAGGGTGTGTGAGAGAGAGAGAGAGAGAGAGAAAGAGAGAGAAAGAGAGCTCGACTCAGAATTCTCCTTATCCTCGACGTCCGGAATTTAGGGCGTGATTCATCGGTGCCAAAATAGAACTGTTTTTACGCGTGTTTGGTTGCTAAACTCCGCGGCTTTTATCGAGCTTCCGGTTGAGTGCTTATCAGTGAGTTCCATTCGGGGGCGTCGAAGCTGCATACATTCTTCTCGAACGATGATTATTACTTGACCAAATCGGTTCCGACCAAGGTTTTCTAACGGAATTTTACTTTAAGACTGACGATCGCATCAATTCTAGGGTTTTGCATCCATAACGAATGGGTCAATCATTGGCATGCATCGGACTCACGGAAAATAGGGTAAGTTGAACGTTTTTCACACAAAGCCTAAATTTTTTATTTTAATAGCGGATGTATTGATACGTTGTTTTCATTATTCCTCAGCATAAAAATATAGCAAAATTTGCTAATTTGCTAAAAAATTATATTTTTTACGTCGAATAATAATTTCTGCGATCGCTAGTGTCCAAAACGTCTACATTTTCAGTGGGTTTGAAAGTTTTTATATTTCAAATGTAGCCAAAATTTTCTAAAAAATACAAAACTATTTTATAGTGGAATACTAGGTTACAGGGAGGTTGCAAGTTGTAGGGGTACGAGGAGATATTAAAAATATTCTTTATTACAGCGGAAAAAGGCGATCAATTTCGTCAACCTGCCCATTGTATTCCACGAACGACTCCTCGATTTTATTTGTACGACCGATACGAGGACACGATTCCGATACGCCAGGACATGCAAATTTCTATGGAAAATGACGAAAGAATCGACAAACGAGTACGCCGACTATTTCCTCAAGCTTGGCGGGATTCGACCAATCGTTGTCGCGAATTGCCGATCCTCTATCGAAATGATCGTGATCACCTCTCTACGTACCGCGGCTCTACTTTTATTTGGGATCACCTTAAGCCAGGTTGCGTTGTTTCACGTGACCGAAGATCTAATCCCAAGGGGTCTGCGGGCCCTCGAACTGAACGTCCATTCTGTTGGAGGACATGATGGGAGCTTGATTCCAATTCTCGACGCCATGAGGCCCCAACACCGGAAGTATAGCAGCGTATGCATCTGGCATCGCACAGCCCCAACCAGAGAACTCCTTCATTTCGCGAACAAATACGTGGAATATTTCGAAATTAACAAATTTATCGATCGTCAACTTTGGTCTGAGCTGAAATGCGCCAAATTCAAGCTTCGAGATCATGCTGATGAACTTGAAGAAATTGAGACTTTCATCGCTTACTTGGTGGACGAATGGAAAGAGGGGAAACGAGAGATAGAATGCGTTACGATTGTAGCAGATCCTTTATATAACTACTTTGACCTCGGCCATAATCTCGAGTTTGAAAGGAAGGATGGGCAACGAGTGCGTGTCGGTAACGACGCGATAGAATATCGCGTGGAAAGGATAAAATAAATTTATTTTTATAACACGAAGTGTCCGCACGGACGAACGGTTTTGCCTTCATTTTCGCACGCCAATTTTTTTTGTGCCGTAGTAAGCTCGAATAAATATTTATTGCGGCAAAAATGGCTCACGATTACATTCGGTTCACATTTTGCAACAAATATACACGATAAAATGTGAAGCTTATTTGACGACGAAGCCAGCTGCCTTTTCCTGGCCGAAACAGTGTCCCTTATCACGATTGCACTTTTTCCGAGGGCCACCAAAGCATCGATTTGCCATCGACCGCCCCCCAAGTTCCTAATATTCTCAGAATCTACGCTAATTTAAAAACATCTGTAGTGTAGAGCTAAAAAATTATTCGCATCGGTCCGACTTACGAATCGATCGCAGGTATCTCTCGCAGCTGTCAAAGAAGAAGTGCTTAGAAGTCAAAGATCAATGGGCCAATCTTGCGTTTGTGGTTCGAAGAAGCAGAGAGCCGATTCAAATGACGATTTTCAGGTGCTTAAATTTAAGATAACAGTAACTCAGCAAATATTCATAATTCTGAATTGTACTGACCGTATCCGGTTCTGGTTCGCTAACGGGGGGGGGAATTTTTGTCAATAGCTTCTCTTATCTGAAATCACAATGTGTTCAGCTGTATATAAAACTGTCATATTTTTTGATGCGCTATCGAATGGCGTTAGCAGAAGGTCGGAAAAATATAGAAAATCACGAAAAATAGTTGTTTAGCAACCCCATTTTCCAGGCTATTTTTGTTTTTGTCATAACTTTCTTAAATTAATGTGTTTTGATCTAGAATTACAATTCTTAGTATATTTTTTGATGATCTACCGGGTCGCGATGATGTAGTCCCTAAAAAAATAGGAAACTATTGAAAAATCTATGACATTAACCCCCCCGCCAACGAACCAGAACCCCCGTCTCCGATCAAATACCAATATTCCAGACAACCTCAACGGTCGATTTTCTCGAACTACCCACTATAGTCCATCGACGGCTTCTGGAATTTGTGAGTACGACCGATCCGAAGACACGATTCCGATACGCTAGAACATGTCAATTTCTATGGAAAATGACAGAAGATTCGACAAATAACTGGGCCGACTATGAAGTGGCGTTCGAGGATTCCTACGCCCGGATCCGTTACGAGAAGCCGTGTATGCCAATTGCGGTCCATATCTATGAATGGATCGGTCATCCAAGGACACAGAAATTGCTCTTATGTAGAACCACAGTGAATGAAGCGAAAATACCTCTACTGCCAGTAGATGGCATCCCAGACGGAATGCGAGCTCTCAATTTGCAAACAATCAAATTTGCCGGTGGTGATGCTGAGAAAATAGCTCTTCTCGAATCGATGAAGCCGCTCAATCAAAAATATGAGTACGTCTGGTTCAAGCGGGATTTTAATCCGCCAAGTCTCGAACTTTTGCACTATGCAAACGCTCATGTCAAGGCGATACGGTTCGATACCCTTATCGATCCGGAACTCTGGTCAGAGCTGAAGTGTTCGAAATTTACGGTGATTGTCAGAAAGGAGAATAATCACCGAGCCCAGCCATATATCGATCATCTAGTAGCCGAATGGAAATCCGGGGAGCGCGAAATTGAGGAGATTAAAATTGTTGTTGATTCGAACCAAGCTAGAAATGAGGACCATCGACGGGAAATTGACAGCCAAATTCTTCGAATCAACCACCAATGTACCTATTTTCTTTTGCGTAAAGTGGCGTTGTGATAAAACTATTAATGTATTTTATTTCCTAGCTAAGTAAAGGACATTGGCAATGTAAGACAGGGGTTTGGCTTGGATATTCGAGAATCCGGCGTCGAGCAGAAGACGAGAAGCTTTAGGGCGGCCCCACATCGTTCCAAGGCCCAGTGCGTCTAAATTTAATAATTCTTAATGTTCTATAAAAGTTTTTAAACCTTTTTAACATGCAAAAAAATATTAAAAACGTTGAAGATACACTAAAAAATGCTGAAAATAATTCTAGGTACGTAAAGGCTAAATAGCTTCTGCACGACCCCCGCTAAGAGCCCAGTCCCAATTTACAGCGTTACCTGGCGAATTACTGGCCACCGGAAGGCAGTGGAAAAGTGAGGAGCCGTAGAACATTGCCGCACGCAGACTGTCTTTTTCTTTGTCCTAAAATTGGCATCTTAGATCGAAAAAGAAATTGGCTTTTGAATTTAAAACATTAACAACATATCGAGTTTAAAATGACTGACCTCCTTCGTATTCCCAGTACCATCAATTTCAACAACCGCCAAAACACCGCCAGGTTTCAGTACGCGATACGCTTCTCGAACGGACTAGAATAAAAATGTCTGTACTTTTCCATGACACCTTACCAAATCGGGCCTCATCTGATCGTGACACGAGTCGAACAGGGTCACCAACTCGAATTTCTCGCCCCAGTCTTTCGGTAGCGCTTCCGCGTAGTGTTTGGAAAAGTTCTAAAATCTCTAGATTAGCAGTCCTAGACTGATTTACTGTGTTTTTCAGGCCATCTTTTTCAGCATGATCCACGGCGATTTTCAGGGCATTTTCCGAAATGTCAATTCCATAGAAATTTGACTTGGGAAAGTGGCGGGCTGAAAAAAACTGGATTTATTGACTTTAAGTTTTTCAAACATTTTAGAAAAGAGTAATTTACTTGCTCGCTGAATGACCAACCCATCAAAAGTGAGTGAAAACCGCTGCCACAGCCCACATCAAGCGCCGAGATCCCGTTCGCAAGAGCCTCCTAAATTCCTGAAGTCTAAACTCAGCGAAAAACGTACGGTCATCCCCATATCCGGGACAATATTCGGAATTAAATGCTTCCCGTATAACGCTTTTGTATAGACATCACGGCATTTATAATATTTATCAAATTGCGCGTAATCCAGGCCTGAAGTTCTTTCTAGAAACTTTCTGAAACTCGACTGACCTAGTTTTGGCGATTCGATCCGCATCAATTCAGCCAGCTGCTCGAAAACCCCGCCAAACGTGGTGATATACGACATTCGAGCGTATGGGCTGCATGGTATTTCGATAAGATCCTGGAAAATATGATTTTTGAGTAGTGAAACCAGGATTTTATCTTACCTTCCGCTTCTCAGCATCTATCCAAAACCTTTCCTCGTCATTCACTTCGATTATATCCGCGGTGGCCATCGTTGAAAGCCATTCTTTTACGTATCTACAAAGGAGACCTTCTTATAAAAAGTTTTTTGTTAAAAAAATTCTTGAAAACCTTCTTTTAATTGCCTTTTCAAAAAAAAACCCCAAAAACAAAATTTTGTGAATTTATTCCTATGTGAAAACATGCGTTATTTTTCAACAAATGATACAAATAAATACCGACCTTTCCTTGCATGAAGCGGCTTCCGCGACCACTTTAGCCGATGCCGGATTCCCCGGGGAGGATACCCTATCCAAAGCCTGAATTTTTAAAGCTATTTCCGAGGTTATTTACCTGTAAAAGTCCAAGTTTCTCGCCCAAAGCCACAGCCAGTGAGACCATTCCACCCGTGCAATAAAACTAAAATAATTAACAGATGAATGATATATTGGTTGTAAAGTTGTTACCTGCAGCTTTTCCTTGAACTCCATGTTTGCGGCCATATTCCTGGGAATTTAGTGGAGTTTGCGCCGGAAAAATGGCGAGTGCGTTTTGGGGGGAACGGCGGGTGGGTAAAAGGGCGAGGGAAGGATAGATAATCGATAGTTGCAGACACAACACCAATAGAACAGCTGAGAGCAACGTTTTGATAGACAGTGATAAACAAGAGTTTTGATAAGACGTCTGGTTAAATCAAAAGAATTGGCGAGAAGCAGTCACAAAAAAGATGTACACGTCAAAAGTCACAGACTTTGGTTCTGGGCTGTTAGCGGGGGGACTTTTGGTTTTGCCACATACACCCTGTCCCTGTTGAGGATATATTATGTATTTTCATGGTGTTTTTGGTAGTTTTTAATTGCTGAAAAGACATAAAAGTATTTTAAAAATTTTGTAATTGTAAATGTTGATCTTTTTGGGGATTTTTCATCTAAGCAATAACATCCAAAAATAGCACCTTAAAGGGACCATTCTCAGGTTTAAATATGCGCAAGCGTCGGCGGTCGATTTCCCGGTTGTGTTCGGCATTCTGCATCACATCAACTGCGGTGAAAATGGCGATTCTTTTGATTTCTCGTTGCCCCGATTTCCACTCCCCGACCAGCAGCTCGACATATGGTTCTACTTGGTGCTCATGTCCCGCTCTGAAGGAGACGCTAAAACTTTGGCATTTCATTTCAGGCGTTGTCTTTGGGTCAAACCATGCCCACCAATTCAATTGTTCGACGTTGTTGCTCAGGTATTGGATCAACTCGAGCGTCACAGTCCTCCCCGCATTGCCAATATTGACTTGTTGATATTTCTGCTCAAGTGGCTTCATCTCCTCAAGTCGAGCGATTCGAGCAGAATTATCTTCTGGAATTCTTATCATGTCTAGCTCGAATGTTCGCATTCCGGATGGTATTCGCGCTGGAAATTCGACAATGCGGTCATGGATACAGTAGTTCCAGATAGAAGCAGCGTCATGGTAGATGGACTGTCAATCCGATCCCATTCAGTGAGGTCAGATGGCGGCTGAGCGGGCGAAATCTCCGTAAATGTCTTATGTAATCTAACAGCATAGTTCGACCAATTATTCTTCGATTCTTCCGTCTTGTTCCATAGGAATCGACACGAGCGGGCATATCGTAATCGTGTCTTCGGATCTTCCGTGGCCATAAACTTCAGAAGGCGTTCGTGGAAAACGACGGGTAGTTTCAGGAAATCTGACGTCAAGGGCGTCTGAAAAGGGATAAACAGCGATATCTAATAGATAAGTAGATAGTTAAGAGGCTTCACACTATGGACTCGTTGGTTATGCTATTGATTGGGCCGTGTCCCAACACTTTCATTACCGCAATAGAGTCGTCTGCCATTCTGCTGGCCATTTCGAGCCCGTTGTCTTCGACAGCCACGCAACAATCTTCCCTTCCTAGTTACGAGAATGTCGAATAAAATGGTGACCTTAGTCAAAAATTATGACGAAGAAGGGGTCTCGCCAAAGCGTCGGAGTCTGTGAATCAGCTGGAAAACCGGGAACGAAGATAAGAGCGCCCATTTTTCGGGGTTTCAGAGAAATTGGCTGATAGCGACGGCTTAAACGATATAGCGTCATTTTGGGTGAGCACATCGCTAAACGGATTAAAAATAATAAGTAATAGCAGTCATGGTGTAACAGCCAAGACTCTGGTTTGGAAATGTGCACGGGATCCCGCGATTTACCCGTGGGACTCGACGTTTTACCCGCGGGATCCCGTGCGATCCCGTGCGCAAAATTCGGGATTCCGCGGGATCCCACGGGATCCCGTGCGCAAAATGCGGGATCCCACGGGATCCCACGGGATCCCGTGCGCAGAACAGGGGATCCCGTACGCCGAACAGGGGATCCCGTGTGTAAATGTAGGGATTCGATGGGATCGCGTTGGTTTGTTTTATTTTTAATTAGCTTGTATTCCAGCTCTTTCCTATTGGATTTAGGTTCTTTACGCTATGTACTTGTAAAACAAGCTTGAAGATATATAAATTACTTTATTGCTGCAAAAATCTCATGAAAAAGAGGCAGAAACAAGTAGGATCGGTTGGTTCACAATAAAATGTAGTTGCATTAGGAAAGTCAAAGGAAGCTTTGAAGTTTTCGTAGTGGCCGAGAGGATCGTAGAGACGCCCAGTAGCTTGTTTCATAGAATTAGAATTCAATGATTACTAGCGTTGTGTCGACGAAATCCAAATCAACTATTCCATCATTTCCGTTCACCACCTGGAGTTATTGGTCCTTGTCGCAGCACATCAACCAGATTATTAACTCAGAATCCAAAATCAAAAAAGAACAATCAATCTATCCGTCCGCCAAAAGCAGTCATTGAAGGAATCCACATACCTGGTGACCTCCTCATGCCGTCGGCGTCGTACATAGTATTTTGTTTTAACTGCTACATCTACATGCGTTAAAATAAAAAATAATAAGAATGCTTTCGATCGATCGTGCTTGGAGATTTCGTGTACAAACTACAACCGCGCGCACGGGATCCCGTGATTTGGGTGCGGGATCCCGCGGGATCCCGTGCGTAGACTCGGCCCGCGGATGCCCACGGGATCCCGTCATCTGCGCGGGGGATCCCGCGGGATCCCGCGCCCAAATCACGGGATCCCCTGCGCAAATTCGGCTCGCGGGATCCCGTGCGTAAAACGCGGGATTACGCGGGGGATTTCATGCGATCCCGTGCACAAACGTGGGATTTTACGGGATCCCGTGCACATTTCCAGACCAGAGGATACTAAGCCCCAATTCTTAACAGCTGGATGCAATATCCGCGACAGTAGTCACGGGCACACAGGACTTGGCCGCCAATTTCCCGACGGTCTTCTTCGTTCCGCACCGGGACCCAGTCAAGAAAAATTCGAATTTCTTCAATTTCTCGCTCCCCCGAGTTCCACTCCTTCACCCGTTTGTCGAGATACGACCTTACTAAGGGTCATTCTTCCTCTTTGATGGATACGGTAAGTTTCGGGGATTTCAGTTCGGACCAGCGGGATGATAGATTAATGTATCCGGTTATTCTCAAAGTTTCGACGTTATTGTTGAGGTAGTCGATGAGCTGGGGGGTCGGCGAAGTCGGAAAATCCACCCAAAGACGAACGTCTCTGTATTTATGATGAGATGGTCTCGGCTTTTCGATGAGAGCGATTTGTGCCGGCTCCCCTCCTTCAGAAACTGCCTTTTGCAAATCGAATGTCCGCATGCCAAACGGCGGTTCGTGTGCTCGACATGGCGAGATATCTGTCGAATATACCGTTGTTCCAGAGAGCAGTAATCTCAGGGTACGTGAACTCTCGATGCGTACCCTCTTGCTGACATCTGGATTTTGGGATGGTACTAGCCCGTCGGACGAGTGGGATGAAATCGGATTCGTCCTTTGGCTGCAATAAAAAATTAGTGTGGGTCTCGATGTTAGACGGAGAAATCTACAGGGTGGGTAAGAAAAAGCCAACTTTGCGCCATATTATCTCGCGAACGCTAGAGAATCGAAGGTACGTTACCATGCCAGAATGCTTAAATATGCTGGGTATGAAGATTTAACACAAGTTGATTTTTTCGATTTTTGGCGACGTACCCATACAAATGACACCCGAAAAATGTGCGTTCCGGCAAAACTTCGATTGCATTTTTTTTGGATTGCTGGTGGTCAAACACTTCCAATTTTTACAATGTGGGTACCTAAGGACTGCCCCTACGCACATCTGGAATTTTGGAATTTTCGAAGGTCTGGTTGGCAAGTTATAACATGCTCAAATTTAATATGGAGAAATTTCGTAAATTTCGTATATTACAAAAACCCATGGTGGAAACCTCAAAATAAGCTGTTTTAGCATGTCTATGGGCTCGATACACTTGCACAAAAACATCAAAGAATTTTTTCAGATTCACGAATTTTTGAGTTTTTCGACGACCCCCTGGTCATGGATTTTTTCGAGGTGACGAAACTGAACTTTGAAAAAATATTCCTAAAGTTCCGAATAGAACCTAGGTGTTTTCTTTGCTTGGCTGTGTATGGCTGGGGTCCATCTATCATGTACACAATTTCTAGCTATCGTACCCCTTTGGAAGGTTGCGTTTTAGCGCCTCCAAAACGGTTGGTTCTTGCTATTCCGCAGACCTTCATGCCAGTTTATAAAATTCATTTGCGCGGCTAAAATTATTGTCATAATTTTATTTAATACTACTTAATGGGCGCGTTTTAAGATTATATTTACAAATTTATTGGGCCATCCAATCTCTCAAAAGAAATTCATGAAGAGCCCAAATATACCCGAATTCGAGGCGACGTAAAAAAATTCTCGAGGGTTTAGTAGCCCCGACTTTTCTGGCACAGACCAAGCTTGGATAGTCAACTAAAACGCATGGAAATACCAACCCTTTTCATGGCAAACGAATTTAGAAGATCGCCCCAAAGTCGGCTTTTCAAAAACGTTATTTTCGGGTTTGAAATCAAAATCAACCATTAACTTCATCCAGATCATTCCAGAATTTTGCTTTCATACACTGTTCAATGTGTGCTTTAATTGTATCCACCAAACCCCGGTGCCTTTTTCATTTTCAAAAATTCGATTTTCGGCCCGGGCCCTCGGGTCCAAAATTGGCCCCGAGGAGAGTTTTCCACTTTCCCTGATAACTTTGTCATTTGCCCCAGAAAGTAAGTCATTTTTTGCCTGCGTTCTCTTAATCACCCCGCGATCATTCTAAAGATGAAAAGTTGGCACTTTATGGAATTTTGTCTTGGCATGCTAAAACGCGCTCCAGGCGGGTTACTGTAGAAAACAGAAAATCGCCGTTTTCTCGTTCTTTTCATCATAGAAACGTTTCGATCTTTCAGAAAAACAAATAATAGTTGTTTTTGGTCCCATGCAACAAAATATTTAGAAATTTCGGTGGCTAAATTCAAAAATAAGTTTTTTGGATATTTTGGGAATGGGTATGGCTGGAAACTCTTATCGAAGAACCAATTTGGATTCTTGAAAGCTCGCTCGACAACTGCCCAGTTGCTAGTTCATCAGCACAATCTCTTAATAGCCGATCAGAAAGGACTTTGCTCTGATGTTTGCTATATCGACTTCGCGAAGGCATTCGATACCGTCTGCCATTCCCGGCTACTCCGAAAACTTTCCACCTACGGAATTGCGGACCCACTTCTTGGCTGGATACAAAACTGGCTGGTGGGTCGTTCACAAATCGTTCGAGTTGGTGATTCATACTCTATTCCTGCGCCAGTACTGTCTGGTGTTCCACAAGGATCCGTCCTCGGCCCCCTACTTTTTATTCTATACATAAACGACCTAAATGATCCCCAATATCTACCGAACGGCTTACTCTTTGCGGACGATCTAAAGCTAATCTCCCATTTTTCCAACACTAGCCCATCTGATATGTCTGCTCAGCTGCTTAAACTCGAGTCCTGGGTCTCGGAAAATCAGCTGACTCTCGCTGCCCCAAAGTGCTCTTCTGTACACTATGGCAGAAGAAATCCGAAGAACACTTATTCGCTAAATGGTAGCCCGCTCCCACAATCAAAATGCATTCGTGATCTGGGTGTCCTGCTATGCGATGACTTCAGCTGCTCGCCAAATGTGGTAGAGGTGACGAAAAAAGCAGCTCGCTGCTCCTTTCTTATTTTCAAAATTTTTCGTAGTAAAATTCCAAATTTGTATATAAAAGCATTTCTAGTTTATATCAGGCCCAGGGACGTAGCGTAATACAGGCCCCGGGGGCCCGGGCCCCCCGAAATCGGCCGGGGCCCGAAAATTTCATAAGGGGGGACCCTTATGATTTTTATTTTCTCAAAAATTTTGCTGCCTGCGGCGCTAATTTTTAATTTTTTTTACGGCTATTTGTAGAGCTATGCAACCTTTTTTGCAAAAATTTTTGCCTGCGGCGCTATTTTTTCGGCAATGTTTTGAGTTTTTTGGAAAAAATTTTTGGGGGCCCCCCCCCGAAATTTTTTTCTGGCTACGCCCCTGATCAGGCCTATAATCGAATATGCCTCAGTAGTTTCATCCCCTTGGCTCAGAAAAGATCAGATTGCTCTAGAATCAATTCAGAAAGACTTCGCTCGACGTGTATGCTACCGGTGCCAAGTCCCGTACGTCTCCTATCGTTCGGCATGCACTCAATTCAATCTCGTACCATTGAACAATAGGAGGCTGACCGCGGATTTTCTTTTTCTATTTAACCTCCACAAGATTCCTTCTAATATTTCTGAAAATACTTTCTTCTCTGCTGCCCCTTCTCGAACTCGTGGGCTTAAAACCAAAATTAGTCCTATTCTGGCTCCAAAAACCTCTGTGTCAAAAGCTTTCTTCTCCACTCGCGTAGCTGCTCTCTGGAATTCTTTTCCCCAAACTGCCATTGACAGCCCGTCTAAGAAAGCCTTCAAAAATCATCTTTCCCGCCTTATCCCCGTCTCCTATCTACTGTGATCGTGTTCTCATCAATCTAGTCTCCTATTCCATTCCCCTCTTCCACATCTTCAAATCTTATTAATCGTAATTTCCCTTTATTTATCTATCCCATCCAGGCCGTAAGGGGGCTAGGGGCGAGCCGCCCCCGAATCGGCCGAAGGCAAAGTTCATAAGGGGGACCCTTATGATTTCATTCCAAAATTTTTGCCTGCGGCGTGTTTTTGTCTATTTTTACACTAGTTTTAGTGTTATAAACCTTCTGTTTTCAAAAATTTTGCCTGCGGCGCTCTAGTTTTAGTCATATTAGTGAAACATTTTTGGGGTCGCCCCCGAAATTTGGGTTTGTTACGGCCCTATCCCATCCATCACCCTATTTACGCTCGATTCCTCATACTGTAAGCGTTGACTTTGTTAACCTTGTGTGAGAATAAATAAATAAAAAATAAATAACTTCGCGATATTTTGCCCATAGGTGACCCTTACGAGTGTTTATCAATGAAAAAGATTTAAGCAAAATCGCAGCTTACGATAACAAGGAAAACGCGAAAAACAAAAACTACAGTATCCCTCTGGGGCACTTTTTAGCAAACAATATTAAAATACCATAGAATCAGGTAAATTTGGTGTTCACCTAAGGATTATCATGTGGAGACACCATTTGCAAAAGATCAGCCATGGGCAGCGAATTTGAAGCGAGTTACAAATTAAAAGGCAAAAAGCCGCAAAATAGTGAAATTTGTTTTGCTTGTAAAAAAAGAACTAGAGCTTGAAAAATTCTAAGAATTGGGGATTCCCTTTCTAAAAATATCAGCTATTTTTAGCCCAAAAACCAGAATTTTCCCACCACCCAATCAAGAACGCACAATTTTCGGTCGTAACCGGCGTCAATAGTACAGTTGCGTACTCAAAAATCGAAAAATCAAGTTGTGTTTTATTTCTTTCCAGGCCGAGAAAATGGTTTTCAGCCATCAACCCACCATGAATTCATTAAGATTCTCGAGATAATCGAGCCCTAACCTGTTGTTTTTTTTGGGCCACCCTGTAGAGGAGAGGAAGGGGTGGATGGGGCCTAACCGGGATCATATTCCGGGGGTTCATTATCAGAACATAGTATATTAGGTTGGAACATAAGTCGTTGCGTTTTTTCAAAGCGCGCTGTTGCGCCTCGGTAAAAGTTTTATAAGTAGTGTTATATACCATTCGAAAGGGCATGAATGCCTCTACCCGAGGATGTCTTTAACTTATTTTTGCGTATAATATGCGTTGAGTTACACCTCTTTGAAGTTGGCACCAAATTGACCCCGAGAAAAACGCCCACCTGTATTTCACCAGATTTATAGCATCTTATGGCCAAAAATAAATTGATCGATGCACCTAATTTGCTTATTTCAGCGTTTGCTACCTATGTTTTTAATGTCCCCCCGAGGGACCGCATGATTTGAAAGTTATTGGCCTTTGAAGTGGGCAAGCGCAGGGCGGCTTTTTTGAAGGAAAGTAACGTCGAAGCAATGAGACGTCGGAATCGAGTTTGGTTGTATTTCTCAGAACTCTGTTTTGCGAAGCAGCCTTTCTCATTCAATTTTTGTCATTTTGGAAATGGATTACTGAATTGGTTGGCTTTTCCTCACCAATTTCGGTTCAAAATCCTTGCGAAATTATCAAATGAGGTTTCCATAAATGAATAGCTTGCTTTATGGGAATTTCCTGTGCTAAACCAATAAATTAAGATCTTCTACCACCTCACACACTTTAAAAAGTTAAATAAGCCTTTGATGTGTCCGGAGCAGGCCGTCAAATACCCGGTTGTTGGCGGTTTTTCTCGTGGTCAATTTGGTGCCAACTTCAAAGAGGTGTAACTCGACGCATATAATACACAAAAATAAGTTAAAGACATCCTCGGGTAGAGGAATTCATGCCCTTTCGGATGGTATATAAACTAGTGAAACGTAAAGCAGAGCGCGAACATGGATTTCATCTCAACACGGAACAGGAATCAACGCTGAAAGCCGTGTACCAGAATTCGGCCTTCCCCCCCGATTAAAGGTCGAAAGTCAAAATGTGTGCGCGCGGGAATCGAACCTATTGGCAAGAAACAAAAGGCTTATTGCCAAGAAGGGTGCCACGACATTTGCGGCCCGACACTTTCGGCCCGACATTTGCGGCCGCGACACTTGCGCCCGACATTTGCGGCCCGAAAATTGCGGACCAAAGCTGTAGTTAATTACCCAAAACTGAAGCTTTTAACCGCCCGGAAGGCTAGTTTTTTGAACGGGGTTTGAGCGCCTGTCTCCTGGTCTTGACCTAAAAATAAGGCTTCGTGCCACTGGAGGCCTAGTCGCTTCGGATGGGTGCGAGCTCGTACAGGGTTTCGAAATCGGGGCGCCCGAGGCGCGCGTAGCGGCCAGGCGCCCCGATTTCGAAAGAGTGGAGCGGCAGCCCATCCGAAGCGACGGCCCGCCTTGCCTGAAAATGCTTTAGACTCTTACTAACCTTCTTTTTAATTTTATATTGGAAAAAAACGAGCTTAATAGGACGGGCCGCAAATGTCGGGCGCAAGTGTCGGGCCGCAAATTTCGGGCCGCAAATGTCGCGTCCGCAAGTGTCGGGCGCAAGTGACGGGCCGCAAATGTCGGGGAGCCCCGTGAAGACCCAGAAAATAGATTTCCTTGCGAAAAAACGTAAGACCTTTTGAGTGAAACCGAATACTTCTTGGGGGCGAAAACGACGTTTCGAGTTTCGCATCAAACATAATTTGCCATAAAACCCGTTTGAAGTGTCTGGAGAAGCGCTATTCTGGTTTTGTCAATGTTATCTTTTCATTTTCATCGTCCGATATAAGGTACGAGCTACTGGGCTTTTGCTAAAACTATCCAATGTAAAAATGTGTAAATTTATCGACTCGAGTGATTGAGGCAATATTTATCCAGAACCGAATATGAATTTGCGATACTCGACATTAGTATGATATTCCCATAAAGTGGTAGAATCGGGCCGCGCGATACTGATGGATCGGAAGCGCGGAGAAAATCTAACAATCATCGCCTCGCCATCGTTCCGGCGCACGCGATAATAAGTGTTGTCTTCCATCGCGACGTAGAGTTTCGGATGTCGCGTAAAGAAGACCGGGTGGATGGGGTTCCATACCGTTTGGTAATTCTTGAGCTCTATACACGGGCTAATCGGCCGTTCGCCACCGAGCCATTCCCGGATTAGCACTTCAGCATTTGCCGCCAGAGATTCTCCGGAATCCATGGGCGCATCAAGGATCATGTGTGGCACCTTCAGATGTATGTATTCCGATAGGGGGGCGCAGAGTGTGACCCTTAACGTATCCGTCGATGCATTCAGAAAATCCAGCGTTTCTCTGGATGGTGGAAATTGTCGAAGAGCAGAGACCCATTTATATTTCCCGAACAACGGCTTATGACGTTTGAGATACGGCAATAAATCGTAAGGTTCGGATCTGTTCAGATTCAGCCACAGCTTTCGGCAACGAATATTGATTTCTTCATGAGGGAGGATGTCGGGGTTGAACCCGTCAACAGTTGAATTATGGAAAAGCAACTGCATGGCTTTGTAGTTATTGGGCAGCGGCCCAGGACTAGGGTGTAGCCAGAACTCGACGTCTCCTTTTCTCGCGCGATGCATAATATCGCATTCCCACCGTTTGTTGGGGCATCTCTTAGCCAGCTGTAGCATCGATTTGCTTGAAATGGCCGTTTTGAAGAAGCTTCGCAAATCCATGTAGCGCAGGATTTCGAATTGATTTTCGAGTGGGAGGACGCCGAAGTCGAATGACATCTGAAAATGGCGAAAATGGTTTTTGTCGTAAATAGAACAAAAATCGAGGTCTCGAATATGTCAGTGACAGCGGTAGAGAATGAGTTAGGGCGTTAGAGAGGAGAGATAGAGAGTGAGAGGGAGGCAGAGAGACAAAGAGAGAGAGAGAGAGAGAGAGAGAGAGAGAGAGAGAGAGAGAGAATGTGAGAGAGAGATATCGGGTGGCAATTAAAAGCACAGCTAAAGTCAAAAGTGGAACTGAAGGAAGGGGCGTTACTGAAAACTAGGAAATAAATAAGGAACCGAAACCAAGAAGTGTCTGAATGAATCTCTTCAGGATCTTCAGATGAATTCGAATGCGTATCTTGTAGTCCGTAGTAGGCATCTGCTGAAATTGCATCTGCGTCGGGGTGACACTAATGCCAGCGGAGGGACGGCATCTGCCTGACCTCCGGCAAATTTTTACGGATACTACGTCGAGTCAATATCGTCAACCCACCCAAAATGTTGTCGATCGTTTGGAAGGTATATTTGCTAATATAGCGGTTCCGTTTGCAGGCGTTGCGGACTCGGAAACTGTCCATCAGCGAGAAATCGAGACGCGTCCGGTTCCCCGTGCGGCAGATCTTAAAAGGCCGTCCGCCAGCTACCCGACCTGCCCCCATTATGGCTTGGCACAGTTTTTTTCGACCCCATTTTTTTGCTGCCATCGGAAAGAGCATGTTCGAATTAGGAGGGCTGCATAGTTTTGAAAGTTCAAAAAGTTTGTTTTTATGCTTTAAATGGGTGTTAAAGTTGCCGACCACGAAAAACTATCTTGGAAGTTACTGAATAGAATTGCCTGAAACTTTCAGAATACACCTATTTTGGGACCGGGATCATTTCTCTAATACATTGCGAAGCCTAAAAATGACCGGAACATGGTTAAATAGCGTACTAGAAACAGTTTTTCGAGATTTGCGGCTATGCGGGCGATCGAGCGCCACTCATACTTGGTAGGAAAAGATGCGCGACATTTTTCTGCGTCGAATGACGTGTCCATTATGCGGCGCTCGGTCGCCCGCATATCTTAAAAATCGCGATTATTGCGCCCAAAATGACGATTTTTAGTCGAAATCTGGGGCGGGCAGGGTCAGAGAGTGCGGCAAGCGCAGAGGACAGAGACGGCTAGGGTGGTCAAGTTGCGGGCTCTCTGGCAGCACCCGACCCGCTCCCCCAGGGCTACTGTCTGCCTGTCTGGACCCTCCACTTCGCGCGCACTCTCTCGCCTGTTTCGCCTCCGAAAACCCGCAAAAATCGCCAGTTTCGGCGTAATAATCGCGTTTTTTAAGATATGCGGGCGACCGAGCGCCGCATATTGAACACGTCATTCGACGCAGAAAAATGTCGCGCATCTTTTCCTACCAAGTATGAGTGGCGCTCGATCGCCCGCATAGCCGCAAATCCCGAAAAACTGTTTCTAGTACGCTATTTAACCATGTTCCGGTCGTTTTCAGGCTTCGCAATGTATTAGAGAAATGATCCCCGTCCCAAGATAGGTGTATTCTGAAAGTTTCAGTCAATTCTATTCAGTAACTTCCAAGATAGTTTTTCGTGGTCGGCAACTTTTAGGCCCATTTAAACCATAAAAATTAACTTTTTGAACTTTCAAAATTATGCAGCCCTACTAATTCGAACATGCTCTTTCCGATGGCATCAAAAAAATGGGGTCGAAAAAAACTGTGCCAAGCCTTGTTCGGGTCCCTCGCGAACGGCCTTTTAAATCACTTTAAATGGGACAGAAAGCTTATAAATCGCCCTCTTATTTCCCCCTAGGCCTAGACAGCCACCCGATACACCAAATAACGCATTCAGTCTCTTTTCAGCTTTTTCTTTTTCGTCATTTGGTGCATTGCGTAGTTGTCTAGACCTAGTGGATGGCAGCGGTCGATTCTGTCAATTTCACGCCCGTTTAGACGCAGGATTTTGAGGCCAAACGGCTATTTTCAGGTAGCGGTATCGAGGGCAAGATATTACTCTATAAGGTTTCACTCAATCAACAGGCCATGTTCTGGTTTCAGTGCAGTGCAGTGTCAGTGCGGTAAGTTTTGGCGATTTTTTTTAAAGTTTTTAACACAGCAAACACAGTTTGTTTTTGTAGTTCTAGTAAATTAAATTTCAAAGTTTGCTATCACTCTTAATCGTTTTAGAAGACTAATATATAACACGACGATCTAAATATGCCACACCGAAACTTCCGGATACCGGAAAAATATCGATACGGTAGGTTTTAAACAGATAGGGAGAGCGAGAAAGAGAGGGTGAGAGTGCGAGAGAGAGAGAGAGAGAGAAAGAGAGAGAGAGAACAAGAGATATCCCTAGTCCTGGCTATCTCCAAGCCCAATATAAATAGCCTCAGGGCATCACCACACAATGCCTGGGGCAGTTTTTCAGATGTGACAAGCTTGGCGCGTGAATATGATGGGTTACTGTCAGCGCGCTAAATGATACATCAATCGATGCAGAACGTTCTTGCGCATCTTTCTATGCTATTTATAGCGCGCAGCCAACAACTCTTCACAACGAAAATCTCTTAGGCTAAAAAAAGTCTTTTTAAAAAAGGGCTTTTGGTTTACGAAAAAAGAGACGAATTCTCGTGGCCACAAAAAGTGCTAAATTCCTTTCAAACTCTGAAAAATGCCAAAAAATGGGGGAACAACAAAAAGTTGCTGGCTAATTAACATCTAAATAAACTTGGGACTGTTTTAGATTACAGGTCAGGCCTCCAGATTAATTTCAAGAAAGTGTAAATAGATCATAATACAGAAATTTTTGCAAGCCGAAATGGCTAAAAACTAGAGCTGTCCCTTTTAATAAGGTGCCAGCAACTTTTGGTTGATCCCACATTTTGTGGCATTTTTCAGAGTTTGAAAGGAATTTAGCACTTTTTGTGGCCACGAGAATTCGTCTCTTTTTTCGTAAACCAAAAGCCCTTTTTTAAAAAGACTCTTTTTAGCCTAAGAGAGAATTTCGCCCTTTTTGCCTCAATCTTGTTGTTAAGATCATAAAATAAGCCAGGGGATATTTATTAAGATAAAACCTTGTACGCAATACTTCAAAAAAATTTGCCTGCGGCGCTTTGTAACGGTACTAAAAACCTTAACGATGCACGCCAATCGGCAAAAACAATGTTGCGGGCGGGGTTCGAACTCGGGAGCCAAGTCTTCCCAGTACAGCGTGCTAACCACTAGGCCAACGGGGAGACTGGAGTCCTGCCTTGGGGAACCTAGACCCGCCCGCCCTGACCCGGGACTGGGGCCGCGAAAGGGGAGGGCGGCGCCCCGTATGGCGAAGGTTTAAAGTTATAATATCTCAGAGAAGAAGCATTCTTTCGATGCAATTTCTTCTTTACTTTTTCCGGCAATGTTTAATGCATATTTCAGCAAGATTTCAGCCCAAACGGACATCACTAACCCTTGTTTTGGCCGCTTTTTAGCTTCTAAACTTAAAAATTAAATATAAATTTTTTAAAAGCCTATTTTGAAAAAAACGCTTCTTCCTCACCTTCATTTACATCAAGTCGATATATGTGGAAAATTTCAGCCCAAACGGACCATGGGAAGGCACTTTTTGACGACTACAAAGGTTTTGCGTACATACAGACATACAAACGCAGACCCCCCCTCGAAACGCAATTTAAATCGGCTGTTAAAATTCGAAATTTAACTTTTTTTCAATTTTTAAAAGCTTATAGTATGCAAAAAGTGTCGCCGGTTCCGATGGTGTATTCAGTTTTGCGATCCGATGCATGGTTCTTTTTTAAATCCGGAAAAGGACCCCAAAAGAGTCGTATGGGGGGGTACCTCAAACCAAAAGGGGTTAGCGGGCTACGCCCGCTACCCCCGATCTCCAAAAACTGTTTTGTGTACGCGAGATTCCTATGTGCCGGTCATTTTCACGCTTTGTGATGTATTAGAGAAATGATCCGCGTCCAAAATTAGGTATTGGCACAAATTTTCAGCGATTTTGGTTAAGTAACTTCCAAGATAATTTTTGGGGGTCTGCAACTTTAACGCCCATTTTAACCCACAAATTAAACTTTTTAAACTTTCAAAACTATGCGGTCCCACTAATTCGACCATGCTCTATCGGATGGCGTCAAAAAAGCGGGGACGAAAAAAACTGTGGCATGCCTAGTTCGGGTGGCTCGCAAACCGCCTTTTGAATGGTTGCTTACGGATTCTTCTACTGGTAATAAACTAATGTATTAATAAAATTATAAAATTGAAAAGAATTCCCCGAAGGGAAAAACTCGCCGAAGCGAGCGAATACCTCCGAAGAGGTAAAATTCGCCGAAGCGAACGTATCCCCGAAGGGACAAACTTGCTACGAAAGCAAGCGGGTTGTCCAAAAGGACACAAACCTCACCATGAAGGTGAGGCGGGTACTCGTAAACGAGTATTTAAGAGGTTAAAGTAAGAAAAGATGTGCCGGTTTCGACCCTTAATCCAAGACTGGCTTAAAATACGTCAGGGTGGGGATCCTCAGCTGGATCCCTGACGTTTTAAGAGGATAAATTGAAGAGGTTAGAAGAGAATAAAGTACACTCTGGACTTCTTGATTATGCTAGGGATTCACTATTGATTTGTCCGTGACCCAACACCCGATTCAGCCGGCTTGATCGCTGACGTAAAGCAGCTGTAATCCATTACGCCGTGGAACTGAAAACTCGCGCGTTGCGTGTCGGGGGCAAGGCAAAATCCATAGCAAATACCTCGCCAACAAAATTATCATCCGGCGATGCCCTTAAATTACCTGGTCAGCGTCGTCGCGATTTCTTCCGGTCATTATGAGCCCGTTTTCCCCGAGCGGCTCGAAGATCGATTCGAAGTGACGAGAATGTTGATGAAAAAGGTCACTTCAGTCAAAAACTAGGACGAAGGATGGGTTGTGGTGTCTTGCAAGAATGGCGTGAGGCAAATTGATTCGGATTTTGTGAAATGCGGATCGAGGGACCGGGAAAGAAGAGGGATGGGTTTTGAATAGAAAAAGTTGGCTGATAGCGACGGCTTAAAAGATTAGAAGCACGACACGTCACAGGTTGTTTGGGCCCCCGAGATGTAGCTTAATATTGCCCCCGGGTCGATGTTCTGGACGTTTCCATGCACAAAGGACGAAAAACGCAATGAAAATTTTCCAAAAATCTGAAAATTTATTTTTGTGTAGAGAAATTTACCTATTATGGGTCAAGAGCAGGCCCGTACGAGGGGGGTGAGGCGCCGGGGGCCCGGTGCCCCCCATCCGAAATCGGTCGAGGTCCGAAAAGTTCATAAGGGGCGACCCCTATGATTTTTTTCATAAAAATTTTCCGCCTGCGGCGCTGTTTATTACGGTTTTTAAATAGATTTAAACGGCTTGAAACCTATTTTTCAAAATTTTTCTCCCGCGGCGCTGGTTTTTCGGGAGAGTCTCAATTTTATTTGAAATCATGGCGGCTTATTTTACATCAGTGTAGGATCAAGTTAAAACTCTTCGTATATTTTTCGACGCTCTATCGAATGGCGTTTCAAAAATCCCGACCAAATAGCAAAAATACCGAAACTTTGAGACACTTCAGCTGTGGGGCGGGGGGCGGGAAGTAAACTCTTACCGGGGCGACCCTTATAATTTTTTTCAAAAAAGTTTTTGCTTGCGGCGCTTTATTACTATTTTTAAGACGGTTTTTGACTCCTGTGAAGCCTGTTTTTCCAAAATTTTTCGCCTACGGCGCTCGTTTTTCGTCGGTGCATCAATTTTGTACAAAAATATTGGCCCGCGGCGCCTTTCTGTGAGGTTTTCAAATCAATTTGAACGCAAAGAAGCGTTTTTATACAATTTTTATTTGCCTGCGGCGCTGTTATAGAAGCGATTTTCGGTGGTTCGGAAAGTGGTGACCGGGGGAGGTCGTCATCAAAATTTTGGGTGCCCCCCGAAATCACGGCTCCCGTGCGGGCCTGGTCACCAGTCAAAATGAGGGTAAAAATGCCAATACATTTCAACAAAAAATCTTTCTCGAGAAGGAACTACAGGGTGTCCCAAAAGCAAGAACCTGATTCGTCTAGCAATCGGTCGGAAATGGAATTCCTAAACTCACTAGTTTTTTTTTCTGAAAAGTGTACGAGATATCCAGTTAATAAAATGCGGCGGTACACTGTTCTGATTTTGGGCAAGTTTTTGGCCAAAATTCGAGAAGTTTATTCAACACAATAAAATCACCGGATTTTAGGGGCTGTTTTGCGGATGACGGCTAATAAGGACTGTCGATTCAGACGTTCGAAAAATTAGATCCCTAGGATAACTTTTCGAACTAAACTAAATAAATACCGCTGGAGATGAGAGAAAACTACGATGCTAAACTACACAAGATGTGGATGAGCATAAATTTATGGCTGGAACATCATAAAATGAATCAAAAACAATTAGTAATGGAAAAGTATGACAGCCGAAATACTACGCCTGGTCGATTGTCCGGAGCAGGCAGCCATTACCATGAGTCCAATATAAGCTCAGTCGTTTTTCATCAATGCTGCGATGGTAATCCACAATGAGGGATTGCGTCCAGGTTGTACGAATTTGGATGCCGTCAATTTTTCGCTGGCCCAATCTCCACTGATCCACCAACAGATTGATATACTCTGTCACCACGTACCGATCATCCCCTTTAAAGGTCAACAAAAATCTCGGGCATTTCATCTCGCGCCATATTTCAGGGTCAAATTCCACATACATATATAGGGCCTCAGCGTTATCGCTGAGATATTGGATGAGCTCTAGCGATGGGGTTTCCGGAGAATTTGAGATCAGATACAGGCATCGGTATTTATGATGCTGTGGTTGCATCTTTTTGAGTTGGGCGAGTCGAGCATTGGAGTCTTCCGGAAACTCTGTGGTTTGTATCTGGAATGCTCGCATTTCCGATGGAATCTCATGCACGGCACCTGGCGATCTTCCAATAAAATCGACCGTTGTCCCGGATAATAGCAATTCGAGAGTACGAGAACTGTCAATTCTGCTCGTGTTAGATGGATATGATGACAGCGGAAGACACTTAATAGACGTGTATTTCTCATAGAACCTCACGTCATAAAACGACCAAATATTTTTTGATTCCTCCGTCATTTTCCATAGAAAATGACAAGTTCTCGCGTAGCGGAATCGAGTTTTTGGATCGGTCGTGCCGATAAATTCGAGGATACGTTGGTGAATCACGTTTGGAAGATTGATGAAATCGGCCAAGTCTTCTGGCTGGAATAAAAAAAACATTATTTTGAACTTGGATTTTGAAATTCTAATAGACGAAGATTTGCTATAGAAACTCTAATCGACATAGATGGCACAGTACGGCTATGAACTTACCTTCTTTTCTGGAACTTGAAAGCATGCCAATGATTGGCCCATTTGTTATGGGCAGCAAATGTAATCCTATTGGAGTTGTCAAAATCGATTTTGTCAGCCGACAAGCAGAAGAGAAGAAGAGGCAAAAAGAACTGCTTTCACGCCTAAAATGGAGCTGGGCGATAAGGGCTATTGTGGCGGAATTTCATATAGGGCTCCAAAGTGCCATTATACCTTGGATAAAAATTGTTGTTGGAAGAAACGGGTAGGAATAGCTGCGTAACAGATGAGAATAAAAATTTACAAAGAAATAGTTTTACAGAAATAAATGGACTTTTGCCAGTTTTTTTAGCAGGGTACAATTCACACTAAGGCACTTTCTCAAAAAGTATCAAAAACGAACTATGTTTTCCACAAAATAATTAAATTCAGACTATCCTAGCAGCCAAAAAACCTTGGCTTGAGCATAATAAAAAGATATCACTTGAAAGACAGGGTAGCAATACCTTCAAGGGTAGCAAAATTCATCGGCCGTCGTAATCCGCGGACCGGGGCGACGCACCGTTTGTCTATGACGGAAGTTGCTCCTTTTTTTCGGAATTTCTAATCGCTTGACGGACGTATCTAGTATATTGAATATCCCTTCTAAAACGCGTTTATCTTCACCTGAGACCTTTTGTTTTGGCCTGCCTGACCCCAATGGGCGACAGCTAAGGATCGAGCAGCATAGCATGCGATTATCATCATCTAGAAATTGGGTCATCTAATTCATTTCCTGTTCCCATCTCTTCCCTTCAAATTATCATAGCCGGGCGAGGCGCCAATTTCAGGACTTTGCAAAATTTGTTGCGAACACCCTTTTATCGCTTGTCCCAAACCATAAATTCCCCAAAATAACGAAAACCTCAGTTCAGCCGGCCGAATGGCGGTTAAACACGCTGCTTTTGCAATTATCGCCATCGTCTTGTATGCACGTAAGTTTGATAAATACATTTTAAACGTTGCTTATTTCTAAAATACCTCTCGATCATTTCAGAGGGCCATCTTGCTACGCCGATCTTGCCATCAGCGACTGCAAATACTCTGGATAACAATGATACTTTCGAAAATGGGACCACCTCACTTCCAGCGCTCGACAATGACCAACTGAAAAATAAACTACTATTGGAAACACGTAAGCATGATACCTGCATTTGAAATGGTTACCATTTTGGAACCCCTGTCCATCATTTTCAGAAGGCAATTCTACTCCGAGCGTGCCGTCAACGGCTACAAATACTACAGAAATCGCAGATGTTGCTGAAACTGGGACGACCTCGTCTCCGCCACTCGACATTGACAAAGAAATTAAGAATATAGCCAAAACCTGTTTCACCGAGGACGATATGAACCACATAATTGGGCGTGCCTTTAAGTAAGTTTCCCTCTGAATGAAATTGAAATCTTTGAAAATTCAATGAAATCATTTTTGCTGGTAGGATTTCGGGGCATGGAGGGAGGATGTTTCCGAAAGTGCGCGTTTGGTTAACGCCAAAACGTGGAACTCTCTTTCAGAGCAATTTTTTCTCCATGCCGGCGGCAATTTTTTGAAGGGTGTGATTTGTTGAAAATCTTTAGTTTTTTCCATGAGACATTTCCCTGGCTTACGACGCGACACTTGGGACCGTAGTTTACCATTTGATCGTGGCGCACAGGGGCGTATCTGACCCCAAGTTTCGGGGCGCGACGTTTCGGAGGGGGCAGCAAGAAAATTGTCTCGAAATTTTTAAATTCCGAGACAGTCAAGCGCCGCAGGCGAAAAAATTTTTAAGTGAAAAAATCATAAGGGAGGACCCTTAGGTTTTTTTTGGGCCCGCCGGATTCGGGGGGGGGTGGGGGCCAGCCGCCTTCCTACGCGCCTGGTGGCGCACATCACTTAATTAAAGGGATGCCGGCGGCATAATCAACCGGTTACGCGCGGGAAAGAAAATGTCTCGGCGCCTCTCCCCTGGGCGCGTCTCCCCTGTTTCTTCCATTTGTTGTGGGGGGGTCGCTGCCGTCGGCGCGTGCGAGTCGCTGGGTGGAGGGTTGCCGGCGGGGTCGAACCTGGGTTGGCCCGCCCCGCGTCTGTGCGCTAGCCACTATACCAAGGTCGGTGGGGGGCCGGTGGGGGTCCCCATGCCCTGGGGGGGCCCCTTTGGACTGCCATTAGTCTCGTTCTATGTGTGTCTGCTAGTCTCTTTCCCCTTTCAGGGGTGTTTTGCTGTCGTTCGCCCTATTTCGCACGGGTCCCAACCCCTTCTAGCCCAGCTGCCGCCTTCTTCAATCCGGCTCATTTTACCATCGTGTCTCCTCAGTCCTTCGTCATGTTTTTATCGAACTTGCTAATGCTCCTCCTTGCGGCCGCCGTCCGCCGTCGCCGCGGGCTTATTTTGGCTGGGGGGGGAAACACTTTGTCGTGTGCATGCCATCGCACGCGTTGCGGTCTTTCTTGGTTTCAATTCTACCGGACGTTTTATTAGGCGCCGGGCCGCTGTGCTGCACCTCTCCCCTGGACTCCCTCTCTCGCCGCTGCATCTGTTGACCCCCTCCCCAAGGGGGGTTCAACAAATGCCGCCCCCATCTCTTTAATAGGAATGAGGTATACCGGATGGCAAGCTAGGCCCGGAAAGCGCATAAAACAACAGTTTGTTCTAACAAAATTTTTGTGATATTTAGACCGTCTGTCATGGTAGCTGCTGTTTGGTTTTTCCTCGATTACTCGGTGTCAATGATTGGACTACAGGAGATGCGTGCTGAGCTTGGCTACCCACCTCGTGGGCCCTGGACAAAGTATTCATGGCCCACTGAAGAAGAGCTAGCTGCCGCATCAACCATCGAAGAATACTATATGCTGCAAGAGCCGTTTCGCAAACAATTCTCCCTTGATAGTCCTTGGTTTTACGAACTAATATTGTCCATACTGTCGAATACCTTGACAATCGTTTCCCGGCAATTCGGACTATTTTTAGACAAATGTTAGCAGATTTCCATCGCCGTAATGTGACAGTTGATAGGAAATTTATTGATGGGATGATTGAGGAGTATTATAAAATGAGGGCCAAAATATCAAGAGATGGAACCAAAAAACATTTTGACATAATGTATGAGTGCGATCGGGCCCTGTGATCGATACCTAATTAGCCAATAAACGTCTAGTAATAATATACGGTATTTTGACCGTGATTTTGATACTTTCCGATAATTCAACAATTAAGTTAAAAACATTAAAAATCAAAATTTTTGCAAATTTCCTATTTTGACCCAAAATCCAAATTTTTCGTATTTGCAAAATCCTAAATATGTATTAAATTCAATTCTTTTAATGCCATGTATGATTTATTCATGAATGCCTTATTATTCATTTTTGAAGCGTTGATTGTGATGGCTGATTTGCAAGGGCAATAAATGTTGCAATTCTAATGGCCGTTTCCTACGGATTCATCGTCAACTACGCATCAGATTCACGCAACGGGATTTCTGATGAATTCGTCTGGTAAATCAAGCACGTACATTTTAGTGCCTCTTTACAACGGGAATAAATTGGATAATTAAAATTGAAATTAAAGTGGAATGAATTGAATCTAAATGCAAAAATGTTCTCTTACAAGTAAATTAAAACTACTTTTGTGTATGATAGATCGAAAATGAAGTGCTTTTGCGCTTTTGATAGGACAGTCGGAGTCTCTAAAATACGCGTGTCTACTCTAAACTTTTTTTACTAGATGATTTTCAAGATTTTGTTTGGTCTTATGTCCTCCCACGGCCGATCAGGATCACTTTCATCCAGCCAGCGATTGTCATGGTTTAGAAATTGGGTCAGGTGATCCATTTTCACTGTCTCCCATCCCTTCCCTTCCCTTCTTATCCGGAGGCCCGTCGGGAGCCGAGTTTGGGGGGCACAAAATTTGGCGACCTCCCCCGGCCGCCCTTTCAAATTGAGGCATAGCGCCGCAGGTGGAGAACCGCGTTTGTAACGCTTAAATTCGTGTGAAAACACATCGAAAACGGCGCGCGCAAGCGTTGTTTCCGGTGCCTATGGCGCCGGCCTTAAATAGGTTTTCTATAGTAAATCGTTTCACCGACCTGGCAGTGATAAACAGCGCCGCAGGCGATGGAAAACTCGGGTCCCCTTTGCTTTTCGGACCTCGACCGTTTCGGGGGGCCCGTGCCCCCGGTGCCCCCCTTCCCGCCCCTCGTCGGGCCTGTATCCGGGTGAGGCGCCAATTTCAAGATATGCAAATCTCTATTTCGGACAACCCTTTGCCGCTTATCCTTAGCATAAATACCTCAAAATAAAACCTAATTTCAGCTGGTCGAATGGCAGCCAAACACGCTGCTTTTGCAATTATCGCCATCGTCTTGTATGCACGTAAGCTTCATATACTTAATCTTTGACTGTTTGATTTCAGAAGGCACTGCTACTCCAATCTTGCCATCAACAACTGCAAATACTCCAGAAAATAATGATGTCTTTGACAATATGACCACTTCTCCACTATTCGACATTGACAAAGAGCTGAAAAATATAGCCGAAGCCTGTTTCAATCACAGCGATATGGACCAGATACTTGATCATGCTTTGAAGTAAGTTTAGCTTTAAAAAACGCGGTCTTCTAATTTTTTTTTGCTTCCCGGCCGTGTCATTATAGGTATTATTATTTTATCTAATTTTCTAGTCCGACAATGCTTATGACATTTAGGCCGGGTGTAGGAGGAGGTGTTGTTTGGCAGTTCCTCCATTATTCCGTGTACATGATCGGCCTACAGGAGATGCGTGCCGAGCTTGGCTTCACGCCTCGTGGGCCCTGGGTGAAGTGGCCACGACCAGCGTGGACAGAACCTACTGAAGGAGAGCTAGCTGCAGCCCAAACCATCGAAGAATACTATATGCTCAAGGAGCCGTGGGGCGAGGAATTTTCTCTCGATAGCACTTCCTTCTACGAGCGCAATATTGTTCGTACTGTCGAATACCTTGACAACCGTTTCCCCGCTATTCGGAACATCTTTAAGCATCAGCTAGCCGATTTCCATCGCCGATACGAGACAGTAGATAGAAAATTTATAGATCAAATGATTGATGAGTATTATCAAATCAGTAAAAAAATAACCGACAACGGAACCGACAAATTTTTTAACGGAAGCCATAGGTGTGAGCGCAAAGCGCGGCGATTGAAAAATAAAACAGAAAAATGAGTCCCTATTCCCAAATCATTTTTATTTCTATATCCCGTGAATTTATCGCATGGCAAAAATAATTTTTAGAAGCTCAAAGGATTGGATTTTCGATGATCATTCTTACCCCCCGAATTTCGAATAAATACTACAACCGCAACAGTATGGAAAAGGATAGCGTAGAAGAAACAAACATAGTTTGGAAGGCATGCAGATATCCCCGAGCATGTCATTCGGCACGTAGTGATGCTGATTTGTTCGAAACCTACACCTACAACGAGTATACTGATACCCGCAAAGAAGCAAAGCCAAGTTCAAACAAGAAGCCTCACGCTAATTGATGACTCCATTAAGGAGACCGAATGACACTGCACTTGCTCTAGACGGTCAGTTCATTGAAAGCTAATTTTACGAACCGTTTCCATACTTTTAATTTACATTTTTATCACCTAACATTTGCGATTAAAATAATAAAATATTTCTGCTCGATTTTTGATATGTAGACAAACTACAGAAGAATAATTGACAAAATCTCGCTCGTATCGTTTATTCGTTTGGAATTGAAGCTCTGTGAAAAGGGCAAAAGAAGTTGGTAAACTGTACAAGCTGCAGGGAATTGTCAGGAAAATGAGAGAATGGGAAAACGTAGTTGTTAAGATCTGCAGACACATAGTACCGGTGATCTCGTTTGACGCATAGTAGTTATGAGTTGTCTGAATCGGCCGCGATTCTGAAAAGCTGTTTTGAATATGCGATCAGGGGATTTTGGACTACGACGCCTAGCTAAAACCCGAAAATAAATTTTTCCGCCTTCTAAAATTGGTTTTGTTTATGGTTTTTTGTATGGTTTATATGCCCGCCTGTAAGATGGAGAAGAAAAAGCTGTGCCAACTCGTTTGTCTCGAAAATCCTACTTCCTACTATATATAAAAAACTAGTTTCTGTTTTTGTATATGTGTGTGCATTTCATGCAACTTCCGTCAGGTTGTTCCGGTAGTATCTCAAGAAGGAGGGAAGCTACGGGAGTGTTTGATACGTCATTCGGCGCGTAATGTCCTGGGAATGTTTGCACACTTGTCAGATGATGGAAAATGCTCTTTTTTCGACATTAAAATTAGGTTTTTCTCAATTTTTCGGCCATCCTCTTTGTTAGGAATCAATCGATACAGCGGAAGCGGAGGTGGCTTATAAAAAGCAAGAAAGGGCGCGCTTCTCACTTTTTTCATGCTAAAATTCGGGAAGACGCACGCAAATTGAAGACTCTCACAGGGCCTAGACGGGCCAGGGTTGAAAAGCCGCGAACCTTTTAAAACCATCAAGCTAGTCCGATCCGCTGCAGCTCAAAACAATCCCCTCATTCGTGCGAACGACGGACAAGCATTCTCCATCACTCCGAATAAAACGTTCCGGATCCCGGTGTACACCAGTCTCAAACTTGATCGCATCAATCTCTCGCTCTTTCGATTGCCATTCTTTCACAAGCAGCCGGATCCACTGTTCAATTTCCTTTATCTCGATGCCATCCATCCTCCTAATCGTGAATCTCGTGCATTTCAGCTCCGACCATAGATTTTGACTGACAAATTCAGAAATAGTTAGTTGCAGGACATTGTTGGGATTGCTGAGGTAGTGAATTAGCTCGAGAGCTTCATCCCCTCGATTCAGGCAAAGATGAACGCGGTGGTAATTCTGATTAATTGGTTGCAGCTGCTTGAGCACTGAGAGGAGATCGCGGGTTGGAACTCGTTGAATGTCTAGTATATAAGCTTGCATCCCTGGAGGAAATCCATGCTCCGGCGGATTCGCTACTTCAATAGTCGAAGCCTTGACTCCGGATAGAATTCGCATGGTGTCAGGATATAAGAGCTTTTCTTCACTCGCCAATGGATCCGCTGAGCGCATATACTCGACATGGGTAGCGTAGAATCGGACCGTATAGTTCACCCATTCACTCGCAGCTGGCACCTGAAAATGTTCATTTGCTATCATAATATCGAAATTCATTTTGTGGAAATTGATAATGTCGAAATTTTTTGCATAATTTTTAGGGGTTTTCGGAAAATTCGCCAATATAAACTTCGACCTTCTGAAATTTCTACAGCATGAAATTTCAAATTCTCAAATCTCGAAATGATGATTAGGCATTTTGAAAGTATGGCAAAAACGTTAGCATTCTCAGTTTTTATCTAGCACAATGACATTTTTAAAGGGGCGGTATTGCCAAAAATCGAGTTACGGCGCAGAAGAAGCTAGTGTTTTTCGCAATGGAGCGGGCAAAAACAATTTCGCGCAAAAATCGGAGGGGTGAGGGCTCTCATCCCGAAGCGCGCGCTGGCAATTTGCCACTTCGGTGCCCGTTCAAATTACCTGAACTGCCTTGACCAGATTTGCCATTCTTCGTTCAGGGATAAATTATGGGCTAGAAAAGCCAATTAGGCCAAAATTGCAGCAAATAAGGAGTTGCTCTGTTTTGAAAAGGCTTGGGGGTGGGAATCAATGAAATCTGGCAGTCAGCAAAAGGCGGGTGCAAAGAAGATAAGGGCCACTTTTTTCTTGGGGCGTTAAGCTCATTCGGCTGATAATGGCAGTGTCTTGCACAAGTAAATGCTTGAATTATACTGGATTAAATATAAATTTATTCAAGAGCGGAAAAATGTCGTGGCTCAATCAAGAGATTTGCGGGATAAATAAATAATGAATTGAAGCAATGTGTATTAATCTATAACGAGTTAATTAGAGGAGGAAAACTGCGTAAAAAGGTACTGCATCGCGACTTCGGTGGTCGTTTCGACCGACCGATTTATTGGGCTCCTCACTCAAATATATTTTTCCGGTGGGGAGAAAGACGCGGAGGGGGGAGGAGTGGGTAGAAGCGCATATGAAAATACGAAAACATTATTTCTATTATCGTCATTTTTCGTTAACTCTTAGCAATTGAAAGCAAATAGCCCACGCAGCGAAATGGGAACGTAGGGACAGCCGTTGTCCATCAATTTCTCGTCGGTAATCCTCATTACGAGGTTGGGAGTGGCCCGTAAAAATTGTAATTTCTTCGATTTCTCGCTCTCCCAATTTCCACTCCTTGACTAACAGATTGATACATTCATGTACTCCTTGCCGTTCTCTGATCCTTACAAAAAACTTGGGGCATTTAACCTCGGACCAAAGTGATGAATCAAGAAATCCATCCATAATTAGGTGATTGGCATTGTTGTTTGCGTATTGGATAAGCTGAAGCGATGGAGCACTCGCGAAATTCGAGGATAAATTAATGCGACTGTATTTGCTATAAAGTGGCTTCATCTTTTGAAGTAGATCGATTCGAGCAGAATCATCATTTTCCAATATCATCACTTTTAAATCGAATGTTTTCATGCCAACCGTCATGTATGGGATTTGCCAGATCTCGGTAAACTCTACCGTTTTCCCAGATAATAGCAATGCTCTCGTACGCGGGCTATGAATCCTATTGGTTTGGTTGGGCTTTCGATTGGCTAGCGTGGGAGCAACCGAAATCTCGGTAAATGTAGGATGGAGCAGAACAAAATAATTCAAAAACGGGGCCTTTGATTCATCCGTCATCTTCCATAGAAATTTACAAGTTCTAGCGTATCGAAATCGCGTCTTCGGATCGTCGATTCCGACAAAATCGAGCAGGCGTTGGTGGATTGCCCGTGGTAGATTGTTGAAATCGAGTGCTTCATTTGGCTAAATATTACCGTGATTAGCATTCGGACAGAAGGTTTAAACTTTAAAGTATACCAGCGCTGACCCCCCGCTACGCGGCGGTTCAGCGCTGGCTCGCCCCTCCCCCAAAATTTGAATTTGAAATTTGAATGCAGAATTTGGCTGATTTCCTGGACGGACAGACGGACATTAGAAATTTATATATAGTAGACCAGCCGATTACAGCCGCTTCGCGACTGTAATCGGCTGGCCTTCGGGCTACCCTCCATGTTGTACACCACCACATAACACCTCCACCTTCATCAATACCCACGCTGCAGGCTTCAGATGCCTTTTCTAGCCAAACCCCTGCAAAAACTTAGATACCTGAACTACTTTAATAACTTCCTGATGGCTTCAGATACCCCCCATAGCCGAAACCCCCTTAAAAAACTACCTAAATACCTTCCTGATGGCTTCCGATACTTTAAATGATTAAATAATAAATTAACATAATTAAAAAATTATTAAAAGTATTAAAGTAACTTAAGAAAGCGACCTAGGCGCGCGAAGGGGCCTGGGGAAGAGGGGCGAAGGGAAAGGGGGCGTGGCCTCCCGGGAGAGGGGCCCCCACTCGTTTTATTCAGGCGCCACTTTCAAAGTTAATTTTAATAATTTAAACTAAAACTTTTTCATAATTTTTTTTATCAGTTTGGGGGTTTCTGACCACGCTCTATCCGAATCCGAAGAGAGCTAAGCTCTAGCTCCCTTTCCCCTTCGAGTTGAATTCGGCTTCAGACACACACACACACACAGACGTCTTTACTTTTTTATTATAGTTGATATGGGTCGAAGCCCGGGGCGCCCCCAAAGGCGTCGCCCGAGTGCGCCTGGGGGCGCCGCTCATATGATTTTTAACGGGGCGGGGGGCGTCACCAACGGCGCCTGTGTGATTATGCAAATTTTCGACTTTAATGTTAATTATTCATTTCGAGCGGAAGAGCAACGAACACTAGAGCGGAGCTTGCAATGAACTTTTTCCCTTGCACTTCAGAAATGCCTAGTAACTTAATAGTCAGTCAGTTAATAATGTTATTAGTAAAATTTAACTATATTTTAAGTAGAAAAGCAATTAAAAAAAACTTGGAAAAATGGTAGGTGGAATTTTCGAAATTGAAAAAGTGAGATTCGAAAATCGGCGATTTTTGTCACATAAATCGATTTTTTCGGTATTTTAGCTAAAGCTTGTTGAAGTTACTTTGGGAATAATAACAACGCTTTCGAAACATTTCTACCATGTATTTTAGAAAAAAAATCCTTAGAAAAACGTTGGTTCCCCCATAAACTCCCCTTCCCTCTATAATGCAAAAAGGATCCGGATTCTTCGGGTATTCTTCTTTCTTTGATACCAGGGCTCAGCAGTCAAATGTCATTCCGATAATAATTCTGAATGTTTCGATTTGCATCTCGGTTTCCCGGCGCCTCCTAGTCCGCCCAAGGCGCCGCCACAGGCGCCATCAACAAGGGAACCTCAAGTTGGCACGGTGAAGTTTCGAAAAACGCTCGCGGCTACCCCTAGGTTTTCGACGACGGCGATTCCAACGGTCCAGTCAGAATTTCCTAAGTGGGCCTCGGGACAGAGATACAGCACTTCCGGAAAATGATAATTTACATCCGAAAAATTAGCATTGGCGATAGGTTTATGAGGCGCTCCCATCACTATGGAGTCAGCAGTTGAATGGCCGAGTGGTAAGCTACTCGCTTGATAGAATACCGACGAGGGTTCGAATCCGCTCACGATTTTTTATTTTGCTTTTTGACCGGAACTTTCTGCCCAACTCCAAGTTTTGATTTTTACTATAAGAAAAAATGTTGGTTATGGCCCCAGACTGATTACTCCCAGAATCCTGAAACTCGTTCCGAAATTCAAAAAGTTGTGGTCACCCATATTCCATTTTTTTACAGACAAGCCCCTATGATTTACTTGGATGCTTTTAGAAGTTTTAGAAAGAGGACCTATTTTCGAAAAAAGTAACCAAAACTTGGAGTTGGCAGAAATTCTGAACGAAAAGCAAAGGAAAAAAATCGCGAGCGGATCCGTACCCTCTTCGGTATTCTATCAAGCGAGTAGCTTACCACTCGGCCATTCAACTGGTGATTCCATGTGATGGGAGAGCCCATACCTATCGCTAATGCTAATTTTTCGGATGTAAATTATCATTTTCCGGAAGTGCTGTATCTCTGTCCAGAGGCCCATTTAGGAAATTCTGACTGGACCGTTGGAATCGCCATAGTCGAAAACCTAGGGGTAGCCGCGAGCGTTTTTCGAAACTCCACCGTGCCAACTTGAGGTTCCCTTGTCAGCACGCCCCCAGGCGGTGCCTCGGGAGGCGCCTCTGGCGACGCCCCCGGGCTTCGACCCATATATAGTTTAAAGCCAACTAACCTTTTCAAGTAAACACTATTTGTTCGAGCATTTTTTTTTGTTTTTGATAGAGCATCGAAAAATAGAATAGATAAGAAATCAATAAATAAATAGAAAAACAAAAGTTTTAAATACAGTTTAATATAAATATTTATAAAAAGATATGGCAAAAGCAAGATTTACACGTGCTTTTAATATAAGTACATGGATTAGCGAACAGGTTGACATTTTCGAAATTTGACAACCTTTTCTGAACGGAATTTGATGCGATGTCAAAAATATATATTTAATTTCTGTCCATTTTAATACATATTTAATTTCCGCCCAAAAATCACGAAAATTAAAGTAGTTATGGAAAAACAAGCAAAATCCGGCGACACTGTTAGACATTACATTGATATTATAATTTTTAAAATGGATTCTTCTAGAATTTTGGCTGGGGATGATGAATGGAATCTAGGGCTATCTTTCAAAAGCGTTGCTAGATTAGGAATGCTGGACTCACCCTCTTTTTCCTGATTCCAAAGCATGCCAGGGATTTACACATTTATTGTCGACGGCAAATGCATGTGATTGATTCCTCTAGCTAATTGATCAAAAATTCGTCAAAGCGATAGGCCGGGAATCGATTTGAAAAATCCAAGCCTTGCTTAGGCAGAAGCCACCAAAAATGACTGCCTGGATGTGACGGGCAACGCGCCGATAAGGAATGGGCGACTAGAAATTCCACAAAAAAGTCCCACCGGTACTTTTTTGTATTACCGCTGGAAACTGAAGCCTTCTGGATTATAGCTAGGTATCACCCGAAAATTTAGGTTAAGTTCAATACTACGCAATTTCCTGTGAACGCAAAAATCTTCTTTTTTTGAAACTATGCTTGTGCTGGCTGATTTCCGGGTCAATAAATTTTTGAATTCAGATGCACGATAAGAAAGATTTATTCAGGGCTAGAAAATTAGCGGTTGCGTCTGCGCGCCCTGCCAAGCCACCTGTGAGTAGCGCTCAACTATCCGAATCGTCGAAAATCCTGAAAAGCGGATTTGAGTACCTGAGACCACTATAAATTTTGAGTATGTGACATGTAGCAGGAAAATTGTCCTCGACCCCGTGAAATTTTACCACCAGGTGTTTGCGGATTTTATTGAGCCGTTTTAGCGGAAATTTTGGGTTGAAAACTTTTGGTTTGAAACGAGAAAACCCGAAAATGTCATAATTTCAATTAAAATTTTATACTTCTAAAACGATACAGATCTAGAAGTCCAGGATACCCTGTCAGAACGGTCCCAAACACTGTTCTAAAGTAAGCGGATGACTGGAAAAATACCTCTCCAAGGAAAACCGCGCTAGTCCGACTTGCTCCAAAGCTTGACGCCAAGAGGCGGTACGTCGCGAATACAAAGCAATTGTCCGTCAATTTCCCGGCGGTGTTCCGAGTTCCGTTCATCGCCGTAATTATAAAACTGGATTGATTCGACTTCTCGCTCTCCAGATTTCCATTCTTTCACCAGCAGATCAATCCACGATTCTATTTCGGCCTTGCGGTGGACCGAATTTATTGCCACAGTGAATTTCGGACATTTCAGCAGGGACCATAGGTCTCGGCCGAGTAATCCATGCATGACTAGTTCCTCGACGTTGTTCCTCATGTACCCGAATAGCTCGACGGTCTCAATTTCTGGTCGATTAAAGAAACGTAGAATGGATTGATATTTATGATGAAGTGGCTTTAGCTGTTGGAGCACGGCCAACAGATCACCGTTTTGAGCCTCATGCAAATCTGTTAGTCGGTATGCTCGCATTCCAGGAGGGATTCCATGCTCTGGGAAACGCTGCATCGAAATAGTGTTTACAGTAGTTTCCGATAAAAGTAGTCTCCGGGTACGTGGACTGTTAATATATATTTCACGCCAGTTGCCACCATTGCATTGCGAAGGACCTGGCGAAATCGCCGTAGAACTATTATCAAACCGGACAATATAGTCCCACCATTTATTCGGTGTTTCTTCCGTCATTTTCCATAGTAATTGGCAAGTTCTCGCGTATCGGAATCGAGTCTGCGGATCTGTCGTGCTCACAAAATCGATAAGACGTTGGTGAAAGACGACGGGTAGTTTGATGAAATCTGTGGGGGATGGCATCTGAAACAATCGGATTTCTGTAGGATAATCTCGCATAAAATGGGCTAGAATTGGCTTTTTGCAGCGGAAATTACCTGGGTAGCGTCATGCGGAGGATGGCCGCTGGTCATTCTGCTCCTTTTCATCCGAAAATCCGGATAGCAATCCAGATCGATTGGCTACAGATCCTGCCAAAGCTCAGCGTTACGATTTAGTTTTGCTGAAATTCTTCAAATACCGAGTTTGGCACAGAATTCGGGCGCAAATTGATCAATATTATATTTGGAGAAAAGGAAAACCAGATAAGGGCCAAGGGCTTGTGTTTGGAACGGAAATTGAAAGATAACGGCTAGTTGGGTGCTTGCCTTTTTTAGCTGCCCTGCAGTTTGCGTTGCGCGAGAAAAAAGCCATTTATTCCAATTTCCTTTTTATTATTTTTCAAACGATGATTCTTAGGGCTAACTCGCAGACCAATAAACTTTGAAATTCAGGTGACCGGATAGTTGACGATTCGATTCGTAGAAAATTTATTCAGGATTGATAATTATACAAAATCGGGGCACAAGGTAGAAGTAAGCGGCTACAGCGTATCCCAAAAAAATGACCCCGCCTCCAGCGACCCGGAGGAAACTCGATATCTGGATGATTTTTACGCCATTCGAGAGCCCTCAAAACGGCGAGGGCACAAGCGCTTTTTGTCTTGAAAAATTTTTATCGCGCGCTCAAGACCAAACAATTTCTTCAAAAAAAAGCGGAAAATCAGTGGCGTCCTGTTAGCTTGAGCAAGCAATTTAGATGCGGATTTTGCCTAAAATCTGCAGTTTTCATGGATTTTGGCCCTCAAATGCGTGAATTAAAATAACGAATAGCAATAAATATTGAATAAGAAAAAGTTTATCTTTTTGGCCTTTCCGAGAGATTTCGATCGATACCCAAATCGTCAAAATCGGCCATTTCTGCGCCTCGCTAGGGGCGGGTCGTTTTTTGGGGAGTCCGTTGAGTGGTATTTGTGATATAAACAGGTAAAAATAAAAAACAAAAACTTGCGAAACTATTCGACAACTTTTAGCAGCTGAATGTAACCACGAATTCGACGCCGAATACGCAATCGTTGTCCGTCCATTTCACGCTGATGGTCACTATCCCCAATCTTATCCGAATTCGCGAAAATTCTGATTTGTTCAATTTCTCGCTCTCCCGAGTACCACTCCTTGACAATCCGGTGGACGTACTGTGTTACCCGACGCTGATCCTCCTCTCCCAATTCAGTCGAAAATTGCGAGCATTTCATCTGAAGCCACGAATTTGAATCAAAGAATACAGTCGAAACAAGATGTTCGACATTATTGCTGAGGTATTGGATTAGATCGAGTATTACTGGGGGTGGTCGGAACCTTGAGAAGAAATCGACCCGTAGGTATTTCTGATGCAATGGCTTCATGTTTTTCAGTAGAGCAACCACTTAGGCATTCTAACGTTTGTAACTCGAAGGTTTTCACCCCACACGATAACCCTGGGGCCGGATAGTCGATGATTTGGGCACAGGATACCGTCGTTTTAGATAAGAGTAGTTTCAGGGTAGTTTTGCTAACAATCCCTACTGTATCCCACTCTTCACGATGGGATTCTGATGGAACAGGGGAAATAGTCGTAAAGGTCCTATGGAAAGTGACGACATAATTCGACCAATTATCCTTTGATTCCTCCGTCATTTTCCATAGTAATTGACACGTTCTAGCGAATCGGAATCGTGTCTTCGGATCTGTCGTACTCATAAATTGCATAAGCCGCTGATGGAATGGGTGGGGTAGATTCAGGAAATCTGACGTCGACTGCGCCTGAAAAGGGAGGGATTCCGTCGGGTAAACCCAGCTGCCCACCAAATCATTCTCCTTCTCGCGTTTTCGACGAGTGTGCGATTTCTACGATTTCTAGGAATAATATCCTTCGAAAGCTCTCCGAAAAGCCATCCAGCCCTCCTCTCAGGATTTTGGTAGTCACGATCTTTTTCCAAAAACGGGGTTTCTGTTTCGGCTCCAATTTCAAAACTGTCATCTATTGCGGAATATTGCATTCAGTTCCTTTTTCGAAAAACTGGAAGCATGAAAAGCATCGAAAATTTGGCTAATTTCGCAAAAAAAATTACTAAATCTGGCACAAATATTGGAATGCTGCAAAAATCCTTGAAACACTCTGGACTTCACTTTCCAGCGCTTTCGATCGATATATAAATCGTGAAATTCCGACACTCCGCCGGACCCCCGAGAAAAAGAGGGAAGAATTGGAATAAAATGAATAGAATTAATTACCTGGCGGCTCATCATTATCGATTTGCAATCGATTCCCGGGCGCCGAAATTCAAAGGAATCTAGACACAATCAATTTAATTGTCTTTCTTTTTTCAATTACCTGGCTACCATCGCCTGGGCTGGTGGTTGTGGATGATCCGGGCCTTTTCCAGTTAATATAGCGATCTTCGACTCCTAGCCGTTTTAGTCGTGCCTTCCAGTCCTTTTCCGAATTCTCCCAGAACCATTCATCCATTCGTTTATTGAATTGTTGGGTAGAAGTTTAAATGCAGCAGAAGATTCCGGCAAAATCGGGCGTTATGTGCTTCCAAGAGGTGGGCGCAAATCGATGAAGTCGATTAGTCAGCGAAAAATAGGGAAAAGAATGTTTCCGCTTGAAACAAATGTTTTTTGATGATGGCGGTGTCTTTCACAATAACTGCTTCGATAAAAATGCTTCAAAGCTTTATTCAGGACTAGAAAAATTCGCGGACGCATTAAAAAATCAACATGACAAATCGATAATGAATTTAATTGGTAATTGTAAAAGGTATTTTAATTGTTAACGTAGTTCTATTTTAAAAGTGAAAAAAGCAAAGCAGCTAAGGGCCAATGGCTTGTGCTTTGAACGGAGGTTACCTGATAACGACAGGTGGCTGAATTCTCCCTTCCAGCTGACTCTCAATTTTGGCTGCATTTGATTTCTATTCATCTTTAAAAAAACATTTATTCGAGAATAACGCAACCACGGCGATTTGGTAAAACCCTGCAAATATAATAATTGACAAAGGTGGTGCTAATTCGAAGTCTTTGGCCATCATTCCTTTCATGCTCTTCCCTCCTCGCATACCTCTCCGCCCGTGTGTTCTCCGGCCCGTAAATATCAATTTTCGTAATTTCTCTAATTTCCGCTTTCCATTCGGCCACGATTTGATTTATGTACAATTGAATAAGGAGCAGATCTCTTGTCCCAACCATCATCGAAAAACTCGCGCATTTCAATTCGGCCCACAAATGTGGCTCCAGAAATACGCACAAACTGAGATATTCTATACGGGCATTTGCAAAACAGAGAAAATCGAGTGACGGTTGTTTAAAATCCGACGCGAACCGCACATATTTAAACCCGCGACGGAGTGGCTTCATCGCTTTTAGGAGCGAAATTTTGACGGCATCATTGCCCACGGAATTCGATGTTTCAAGCCAGGTGGTTCTCATTCCGTTCGGGACCCTTTCGGCGGATTGTAAAATATGAGTCCTAGTGACCGTAGTTCCAGATAAAAGAAGTGAAAGGGTACGCGAATTCTCAATCCGTACGCGAGAGGTGTAGCTCCTTTTCCCGGGTGGCTGATCGTACAATATTTCTACTTTCGGGTCATCAGACAATATGACATCATAATTTGACAAATTATTCGTTGATTCTTCCGTCATTTTCCATAGAAAACGGCAAGCTCTAGCATATCGGAATCGTGTCTTTGGCTGGTCTGCGCCGATAAATTCTAGTAGACGTCGATGGACGACAATAGGGAGATCGATGAAACCTATTGATCGGTGATCCTGAAATGTTGGAACTTGATTAAATTTGATTTTTTTGCGCACTCAAGCTAAGCGCAAATAACGGCTTAGCTGGTGGCTTACCTCGTTCTCAGGATCATCGAATGCAGCTTCAACTTCAGCACTGTAAATTGTGATCCTGAGTCTCTCCGTTGTCCCAGGCATGCCATGAAGAAATGATCCATCGGTTGGGGCTCGCGATCAGATATTTGGTAGAAATAAGACGAATTCAGTAGGAATGAAAATGAATTAAATTATCTGCGTCTCTGTTGATTACCGCAATGACGTCCACAGGTTGAATGTCATTCAGTTATGGAAGCCTTCCATATGGGTTCCGCAAATCAAACGGATTCTACGTCAAGAACAGACCGGGAAGTAAGGCGTCGTATTTTTGGGGGCGTCGGATGTTTATGGTTTTGTGAGGCATAGCGCTATCGGAGAACTTAGCTTGGAATAAGATATTGGGGCCGTAGAACACTCGAAGAGGAGTGGATATTGCAAAAGTTAGGAAAGGAAAACAATACCCTCGAGCGACGCAGAAACACTTGAAGAATCTAGAAAAACTTTTTTGTATAAATCTGAAAATCTCTAGCAGCTTAATCGAAAGTGTTTTAATCGTGTTTTTAGCAAGAAATAACTACAGGGTGTCCCAAAAAAAGCACATTCCTGACTTATAGCCCGCCAGCTACAGTAGTTTTCGATTTATCGCCAAATACTTTTTTACGCGTTCTGAACAGTTTTTTCGGCTATCTTTTTGGACTTTGCATCGATTTGCATCGACTTTCGGCTGCGAATCCCCAATTTCGCTTAATATCGGGGGTGACTGTGGGTTACAAAGGTGTTTAAATAACGGTTATTTCATTAATTTCTATCAGGAAAAAATTTTAGGGGTAAAGAAGACTTGCCGCTTCATTTTCACTTATGATCAGACATGGCAATTTCGGCCGGCCGGCCGACCTCCGCATTAGCATGAAAAATCGGCCGTTTCCGGGCCGTCGACTCTATGTAAATGACATAACGACGATAAATGAGTAAATGACGAGAATAACGCAACCACGGCGATTTGGTAAAACCCTACAAATATAATAATAGACAAAGTTGTTGCTAATTCGAAGTCTTTGGCCATCATTCCTTTCATGCTCTTAAAATATCTTGATATAAAATCGCTTTGTGCTTCTCCGCTGCGGAAGAAACTACACATGGATCAATTCTGCGCGCGGTGCAACTGCTTCTATTTGTTAGAGACGGCCTCCCATTTACTATGCGCGCACTGATGAGGCGCGTCGACCGTCCGTATCTGTTTGGTAAGTGCTTCTGGCCCTGTAATAACAAATGTTGGTCTTTTCCTTCTATCGGGCCTATTTCGACATCCAGGCTTAAACGTAAGATTTTGGAAGTTGAAGCCAAAATGTCGAACTCCCATATTAAAATCGATTTTTCTAAAAAATTCCCGAGAGCTGTAGGAGTTAATATGCAACCATGAATGCTTGAACACAATTATGTTAAACGATTTGGCATGAATATGACCACTCTAGAGGACGCCATTCATTTACCCGGAGCTTTTAAAGAAAAATGTTGGAAACTTTTGTCATCGACATTTTTGAGAATTTTATCAAACCTTTTTATTTTGCGGATTTGTGGTCTTAAGCGTGTTGCAGGTAAAAAGCACGCCGAGTTCTGCTATGAATGCAATTTAGGGAACATTTCCACACTAAACCGGCAAAATAGAGCCAAACAAACCAAATGTTGGAAACTTTTGTCCACCATCTTCCGCTATCATCCGAAAATTTAGATTAAACTAACTCTTGTGAGGTTTGTAATTTGTCAAAATAATTTTTTGAAACAATGGTTGTAGATAACAACCCGTGATGGCTGATTCGCACGTAAATAAACGTCGAAGTTCAGAGGGCTGATTAGATAAATTTATTCAGAACTAGAAGGTTAGCGCTTGCATCCCTGGATCTTGCCAAGGTCCCTGTGAATGGCGCTGAGTTAACCGGATTCTCGAAGGTCCTGAAAAGCGGGCTTGAGTACTCGAGAAAACTAGAAATTTTCATTATTGGCAAGAGGCCTTCCCGCAGCCGGAAGTTCTAAATCTTTTTCGACATTTCCGCTATTTTGTTGGGATTTTGGCCACGCCGTTCGATCGAGTATCAAAAAAGATACTGGAAGCTTTCATTACACCCCATAATAATCATTTTAAATTTTTTTTTTTTTTTTTTTTTTTATCCCCTTTCTCATCCTCCCTTAATAATCCTTAAAAAAAATTAAAAAAAAAGAATATTATTTATTATTTTTTCTAGTCTTAATATGTAAAAAAAAAATAAAAAAAAAAAATAAAAAAAAAAAAAAAAAATTCTCCTCTTTTCTCTCTTTTTTTTTTATTTAAATTTTAATTTTTTTTTATTATTAAAAAAAAAAAATTTTAAAAAAAAAGAAAAATCTAAAAAAAAAAAAAAAAAAAAAAAAAACTTTTTTCTTTTTTTTTTTAAAAGAAAAAAAAAAAAAAAAAAAAAGAGGAAAATATCTGGGGAAAAAAGGAGCCCAGAGAAAAAAATCGAAAAACCTTTTCAACCCTGGTGTTATATAAAACAGTTATATCGAAAAACCTTTGCGAACTTTCGGCTGGGGGGAGGGGTAATGCCAAGTCTTGCCAGTATTTTTTGCGGGAATTTTTTCCGAACGCGCTAACAATGCAAGTTGTCTAGAAAACTGCGCGATGACAGCTACATGCCTCGAAAATTACCTCAAAAAACAACGACGGTCTAGGCAGACCTGGTGTACAGCTGTAAACTGGATACTCGCATGGTGCGGACGCATAGGCGTCGCCCATCAATTTCGCGGCCGTGTTCGAGATTCCGGGGCTCAACCAAGTCATGAACAAACTTGATGTCTTCGATTTCTCGGTCTCCCGATTTCCATTCGTTTACAAGTAAATCGATCCACGGTTCCACGTCATATAATTCATAGAATTCGGTGTGCCTTCGGACCACGAATCTAGTGCATTTCAAGTCGGAACATACATTTCTTTTGAAAAATCTCTCAATAATTAGTTTCTCGACATTATTGTTAACGTATTGTATTAACTCGGGGGATGCTGTTTCAGGCCAATTCAAAGTAATATTTGCGCGTTTGTATTTATGATGAAGTGGTTTCAGTTGTTCAAGCAGTGCGAGGAGATCGCGGTTTTGAATGCCGTACAATTTTAGATGGTATGCTCTAATACTAGAAGGGAGTCCATGTTTGGGAAAATGCCTGATCTCAATGGCGGTTACTGTAGTTTTGGATAGAAGTAATTTCAATGTGCGCGCATTTTCAATCCGTAGCGGTCTGAAAGTGGGAGGATTCCGGCTACTTGGCTTCCAAATCTGCGCAAATGAAGAGGAGAAACCTGACTTTATAATTCCATAACTTATTCGGCGTTTCTTCCGTCATTTTCCAGAGGAAATGGCAAGTTCTCGCGTATCGAAAGCGTGTCTTCGGAGCTGTTGTGTTCACAAATGCGAGGAGGCGTTGATGGACTACGTGGGGCAGTTTGAGGAAATCTGGCGTGGATGGCATCTGAAATCTTTGAATTGCTCAAGGACAAGCCAATGGGATAGAATCGGGGTTTTGCCGTTGAAAATTACCCGCATGGCGTGATCCGGATGGCCGCTGGTCATTCTGCGTCTTTTCATCTCAAAATGAGGATGGCCTTCGAGGTCCATCAACTCCGGATCCTGCCAAATAATAGACGGTACAATTCAATTCTGCTGAAATTCGCCGATAAAGGAGTTGCTGTATTTTTGAAAGACAGAGCGCAAATCAATATCAATTTTAGTGAGGGAAAAAAATGGAAAATCGGATAAGGGCCGATGGCTTGTGCTTGGAACGGTTGTTGCCTGATAACGGCCATGTGGGCGAATTCTGCCTTTCAAATTTGACTGTGATAAAATTCATGCGATCAAAAAAATTTTTTCGAGAAATAATGGCGATACCATTGCGTTTGGTCAGCGCTCCAAATATAGTAATTTGACCAACGCTGTGTGATACGTAGCCACCGTCTTGCCAGCTCACTAAAAACGTAAAAGAAACCGGGACAAAAATATTATTTTCAAGAAAAGTCCTAGCTGTGTCAACGTTCGAAAAGCAATTCTTTTATTAAAAATGAAATTTTATTTCGGCGTTACCCTCCAAATATAATAATTGACCAGGGTGATGTTGATAAGTAGTCGTTGACCGTCTTTCCTTTCGTGCTCTTCCCTTCTTGCGTAATTCTCGGCTCTCGTATTCTCCTCTCCATAAATATCAATTTTTGCAATTTCCCTAATCCCGGATTTCCATTCCGACACGAGTAGATCGATGTACGATTGAATGATATTGAGATCTTTTGGCCGAACCATCATTGAAAAACTTGCGCATTTCAATTCAGACCATAGGTTTTTTCTAGAAAAATACTGAAGCTGATGTAATCGATATTTTGATTCGCATAGTGCAAAAGTTCGATGCTTGGCTGTCTAAAATCCGATGCGAACCATACGGACCGATATTTTTGTTTTCGTGGCTTCATAGATTTCAGTAAGGCTAATTTTTCAGAATCACCACCCTCATATCTCGATGTTTTCAGCCGTAAAGTTCTCATTCCGATCGGCAATTTTTTCAGCGGTTCCCAAAATGGCGGTTCGATTGGCAGTGGCTCCAGACAATAGCAATGCCAGCGTCCTCGGACTCTCCATATGCACCCCAGAGGAGTAACACCTTTTCCCGGGTGGCTGATCGTACAATATCTCCGCCTTTGGGTGATCGGAAAATGTCACGTCATAATTCGACCAATTATTCGTCGAATCTTCCGTCATTTTCCAGAGGAATTGGCATGTTCTCGCGTATCGAAATCGCGTTTTCGGATGAGTCGTGCCCATAAATTCGAGAATTCGTCGGTGGACCACGATGGGTAGGCTGACGAAATCGATTGGGACCCTTGCCTGAAAAGCGTAGAAATGTCTTTTTAAGCACCGCATTTTGTAGCCTTCATAAAAATAAATCCTCGCCTCGTCAATTGAAGAGGTTGATGACCGTCGTTTCCCGAGGCATAGACAAGAGAGAAATTGCATTGGCCGACGGCTAATCCAAGACGATCGCTGGGTTTTAGCAGAAATCTCCCGTAATAGACTCGATAGATGAGTAAAAAAATTTCAATTCTCATCGGTTTACCACTATAAATCATTTATCAACATTGCTGATTGCCGCAATGACGTCGAGAAAACCGAAATAGTCATTGTTTTATCCGGTAGCCGACGCCGGAATTCCGTAATTTGACGGAATTGTGCGTCAAGAAATGGCATCGAATGATAAGGCCCCCCTCCCCCGCTATTTTGGGGAAGCAACATGATGACTTATGGTTCGATGACGCATGACCGTTTTCCTGCAGCGCCGTTTCAGCGTTTGTTAAAATTATTGTAACCAAATTGATACGTTAACGAAAAAATAGCGCCGTTGGCGGAAAATTCTGGAAAAACAGGTTCCATAGCATTAAAAATAGTCTTAAAAACCGCAATAAACAGCACCGCAGGCCGAAAAATGCCTGGGAAAATCAAAATCATAAGGTCCGCCCTTGTGAACTTTTCGGGCCCCGGCCAAGGGGGGGGGAGCCCCCGAGGCCGACATTGATGGCTTCGGCGGCTTCATTCCACTTCACAGACATTTTAATCGATTTACTAGCATAGTATGTGGAACAAGACACAAAATTATTTATTGCCGGAACATCAGCAGAAATCCAGACAAAAAGAGAGATATGGCAAAGAGTCCTTGGCCAGCCGGTGTCGTGTTGCACAAATTACCCTTGCAGCAATATACTTTCCCTTTAAGCGGTTCCCCATTGAAAACTGACATCGTAGAATCGTAGCTGCCTTCCGACTAAAAGTATTTATCTTACAAAATACCATATTTTAGCGGGTTACCGTCAAAATTTCGAAGAACAGAATATCAAAATTGTCCAAGATCCAATGTCCAAAAAAACCATTTTTTTTTGTTCAAATCATCTCATTTTATAATATAAACCAGCGCTGACCCCCGCTACGCGGGGTTTCAGCGCTGGTCTCCCCCCCCCCGCATCCCACAATTTGAATTTGAAATTTGAATGCGAAATTTGGCTGAATTCCCGGTCAGTCGGTCGGGCGCACGATTAAAATCCTATCCCATAAGCGAGAAAAGTATGTCTGTTTTCTGTACAGCCGATTTCTCGGCCGTCAGGCCGAATTTCGAGCTGATTTTTGGCATGGAGGTGGAGAAACACATTTGTCAGTGATGCATTTTTTTCTTTTACGAAATACCTTCATTTAACAATTTTATAAGCAAAAATGTGAAAAATCCTTAACAAAATGGGTTTGGATGGAGGAATTGAGGCCTGATTTTTGGAAGGTTGATGGGGAAAAGAAATTCCCCAGATACATTTTTTTGGATTTTGCAAAATTTTTGAAAATAAAGTTTTTATAAGGATTTTTCTGCAAGGTCCTTAATGAATCGTGCCACGGGCGGTCGTGTCCAGGCCATAACTCAATACACATGGCGATTTTGGACCTGTATTTTTGACCACTCATGCATTCAATGGCGTGGATCACGCGCACCTTATTACAGGGTGTCTCACAAGGAGACGTTTTTTGGTGTGAATGGAGTTCTGAGTGGAAACCAGGCCTATTTTGTGCAGAATTTTGCGCTGATTCCGAATATGTTTTCCATTTCTGCTAAATAGCTCGATTTCAAAAGTTACAGCAATTTTAAGATCATTTTTAGGCCCAGAGTAGCCATATGCTATGCTGTGCTACTTTTTTGTTATAATGTTCTAATTTATTTTTGTAGCCTATATTGTAGAGAATTTTTTTCTGATTCGAATGGTATATTTGATTAGTGCGCTACTGCTGACCGACGATGGCTTACAGGGGTGAGAAATAGGCTGTTTTTCACCATTTCCCATACAAAAATCGCAGTCGTCGATTTTTTCGATTTTCAACAATTTTTTGTTAAATAGCTCATTCGATAGAGAAAATTGTTTTGAATACGGTGACGATATTTATTTTTGGAAAAACAGCCGGGAAAAGCAACATAATGGTCCCTAAAGAGGGGAAAATTTGGGCTAAAATAATCTTAAATTGCTGTAACTTTTGAAATCGAGCTATTTAGCAGAAATGAAAAACATATTCGGAATCAGCGCAAAATTCGGCACAAAATAGGCCTGGTTTCCACTCAGAACTCCATTCACACCAAAAAAACGTCTCCTTGTCAGGATTATCCGGACAAACTTTCAAAGCCATTTTTTCCTAATATTTTTCTTGTTTTATGCACACACCGTGTAGCTCCTATTAATATTTGAGGCATTTTTGAGGTGCTGGCAAAGAAAATTGCGGGAGATTCCAACATATCGCTTTGTAAAAAATCGAAGAAGTTTGAACCCAATTTCTGCCATCTGGCAAACGCTCACAACATATTCTGTTTCCGACGCAATAAAAAGCTTTAATGTAACAGGAATAACGAAAAATTACAGGAAGAGGTCGAATATGATACGTCCATGCTCCGCCCCGACCCAAAAATGCTAGGTTGACCCTAGGAAAAAAATCAGCAAGCAAAAAGATGAAATAAAGGCACGCGCCGCCATATTTAACTTACAAGATTTGGTGCGGAGGGACCCTAAAAACCCGATAAGATATTTTTCAACGCATAAAAACATAAATAGCTACAGTAAAAATTATGTACAAGCAATTTAGGCCAAGTTAACTTTGGTTTCTGAGGAGCTTGAGCACGCGCAAGCTTCGAAACACCCTTATCAACAATGCTAAGGAAATTGATATTAAATTAGAAAATAATCATTGACATGACCAAACCTTGCCGCAAACACGTCCGTTTTGCCAGAAGACGTCATATCTTGCCCAGAAAAATGTCGGAACACTTTTTGAATCTTTGCCCCAAGTTTCGTGGTATTTCAGAGGTGAAAAATGTTACCGCGTTCAACGCTTGATTCTGAAGCTATTAATGCGTCTTCGAAAAATTTTTTTTGCTCCGAATATCGAAAACGCCTCAAGAACTTATATGTAAAACATTAAGTTTGCAGAAAACAGCGCTAAAGGCGAAAAAATGACTTTTTCGTTTTGTCCGGATAATCCTGAGACACCCTGTATTTTCACAAGATTCGACCAGCTTCCACCTCAAAAGTTGAATTTTGTAAAGTGGCCTGAAGGCCTGCCTGTCGGAGATCCTGGGGCCCATTCCTTTTAGCACAGCACAACTCGACTCCCAGGATATGAAGAGGCCTTTATCGCTGCCGGTTTCAACCTCCCCTGTGGTGTAGTGGATCAAGGCCGGGGCTAAGGCGTTGAGGGTCGCGGGTTCGGATCCGCGAAAAATTTTGCTTTTTGCTTTTTGGTAATTCAGCAACAAAACATATTTCTAGGCTTTCCGTGTGCGCGATTTAGGCCTGGCCTTCGCTCAAGAGCCGCAGGCCCAAGCAAAGGTTCTTGGCCCAGGATCTCGCGCCGCAGGCCAAAGAAAAGGTCCCTGAAACACGCTCTCGCGCCGCAGGCTAAATCCGGGAGAAAAAGCATTAGCTAGCGCCGGAGGCTCAAGGATTCCAGCGCAACACTGGCTCTGGCGCCGCGGGCCAAAGAATGGTCTGACTCAGGTTCTTGCGCCGCAGGCTAAAAAGAAGCCATTCAAATTCAGGGTTCCTGGACGGGGCCCAGTGGAAAAGGGCCGCGAAGCGGTCTTTTGCACTGGTTTATATATAGTAGATAGCAGGAATGTCTCTGAGCTAATATTTGTTATTCCTAAGGTGAAAACTTCACCAAATTCTAGAAAAAAATAGTGCTTTTTGGACCAAACATGGCTATTTTTTAACCAAATTTCGGCAAAATTTTTTTATGAAATGTTTTAGATAGTTTTTCTGGTCTACATCTAGTATTAATTTACTAAACGCACCATTAAAATGCTTACATTACTTAGCGTTGCTGGATTTGTACAAAAAATTTCGGTCACCCTCCGATGATGCGAAAGAACCAAATTTCGACATTCTGATTTTCGACATTATGATAGTAAACCAATTCACTTTATATTCTGAACGCTACTTTACACCCATGCTCATCCGTCCATAAATCATCAGACGGGCAAGTCCAGCGCGCAAAATTCTAAAGTTTTCGCGTGTTTTCACAAAATTCTCTAACCCACCGGAGCGGCAAATTTATAGCAGTACCCATTGTCGGTATTTGGACAATCGACTATCCCGGCCTGCAAAACTGGGAAATTCGAATAAAATTGGTTGGACAACCTTTGAAGAAAGTTTCCAGCTGTTGACTGCCATGCTATTGTAGCACTGTGAATGCCCATTGTCGCCGTCAGTAGCAAAGCTTCTGTTCGTCACAGCCAATCCCGTTACAAGAAGAGTCAGGTTCATCTCTGCAATATTATTATTGAGTTGAACTCATTTATGGAGATCAAGGAAAAGGTTCGACGCTTTATTGAACGGCGTTCTAAACCCCCGAAAACTGGCGAAAATATCAAAAGGATTTTTGCCGGGTAAATTAAACCTTAGCAAATATTCAGAGTACGAAAACAAGTGGCTTGTTTGGACCAAAAGTCTTGCCCCCGTTACTCATTGCTCTCCGTTTTTACCCTGGACCGTTATCACGAACGGCTCCGATAAACGCAAGCCACCCCACCTTAATCCCATGACACGTCTCTTCTGGATCGAAAACATTTCAAATGCGATTGTTCCAGGAAATACGCCTTCTGAGACCAAGATTAATCATTCAGATAACAATCAAAGCTAGCGATTGAAGGCTTCTAAGTACCCACAAAAGTTGAAAAAAGAAGTAAATTGTTTTGTGCTTTGCATTCGGGTTCAGAATTTTATTCTTTTTTTTGTCGGGTTGCGGCATTCTTCTTTCCTCCTGGTAACAGATGGGCCGTGGCCTTATATCGGGGGAAACGGGACGCGGGTAGCGGTGACGAATCTAAATGTCGAGGATATATTGGAATATTCGCGAGTTGCTATTTGCCTATGCAAGAGACTTTGCGCTTTTCTTGAGGGTTTTTCGCATTTTGAGAGGGACGATGATGAGGGAATAGGTGGGCCGCCCCTTTCTAGATTCCTCATACTTTACACCTTGTTACACGAGCTCTGTCCTCGTATCTGAATATTCAAAGAGTGCGAGATATGAAAGACTGAAACAATATTTGTAAAATCCTAGATAATTTGACAAAAGCATAACTTCAGAGCCAGATTTCTTTTCTTTGACGGCCAAAAGTTGACCAGAAAATATTATTTGGCTCACCACTGTTGAAGCAAGGATTGGATGGTGGTCGACCATTGGCGATCGCGGGACTTGGTAAACATGGGTTGCCAGCAGCACGACTCGAAGACCGAACCCGATGACGCCCTGGCGGCGAATGGTATGAATCTAAAAAAAGAGCATTTTAACCAGGAGTATCGCGGGACGAACAAGCGTGAGCCCCATAGGGTTCTCACTTTGCGCTGTACAATTTCCGAGGCGGCTATTTCCAGTCGCCTCATGGCGAATCCGTCATACCTTGGCAGCTTAAAACGTTGAAAACGCCACGGTCCCTATCAGATTGAAAGCCGTGCCTATTGCGGTCAGTTTCAGGTGGACGACGGCTGATGATTTGCCTGTTATTTGGTTGCTCAAAAGGTTTACATTTCCAACCTAATACCCGACAGGTTTCATCATTCCAAGCTTGGCTGTCCCACTGGACGGTGAACCTGAAAATCGTGGTCTTATATAGTTAACAGACTGTCAAAATATGGTGGCGAAATGATACATTTAATTTGCAACCCCCCCCCCCCCCCCCCCCCCCCTCCCCCCCCCCCCCCCTCCCCCCCCCTTTTTTCTAATTTTACAATCACAAAAAAAAACAAAAAAACCAAACCCCCCCCTTCCCCCTTTTCCCCCCGGGACCCCCAACCCCCCCCCCCGCCCCCCCCGCCCCCCCCCCCCCCCCTTCATATCTACCCCCACAAACACCCAAAAAAAAAAAAAAATTTAATTTTCTTTTTTTTTTTTTTTTTTTTTTTTTTTTTTCCCCCCAAAAAAAAAAAAAAAAAATCTTTTTCCCCAAACCCCCCCCCCAATATAAATTAAATTTTTTAAAAAAAAACTTTTTTTTTTAAAAAAAAAACTAACAAACCAAAAAAAAAAAAAATTTTTAAAAACCCCCCTTTTTTTTCCCCCTTTTTCCCCCCCTTTCCAATAATAAAAAATCCACCCCCTTCCACCCCCCCCCCCCCCCCCAGAGGGTTTTAAAACCCCCCCAAAAAAAAAACCCCCCCCCCCCCCCCCCCCTCTTTTTTCCAAAAAAAAAAATTTTTTAAAAAACAAAAATTTAAAAAAAAAAAAAATCTTTTTTTTTAAAAAATTTTTCCCCCCCCCCCCCCACCCCCCCCCCACAAAAAACACCCCCCCCCCCCCCAAAACCCCCCCCCCTTTTTGAATCCCCCCCAAAAAAAAAAAAAAAGGGAAAAAAAAAAAAAATATTTTAATAATTTATTTTTAAAAGGGATCAGGAAGGCACAGGGCAAATTAGCATAAACCGGGGTTTAGTTCTAAAATTAGCATAAATCTTCTCTGCTCCCTGCCTTGCCCCGCTCTATACCCATTTTTTGCATAATATTTCCGGTTGACTCATGGCCAATTATAGATGATCCCTGATCTGCTGGGTCTCTCCGATCCCTTTCACGAGTTTCAGACACGTAGTACGCGGCCGGCTAATTACGCGTAGGCCGAGAAGCAAGGCAACGAGAGACAGACACAAATGCCAATAGGCGCCCAGCGTATCCCATGTCGGAAGGACCTTGCCCTTCAAAGATCTCCACTGGGCGATGCTCCTTGAAATCTTACCTTTCATTGCTTCGATCTCGACTCGAGAGTCATATTTTGTTCAGTCCCGTTACGTGTGCCTTGGAGTTATTTGTTCTTGTAGACAACTTTCAATCGTAATTAACTCTGCTGATTTTTTTTGTGACGTTTGCGGTCGCGTGAGGAGCTAAATGCAAGACCAAATTTTTCCAAATTTTTCACAAAATCATTGATGTTTTCCGCGTTCAAAAACGTACGATATTTTTCAGCCTGGTCAGCGTGCGCAGTCTTATGGAATCTGAGCTGACAGGTCCACGTTTTCCCTGAAAAAATAGCTCACTTTCCTAAAGTTATTTACAGTTTTTAGCCCCCCGTTGATTCCAGACAAATGGCTAGCTATGGCCGCAACGCGACCGCACGAAACTTTTTTTTTACCCATTCGATCGATTTCGAACAACAGAGCGACTCGAAGACTGAACCCGATGACGCCCTGATGGCGAATGGTGCGAATCTAAAAAAAAAAGAGCATTTTAACCAGGAGTATCGCGGGACGAACAAGCGTGAGCCCCATAGGGTTCTCACTTCGCGCTGTACAATTTCCGAGGCGGCTATTTCCAGTCGCCTCATGGCGAATCCGTCATACCTTGGCAGCTTAAAACGTTGAAAACGCCACGGTCCCTATCAGATTGAAAGCGGTGCCTATTGCGGTCAGTTTCAGGTGGACGACGGCTGATGATTTGCCTGTTATTTGATTGCTCGAAATGTTTACATTACCTACCTAATTCTCGACGGTTTTCATCATTCCAAGCTTGGCTGTCACACTGGACGGTGGGCCGGAAAATCCTTGATTTATGCGAATAATATAGTGCCGGAAATAGTTGCAAAATGTTAAATTTAATGTGGGATGATTTATTATTTAAAGGGATCAGGAAGGGTTTCAGGGTTCGGGTTTTAGTTCTAAAATTGGCATAAATCTTAATTAACCATAAAAGTGGGCCGTTTTTCACCCTCTAAAGCCTCATGACTTTTAAAATGTGGTTGTTTCGTGGCTCCTGAAAACTATGTTTTGATCAGCAAAAAATTCCCCGTAAGGTAGGCCCGGTCCCATTCCGAAAACACTCAAAAAAAGTTCCATTGTGAGCGTAAAATGGATAAATTCAAACTAAAAGTAAATAAATTTAACTTACTAAAAAGATTTTGGGCTAAAAATTCAAGAATAAGCTTTTGGATTGAGAACTTTTAAGCGGAGCACGAACTTACCTTCGGCCAACAGTATTACATCAACACCTTGCATTGTGTACACCGTGTCAATGCGCACCCTAAAAAAAGTACACTTTCTAACCCAACACTAAAAGAGTCCACGTCAAACAAACTGTTCACTAAATGGCACTAAAATTTTCCAAGGTCCCCCATTAAAAACAGCTCTACGCTATTTGAACAATTTGGGAGCCCGTGACCATAAAAATCATGGTTGGAAAGATGGGGTTGTCATCATTTTCGAATTTAGGGATCCTTTTAATACGGCGGAAGTCCAAATAATTGTAATACTTTCCTTAGATTTTTTTGAAAAGGCAAATCCAGAAAATCATACGTTTTTTTTTGTATGGCAAAAACATCGTCCAGATCTCCGAAAAGTTGGTAGGTATTCATATTGAGGTATTCTATTATTATGGTATGGAACGAGGTAACGTTCTCATTTTCCTGAAATTTTTTGAAAGTCAAAGCACAGAACAACTCACGTGTTTCTTTTTGCCTGTAGATAAAATTTCGGCAATTGTACCGATGTGTTATTAGTTGGGAAGTGAGCAGAGCTCAAGCCCCGGCAGATCAATTCGGGCAGGGTATTCGGGCTTCTTGCGGCTTGTCGTTGAATTGACAAAGTTGTTTAAAGTCATCGCTCTTTAGTGACAACAAACACGAGCCACCAACCTAGAAGCATTGCAAAAACGCCTACCGTTTACTTTACCCCCCCCCAGCCCCCGAGCGCCCCAAGTTTTCAACATTTTCGTTATTTTTTTAGGATTTTTGGCACCATCCGATAGAGTCAAAAAATATACTAAGGGTTTTAATTTCAGCCCAAAATAATGTAATATAAAATGGTTACAGCAAAAATAAGAATAACCTCTAAAAATGGGTTAAAAAGCTAGTTTCGATACTTTCGTTATTTTTCGACATTTTCGTGACGCGATTGGATAGAGCATCAAAAAATATACTAAGAGTTTTAATTTCAGCCCAAAATAATTTAATATCAAATAGTGAAAGCCAAAACAAAAATTAAACGCGACTTCCCCATAGGAACCGGAGGTGCAAAGCTATTTTTCGACATTTTTACAAAATTTCTTTAACGCCACTCGATAGAGCGTCAAAAAATATACTAAGAGTTTTAATTACAACCCAAAATAATGTAAAATCAAATAGTTATGACAAAAACAAGCAAAATTCGAATAACCGCTCAGACACTATTTTAATTAAATGATAAAGAGAGAATTAATTGTATAAATTTTAATATTTATTTTTTCGCATTTCCCGGCCAGGGGATAGTAGCTGGTACCGAGGGCCACCGATTGGTAGCTTTAAAAATTTTTTGAAACCTTCCGGCTAGGGGGGGGTAAAGTAAACTCTTGCCCAAAAAATGTTACTTGAAAAGCGTACCGTCGAAGTAGGGGCTAAAGAAAGCAGATCGTCTAAAATTTTTCTTTTCGAAGAGAAGTATCGCCCCCCGTGGACTCTAAAATCGCTACAATGCGTAACATAAAAACATACTGCATTATTCCGGCATCCAAGTAGTTTAGGTGGAGGTTGTTGGCGTAAAAGGCACGTTTTCAGGAAAACTCGTGCTGAAACTTAGGATCAGATCGAATTCAATGACCCGCCAGCCACGAACAAATTCATCTTTGCCGAGATTTCCGCTGCACCGGAAGTGGTCCAAACGCTCCATCATTTTGGCTGAATTTCTTGCAATAGACTGACTACAAAATAACCTACGTTCTCGTTTTCGTCCGTCGACTTGTTTGTAATTTATTTAATATCGTTCAGTTCGTGCGGGAATTTTTTTCCAGAGTTTTTAGCATATTAGCATTTCCTTTTTGATGAGCACTTAAACAAACTGATTTCAACACCTTTTTTCTTTTTTGAAGCCCATATAGTTGCTCAGAATTGCCACTAAAATCTTTAATAGAGACCCAGCGAAAAAGGTACAATGTATTAGCGGTAGGATAGACATCCTATGCAGGCTCTTTTTCGTTTCCGGGAATCATCCAGTCCCATTTTCGTGTAAAATTGATACTAAACGTTGGCTCAGTTAGAATGTTCTGGCGAGTTTACGTACGAGTTTAGGGTGCCGTACTGTGTCGAAGGCTTTGGCAAAGTCGACGCGAACTACATCGGTGAACAATACTGTTTCTTGGGCCGATAGGTGGTTTTAAATATACTGTAGCGATCATTTCTTTAGACCTGAGCGGAGGAAGCCAAATTGATTGGCAGAGAAGAGCAATTTTCAGTCTTTTTCGATAGTTCAGCAGAGCTTCACGTATCATCTTTCCCATAAGCTTGAAACCCCGCTGCAAATTTTTTTTGAAAGCCAAGACATAGGCAATCATACCTTCTATAAAAACTTGGCCGTTTCCGCGACCACTTTGATGATTGTGCAGGGAAAAGGAGCTAGAATTCTAGAAAAGAAATCTGGTATCTCTGCCCACACCTTACGTTTTATTCTAAGTGAAGTATTGTCCTCCACCGCGTCTTTTTCTGGGCGCGGAAACCACCAAATCGTTGTTTCCTCATAACGATATCAGGGTAGAAGCCGTTAGGTTTGCGATATTGAACAGGAGGCTACTCTCTAAAATATGGCTTGGCGTAATTTTTGTGCATTAGCAAATTCTCACCAGTTAAGAAGCTAGTTCGCTTTATTTTGCATTGACTTTGAAACCATCGGTTTGAACTCTCGTTTTTTCCTCTATTTTTTTTTGTTCTGAAAGATTAAGTCTTTTTCTGAAAGCTTTGCAATTTCTGAAATATAATTAGTTAGCGGGAATCCAACTTTCGATCAATTTGTTGGTGAAATACTGGGAGGCTCTGCTTTTGGATGGTTGGTTCAGCGTCACAAGGAGCTCGAGTTCTAGCAGAAAATCTGGTGTTATTTATGCGCCACGCCTTACGTTTTATTGCAAGTGAAGTATTGACATCAGGCTGGTCTAGGACAGGGCCGGAAACCATAAAATCATCACTTTCTACTGACACAACACAACGACGAGGGCTCGCGATTTTGACTCCCGGTCCTGGAATTATTTAAACGCTTGTAAATTATTGAGTGCTTGCCTTCCATCGAGCCAATTCAGGTCATTTTGCATTGACTTTGAAATCTACGCTTCGAACTCTATTTTTTCGTTTGTCCCTTTTTCTGAATTATAATGACAGTGACTGATAGCACTTACGGATTTGGTAAAGTGGTTGGCCCTGTTTTTGTCATTTTCCGACAATTATCAAAACCATAAAATCTCAGATATTTTTTGCCCGGTATTGTGGAGGACAGACGGACAGATACCACTACTGAATTCTTATAGTTGATGCCAGTCCATTTTCTTACGTTTATTGTAGCGTTGAGGAAATTGATTTTTGAACAAACCTTGCCCCGTCCGCAGGCCGTTACTTCAATAAATCATCGGCAAGGTTGACAAAGCGTGAATTAATTGGAGTAACATCCTGGTGTAAGGGGGACTCCTCCTAAATTTGAAACAATCATAAACCATATTGCTAAATGATAGTTAATTTTTCAGTCTAGTGGTTTTCAATTTTAGAATCGCGGGTGGCCCGATAATTTCGATTAAAATTATTCAACGAAGTATTTGTAATGGGAATTTCAAAAGAAAAAAACTGCAAATTGATTGACGTATCGGGATTCACTTTGCACTGACCGGCAGCGGAAAATCACCCGGTTTTTTAATCCAAACAACACAACCTCATATACTTCTGGGCTTTTTTATCTGAAAGTACGAAGATTCGTAAAAATTTTATCTACCCGGGTTTTAGATATATATTTTTTATGTTTTATCCAACAAGCCTGACGACGGTTTCTTCGACGTCTTCTGAAATTCAGGATGCCGAAAAATGACACGGCTCACCAGAGTTTAATTTCGCAGGCTCACTGCAATTTACTGCTTAATCTGTATGTCCAGTATCCGCTAGTCTATCGCGGAGTAAACTGAAAACATAAACTACCATTTTCCGGGAAAGCGATCAATTTTGGAGAAAAATCGACCAAATCGAGATGATTATCGAAAAAACCATTCCTCGGTGCTTTTGTAACGGGAATTTCATGAAAAGAAGCTGTAAAGTGATGGAAATAAAGGGATTCACTAATGACTGACCGGTAGCTGCAAAGCATCAGCATGTCGATGAAAATCATCCAATCTCATCTACTTTTTGGGACACCTTCGAGCACTTTTCCTGAAAATGTTGGTGACGATAAAGTTTGCAGGGTCCGAACTCCTTTTAAAACATTTTAGACTGCATTCAGCTGTAGCACGGCTTGGTCGGCTCGCTGCGGCTCTCTTCGGGTTTTTTTCTTAAACTATTCGTAAAAATTGTCTGTCAGATTTTATACTTTTTACGTAAATGTTTTCCTACACTTTATCTGATAATTCTTACTTGATTACTCCATTGATCGTGTACGTGTAATTTTAACAAAATCGAGACGCGCTTTACCATAGTTTTTCGACGCCGATTAGCTCGGTTTGGTTCCGCAGGGCTGTTCTGGATCTTCGGGGGTTTTTTTCTTAAAATAATAAAAACGTAAAACAATCCAACCGGATTTAAATTTATCAGATTTTTACGTCTTATCGAACAAAAACTTACGTAATTTGTGTCATTCGTCAAGTGCGATTTCATGCAACAGGAATTAATTGATGTTGCACTTTACGTCGTTCCAGTCTTCATCTGAAATTGAGTATCGCGAAAAAGTCCCGCGCTCACCATTAATTTTTAAGCTTCCGGCTAATCCTTGTGTCGCGACAATTTTATCCAAATTGACATGATGAATTAAGCAAATCGCCGCTTGGAGAAAGCGATAAATTTTAGTGGAAAAATTGCCTAGGTCGAGGCACAGACCTAACAATACGATTAACAATTATTTGACAGTGTATTTGTAAGGCAAATTTCATAAAAAACTGTTGAAAAAGCTGAAAATAATGTTACAACGGTTCAAAAAAATGGGAGCAAAATGGATTTTTTCCGAGGGTGCTGTGATGATGGCGATGCACCGCTGATATGAATCATCAACATGTGACTAGACGGCATTTAGGAGCAAAATCGATTGATCGCTGAAATAGAAGGCCCATCCGTGTTCTTTCTATCAGGTTGGAACGAAAGTTCTGTCGCCGAGATTTTGGAGGGCTGGCTAAATTCGTAGATAGCTCCATTCTGCACATGCGATATGTCATTTTGTAGCTCTCGGCCTGAATGGTTCCGGGAGGAGGGTCCTGGGCCCTCAAAATCAAGGACAGCCGAGATACAGGCCCAAGAAGATTTTTCAAAAATTACGCGAAAGTGTTTTTGCAAGTTATCTCTGCATAAAGACATTTGCATGCGATACCTTTAACGCCAATCGATAGCTCTTGAGGAGTAGATATCGATAGATGTTGAGATCATCAAAATCGGACACCGGATGGCCGAGATATGGTCCCTTGAATTTTAGCCCATTTCTTAGAACTTTTCCCGAAATCCCATACATTTTATCAAAATCCGCGCCGCTAGTCCAAAAATAAAGCGGTGATTTTCGGCACCTGTCCGTCAAATGTTTGAAATGTATGGGAAATCGAGAAAAGTTCTAAGGAACGGGCCAAATTTCAAGAGGCCATATCTTGGCGATCCAGTGTCCGATTTTGATGATCTCAACATCTATCGATATCTACTCCTCAAGAGCTATCGATTGGCGTTAAAGGTATCGCATGCAAATGTCTTTATGCAGAGATAACTTGCAAAAACACTTTCGCGTAATTTTTGAAAAATCTTCTTGGGCCTGTATCTCGGCTGTCCTTGATTTTGAGGGCCCAGGACCCTCCTCCCGGAACCATTCAGGCCGAGAGCTACAAAATCACATATCGCATGTCCAGAATGGAGCTATCTACGAATTTAGCCAGCCCTCCAAAATCTCGGCGACAGAACTTTCGTTCCAACCTGATAGTAAAAAAATTAGAAATGCCATTAATTTTGCATTACTTTAAACTTGCGGTGACTTCTGCTCTAACCTGGAAGTTAATGTGTGTTGGAGGACTACATCCCAGATCCGAATATCTAATTAGCATACGCTACATTTCCGGTTCTATTGTCCCCCATTTGTCGATGCTCCCCTTCATTGTTCTGTATCTTTCCCCCACCGCTTGGTCTGCCCTCTACCTGGAATAAACGTTTCGTCTACCTCACCCACAACTACAACAATGTGCATTTTCTTGGATTTTATGTCAATAACATTTATTGCAGCATGGCCATCAGATTCATGACATCGTTTCCTCTGTACAAATATACAAATGCTCTCCAGAATATCGAAATATAAATGTTTCTAATTTGGCGCTCCCGCCTCGATTCCTCTAGCATGTCTCAAAGCTTGAAAAAACCAACGTTAGACTTTACCGCAAAATCTCATGATTCTCGCTAGCCGAAATTCTCAGAATTAGAAAATGAAATAATTGTTATCGTTCTCTTTTTCGCGAAAACCATCGTACACGAGGCCTTTAAAAACCCTCAACGTCGGGCTGCCTAGAATTGTCGGCTCTGTAACGATAGAGGGTATCGTTGCCGGGAGAAGGTGTCCATGCCGGCAGAAGGTATCAATGAACCTCACTCTCAGAACACTTCCGGAAGAAGGTCAATCGATAACATGTTGTGTTTTTTACCGCATGAAGTTATCAATCGGTCGCTGTGACATCTAGCGCGGATTTTTTTGTCATAGCTTATGTTTTTTTATTGTTCGTGGGTATTGCAACAGGAGGGCAAAACCCTTGAGATATTGAGCATGCTGGGTGAATAGCCGGGACGATGTTCGGAACGTTCCGAAACCTTATCCTAAAAGCCATGTGGCTCAAAAAATCCGGCATCGGCATTTTTTTCGCGATCCTATGAATGGGCAAATCGCGAATTGTCTAATTACCCTAATGAAGCCAAACCCTCGCGGCATATAAGCACCCACATAAAGTTCACACGAATTCCGTAACTATTCGTAGATTACTGCCAAAACATAAAAACGTGGAAATAATGTTGATAAGTACGCCAACTCCCATAAGCTACGGATAGAAAAACGTGCCAAACCGACCGATTGATACCTTCACCCGGCAAAAACATAGAACTTTCGATCAATTGGTACCTTTTCCCGGCATGGATCCCTCTATCGGTACAGAACCGTACTGTCGCGGGGTACCGGAAAATATTGGTCTGCGAACGTTCTCCATAGTGTGGGATCGACGTCGATAAGACTACGGTGACAAAGCACCGCGCGCACGTTTTCACGAAAGAAGTCGATCATGTCAGGTGTCCACTCCTCGATTTTTTTGCATGGCAGGTACACGCCGATAGATTGGCCCATTTAATGTTAATTTCTAGGGAGAAAGCCCGATCAATACCGAAATGACAAGGTAAATGTACAACGAGTTGAGAAGACAAAAACAATGACCTGGCACCCGAAAAAGATACTGATAACGCCTTCCGAATACATCAATCAACGAGATAACGGGCATCTGAAAATCGCTACCAGCTGTTGAAAGTGTTGTGAAATTCATAATGGAGCAATTTTGGGATTTAGCAGTGGACAAAAACCCAGCAGGTTTAAACAAAAACCTTTACGACACTTAATGGGGTGGGTGCAGGGCACCAGCTACACCCCCAGCAAGAAAGAATCGCTAGATCTGATCCGATTCGCTTCGGCTTCGATGGGCTAGAAACCCAAAAACTGTTTGCATCAGATGTTGGTTTATATTGGCGGTGACACAATGCTATCATCTGGTACTTCTATACGAAAAACGCTTTATTCCTTAAAAAAGAGCCAGAGCGGATGATGTATGATGACGATGACAATCAATTTCGTGTGAACGCTATCGTTGCGCCGCTGATAATATTCTGAAGAGATTTTTTAAGTCGGTGGGAAATACGGCGTCGCATAAAATTTTTGCTTCAGAGTTTCCAGTTTCTTAAATTCCGGCAAAACCAAGCTAATTCGGGGCATTCATAGTATACATGGGTCGACGCTTGCATGCGCCGCATAAGCGCGACTGGCCACGCTCTTCCGGAGCGTGGCGAACCACGCTTATGCGGCGCTTTATGCGTGATTTTTCACGCTCGCACTTTAACTCGAGATGCAAATCAAAAATGGAATAACCATATATCTATGATTTCGATTTGCTAAAATGGATTACCGATACATAACTATCAAGTGCCTGTTTAATTCTTCATAAATAAACATTATAGGTAGTGGTTGAACTTTTTGATACTTAACTTCTTGAAAACTTCTCGATTTTTACGTATCCATGCCCTTGGAAAATGTTGATTTTGCATTTTTTAAAACTTTGCATAAGTGTTTCCGGAGCTTGGCCAGCCACGCTCATATTGGCGTGGTTTGTTAAGAGCCACGCGCGCCAGCGTGGCTCTCCACGCTCCGGAAGAGCGTGGCCAGCCACGCTATTGCGGCGCATGCAAGCGTCCACCCATGTATAATTCATAGGTCCAACCCTGCCTGTCGCTTTCCAACGGTGGTCCTAAAAACCGTTGATTTATAAAACTAAATATTACGCTAAAGTATATATGAGTGTGCCGGATTTCGTTCGGGGTCAGACCTTTCACTTTATCGGGTACAAAAAAGCGAAACAAGCGGGGGTCTCTTTTCTCCTCTCGAGATCGTGGTGGAAGATCTATGATGGTAGCGTGCCATTGGCGGTGATGAATCTAAATTTCGCGGATATCCAGGGCGTCCCAAAAAAACCCCTCATTCCAAACGCCAAGGGATTTTAAACTTTTTCTTTACATGGCCAATTTTTTCAGTATTGAAAACGCACGGCATTTGCTTGTATCCAATATGTCTCTGCATTTGTGTGGAATCCGAACTTACAGCACAATCGTTTTCCTGAAAAATAGCCGCACATCTTTAATAACTAAAATTCTGTTCCCCCGTCACCCCTTGATCCTTGACAAATAGCCAACCGCGCCGCAACGCAACGAAGCGTTTCTTAGCCATTTTCGGAGGCGAAAACGTGTCAATTCGCAAATTCTGAAGCGTTTTTTTTAAACAGAAGGCTAATTTTTGCCGTTCTGGCGGTTTCAATTATTAAAATCAGCCCGCGAATGATGGAGATCTGGCAATGGGTCCTAGTGGGCATTACGACATGTAAATAGATATATTTCGCCGATAGATCGTAAGGCTACAAACTATACCGTTTTAACTTTCTAGGCCGCATAGCAAAATCTGCCACCACACTCTTGGGTATCTGAAATATTGAATTCCCAGGTCCAAAGCCATAGCAGCAATTACCTTGTTTCCTTCGTCAACACTAGGTATGGCAGAAGTCGAGGTTCGTGTCCCCCGATCACTGCTTAAGCGCTAATCATTAATAACTATTTGTCAATAGTTAAATGGGATTTTGAGGGGGTTTAATGGTATTTTTGGGGGATATTTTGGGGCTGGGATTCCGGGTTGGTATTAAAACTTAGGATTGGTTCTAATTTTTTTGAGCCACAAACAAATTCATTTTTACTAGATGTCCGCCGTCCGTACGGGCTTAAACATTTGCTTGAAATTTTTTTGCAATAGACTGAAAAGAAAATAACTTACTTTATTTTTCGTGGTTCTAGGTAGGTTCGTGGTTGAGACCAAGTTCTTTCAAAAATATGGAGTAAACCCTCGACTAGCTCTGTAATCGCGTTATTGTATTTTCAGGGGTCGCTCGAGCTCTAGGAAAGTCTGATATTTCCTCGGTATACCTCACGCTCTCTGCATTTCCTCTTCGACAACAGCAAGCTATTTTTTGCAACATTTTTTCTTCTTTTGAAATCGATATAGGCAATGTCCGAGGAAAATCTTTTTTTCTTGAGCCAAAAACTGGCTTTGAATATGACTTAGTAATTGTCAGGTCGTCGAGCGGTTGGGCCGAGATAAATCTAAATTGGCGGTTCGAGAGCAATTTTTATTCTTTTAGATAGTTCCACAGAGTTTCGTGTATTATCTGGGCGATAATCTGGGAAATGATGCCGACTTTGCCCACCTGATCCGGTTTTGATGTATGAAATAGCGCGACGTGTGTGGATCAAATGGTCCACGCCGCGCTGGGGTTAGTTTAGATTATTTTTAATTTAATTTGAAAGCTTGTAATCGAATTCTTGTTCCATTCCCTTAGCCATGGCTGTATTTTTTGACAGTTGTTCTTTCTAGAAGTTTTAGATTTTCAGAGATAAATAAATATAATTACTTACATGATTCATACGTTGTGATAGTTTGTTGGTAAAAAATTGGGGCAGTCGCCTAGGTCGGGGTCGGGCCTTTCTAGGAAAAGGCGTAGTAATGCTTCGTCACACCTTACGTGTCGTTGGAAGTGAAATATTGGTGTCCTCCTCGTCGAATACAGGGTCCGGAAAGCTCCAAGTCAGCACTTCCTACTGGTATCACACGGTTCGTTGGTATCGCGATTTTGACTCCTGGTCCTGGAATATGACTTGGCGTAATCCTTGTAAATTAAGAAGTGCTTACCTTGCAGCGAACTAGTTTAATTGTTTTTGGTCAGCAGTGAGAAGGAGCTCGAGTTCTAGCACAACGTCTGGTGCGTCTTCGATTTGGCTAGAGTTTACCTTAAAAAAAATTTGGGACCCCCCAGCCGGGAGGTCCCAAATTTTTTTTTAAGGCAGTAATCGGTAATCGGTAGTCCTAGATACCGGCCACTATCCCCTGGCCGGGAATTGCGAAAAAATAAATATTAAAATTTATACAATTAAAATGCTGCTGACAGGTTATTCGAATTTCGCCTATTTTTGCCATAACTTTTTAATTGTGCATTCTCTTGGGTTGTAATTAAAAATCTTTGTATTTTTTTTTGTCGCTCTGGCGTGCGGCGTTAAAGAATATTTGTAAAAATGTCGAAAACTAGCTTTGCACCTCCTGTTGCCATGGGGGAAATGGCGTTGAAATCTTGTTTTGCTGTAACTATTTTATATAGCTGTATATTATGGGCTGAAGTTAAAAATCATAGTATTTTTTTTTGATGCTCTAACGATAGGCGTATCGAAAATGTCGTCGAAAAATAGCGAAAATATTGAAAACTAGCTTTTTAACTTTCATGGTATTTTCATCTTTCATGGTAACTGAAGTACTGGCATTGGATTGTATTGCCCCTGTAATATGGTTTAGCGTAAATTGCATCAATTATCAAATCCTCACCTGGCAAGTAGCATCAATTTATTTTGCCCACAACGTTGATGTTTTCCGTGTCAGTGTAAACAGTTGGTGCTGAACAGCGAGTGGTCGGCTTTCTTGTCAAGATAAAAGACATGGAGAATTTTAAGACTGACCGATTCCAGTATTTTTAAACGTTTGCAGAATTTTGGTGAAAACCATACAATTTCGTATAATTTTTGTACATATAATAAATTTATCTTGCCGGCACTATCGAACACTTTCCCTAAGACATTGTTGGCAACGAGAAAGTCGAGCAGCTCTGCCAAACCAAATAAATTTTCTTACGTTTTTTTTGGTGAGTTCTATCGATTCGTATCGTGCGTTTGAACTTGTCGGTGTCGGAGGTCGTAGAGGCCTAGGAAACCTTTCAGGTTTTCAGCTGGCAAGGCGTCTTTGCAGCCAGTCGATCGGGTTTTGCTGTTTTCTTTTCTTGAAAGTACGTTCTTCGTCAAATAATATCTACCTGGATTTTAAATATATATTTTACAAGACAAATTCTCACGTAATCTTGAGGTTTCAATCCAAACACAACAATTGTTCGGACAGTTCACAGCATTCCGGTCTCCTTCTGAAATTTAGGATCAAGAAAAAGTGCAGCGCTCACCATTAATAAACTTTAACTCAATTTTCAGCATCGATTTTTGCTCATCAACTTAGTGAATTAAGTCGCCTCTTCGGGAAAAGCGATAGATTTTAGTGGAAAAATTGCTCAAGTCGAGGTGGATGCCTAAAAATACAATTAACATATGTTCAGCAGTGTTTTTGTGATTTAATCCTCATAAGAAAGATGGGGAAAGTTATAAAAAAGTGGCACGTCGTTTTAAGAAAGTTAGGGCGTCCACATGGCTTTTCCCGGGGTGCTGTGATGACGGCGATGCACCATTGATATGAATCATCATCATCATCATATGAATCGACGACATTTCAGGAGCAAAATCGATTGATCACTGACATTTAAAATGGCGCAGGGATTCCAAAAGGAACTTTAATACACCTAAACTTTTCAGAAGACCTCAAAAATGCGTTCGATTTGCAAACCGCATTGGCCATCCGCAAAAATAAAAATTCAGGTACACAATCGTCAAAAATCTCCTTAAAACTGAAGTATTTTAAGCTGTCCCGATCCAGAAACTAATAAAATCGGGTGTTGTTGTATCAACTATAATAATTTTCTTGACGCGTCCGTCCGTCTGAAGCCGAATTCAACTCGAAGGGGAAAGGAGCTAGAGCTTAGGTCTCTTCGGATTCGGAGAGAGCGTGGTCAGAAACCCCCAAACTGATCAAAAAATTATGAAAAAGTTTTCGTTTAAATTATTAAATTTAACTTTGAAAGTTTTACTTAGAAGGAGACGTTTTTGAGTGTCGTCGGGACTTTGGCATGGGACCAAGCCTAACTTGTGCAGAATTTTACGCTGATTCCGTATATGGTAACCGGTTTTTGCGGAATAGCCATTTCTCGAAAGTTATGAACGATTTAAACCTCAAAACAGCGCAAAATCGGCTACTTTCGATAGTCATAAAAGGCTTCAAAATAGGTTTTAGACAAAACCAGATAGTGCATCTTGTTCAGAAAAAAATTCTCTATAAAATGTACCATCTTTCTCCAGAATCATTGAAAAGTTAGAAAAATTTGATAAATTGGGAGGCCCCTATTTTACAAAAATTTTCAAAATTCCAACATTTTTGAGTTAAGTAGCTCATTTTATAGAGAATTTTTTCTGAACAAGATGCACTATAAAGTTTTATCTCAAACCTATTCCGACGTCTTTTATGACTATCGGAAGTAGCCGATGATTTTGGGCTGTTTTGAGGTTTAAATCGTTCATAACTTTCGAGAAATGGCTATTCCGCAAAAACGGTTACCATATTCGGAATCAGCGTAAAATTCTACACAAGATAGGCTTGGTCCCATGCCAAAGTCCAGACGACACCCAAAAACGTCTTCTTGCTAGTGAAAGGGGTGGGGGGACATAGTGAGCCAGGTCGCGCGCGTTTCGGCGAAGGGGAGGGAGCGCACAGGGGGTAGCCCGAAGTCCAGAATTTTGCAATTAAAGTAAAGCTGTAAACGTCCAAATTACTGTTTTTTTGCGGATTTTAATTTCATAAACTTTGAAGGGACGGCGACACAGTATTTGTCTTGATTCTAAGCAGCGAGAGAGCACGGGAATGGAAAGAACCGATAAATTCTAGCGGTCGCGGCCCGTTTAAATACCGTAATCACGTGTCGATTTTGCCCTTGAAGCCGAGATTGCGAGACCTTTTGATTTTGGAATCCGGAATTTGAGGTTTAACCTTTTGCGGCGCGATCACCTCGTAAAAGTCAAACGTGCCGAGCGGAATTTAACGAAAATGGGTTGGAATGCAATTTGCATGCGCCCGATAATGCCTTGCGGAAATGCAATTTGTTCTGGGCACCAAGAAGCCATGGAGAAACGAAACTGGGGTGATCAGAGCCAGATTCTGAATGTTCCAAATGGAAAGCTAATTTTTCTGTTCAAAATCGTTGCACTGGAAATTATTAAGATTTTTCCATTTGCTGAATTTACGAGTTTTTAGCGGTAGGACATCTAATAAACTATGTTTTCTATTTAAACGTTTTTTTGCGGCCCAGGCTATGGCATGTTTCTTTTCTTCTTTCTATTGTTGCGTTTCTTGCTTTCATTTTTGACAGCAAAATTTGTACATGAATTGTTGTTTTATTGCTCACCCTCTTGAATCGCCCATTTTTGACGACACGTCCGAATTTTAAATGTACACGACAGGTAAAGCAACCTGTAATTTATACCCATTCAACCGTTTAAAGATACCCCTTTGGGATGTGCAGAAACCGGCAAAACGCCCGCGCTAAAATTGGTGCCTTTTGTCACGAACTTATTGCATCCGCCGCCTACCTGAATAATTGGTCGCATTCAGGGAAAATTTCTGTTAAAAGTGGCTATAAGGTTTTCGTGACAAAAATTACAAGGTGCAGAAGTGTATTTAGCAGAGATGGGTTGAGGCAACGGCTTACTCAAGACATTCCATCAACAACAAGAGATTTTTGGTTTGTCTCCCCCGTTTCAGAAGCGACCGGACGTTTTATTAGGAACGGGGCCGCTGTGATGATCAACGAAATCGATGGCAGAATCAAAGGTGCGCGTGCGTTGCGCGTTGCGCGTCGCGGTGCGAGTAAATCCTTGAAGAAACCATAACCCTTTGTCGTCCGTCAATTCTCAACCGCTTGTTTCAGTGTTTGGTGCTTTTCTAAAAAAGGCCAGGCCAGTTCCAACGTCAAATTCTCACGCCAAAAATGACCCCCACCTTTCCCGCGGGTTTCAAAGTTCACCCGACCCACTTCCAGGCCACCGTATCCACCCTGGAACATTTCATTAGTACGGGAAAGTACGGGAGTTGTTGCCCAACAGCAGTTGTGGATTCTACGGAACACCGTAACCACTGAAAAAAGTTTCGGAACGGCGGTTCCGTGCCATGCATCGGCCATTAGAATAAATGACAAGCCGGGAATCCGATTTCCTGGTTTCATCGCGTTTTGATGTCTCTCTGTCTCTCTCTCTCTCTCTGTGTATCCCTCTCGCTCTCTCCTTCTCCGAGTCCAATTCCGATCCGAACCCAATTTCACCCTGCCGTCCCTGAAATAAATGCTTTTTTTTGCTCAGCGCCAACTTCTAATTGGTTAGCGCCGCCCGTCAAGAGTTGTCGAGCGGAACATTCCTCATTTCCATCGGGTGGTCCTGTGGCCGATGGAGCAAACTCCGGTAGGCAACTGTACTTTTTGGGTTTTTGATGGGTGATAAAGACAATGCGACAGTTAAAAACGGCATTTTTCAGATTCCGTATAGCGATCGTTTGATAGCATTTATCGTCTACATACCACTCGAAATTACCCTGTTTTCCACGAATATTTTAGTGGCTATTGTGATTTTATTCGTGAGTTTTAAAGGGATTGGTTCGGTTAGCAGAGACTCTTCGGGAAAATCCAATTCTCTAATGGCACGGCCGTCTAGCAGAGATTATTTGGCAAATTTTCCCCTTCCTCAGCCAATTCCCCTAATTTTACCCTCTTACAGTACCTCCCTGCCGGTTTGAGTGCCGTCTACAAATTCCACCTCCATCACTGCTATGTCAATATTTTGCAGGTACCGTAAACCGACTCTAATTCCGAAAAAAAACGTATTTTCGGGGTGTATGCATTTGACGCTTTCGGTGCCGATCACGATAATTGGATACGATGTAACACTTTTTTGGCTTACGGCATTCTAAAGGAGCATGGCAGTTAATTTTTCTCGATTTTTTTTCGATTTCCACGCTCTCTGGCTGCCCGGAAATGCGCTACATTTTCCTGTCACCGTCCCTTTAAAAATCCCTGCGCTGAAAATATTGGAAATACCGAAATTATTTACATTTTTAGATTTACAACAACACCCCATTTTATTGGTTCTATCGGTCGGCCGTAGCCTATGAATATGTTAATTTTAAGGTAATTTTTGATTATTTGTATCTTAATTTTTGTATTTTTAGACATCAATGATGCTTGTCCTATTTGCCACGCTGAATTCGATAACGATATTCATGTTCCCGCGCATCAATGATCGAGTCTTTGGCGGGAAAATGGTTAACATGTAAGTTAAAAAAATTGATTGGATTTTTAGTTTTTGAGGGTAAGCTAGCAGGGATTCTTTGGGAATCGCATTTTGGGATACCTTAAAGTAAAAAATCAGCTAGCTCGTTTACGGCAAGCTGGCAGAAATTCTGGGGGAACACGCCCAAAGGAATATTGTAGGCTAGAAGAGTTGATGGAGGAAACCGATTCGACGCAAAACACCCATATTTATTTTGAACGGACAGGTTAGCAGAGCTTCATTGGGAAATGCATTCGAACCAGAATTCCGCAATGAGTCCTGCTAGTCTGCCTCTTTTTATAGCCTTGAAAAATCCACACTACATTTTTTCCAGCCTCCTCACTCTAATTTGGATGATGTCAATTGCCGAGACGTGCGTCGAGACGTTTACAGACTGCGATAAATCTTTTCGGGCTGAGGGTAGGTTTTTCGGTTTTTTTCGTGATTTATTGCCTCGTAAGTCCGTGAGCGTAGATCGCCATTTTTATGGACATCTCAATGACTAGAAGCTGTTCCACTGGCCAGTTAATTTATCTAGAAAAAAGCTATACTTTTAATTTTATGTCGTAATCGGTTAAACTGGCATCCAATCTAGGGTTTCGGAGCATTTTGTGGTTTAAAGGAACCGGGCAGTCAAGATTTTTACCCGAATTCTGTGTTTCAGACCTGTCCTTCTTCTACAGTTGCACTAAAGAACAAGCGAAAACCTTCCAATTCCATAACGTATGCGATTAACCCTGTTGCTAAATTAGTTAATTTTTGTAGTTTGACGTGTTCCAACGCCTTGGCTATCCGATTGCGATATTGTTTACGAATATCGTACTTTTTGCGTATATTCAGTGGATGGGACATAAAGGGGCCAAGGTAACGAACTTTCTGAAGATTTAAATTGTAAAAGTGCGTCGAATATAGATTTTTAGTTGCAAAGAAACGCGCGTCGAAAGAATCGTGGTGGAATGGTGTTACTGGCCCAGGTACAGCTCTGAATTTTTTAAATTCACGGATTAAGGGACTGCTTAAGCAAAAATTCGGAAAATTCGGATCCCAGAGTCTAAGATATTTTCGCGAAAAATTTTGGTTAGCCGGTCTTTATTTTGTCGCGCAAAATCTTAACTGGAAGTCAATTGGCGCTGATTCCCTATCACCTGTTCGAAAATCATCTGTTCGAAAATCACCTGTTCGAAAATCATCTGTTCGAAAAAACACATCTATTCGAAAAACGTCTGTTCGAAAAGTCATCTGTTCAAAAAGACACCTGTTCGAAAAGTCGCCTGTTCGAAAAACATGTGTTCGAAAATGGCCATTTTTGGTACCATTTCTAGGCAATTCCACATGCAAATTTTTCGAACAGATGATTTTTCGAACAGGTGTCTTTTCGAACAAGTGATTTTCGAATACATGGTTTTCGAACAGGTGATTTTCGAACAGAAGATTTTCGAACAGATGATTTTCGAATAGGTGATTTTCGAACGGATGATCGGCCACCATTGGCGCTCTAACAAAAACCGCACATTCTCGTGAATTTTATTTTCTTTAGGGTGTGTTGATCTGCCTGTTCACCGGTGGAAACGGAGTGCTCTTTAATTTTCTGACGCCTTATATCCCGATGAAACCGGTGATGCCGATCTCATTTCCGCTGGGCTTGAATATTGCTACTATTTTTAAGCGAATATACAAAATCGAGGCTTTTTTAGACCACAAAATACAGTGACAAAAATAAAAAATACGATTTGCCAAAAAAAGGAATTTGCAGCAAAGTTACACTAGCTAAAATTAAAGCTACGTTAAGCTGCAAACTAGCAGCTACAAACTACATGTCGATTTTCAGGGTCTCGCCATTGCCCAACCCCTCCTGAACCTCTTTTTCAACAAGTCGATCCGAGACGGCGCGATGAGGGTTTTGACATTAAAGTACGTGTTTAATTTTTATTTGGGTTCTACAACCGGTTTAATAAATTACGCTACGAAAATCAAATAATTTCAGAAAATGCCGTTTTTTAGAAAACCCACGAGACAAAGAAAAAGCGTCTCCATGATCTCATCGTCCGATCAGAAAACTGTCGTCAACTTGAAGCAGGTCGTCTCGAGGATTACGTACAATAGGAGGGCTACGGCAGCTTAAATTGTATTGAAATTTTTTTTGTGATTTTCTATGTCAAAAATTGAATTTTTTTTGTATAGTTTTCGCCGAGCCTTTTTAGCCAGATTAGTTAGATTTTATGGTTTGCATTTTTCAAATTGGTTTGGCACCAGTTTATTAATTATACATGGTTTTGTAGCGTGTCAGGATTACCATAACGGATTCTTTTTTATAAATTTACGGGTCTCATTTTTTAATATCGATCATTAATGCACATGATATGCGAAATGCGTGTCGATTTCTAGGGCAATTTCCGGCAATAAATTGTCGTTTCTCACGCGAGGCGGGCACGTCAATGGCACCCAATTTCTTAGAAAAATAGCCGTGGCCTAAAAATTTAATTAGAAACTTTATGAGTGATATTTTACGATTTGTTTTGTACTTTGAAATTTACAAAAATAGCGTGATGGATTCTAGCTTTTAAAACTTTTTGTCAAAACTGGCATTGTGAACTTTTAGCTTTCAAAAACCAGTTGGCCGTGTGCCAATTTATGAAAATATATGCAGAATATGGTCGATTTTTGAGTGGAGGGGATCCGGTTTCATCCGCCAGAAATAAGGGCCACCCCAATGGGTCCTTTTCTGGGAATTCCCCGAACCATTTGTAAGCTATAAATTCCTAGCCTCTATTTTTCGTTATTTGCAATTTTTCTTGACGTTACTCGGTTAACTGGCTGCCAGAAAACAATATTATAGAAATTTTATAATTCCTGAATGGTCTCTGCTAGCTTGCATCTCGACTGTGGCTAAAATAGGGGTTTATCCTCCTGAGACCTGAAATTTTCATAATTTATAATTTTTCTTAATTTTAATATCTTCACCGGCAGACAGAAAGATAATTCTTATAAGTTTTGCAATTCCTCAATAACCTCTGCTAGCTTGCCATCGTTCGTTTCTTAACTTTTGCCGGAGCACGCCACACCCGCTAAATTTTCACATTATTTCTGAGCAAATGATCTCTGCTAGCTTGCCTTTACTTTATTTTCTTGATTTCCATCTTTCACTTTGTGCTGTGATGCCCTAAGCCACATTTGCAACGAGAAGAGTTCCTGCTGCTCTTTTTTAGCGTCTAGTAGCCGCCCGGAAATGACCTAACCGTGGGGCACCAAATGGTGCAGTGGGGCTGCAAATCGTCGCTTTTGGCTTACTGGCATTAGAAGGGAAGAGAGAGTGAGAGAGAGAGAGAAAGTCGTTTCCTGAAATAGTTCCTAGCATGCCTCGAATTTTCTTTTTTTCTGACCTTGGCGGGTTTTCCTAAATGGCCTTTGCTAGATTGCCAACCAGATTAGCAGATTCCAAAAAGCAAAACCGCTTTCCTCAATAACTCCCGCTAGTTTGCCCCGAATCAGGGCTTCAAATGGCACAATCTGGTCGTCAAAGACCCGAAAAACGCCCGAAGGAGAGATCCAGAAAACGGGAGAGGAAATGAAACAATTTGTTCCCGAATCCCCTCCCTTCCTCTGGCTTCGTATCCTGGGGGTACATAGCCATCCGACTGAAACAGAAGAAGAAGAGAAGAAGAGAAGCCCCCCCATCCCTCGGATGAGGCGTGTCCCTTCCATTTCTCTTCTGTGCCTTCTACCCTCCAAAATGCCAATTCCTTTTTTCTTTCTCTCGTTTACTCCATTCCCAAAATCGACACCACTTTCCTACCTCAATGCGCTTCGGGATGAGAAGTCAATGTCCGGAGCGGGGTGTCGATAGGAGTGTAACGTTCTTCGGTCTTGTGTTCCCTTTTTATTCTGTCTTCTGGCTGCTATTCTACGAGAAAATACGCCTTTCAAGCCGCCAAATTATTTGCCTCAATTTTAGCTTAGTTTGCGCATCCCCTAACGCCGTGTTGCGCGATCTAAAGGGCTGGATAAGCCAAGTAAGCGCAAAGCGTTTATGCATTTTCGTGTGGCTTGGTGCCAGAATAACGAAAAATACTAATTAAAATAAGTATCATCATGCAAAATATTTGTTTTTTATTTTACCGCGTTTGCTGTGTGACAGAAAATGTAACGCGGAAATTTTTAATTAAGAATTTATTTTTTTATTGGAAAGTTTTCCCTAGTAAAATCTGTATTTCTGGATACGGTAAAAATGCATTTTTCGAATTTTCACGTGGCTTTGCTGGTTTTCTCTGGACCACCAGGCTCAAAAACCCATCAGCCATGGTTTCTTCTAGCCGCCGAGGAAATTGGTCCATAAATCGTACCCATCCAGCCCTTTCTCTTCGCTCTTTTCCTCTCCCGCTTTCTGGCCTTTAGGCTAGGCTCATCGGAATCCCCACGTTGAGCCCAAAGACCACGTATCCACGTTCTTCTCGTGGGTTTTTTGTTACGGGAATCGCTCGTTTTAAGGCATCAATCGTCAATTTCGGAAAAATGGGCGACAATTTGTTTAATTCCTCTGTCTGTGTGGCTGTCTGTCGCGCTCACTCGCTCTTTCTCACTCGCCCGCTCTCTCGCCATCCCTCCCCTCTTCTCTCTCTCTCTCTCTCTCTCTCTCTCTCTCTCCTCTCTCTCTCCCTCTCTCTCTCTCTCTCTCTCTCTCTCTCTCTCTCTCTCTCTCCCTCTCTCTCTCTGATGCTCTGTTTTCTCTGCGGTCCCACCCCTTTAAAATAGCTGTCGTCTGCGTTTCGACACCAAAGTTGAAGCTTTCCGGTTCAAAAGCCGTTCTCCTCCCCTCGCCAAAAGTAGTCTATAGTAAAAAGTGTACTCTCTTTGTTCCCTGACTAAATTATTCATCGTCTACCTTGGGTTTTGCTCCCAGACGGCTCACTTTTTAAAGCCAACTTTGAGAAAAATAGCTTTTTGTAATTTCCAACCCTACACTACGCTCCTCTGCATGTCAGTTAGCCTTATTATTTATTTTTTATAGTTGCTGGATGCCAGTTTAGCTCTTCTAAAAGTTTCAGAGTCGTTGACAAAATAGCAAGAATTAAGCCCATATCTCCTCTCAGGCCTCCGCTCGGCTCCTGTGGACAACATATAGTCCACAATTATTTGCGACTCGATATTCCCTGGATGTCAGTTTAGAGAATAGAGAGGAGGGAGAGACGCTGAGAAACAGAGTGAAGGATTGAGGACCCAGAGGCTTTTCTGAAGGGGACCCATTATGGCCATAGAAAAAAGAGAGGAGAAGAGGCAGTTATCCCACGACTCGATGAGTCTCAAGGGATTTGAGAGAGAGAGAGAGAGAGAGAGAGAGGGAGAGAGAGAGAGGAGACCGGCAGTCCCCCTCCTATTGGGTCCCGTCACGACTAGAAGAAGAGGGCGATAATTTCCCTCTGTGACTTGTTGGTATTCCGAGTCGACCTCTTCTTCTGTTGTTGACGTCTTCTGGACAGAATTCTGCGCAATTCTCGCTACTTTTCAAGGTCAAAAACTAGAATGGAGCTGCCTAAATGGTTTTTGCTAGCTCGGCGCCCACTATGAATTTTTAAGTCCAATTTTAACTGCGCAAATGGCCTTTGCTAGCGAGCCTTTTGAGCAACATCGCTAAATTAAAATTACTTGCTAAATTTCAAGCCTAAAAATCGAGCCGATCATCCTCAAATAATCCCTGCTAGCCTGCACTACTTTGATAAAAAGTTGCGCCGGCCTAAAATAATCACTGCTAGTTTGCCTGTCCTGTCTCGGAGGAAGACTACGGGCTACAATCTGGGTGCACTTTGCGTCTTTTGTTTTCGTCTTCAATTTTCCGGGATTCTCAAGGGCTTTTCGCGGCAATTCAGTTAATTGCTTGTACGCGTTTTTCAACAAGGACGGATCCGATGCAGGATTCGTTTCCTGAATTCGTCGGGGTTAATTGGTACCTTTAAATTGTCGTCAATGGAATTATTATACAACTTGTAAAAAGCTTAGAGTTTATAGTGATATTTACAGCGATGATCTTCGCTTTTCGGCTGAAATCTGAGCCGCAGAAGCTCCAAAGGTCCGTGTGAATATCTTCGGAATATCTCTCTCCCTCCCCTCTCTCTATCTCTCCCTCTCTCTCTCTCTCTCTTTCTCTCTCTCTCTCTCTCTCCCTCTCTCTCTCTGATGCTCTGTTTTCTCTGCGGTCCCACCCCTTTAAAATAGCTGTCGTCTGCGTTTCGACACCAAAGTTGAAGCTTTCCGGTTCAAAAGCCGTTCTACTCCCCTCGCCAAAAGTAGTCTATAGTAAAAAGTGTACTCTCTTTGTTCCCTGACTAAATTATTCATCGTCTACCTTGGGTTTTGCTCCCAGACGGCTCACTTTTTAAAGCCAACTTTGAGAAAAATAGCTTTTTTAATTTCCAACCCTACACTACGCTCCTCTGCATGTCAGTTAGCCTTATTATCTACTTTTTATAGTTGCTGAATGCCATTTTAGCTCTTCTAAAAGTTTCAGAGTCGTTGACAAAATAGCAAGAATTAAGCCCATATCTCCTCTCAGGCCTCCGCTCGACTCCTGTGGACAACATATAGCCCCAATTATTTGCGACTCGATATTCCCCGGATGTCAGTTTAGAGAATAGAGAGAGGGAAGAGACGCAGAGAAACAGAGTGAAGGATTGAGGACCCAGAGGCTTTTTTGAAGGGGACCCATTATGGCCATAGAGAAAAGAGAGGAGAAGAGGCAGTTATCCCACGACTCGATGAGTCTCAAGGGATTTGAGAGAGAGAGAGAGAGAGAGAGAGAGAGAGAGAGAGGAGACCGGCAGTCCCCTCCTATTGGGTCCCGTCACGACTAGAAGAAGAGGGAGATAATTTCCCTGTGTGACTTGTTGGTATTCCGAGTCGACCTCTTCTTCTGTTGTTGACGTCTTCGCGACCGCTTTTCGCGCAATTCTCCAGACTTTTCAAGGTCAAAAACTAGAATGAAGCTGCCTAAATGTTTATTGCTAGCTCGGCGCCCACTATGAATTTTTAAGTCCAATTTTAACTGCGCAAATGGCCTTTGCTAGCGAGCCTTTAGCAACATCGCTAAATTAAAATTACTTGCTAAATTTCAAGCCTAAAAATCGAGCCGATCATCCTCAAATAATCCCTGCTAGCCTGCACTACTTTGATAAAAAGTTGCGCCGGCCTAAAATAATCACTGCTAGTTTGACGTCCTGTCTCGAATGAAGACTACGGGCTACAATCTGAGTGCACTTTGCGTCTTTTGTTTTCGTCTTCAATTTTCCGGGATTCTCAAGGGCTTTTCGCGGCAATTCAGTTAATTGCTTGTACGCGTTTTTCAACAAGGACGGATCCGATGCAGGATTCGTTTCCTGAATTCGTCGGGGTTAATTGGTACCTTTAAATTGTCGTCAATGGAATTATTATACAACTTGTAAAAAGCTTAGAGTTTATAGTGATATTTACAGCGATGATCTTCGCTTTTCGGCTGAAATCTGAGCCGCAGAAGCTCCAAAGGTCCGTGTGAATATCTTCGGAATATCTCTCTCCCTCCCCTCTCTCTATCTCTCCCTCTCTCTCTCTCTCTCTCTCTCTCTCTCTTTCTCTCTATCTCTCTCTCTCTCTCTTCAGAAGATCTGTCTGCCACCCAATTCATACGAATAATATCCCCGTGATGATTCGATTATAGCGGCTGAGGAAAGGCGTAGGGAACAGCCCCAGATTTTCGAACCTCTAGCCCTCAGCGATGACAACACATTTTCTCACAAAATCGGTGGCTATGGAGTTTGTAATCGAATTCATCTTACCAATGAATTATCTGTATGCCAGTTAGCGCATTGCACTAAGAAATTTTATGTTTAGCCACTGGCTTCCTATAAAAGTTTCCGCTAGCCTGCCCGGCATTGATTATATCCGCTATTAGATTATTTCTACAGGTTTTTCTAATACCTGGTGCTTTTTTGTTTTATCTAGATGATCTAATTCTTTGCATTTAGGTTCAAAATTAAGTTTTTATGTGAGTTTTGGGGGTTTCATTTGTACGGAACGAGAGGACTTGTACCAACCAGAAAAGCCCTTGTCTTCCCCCGCTCGTTGAAGGGCCCAAAACGAATTGTCGCGGCTGATTATCAAGATTTCGAGAGAGAGAGAGAGAGAGAGAGAGAGAGAGAGACAGATGGAAGAGTACCTCTGCGGCCACCTCTTCTTGAAATTTGTGATTTTATTGGCGAGAAAAGACCGTGGCGGGACCTTCCAACCGCCAAACCACTTCCGAATAACTACATTTCGCCCCGCCAAACTTTCTGGAACTCTGGTAACCTTTGAAAATTCCTACAAATTCGAGGTTTCTGCTGGACAGATTGACCAAAATTTTCATTTACGGGTCAGATTTCGGAACATAGTAGTACACAACACAAACCTGATTACAAGTTTCATATTCCCTCTAATTGGCATTCAGAAAAGCCAAATATAAAATCTAGACAGATATTCTGGGCTACAAACTGCTTCCCAAATGTTATTTTCCCGCTAACTGCCTGCCAGTAAACATAAAACCGTATTCTTATTGACTACAAACTACAAAATCAGCTACGAATTTTATTTTTGAGCTAACTGTTGCCCAGTTCATATAAAAATCGAATCCTTCTTGAACTAAACTATATATATATATATTCGACACCAAACTTTATTTCTGAGGTTACTGCCGCCCAGGGAGTCCAAAAATACCCCCGGTCAAAATTCGGAACCTAATATTCCGCGACACCACACGTATACTTGGCCCTCCCTCATAAAGGAGTGTGGTTGGTGGCCCCTCTTCTTCTTCTTCTCGTTCTAATCCGGCTTACTCTGCCCTCCATCACCTCTTCTTCTCTTCTTCTATTCTGTCTACTCGAAAATCAATCCGTGTCTATCCACAAATCTTGCCATTCATTCTGCCCCCTAAATACCCCTCTAATTCGGGCATCTGACCGCCAGAAGGGCTATTTTTACTTCTGAAACCCAAATATTTTTGCTAAATTCCAAGCTACACAGCCAAACTGTATTGGGAGACAATCCATCCAAATGCCGCTGGGCCGGCTAATGGACCGCAGGATTTTAATCCGTGCCCTGAACAGGTAATTTTACATAATTAAATTATTTACTTGAGTTTTATTATTTTTTATTTTTACTCAGCATTCCTCTGAACGCTCGAGTTTTTGCCGTTTTGAGTAGCAATTCGGCTTTACTGCCAACCAAACTGGCATCTGTGGGACATTTTTCCGTTATATTTTTTATAACGTTTCCGTTATTTTTGACGCATCGCATGCCAATTCTATTCTTCTGGCGCAATAGTCTGGCATCTCTTTTCCGTCTCCTTTCTCGGTACATTCCAGTGTAAAATGTTCTGTGTAACAATTCGGCTTTTCTTCAAGACAATTAGGGAATTTTATCAAGTTTTCCATTACATTCCAATGAGAGTGGGCTTTCTGACTTCTAGCGGTCAATTTGGCGTTTCTCTCCTAAGCTAAGCTTACCTTTTTGCGGACTTTTTTAACCACCCTCCTCTTGGCCCTAGCGTTTTACCCGTTCTGAGTTGCACTTCAGACTTTTTTGCCAGCCAAGCTGGCCGTCTGTGGGATACTTTTTCACTACTTTTCTTTTGACACTCGAGTTTTGCACTAGTTGAATGTCATTGCAACTTTCCCGGCTACCAGTCTGACATTTGGAGGAAATTTTTCCTTTTCATTCCTCTTCTTCTTTGAATCTTGTGGGGCGAGAGCTTTTTGCCTGCCAGCCCGACGAGTTGATGGGATCTTTTTAGTTTTCTGATGTTCGATAAAGTTTTTGCCAGTCAATTTCGATTTTATGTAGTTCACAGCTCCACCCAAGAACTTTATTCCACACAAAAGCGAGGCGTACGATAGATAAAAAGGGCCAACACTATGAGTCGGGTACTGCAGGGGAGAGACATAGAAAAGGGGGAGAGGGCTAGTCATGTGAATGGTACAACTAAAAAATGGTTGGGTTTGGTTGATTGGTTGACGTTGAGATCTTGGTAGAAGCCGCGATGCACCATGTGGTTCTGTGCCGGGGCTAGTCACGGGGCGGTTGCTGCTCGAACTCGCCGAGGATCGTCGACGACCGGTGGGGCTGAAGAAGATAGAGATCATTGACGAGAGAAAGCACAAGGGAGAGAGCGAGAGAGAGAGAGAGAGATATAGAGAGAGAGAGAGAGAGCGAGAGGAGAGGGCGAGTGAGAGAGACTCAGAGAGAACTTGGCCCTACCATCCATGCTCGTCCCATTGGGGTAGATCCTCGGCGGGCACTCCCAGTTGCAGCTGTGCGCTAAAGGACCACAACCGTTGACGACGGTAAAAGCTATCAAAAAGCACAACCCGCCAAAGCCCCTCACTTGGATCCCTCAGGAACCAGGCGGACCAAACCGGAGAGCCTCGGATCTGATGCAAGAGCTCGAACAGCTCATCCACCTTCGACACCAGCACCACGTGTGCCGGATATTCTTCTACGAGCCACTCCTCGTACGACATCAGCTCTAAATCGCTGGCTAATGTCTAGTTTACGTTTGTTACCGGCTTTCCCCCCCCCCTCAATTTTGTTGATGTTTTACTATTTTTTTCGAAAACCGGATTATACAGGGCGTCCCTATAAAAAAGGTTACGCTGACATTTCGCCATTTCGGTCACAACCCTGACGAACATTCTGGTATTCCGCTACAGCTTTACTTATTCGGCACCGACCTCTCTCTGGCGAGTACAACGAGGCATCAATGGCCCTCTGCAGCTCAACTAGCAGCCGCCGAAAGTGCCCTCGATTCTCACGGCAAGCGATGAAGCCCCCAGGGCGTCCACGGCAGCCCCTATTAGGGGCCTTTATCACCCTAAAACAGCGTTTTTAGCGGTCGAAATCCGTTGAAGGGGTTTTTGGTACTGGGTTGTTCACAGGGCGGCAACTAATTTTTCTCTGTGGTCCTGTTCGTCCGACAACAAGATATAAACCATGCTATAGCATTATACACAGTTTTTAGACCTAATTTCGAGAAATCTGTAAATACCTACTTCGAAAACTTTTTGGCTTTTTGTTCCAAAATCGTGTGAAAAACGACGAAAAACGCTCAAAATTTTCGAATCTTTAAGCCTTATGACTTGCATTGTGGAGTAGGTACCGAACTTGTTAACATCGGACAATTTTCCGACCCGCTAAAGAGGAGCTTTTTTGCTCCCTACAAATTACCGAACGGATTTCGGGATCATGCAGCGACAGAGCACGGGCTTCGGGCCGTAGCCCTGCTGCAAATGGCGCGTAGCAGCGATCAGGCCGGGTGCATCGACGGTCGCCGAGCCCGGCACCTCATTTGGAGAGTTGTCCGAATCGAGGGTGGACGACACCCTGAAAACACTCCAGTCATTTTTAACAGGACATTTTTGGATGATCAAAAATTATCCTACCCGACGAGCATCGACAACGACAACAGCGCGATGAGGTACAGCTTGAGGACCATCGGTGTAGAGTGGATGGACAAGGGGGAAGCGCCTTGAATAGCTTTTTGTCTTTTCATCTATCCCCCTGCCCTTTATGCAAATTTTAGCAATTTTAGTGGTGCCCTGTATGCTAATTTGTTAAGATTTTCATTTCGGGCTAAAATCTGTATTGGCCGTTTGGATTTACTACCATCCAGATTAGCCTTTCGATCAAGTAATTCCGTGGCTATAATTATTAACGCCAGACCTTTTTCTGAAGTTGCAGACAAAATTTGACTTTGCTGGTATCCAGTTTAACAGAAAAATTATTGTGCCATTGATAATACCTAGTTTTTAATTTTTTAGAAGGCCCTGCTTTTTTACCATCTTGTCTGGCCTCTTGAGTGGGTAGTTCCGCTCCATTCCTCTTTACGCTCGGTGTACGACTATTTTTAGAAGGAACTGTCTTTCTGCCATGCACACTGACCGAGCAAGTGAGTATTTCTACTGAATTCAGCTCTTCTGACACGTTTGAACCTGGATTAAGTATCCTCCGTTGCATTCCTCTAAATATCCCGGTGAAGCGTTTTTTTGTCAGAATCCCCGGCACCATCCAGTTTATCCAGCCGACTTGTTATGCGAGGAATATTCCCCGTCATTCCCTCTTTACATCCTCCTCTTCTCCTCTAGATAGCCATCCCCTTCTCGACGACTAATTAGCTTTGGCATTGGTTGGCTGGCCACATAGCCCTCCTTCTCCTCTACGAGGCTCCCCTCCTCCTCCTGCTCCAAACTCTTCAGGCTCGATTTCCCCTTCCAAATAAATTATTCAGCGCCTCCTTTTTGTTCTCTGCTTCACTCGCTTCCTCTCTCTCTCTCTCTCTCTCTCTCTCTATCTCTCTCTCTCCCTTTCTCTTGCCTCCCTTTATTCCTCTGACTACTCACAAGGAGATGGTCTCAGCTCGCCACCGAGTTTCGATTTGAAAATTTGCACACTGATAGAGCTCGACGAGACGAATCGATTGGTGTAACTTTCAGCTGCCCATACGATAAAATAGCCGAGTTATAAGCATTTTAAGTTTTTGCATACATTTTGCATTTTTTCGCCCTACCTTCATAAGCCCTCCCCGTTCCCCCATCACCGTGGCCTGGTGGCCTAGTGGCGTAGCCGGTGGTGTATGGGGAATCGATTGAAGGTTCGAAACCGCTCACGATTTTTATTTATTGCTTTTTGGCACAAATGCTGTCATTGGCTTTCTGAAGGCCCCTGGAATCAGTTCGCATTCCTTATTTTAACTCTTTCAAGGCGCAGTGACCACAATACCTCATCATCAAAAATTTCCGAACTTAACATTGGACCTATGAACAACGTATGAACAACATTTTCAAAAAAATTGCGACAATGAACAATGCTTGCTGACACACAACGCATTCACCGTAAATTATATTGATTCTTAACTTTTTGTTCTATTTTTAATTTTTAATTTTGTTGCTGGGACAGTTAATGCCCCTTGGGGTCAAAATTCCAATTTCTGAAAAAAGATGTTTTATGGTCACTGCGCCTTGAAAGAGTTAAAATAAGGAATTCGAACTGATTCTAGGCCTTCAGAACGCCAATGGCAGCATTTGTGCCAAAAAGCAAAAAATAAGAATCGTGAGCGGTTTCGAACCTTCAATAGATTCCCCATACACCACCGGCTACGCCACTAGGCCACCAGGCCACGGTGATGGGGGAACGGGGAGGGCTTATGAAGGTAGGGCGAAAAAATGCAAAATGTATGCAAAAATTTAAAATGCTTATAACTCGGCTATTTTATCGTATGGGCAGCTGAAAGTTACACCAATCGATTCGTCTCGTCGAGCTCTATCAGTGTGCAAATTTTCAAATCGAAACTCGGTGGCGAGCTGAGACCATCTCCTTGTCAGTCACGCGGGATACTCGGAAGGCGTGAAGGAGCTCAACCCAACCTTCTACGTGTTTTCAGCCGCCACGATTTCCTCGTGTCTAAAGAAACTTGGTTAACAGGCTAGCTGACAGTCAGTTAACTGTTTTTCATAGTCATAAGACATCTAACTGTTCGACCAATTTTTCAAAGTGACCGTAGACGCAGGCAGAATTCATTTGTGTGTCATTTTCTAGTGTTGACCATAGAATTCGCGAAGAATTCCTGCTAGTTTGCTTCTAATGCGCTTAATTTTTGTTGTTCCAAGAAGAGTCAGCCTTTCAAGATCCCGCATGATGACCTTTAAAGGTACCGAGAAGCCAAAAACTCTATGGATCTGCGTTTTTCGACAACGCAACAATTCCTAAAGGAGCCCGGCTTTTTGCCCCGCTCTCGACGTTTGTAATGTCCGATCTGATCCGAATCCCAGCCGTGAGGTGAACTTTGACCACTTGGCCATCCCACACTCGCCCATTTTTCCGGCCTTCCGCCAAATTATTTCCTCGTGAAAAGAAAAGAATGGAAAAGCCAGTTCCGGGGCAATTTCCCACTGCCTTTCACGCTATTCTATGCCCATTTTGACCAAAAAAAATGGAGGCTTTATCCAAGGAGCTTGACGTGCGGGAGGAGGAGAAGATTGGAGGGGGCATATTGCTAGGAAAATTGCCCACCACAATTATCTATAGGGGAATGATGAATGCATGGAATGGACAGATGGATAGGGCGGTAGACAGATAAACCAAATCAAGACTGGAGGCCGGTTTAAAGGGCCCGGCAATGCAGATCTGTGGATTTTCGCCGCGCCTGTGGCACGCAAAATCCGGAAAAATCAATAGCCTTGACTTGCCAGTACATTTAAAGACGTTAAAACGGAATTTTTGCCTGCATTCGGTAGACTGACAGACAGATAGCCAAAGAACCATAAAACCGATCGACTTCCGGCCATCCGTCTTTTCTTACCCCTCATTTCAGCCCTCTATAATTTGCCATTGGCCCATCCCATCCCCCCATTTCTCAACGAAAAATGGCGTTTCAAGCCACGCCCCCCTAATTATTGTGGGCCAGACGAAATGCTCTTCCTTCCAAAAAAACATCCAGCTTCAAGCCAGATTCTGCAAAAATCAGTTTTATGCGAATTTGATTTGGCAAGATCCTATTTTACTGTATAGATTTTTTCGAATCAAAAATATCCATTTTTCACCAAATTTTGCTGGGACTTTCCCATGAAATCGATTAAAAGGCATGGGAACTCATTTCCGGCTTTCAGGGAAATCCGGAAGTGCCAAACCCACCGCCGGAAATACAAGCTTCCGGTTTTCGAGAAAATTCCTAAAATACCGCGGCAGTTCCTTTTTTTTTGATTTTTCCAATTTCTGTTTCATATTTTCTGTGTAGATCTTTGCCCGTCTGTATTTTTTACGGTTTTAAAGGCATCGTAAAGTCTCAGAATCTACCCCTTCTAATCGACTGGGTGCTGACAACTACTTGAGAGTGCAAATGACACGTTTAACATGCTTTTGAAAATCCCTTTACATTTTTACTGGCGTCATTTCGTGTAGCATAGTTGTCGAGACCTAGAGGACCCCAGGCGTCGATTTTTGTACTTTACGGTCCCTTTAAAGGCACAAACAGGCCGAGAAATTGAAGCTGCCACTCCAAAGATTTACAGGAAGTCTCCTACGTTCGATTTGGCAAGCTGCCAACAGAATAAAAAGCTTGCAAAATTTGCTCCCCTTGACCCCATTAGGAATTCAACGATTTTCCGGCTATTTCAAGCCCAAATCCACTGCTTCCTGTTTCCTCTTCTTTTTGGTGGAAATACTGGCAGAGACGGGATCTCATTTACACGGCAAAAAGCCATGTTTCCGGGAGGTCTAGCTTTAGGGGTTTCTGAGACCCCCAAAGGCGTTATTTGGGACTGGAAGGGAAAAGGGAAGAGGGGAAGGTCGTTTGTGGATTATTGCTTTTTGAAGGGGTGGGGTCGTGAAGCTGGCAGGGGAGAGAGAGAGAGAGAGAGAGAGAGAGAGAGAGAGAGAGAGAGAGAGTGAGGGGAGATGGAGAGAGGGGAGAGAGAGAGGGGAGAGAGAGTGAGAGAGAGAGAGAGAGAGAGTCGAGCGACTGGTAGACAGACAGACAGATAGAAAAGAAAACCAGATACTTTGACTTATTGTAAGACGGATAGACAATTTACAGTTTTAGGCGGTAAAGACAGACACACAAACAGACAAAATGACGGTCAATTATCCGGAAAACCGTTCGGATAGTTTGATTGCTAGGCAGTTAGACTAAAAAACGCGCTTAGTAAGGTCTTGCCCCGCCGCCGCCCCCCTCCGCCCTTCTAATCGGCGGGGGGGGCCCCCATAGCCCCCAAAACCTCTCCCCCAAACCCCAAAATTTTTTATTTCGGACGGGGGGACGAACGCTTGCCCAACAGACAGACAGACAAACAACAAAACGAGAGCGAGAGAGTGAGAGAGTGAGAGAGGCAAGTGAAAGAGAGTGCCTCCAGGGGCACCAAGTCAGTAAGTGAGGGTTTGTGAGGGGGGAGTCAGTGTGCGTGGTGGGTCCCTTCTGGTCTCTCTTTCTCTCTCTTCCTCCTTTCCTTCCCTCCCCCCAAATTGCCGCCCTAACTTCCGTTTTCCATAGAATCCATGGCTTTTCCCTGGCAGTCGAGTCTCGGTTCCCCCTCCTCTCGTCCAGTTTTTTGAGCATCGGGCCAGATGAACAAAGTGGCCACACTCAATCCCTCGTTCGTTCGTTTGGAGATCCCCGGATCTTTGGCACCCGCTTTCTGGCCGCATTTTGCAAAGTTTCTTGCAGTCCGTTGGGGGCCAAAAAATGCCTGCTTTGAGGAATTTTTGATTTTAAAGGAACTGGCAAGACAAAAGTTATCTTTTTTGGCTAAGGATTTCCGATGGATTTTGCCTGTTCCTTCAAAAAAGCTCGTCAGCTAATATTTTTCGGCATTCCAAAATTAATTTTGCAAATTTTTCACATGATTTGATGCTTATTAATTCCAAAAATTTGTTGAAAAGCTTCCTGTCACGCTCCCTTTAAAAAGCCTTCAATACCGTTTCCCGACGATTCTTTTGCCTCGCCTTTATTAATTTGTGTCCGCCAGTTCGTAGGCAAATCCATATGAAAATAATTATTTTGGCATCTTCTTCAATTTTAATATTTGAATTTGCTGTGACGCTCCCTTTAAAAATCTCTAAATACCTTATCCACGTTCTTATTATTGCTTTTTTCGCGTGACTGCCAACCGGCCCGGCGATTTGTAGAATTTAAGTATTTTTGGTATTTTGAATTCGAACCCCGGTTTTTGATGTCAGGCTCCTTTTAAAATCCATTTTTCAGGATGTCGCCTCCTCCTCCTCGTCCCTCCCCTCCTCTATCCGTTCAATGATGGGTAGTTATTCTGGTGGAGGAAGTGAAATGGGAGATGATCCCACTCCCTCTAGACATCCATTCGATATTTGGCCCGCTTCCGGTTCGAATTCCCTTCTACAACCCGGACAATCTGGAGGGACACCGCATAATTTGTTGAATCCCGAGGATTGGGCTGGTAAGCGAGAGAATTGCATGTCGTAATTAGCGATAAAAACCGCTAATTTTTGAAAATATGACATTACGGAGCGTAATCGACTGTCCAGGCAATTTTTTCTTTTGAATCAGCTCGGCTGGACAGAATTAAATGTCGTAATCGATTGGCCTGGGGTATTTACATAACGTAGTCGATTAGCCAATGAAATCCTCGCAAAAATTAGAAGAATTACACTGGGTAATCGGCTATTTAAGCAAGCTTTAATCACTAAGTTTCGTAGATGGCGCTAAAATTTAATAGCGTAATCGAATAGTCCTTCGAAACTTTTACAAGAAATGGGAATTCGGCGGAATTACATACGGTAATCGATTAATTTTGTCGATTTTTTTTGAAAATCGGTCAAACTGGATTGCAATTAGTCATGAAATAAATTAGCTATTAAGTCCGGGCTATTAAAGGCCTCTGGAAAATGGATTGTCAAAAGCAAGAAGAGGTACGGGCGGGGTCGAACCAGGGTCTCTCTCCACAGTCCAACGCGACCCCCACACCAAAGGGGTCGAGTGGGTGAGGGCGGCGGAGGGCCCCAATACCCTAGGGCCGAACTGGTCACTTATTGGGCAAAATCAAAATAAAGCTATTTACAAATAATAATAACGAAAAAACCTACGGAAAAGCTTGCGAAGGGCAAGGAAAGTACTCCCTGAATTTCCTGAAGTGTTTTATACCCTTTTCGACGATTTTTTAACTAAAAAGCTCCCCAAAAACCTCTTTCCGCTCAGAACATGGCTGCCTTCTATCCAATCTGCCTCAAATTTTTATCACCGATGGGGATGGCTAAAAACTATTTTTATGGAAGTTTCCAGCCAAAAATATAGGCAATCAAAAAAGTTATGGCTATAAACCCGTTTTCTGGAAATCCAGTCGAGGGTTTTGGGGGCCCTTACGCGATGGAAAGCGTGCATGGTTTCGCCCCGTCGGTCCCTCACCCCTGGGGACGCCCGGCCATCTTTCCAACGGTCTTTAAATAGCGTAATAGGATAGACATGCCTCTTTTTCTCGCCTTATCAGCGCTAAAAGGTGTCCTATCTACCGTAATCTTCGTCTTTTCAGGTGTCCCAGTATGGGCTGTTTATCTCTTCGCCGGCTGTGCGATGCTAATCGTTGCCGTGTTGATATTGGATTACTGTGTGATACGAAGAAATGCTCTCGGTACGGTGGTTTTCGACTTTTTCAGACGTTTTTAATTTTTTTTGAGCATACTGTCACATTCCCTTTAAAACGACCATATTTTTTTAGGAAACACTTGCTGTGCCCGATCGAAGCAAAAACGCGGCTCATCTCAGGGAGCTCACGCCAAGAGATCCACCAATATGCTGCTGAATGTACGCGAATTTTAGAAAACGGACAGACAGACAGACAACACTGACAGACAGACGCACAATCTCTGCACTAATGGACAAACTGCCAGGCAGTTTAGCTATTACACAACAAAAACCCCGCAAAAATACCACTAACCGCGCACTAATAGACAATCCACATAACAGACATTTAGACACACAAACCAACATACAAATCTAGGTGTAACTCCACCAATCGATAGTCTGCCTGGCAGTTTAAAAGAAAAATACAAACTACGAAGTACAACCCCCTGTTTTGGAGCATTAATAGACGAATACGTGTGCTTCCGCCCCTTTCCGAGTTGATACGATACTAATCCCGCCCCTAATTTTGTGTGCAACTTTCCTTTCGGCACCCATCGACACACAGAGCATATATCTATACTGTAGCATTCCACTGCCTGTCAGACATGTTAGCAATATATCATCCACAAAAATTAATGCAATCACGGAGCTTTGGCATTATCGGGGGGGATTTTTACCTAAGGGTCCAAAAATGCTTAGTAAAATAATATTAAGGATTTTCATAGTGTTTTTGGCTAATTTAAGCATAATTTAAGTGCAAAAACTTTCTAGAAAACTTCGAAAAAATTGAAATTTTGTAGAAAAATCGAAAATTTGGGTTGAAAATTGATATATCTTTGCAATTTCGTAATTTTTTCTGTTGCTTTAATTGGGTTCTAAGGATATTGCCTCCCCCCCCCCGATGACGCAAAAGCTCCCACTAACCCCTCTGCGTGTCTGCCATCTCCCGTCTTTGTGCTCTCTTCCTTGCCTATTTCTCGCGTGGATACCTGTACCCCTCCAAAGTTTCCGTTCTTTCTTTTGTACGATGCAATACTCTCTGTACGCACGGAGCACTGTGGACTCTTCGAGATCAGAAGGCGCACCAATTACCGTACACCCACCCCATCACCACCACCTCTCCATCTATGGCAAGCCAATTTTTCTGAATTTTTCGAGTTTTCTTCTAGTATTCGAATTTTCTGAACGTTTTTGAACTTTCTGGCTGGCAATTGAGAGATTCGACGTTTTAATTCCGGAAAAAGATTTATTTTGGGTTTTAAAGGATCGGTTATTTTTAATCGATCCTATTACGGTAGGAAATTAAACAAAGTGTTTTAGTGTTTCAACTGGCATATAGCAAACGCCAAAATCTAGTTTGACATTTTTTCGACTTTATCTAGCCGTCACGCTCCCTTTAAATTCCGAAAAGTGATTATTTTGGCTTTTAGAAAGATGCAAATGGATTAGATTACGATAGGTAATTAAGGAAAATTTTTTAATTGTCTGTTTTGCTGAACTGACATCCAGTCGACAGGAAACACCGGTTTTGAAAAATTTATCGATATTTCTACCCTTCACGCTCCCTGTTAAACCCCAAAAAATCTCAGAAATTCTACTCGGATCGATCTCAAAATTGCCAGCCATTTTTCGCTTAGCTTTCATTTGCCATTCCTTCTCTGCCAAGCTTGGGACAAACTGTGCTCTTTTCTTTTCCACTTCCGCCGCGAAAACGACAGCGACAACGGAACGCTCCTCTTTACGTTTTCCGTTCATTTCCGGACTGCGCTTGACGTGTGAAACCCCCGAGAATTTGCTTGCTGAACGAATTTTTGAGTTAAAATTGGATTACGGTATGTATTGGCAGTCAGATTATCGATTGTCAAAACATACCGTAATCCAGGAAAATCAAATTATGCAAATTAGGGATCAAAAGAGAGAAAGAGAGAGCATGGCTTGAGCTTGGGAAGGCATGTCAATTGGATTGCCGCGTAGCATTATTTTATTTATTTTTCATTTTTTATATAGAAAAATCGTAAAAATGGCAATTCCAGGGCCTGGGTTACTGTATCTGGGTGTCAATTTTTAGGATTTTGAGTCCAACTTTTTTCAGAAAATGTCCCGTATGCCACCGATGGATCAGGATCAATTTATGTGCTAAATCACGCAAATATCACGTGCCGAATACTGCAATTCACGAATTGTCTATCCAACTATCCCAACTGGCCAGTCCACCACACTCCACGCGACAGTATAGCCCTACAGTCCCTTTTTCTTGTTCTGTGCCCTCACGAAATATCGAAAAAATCCAATTTTCCCGTGTTCTGCCGGCCACTCGGCATTTTTGGCTGCTTTGGAAAAGCTCAACCCTGAAATTCGAGGATTCTGGTGGATTTCATGGCGTAATCAGATCGACTTGGGGCCAGTTAGGTTTTCGAGAAGGATTGAATTTATGTATTTTTTTACTGTATACCAGCTAGAAAATTATAGCAAAAATCGGAAAACTCCGAGCTTTTCCATCTAAAAATTTTTAAAAATGGTTTTTTTAATTAATTTAAGTATTTTTATATTGATAAAAATATACAGTACCCCGAGAAAATCGGGAAACTACCGTAATCCATAAATTTTTCAGGATTTGAGATTTTCCAAAATGCCAAATATCAGTTTTTTAACGAATGATTTCTTCGCCATCCCCTTTATATATCATACACTCACAGGGTGCTTCAGTGACCACAAAATATTTCTTTTTGAGTTTATTTCTTTTTTAATGCTTTAAATTGTATGCCGTTACTTCAAAAATCGAACCAAAAAACACACGCTTCCCCCCCCTCCCACCCAAGTCCACATCACTACTATGTACACACCCACACTACCTGGCGGCCAAATTTATGGATTTCCTTTGATGCGATTTTTGTAATGTTAAAATGTTATATTTATCTGTATTTTCATTAAGTCCATATTATAATAATAATAAAGGATTTAATTGATATCACAAAAATATGCAAAACAGGAAAATAGAATGATCGTTTTAAAGGAAGTACGACACCGTCAAATATTCTCGCCTACAGTAATTCTATTCCAATTTTAATCTTCAATTTAAGTTAACTGGCAGTCAGTTTAATATTCAGAAACCTTACAAATTCCAAAATCTGCCAAAATTAGTTTTTAGCGAACAAAAGTTAGAAATCCGGGCTTCCCAATTTTCGATTTTTGATGTCGCGTTTCCTTTAAACCCGACATTGTGCTATTCAAAAGTATATAAAGCTTAACGTTCAATTTCTACAATACTCCTTGATAAAATGGTAACACAAAATTTCGATCACAATTCGGTACAACGGGGATGGAAATAAAAATAAGAAAATAGAAATTCGTTGGTAGTGTGTACGTGTATGGCTAGTGCGTAGAGGGGAATTTGAGCAGATTTTAGAAAGAAATAAAAATATTAAAGGTTATTTTCGGCATATTATAATCAATCATTCAGACCTAATTGTTTTGCAATTCTCAACCTGGCAGCGTGTACCATCACTTGTTCATAGATCTCACTCGACATCAAATCCATTCGGTCTTCTTCTGCAAAGCTGAAAAAAATGGATAATTTACGGTGATTAGGATAGGTTTATGCAGGAGATAAATTCTCGTAAGCAACGTACTCTTCAATATTTGGCATTTCCGCTTCAACCTCTGCCTGGCTGTCCGATTCTCCTCCAATCGATTTCATATCCAGGGGAGGCACGCTGAAAAGCAAAGTGAAAAACTGACTTGGCACGAAATTCGAATCAATCGATGTGAACCGATCGATAATTGTCGGGAATGCCCGTCTAACGGTCTGGGCTCTCTCCTCTTTCCCTTTTCTCTCATCCCCGCTCGGCTCGAAACTCAAGCTATTTTAAGCCATGCTTTTTTCTATTTTCGAGCTCCTTGCGTAGTTTTTCCATCTGTTACACTTCCTTTAAATCTACTCCACTTACCCAAATGGTCTTGCATCCTTTTGTACCATCCTAGCCTGTTCCAATTCCCTCACCAGCGTGTCCACCTCCGTTTTCAAATTGTCGTTTTCTTGCCTGAATTGGGATTTTGCAATTTTTCTAGAGTTTCTGGATACGAACTAATCCCAAATATCACCCATTAGACACTAACAGAATAAGTTTCGGATAAAAGGGCTTTACATTGGCACACCAAACCTTCAGGCCTATCCATTTGGTTAGAAAGGCTTCTAGTTGAAGTTACCAAAAGGCTTACTGGGCCCGCGTCATAAAGTACGTTCCCCGATTCCGCAAAATACATTCGTCTTATATTTTTATTAGTACTTGAGTTACTGGTTTCCTTACTTGGTTTGACTCGAAGGTTTCCGGGTTCAGTCGTTTTAACAAAGAAATTACTATTTTTGTGGCATACGGGCTGGTTTAACCGGGCGCTTCCTTCTATGGACTTGAAGGCCGCTCAAGACAACTTTTGGTATATAACCGTCTTTGGCTTCGGCGTTTGGGGTGCCACCGAAGGTTGGGTGGACTCGTGGTTGGTGGCCATTTTTGGGCCGTGGTTCGTGTTTCTGCCTGTTCTTCGTGACCCTTGTTCCTATAGCCTTTATATCCAAATGCTCGTCTTGGCTCTTTCCGAGTCCCTATACTAAAATTGAAACGGTTCGCCGGTAATCCTAAAAGTGTGTTTCTTTGTTAATCGCTTTTGCAAAATCCTGAACCTTTCGGTCAAACCAAGTATAGGACTCTGTTCTTCATCTACTTATTAAATACGTACGTTTGTTTTGCGGTTGGGGTGCTATCTTTTGCCCCTTTTGGTATTCCTTCGTCTGGCCTTTTCTACCAATGGTTGGCCTTGGGTTTTGGTCCCTCGTTCCCCTTTTTCGCTTTTCTGTTAGCTGTCTTGGGGGCTTCTTTGACTGTATAAAATACATGCCAGTTCAGCTAGTTTTGAAGCTTAGACATTAAAACATCAAAGTCTTATCCTTTTTAAAAGCCTTATAGACAAAAAACGTACTGGGAATCCTCCAAATTCTTCGAAATTGTCGACAACTCGCCGAGCAATTTTCCGACTCGTGTTTGTTCCTGAAAAATTGATTATTAGTATTCACAATTGCTTAAAAATCAGTTGAATTTTTGTGGTCTATAGTCCATACCTCCAACGTAGCCACAGCCGCCCTAATCGGTGCTTTCAACGCCTGGGTCTCCAGTTTCTTTACGAGTTTTAATAAATCTTCGCGTGACCATTCACCCAGTTCTTAAAAGATAAAAATGTAGTTGGGAGGTCAGTTGTTAGTTTGTAGTCTTTATAAAGGGGGCAACGAACCTGGGTCGGCTTTATCGATGGCTTCCAGCCGTGCTATTCTCTCCTTCAGGTACTTATTTTCTTTTTTGAGCGATTTATATTTTCCATAAAGTCTCTCGTGGTGCGTCATTAGTTCGTCGAAGGACCTAAAAAAAAGTCTAATTTTCAATTAAATGCGGAAAATCGAGACTTAATAATCGCCAAATTCAAATTACGGGGTTTTATCGTAATTTTGTATATTAATGGAATCCAGAAAATGGGATTTTTCGGGTAGAGAAGGAGCTATGACATCCAGTAAGAAAGATAGAGCGTGGATTTGTTTCCGCTTCGAGGAGTCGGCCACCGGAAATCGCGAAAAATGCGTGAAGGTCGCACGGCGTTTTTTTAAAAATGAGCTTGTAGGCAAACTGGATGAAAATCTAGCTTTTTTATAGCTTAAACCCTAGATTTAGCTTTTTTTTCTATTCTTTTTAATTTTTCGACTTACTGTGTCCTCGCCAGGGCCTCCTTCTTGGCTTCTTTAGCTTCTTTCTTCTCTCTATTTTCTCTCCCCTCACTCCCCTCTCTAATCGTCTGCCCCCTCTGTTCGCTATGTCTTCTCTCACTCGCTGCCGATCTCGCTCTCACCCGCTCTTTTTTCATGCTTCTGAAGGAATGCATTAAGCTATAGGATTGCTACAATAACCCACTCAATGACCGCTTTCTGTTGTTTTATTAGTGCTTCAGATTTGACGAGCCTCCTTCCCATATCAACCATTGTCAATGCTTCATTTGTGTCGTACGATTCGGCTGGCTCGAACTAAAAATATTTGATTTTTAGCATCGAAAATTTTAGAAATGTCTGCATATCGTGCCATTACGGCTTCTTTAAAGAGGCGGAAAAGTCAGCACCATGGATTTTGCTAGCCATGGATTCGCCTTCCCACCATGTTGCAGTGCGGTAAAATTCTTGGTGAATCCATAGCCAGAAAAACCCAAGTCATGCGTTGTCTGTCCCTTTCTAGATCCAAAAAGTGGAAGGATCTACCCCTTTCGATGGGCTCGGGACGGCTACGCGATAAAATTACGCTGTTTTTCGCCTTCTGGTCGCCCAAAACATGGAATAATGAAACGTTATTTTAGCGTTATTTGAGCGTCGCGTAGCTGCCGGGAACAATTTTGGCCTTCCCATTCCCTCTAAAAACCACCAACCTGCCCCCGATGCAATAATTTCTGTAGATGTTGTTCCCTCTTTCCAGAATGTGTCGAGAGCTTCAATAGTCTCGTTTTCAAAATCGTATTTTCTTGGACGAGTTTTGCGCAATTCTGAAAAATGTTATTATTTTTTTTTGAGAAATTCGTGATTTCTAACGTTTTTGAAGAGCCTTTGAAGCTACCTTTTTAGCATTTAAAAGCTGTTCCCTCGCATCAGTCAACAATTCTTGCCTTGGCGATCGGCCGGCCATGGATTTTGGGACTTGGGAAAAGACGGAAACGGCCGATGGGACACGGTAGGCTGCCATCCTGGTGTTGCCTGGAAAATTGTAGTTTGTAGTTCAGGGCCCTTGGGCGACAGTTAGCTTCACAGGCTGTCAGTATATGTAACAATGTCGTTTTTACGATCCATACCCTGTAGTCTAGCATTTCGAAGCGTTTTTCAGTCTCTTGAGCGGATTTTGTAGTTTGTAGTACCAAAATATTCGGCTGATTTCCAGGTAATTCGTTTTTCTGACCGTCAGATAGGAAAACCAAACTGTTTTTATAGTTTTTAGTCTTCTTCATAAAATTCTCCGTCGCGTTTTTGCAGCTTTTTAAGTTTTTGGCTTGGTTTTGTAGTTTCTAGTTTTCGAAAAATTCTAAGTTCCAACCCGATTCGCTTTTCTGACTGCCAGCTATCCGAACCACGCTGTTTTTGTGGTATTGTATGCCTTCAATGAAGTTTGTAGTCTGTATCCGCTTACCTGGATGGGCTGGTGGTAGCATCGTGCCGCTCGGTCCCGCCGCACTATCGTTTCTTGTCCTTTTTCCCTTGACTTTTGGCGCATAAATCTAAAAACAACGGTGGGCTACAAACTACAAAACTAAGAATTACCTGGCGTACAGTGGCCAGCCTGTCTTCGAGCATCTCCACCATTTGGCTAGCTGAACATTAGGAGGGGAGCATCCTGGAAGTGCGCTAAAAATGGAAGCGGGTTTTGAAAAATATAGCAAAAAACAGTGCCTTCAAACTTTTTAATAGATTAATTGGTTGCCAGTTTACGGAAATAAAAGCCGAAAATAAATACAATAGGCAATAATTGAAAATTAAAAAAGGTTTTTGCAATTTTTTGCGATTTTTAGCATTACAAACGCCCTTTTCGTTATTGCATTTCAGTAAACTGGCTGCCTTACAGTACTCCAAACATTTTAAGGCGCGGCTTGCATGCCAGGAAACAGTAATACGGCGCAAAAGGAAGCTGAACGCGAAAATAATTTGTAAATACAAACTTTTAATGCGTTTTTAACGAATTTTTGCCTTTAGCTTTGAAAGAGTTTGTTTTGTTAGCGATTACAGTATTCTGGCCGCCATACGGTATTCCAAACGCTTATAAATATTGTTTGCCGTCCAGAAAACAGTACTACCGCGCAAAAATTCCGTAGAAACGAAGGGGGCGCCTCGAAAATCAATCCAGAAAACAAGGGGTATCCGGGCGGAAACCCCCGGGGCTAATCTACAGATTTGGTGACAGAAAAGGGCCCGACAAAAACTAATAACAGAAGTGGGAGAAGCCTTTCGGTATTTTGGAGCAGAGTTTAGAGGGGAAGAGAGAGAGGAAAAGAGAAGAGGGAGCAGAGAAAGAGAGGGGAAAAGGTGCGCGATGTCTTGAAATGCGCTAGAGACACATTGTTGCCATGGAGATGCAAACAAACTGAAGTCTCGGCGAGAGAGAAAGAGAGAGAGAGAGAGAGAGAGAGAGAGAGAGAGAAATTGAAGGCGTAGAAAGGATCGGAGCGGAATAGCGCGAAACCGGTTAATTGGCCTGTCTGCGCGGCAATTTGCAATTAGCGATCGAGAATGCAAAAGGAAAGGCTTTATATAGCGCTACGAAACGATACTATGGATGGCAGTTAGATGACAAATCAAGAAAACGGCTTGAATATAGCTTTGTAGCCCTGCGAATTACCGTAATTTATCGAAAAAAAAACCCGAGAAACCTTGGGTTTTTGTGATTTTTATTCGCATTGACTGCCAGATTAGTGAGTTTTGTAGTTTATAGCCTGAAAAAACGTAGTTTGTTGTATTCCGGAATTTTTGAAGTTTTGTTTTTATTGGAAACCACCGGCAATGAGACCAAAATAGGGGAAAAGAGAAATAAGAAAAAGACGAGAATTGCAGCACCAAAAAATGAGAAATTTCAGGGCAAAGATTTGGCGAGGTATACGGTAGATGACTGGCAGTGAAAATAGTGATGAGAATGATGTTGAGATCTGGCAAATTGAGGGCAGGCAAAATCGAGAAATTGAATTGGATTTCAAAGGGATCGAGACAACAACAGAGCTGTCACGTTCCCTTTAAAAATTTGTACAAGAAAAATGACTTCTTTGGCATGGCTGTACGGGGAAATATCGACGAAAGATTGGAAAATGCACAAAAATCGATACATATGGCAACCAAAAGATTATCAGATTAAAAAAGCGTTTTTCAAATATTTGAGCAAGCCGCGGGTGGGAAATGGAAGGCTGTTGGCGTTGATTTACGACAGTCAATTACACGCACTTCGATGTCGGATGGAGGCCTGAAAAAGATTAGTATTGCTGGGTTACGGTAGCAATTTTTCGGCACTCACTCTTTTTTTGAAACCAGGTTTTCAACGGCAAAATAAGCCCTCCAAATTCGATAAAAAAAACTACTTATAATCATAAAAAATTTTCTTATTTTCAGACCGACATACCGTAATATAACATCGACCGGGCTGGAATATCTTGGTGGCGGAGAAGTGGTGCAGATTCTTTGAACGGCACCACATATTGAGTAGATCGGAGGTGCATATCTGAAAATTGGAAATTGTAAGCGGAACTACAGGCTTCAAAACGGCTACAAACTATAAATTAACCTACAAACTACAGCTGCTGCGCCACCTCTAAAGTCTAAAAGGTTGCCCAGTAGAGTTAAATGAAGATGTTTTAGAATTTTAAAATGGAAAACGTGGCGCGCCAGACTACAATTTTTAGCTACAAAAATTCTAGATGTCGCGCTCCCTTGAATAGAAATAAAGCTATGCTGTTCTTTAATTTTGGCGAAAAATATGCCGAACTACGAAATACAACCCTGACAGTTCAGCCTGTTGTACTCCTTTAGAAGTAAAAAGAAACTTACTGTCTCTCCCTGTCTCCAGCTTCGACATCTCCTTGTTGCCCTCCTTGCCCCTGTTGTGCTTGATCATAACTGGGTGGTGGTGGAGGTGCCAACATTGTTGGTGGCGAATCGTGGCAGAATTGTGGACGCGGGATCAGCATCGGGGCAGCTAAAGATGAAACCTTGATGGATTTGGTGGCATAAATCGCTTAATTGGCAGAGTAACATAGTCAAACGCCAAGTATAATTCAGTTTTTTTTGGATTTTTGAGCTCTAAATTAATTTATTTAATGGATTGTTATCCATTTGATTTGGGGAAAAACTGAAAAAATTTCGTTCCGTTTTACCAATTTTTAAAGTTGCGAATTTTCAAAAATTTATTTTTTGGGAGGCTTTGAAAAAGCAGCAAACTGGCTGACTTTCGGTTTACAGTATATCCTCGAAAATCCCAATTTTCGGGCGCATTTTCCTAATTTTTGATTGTTTAATTATTGACTGGCTAGCGTTGGTGGGTATGGGCCAGCTGTCAATTAGCCATTTTGACAGGAGTCTCTCCCCGTAGATGACCTTGGCCCTTCCCTTCCCTTCCCTTCCTATAGACAAACACCTCAAAATAGGGGCCCCGCAGGGAGGATGATAGATAATTATTGGTCTCTTTCTCATGACTGTCACTCAAAACAACGGTAGATGATGAGAATGGATGGCAGATGGGAGAATGAAAAAACATTAGAAGCTTTTAAATGGTGACAGCAAAAAAGTTGGCATCTAAACGCGCAAAGATCTGGCTCAAAATTGTAATTTTCTTCTATTTTTTTGGGGATTTTGTATGTTACATTTTAGAATTGCATTTCATGTTTTTTCCAATTTTTTCACGCTGCTTTCTATAGAAAATTGGTGATGAATTCAACAAAACCCCAAAAATTAAATTGTAACATCTGAGAATGAAGGGTTTATCGGAATTTGCATGTAAAATTTGTCGCATTTTCTAGCTGTTCACCCCTTCTGGCGCCCATTACAACATTTCCACCCATTTTCAGTCCAATTCCCCCTCTGGAATAAATGATTTTTCATCCCGTGCTGTCTGTTCGCTCACATCAATCAGGGGTCAAATCTACCCTAGAGGGAGGGGTGTCCATCTGCCAGCGGCAACAAGTGGCCTTTCTGGCTCTCTCTCTCTCTCTCTCTCTCTCTTCTGTCTCACCTAACACCCTATGCAAATTTGTCCCGGCCACCATCTACTCGGATATTCTCGCGCGCGTACCCCGGAGGGAAATTGGTGGCTGAATGCCCGGGGCATCGTAGCGGATCGGAATCAATCCTCAAAATTGCAAAATATTGGGATTCCCACTTTGAATGGGTTAGTTTGTGTTCCAATTAGGCTAAATTACGCAGTGAATCAAGAAAATTCCATTTAACGACGAAATTACAGTAGTTTGAAATGTTCAAAAACCGGAACTTCGCAAAACTACATCAAATATTTTTTTCTAAAATTCAAAAGATGACGCTAAGTAAACGCGGAAAAAATTACAGTAGTAATACTGCGATTTAGCGAATAAAAATAATAGGTTGCGGCAAGTCTTTGAGCGACGAACGACAGGTGTCATGCTCCCTTTAATTGACCTGGCGGGACCATACGGACACACCATTTTTTCGCCTGAATTCTCGAGACCAATTTGGTACCTGAAACGGTACCGCTGCGGCCAACAACCGGTTTTTGTGTAATACATAACCGAGATCGACACGTTTCTGTCCGTCTCACGCTTTTTCTCTCTCTCCCTCTCTCCCTCTCTCCCTCTTTCTTTCTCCCTCTCTCCCTCTGTCTCTCTCTCTCTCTCTCGCTCTCTCTCTCTTCCCGGAAATACCCTAAGGGCTCAAAATGGATGTCGCCCTCCTCTCTTTGTTCTGTAAAGGGAAGGGATGGCATATGGCTTCCGATTTTCATCGAGGAGGGAAAGGCAGGTGGCCCATCCCTTTTGAAGGGCAAAATGGGAAACCGGGGAATTGGTACGACAAAGCGTCAAGGAAACAACGATCGGAAATCGAAGTCATAGGCGCATTAAGGGCACAAAGCGCCGGAATGCGATTCCTCAAAGAAACCCTGCTAGCTTGCCTGGTTATTTCAGCTGTGATCTCAAATGACCTTCGATAGCTTGTCCTCCAGCAGAGAAAGTTCCGTAAAATCCCTCTGATAGCTTGCCTAGAAAGCTTCCACAAAGATTTTTGCTAGCTTGCCTTGCAGCCAAAATCCTGGATTTTTCCGCAAAGAACTTCTGCTAGCTTGCCTGCAGTTCAAGCATAGTTCCCAAAACGTCACTGCCAGCTTTCCTGTCCGTCAGATAGCTCAAAAACCATATTTTCCGAAATAGCTTCCGCTATCTTGCCCTCCAAATGACCCCTCTCCTTAATCGCTATTAGCTCCCTCCCCAAAATTGTAAATTATGGTTCATTTCTGGATGGGAATCGGTATTTCGGGACGGGCCACCCATTTGTCTTGAGCGAGTAAGAAAGAGAGCGAGAGAGAGAGAAAGTTAGAGAAAGAGAGAGCGAGAGAGACAGATAGAGAAAGAGGAATGAGAGACAGAGAGAGAGAGATGCAAATGAGGCTCAAATGTGGGGATATATCTCCTCTCTTTCTTCTCTCTAGAGGCAGATGGTCATCCCCCTCTTGAACCCTCTAAAACCATCCATCCCGGCATCCCTTTATTTGCCGGAGGAGGGGGAAGGGAAAATTGGGTTTTTCGTCAAGTGATACTTCAATTAATACCCCGAGGATGGGCGGGAGGCTTTTGCAAGGAGATTAAATTATTTAAGGGGGCTATTGATTTTTGGGTGGCAGAATAGCGAAAAATGCAATAATTTTTGTTCAAAAGACTTTCAGAGAAAAATACGCTAGTTTTTGGCGCTTTAAATTATATTTTGGTGGTTAGATTAGAAAAAAATGCATACACCTTAGTTTTTTATGGCTTTTATATGCTCAAAAACTGACTTGAACACCGAAAACCATTCGAGCTGGTCGATCTTCGAAGAAATCGGCCTCCCGACAAGGGACGATTCCGGTGATCGAAGTAGTTCGCCTGAAAAAAATTAGTTAAATCAATGATTTAATTTATTGCACAAATTCAGCCAAAAACAATTTTCGTTAAAGATCGGATTTTTAAAGTAAGATTTATTTTGATGATTTTAGTATAAAAAAGCTTTTTAATTAATTCAACAAAACATTTCAAATTAATATCAAAATCACCTGATAAGCACGCAAAAATACTCGATCCACAGGAGGTCTTCCGACAATTTCCACGGAGAGCACTTTCCAAGCCACCACGCTGACAAGCATCAACACCACGCCGATCACTGAAAAATGTTTATGTCGTTGATTTTAAATGCAAAAATAGTAAATTTTCTAGCGTTTTTAGCTGTTCCGCTAGACAGCTTATACAAATTACATAAAATTTAGAACTAAAGCTTTCAAAAATATTTTTTAAAACCAAGAATCTTCGACCTTCTGCTGCTTTTCCTTGTCATTTTTACGAGTCAGACTATACATTTTTTACTTTTACTATAAATTTAAGTAGTTTTTGATATTATAGTATTAGCGTGTATTAATTAAGATATCCTTTTTCGGTGTTTTCCAGTAACTTTAGACGCATTTTTTCGATTTTTCGAATGTCAATTTTTTGGAAAGCTGTGAGTTACTGATCCTTTTAAAACAATTTTTGACCGACTCTTAAGAAGTCTTTGTTTTTATTTACCGCCCCTTTTCTTAACTGTCCTTCAAAGAATCCCTTAACCCCCTTGGGCCGTTACGGTAAGCACCTATTTACGGGATCGTCCTCCTTTCAACAGTCTTGTGCTCAATGAGGGGTATACAAATCGGCGGCTAGCTGTTTCCCAATAAAGCCCCATCTCTCTTGGCTACACTACGCTCCAAAACACGTAAATAAGCCGAGTAGTCAAGTAAGCAAATCTCTTTTCAAGATCTCAAGGCCAAAATCCTGCGCTAGCCGTCGCCTGGGGACAATATGCAAAAACAGCCCTCCCCCTTTCGGTCCTTTCCGTTTTTTGGCAGACCACCTGACTTTGGAACTGTCCCCCACCAATGTCACTTTTTAGACTGGCAGCCAGCAGACAAGTTGCAACCAAAAAATTAGAAGTTTAGACGGGAATTCGAAAAATTTAAAATTTTCCGGGAATTTCGTCAAATCATTAAAATTCGAAATGGTATAATTTTCAAATTATCATGATTTTATTACGTGAAAAAATATTACATTGCTAATTGCTATCTAAAATATATTAAAAAATTATGCGGGTGGGTTTTTAAAAATGTCTAAAATTAAAAAATATCTTCATTTTTCTAATTTGTAAAATTTTTTATGATTTTGACTTGCCATTCACCATACTGTACTCCAGTTGCAAATTCAAACCTCTTTCCGCCTAGCTAGCACCCAGTTCTCCCCAATTTTTGTGGGAACCCCCTACCAGCTCTGGGTACCTGGATTCCCAAGGAACCTGCCCCGGCCTTTTGACGAAAAATTAGCGAACCCCGTTGCCCAAAATGAATCCCGCTCGCCCAGCTGGGGGTCACTTAGCAAAAATTCAAAATCTAGGGAACAATAACGACATGGGAAAACTCGAAAAATTGAAAACTCACCGATAATGAAGGCGCGGAGGGTCTGGCTGGCCGTCGTTAGGACGAAGAGGGAACCAATAATCGAAGAAGCACCCACGGCAGAGACAATGATGATGAAAAGCCGCAGAATAAGTAGCATATCACAGCGCGGGCCATACCAGCCCATTTTTGGGGTTTTTTAGAGGCGGAGCGTGGCGGGATATTCGAATAGTTTTGAAAATAGTTTTCCAATTCGAATTTTGTAGAGTTTTATAGCTTCAATATTTGGTTTTCAATATTTTTATAGCTAACTGACGTCAATTTGATCTAATCTGAGGGTCAGAACAGCTAAAAATCAAATTTGAGCTTTTCGGTAATAGCTACCGTAACCGACTCAATCTTCAAATTTTTGCAAGTACGGTAGAATAAGTAATTTTTCAGGTTCTTTAACAGCCAGTAGGAGTAAAGCGGAAATGTTCGTGGCAAAATATAAGACGCGCGGCCCGGGGTGCCAGCCACAAAATTTCGGCAGATGGTACCCGACGAAGGGACGCGGGCAGAAGGGGCAGCAGGCGTGGCCCCCGTATGTTGTTCTCTCGCTCTCTCGGCTCTCTCTAGCATAGAAAGGGTGTTGTAAGGGTCAGATAGGGTCTTTCCACCGCCTACCCCTCTCTCTCTCTCTCTCTCTCTCTCCCTCTCCACTCTCTCGCGCGGTGGACTCGAAAATACCCGCAGGGCAACAATGGCCAGTGGTAGAGGAGGGGGAATGGAGGATGTGCCCTGAGGGGGCATTGATAGCCCAGATACAACCTAGATAATTGGATGTGTTGATGTTTTCTCTGTCGGTCTGTCTAACTGTCTGTCTCTCTATCTCTCGCCACATCCGATTCGGGTGTCATGTTCGACCTTGATTGAGCCGATGGGAGGCCGAAAAACTGCTGGGAACTTCCTGAAATGACTGGAATAAGTCTTAAAGGACGGTGAAGCCAAAAACACCACGGATTTGGCTAAACTGCTTCTACTACTCAAAAAAACCTAATTTAGGCTCGGTGCATTAATAGCATGACGATATTGTCGGATCCTCCAAAAAAAACTGTTTTTCAGGTTTTCAGGGAATCTGGCGCTCGTTTTTGTCCGCTTCGTTCCCTAAACCTGGACCTTTTGGATTACGGTAAACTACCATGAATTTAGCACAGAACCCAAAAATGCAATTTTTTTTGATTTTTAAGGCACGTATTTTCTATACTATCTTATTTCTGTCTAATTGGACTCGCAGTAGACCAACTGCCAGCCAGAATATCCAATCTCGGGGGCCAAATGGATATTAACTCCCTCCATCTCCATCCCCGGCTGCTGGAAGTCACAGATGGTCAGTCAGCGCAGTGGTTGGGCAGTGACTCGCCCCGGGAATCCGAGAACTGCTAATGGCCAAATGATAGCCCACACACTCCCTCTGCCAGTCAATGGATATGGCCATTTAGGATGGCTGAGATGGAAACCCCAAAAAGGCAGCATATGGACAGGGTTCAATTAGATGCTGATCTGGCGCACGGAGATGCTAAAAAAGGTTCAGAATATTTTTGAGCCATTTTTAAGCATTTTTGAGGGTAAACATAGACGTTGTTTCAAGAGGAAGATCAAGTGAATAGAAAGGGTGTCCCAAAAAATACCCCTGGAATTTACAAAAATTGTAGCGCTAAAAAGGATTCTGAAGATTTTATGAAAGCTTTGTAGCTCGTAGCAACAAATTTTGTAGTTTAAAATTTAGCGTCTTTTCCAAAAAATACCAAGTACGAATTTTCCAGCAGATTCTTACAGAATCCTCGCGGCGCTGCCCTTCGTTGGTTCAAAATTTTAACAAATTTTTCAAGGAAAGCTCTCAAAAAGCAAAATTTTGCACATTTTTGAAATCCCTCAAGGAAATCTGCTAACATCACCTTCGGACGGTATCGAAGATTTTCGCAACTACCTCTGCTAGCCTGCCTATCGCTTCGAATTTCCAACGTTTTTTTCCAGGTTGGTCGATTGAATTTGACAGGCCCTACACTCCAAGAATCCTTGCTAGTATCCCCTAGCATTCAGATTGTAGATGACCGTTTTAGCCTGTTTAAAGGGGTTCTAAAGTCAAATCAATAACAGATCACATCTCCTCGCTTCATCCACATTTGGGTGGTTTTGATGACCGGATTATCAAGAATCGAAATCTGTTAGGACGGAGAGAAAGAGAGAGAGAGAGAGAGAGAGAGAAGAGAGAGAGCCAGCAGGTGTAGAAAAGCTGATAAATTGACCGATTTCGCTCTCGTTTGACCCGAGAAATGGCACACGATCCGCCTCTCGCCACTAAGACAAGCTTATAAGCCGTCAATCCCTGTCCCCAATTGCTCGTCCATTTCCCTAAAATGAGCCCCACAACTACCGTACTCCTCTTATTTGCTATTATTTCTATTGTCTACTCTCAATCACACTGCAAGATCAATGTCAAATTTCGATCGAAGACCGATAAGGAGGTTTGTCAATTTTCTTACATTTTCGCGATTTCCTAAGTGATATTTGCTGGCTTGCCTTTTTATTGGTAGCAGTTTACGCAAATTTAATGGGGGGGGGGGCCAACCAACCAGGAGGTTTTTTTGAAAAAGAAAAAAATTAAAAACCCAGCTTTTCGGTCCCAGTAAGAAATTAAGTAAAGGCAAACTAGCAGCGATTTTTGGTGAAAATTAGCAGGGGCATGCTAGAATGGGTTATGTGAGGATGAGAATGGTTCAGTTATTCAGTTATTCAGGCAGCTAAAAAGCAAGCTAGCAGCTATTCTTTAGAAGGAACTTGGAAATCACCTAAATGCTAGTAAAACAGCTGATTTTGGTGAAAAGCCAGCTAGCAGGGTTTATTTGGGATAACTGGCAGGCAGTTTAGTCGTTTTTCTACTGGGCAGGCTAGCAGAGAGCCATAGGGAATGTTTCAAACGTTTTTATTTTTCAGACGATTTCCAGGTGCAAGTCGACATGCTGATCCCGGGATCTCTGATGAAAATGGAGCCCTTCACGATGGATCACAAGAATCAGAATAAAAGCGTTATGGTACAGAAATAGCTATCGTATAGATATAATTCATGTATTCAGGTGAAAGGCGATGATTGCGAGAAGAAGGCGTGGTTGATTCGCGTCTGGAAGCTGGAGGGAGACGAGTGGGTCGTCGCCAAGAAGGCCAAGATGAAGCTCTTCGGAAATGGCGGATGGTAAGTCGATTTTTTCGTGATTTTGACGGGTACATGACAGCTAGAAATTTTCTAGACTGCAGACTGCGAACTTTGGGAAATCGCCGATTTTGCGTAATAAGATTTTTTCATGGTCGTCGTTTGAAAACTTGCAAAGTGCGGAATTTTCAGAATTTTTCAACCTCCCGAAAACTATTTTGCAATGGAAAGTAGGCGTTTAAAACCTACAAACTACAACTTTTGGATGCAAACGATAAAATTAATTTCCAGGATCCGCGTGATCATCGAAGACGACTACACGCCGCGTCTTTTGGACCGTTATGGAGTGATGTGTTTTGATGGGGACTGCGGATAAGATCTGGCCTAATTTGTGCAATGATATTTAATGAAGAAACCGTGCTAATAAAGCCTTTAACTTATTTAATTTACATTCTGAAAATATCGGTCTTCCTCTCCAAATCGAAACTTCCTAATCGAAGTAACAGTTAGTTCAATCCGAACCCTTTTCGTGAGACAAGAAAGACATAAAAACTAATTCACTGCGGCATGAATCCAGAGATGCCGATTTGTGGCTTTATATTAACGCAAAAAGCAAAAAGTAAAGAGCAAAAAGGGGGGGGGGAAAGGAAAGGAAAAGGCGGGGGCGGGGGGAAAAAAAAAAAAAAAAAAAAACAGGAACACAAAAAAAAGAAAAAAGAAAAGGAAGAAAAAAAAAAACGACCCAAAGACAAAAAAGAAATTCAGAGTAAAAATGGAATAAAAAAAAAAAAAAAAAAAAAAAAAAAAAAAAAAAAAAAAAAAAAAAAAAAAAAAAAAAAAAAAAAAAAAAAAAATTTTAAAAAAAATTAAAAAGAAAAAAAAGGAAAAAGGGAAAAAAAAAAAAAGAGAGAGAGAGAGAGAGAGAGAGAGAGAGAGAGAGAGAGAGAGAGAGAGAGAGAGAGAGAGAGAGATACTGCAGATGCGAGGCTTATCATTTGATGCATTAACGCTTTTTTTGTAGATTTTTCAAGAACACTACCAAAAATTGATCTTAATGCCGCTGTATTTTTGTTAGTTTTCGACTTTCTTTAAACGCCATTCGACCGAACATCAAAATATTCTAAGATTTTTGTGTACCGCTCAAAATAATATAATTTAAGGGTAGAGAAGCAAGTGACAAAAAAATGTTACTGTCCTCGATACCCCACCCCCGCAAAAGAACCAGAACCGAGCAGCTCAACTAAAAATCTGAATTTTCAGAAATCGATTGCTCGAGATCGCCATCAGCTGACGCCGCCGTCGGCGATCTCATATAAACACATCCACGATGCCAGCGGAGATGCCATATAAAAACATTTTCCTCGTCTTCCCACACTCTTTCTCCGGATTGCTCACCCCATCCTTTCTCCCGCTACCCTCGCCTTCCATCAACACCATTTTATGCCGTTAGAAAATTGTGCCCGACCCCCGGACACCCATCTCACACTTGTCAAAACATAACCCACCTCCTAGCCACGGCTGGCTAAATTCTATCATTCATTTTCCTAGGCAATTGCGGATGACTTTCCTCTCCCTTTGGTTTTTAGCCTCAAGAATTTTTGGCTAGACTTTGTTCCCCCCACCGCGCATGGGTCCGAAAATTTTCGATATTTTCAGGGTATATAGATTTCAGAATTCAAATTCAGGATTTTCTTGAACGCCATTCGATAAACCATCCAAAAAATATACTAAGGGTTTTTATCGTACCTTGGAATATTGTAATTTCAAAAAATCATAGCAAATACAAACTAGCTTTAGATGGGGAATAAACGTTGCTTTCCAACAACTTCGGAATTTTTTGCGAGATTTTCTAAAGGCATCATCTTATAGAGCGCCATAATAATGTAGCATTAAAGAGTTATGGGACAAAAACGAGATTTCGACGTGATTTCCTCATGTGCACATTAGGCGAGCGGCTAGTTTTCGATGTTTCCGACATTTTTTCGAGATTTGTTCAGTCCCCTTCGGTAAAAAAATACACTAAGCATTTTGTTTATAGCTGAAAATAATGTAAAAATGGATTTGTTAGGTACCCCAACATACATTGGTAAAATTTTCCACCAGACGTAGTCGTCGGAAGACAGGGCGCCCCGAAAAACGGCGTGCGGAGGGCATTTGGCACTTTCCTCGTTTTCCCAGACTATTTCTCCGGATTACTCATCTCATCTATCTTCCCCCTACCCTCTCTTCCTTCATCAACACCATTTTATGCCGCTAGAAAATTGGGCCCCACTAGTCAAAACATAAACCACATCCCAACCACACAGTCCGCTAAATATTTTTGCCTCTCCCTAGCAATTGTGGGTGACTTTCTTATCTTTTGGTTTTTACCTTCAAGAATTACTGGCTAGACTTTACTTTAGCCATTTTCTTTATTATTTTTGAACCTAAAAATGTTCGATATTTTTGAACCCCATTCGACAAAACAGCAAAAAATTTACGAAGCGTTTTTATCGCAGCTCCAAATATTTTAGTGTAGAAAAGTTTTTCAACGCTCTAAACCACGCTTTTATTTAAATGCATGATTTTCCAACGCATTTCAAAACATTGACCTGAAAAGCCCTGCTGCACCCTAATTAACGGCTGCTTCCGGGCATTATGCTTGGAGAAATTGAGGCAAATTATCTCGTATGCGACCCCGAAAAACCGCAAAACTTTACAAAATGGCATGTAAAATAGCGCGTTTAAATAAAATCATGGTATTGAAGATTGGTGCACATCCGCCGTTTCAAGCGCTTTCGAATTATGAAAAATCATCCCGCTCCGACCTTTCTTCGGACCTCTAGCGTCCGGACGTTATTTTGGGACACCCTCTATACAGTTTTTCTCATCCGTTTCGTTTTTAACTTTCAAGAATTTCCAGAGTTCCAAGCTCAAAATGGCGTTCCCAATGTGGCTATGGCGGCCGAATCATCGCCCAAAAACCCCTGTCGACCCGGATAACTATCTTTGCTGCGGATGCTGCGGGTGTACAGCCAAGGTATCTGGACGATATCCTGTGGCAAAAATCAAAACATTTTTAGTGTTGGTTCACCTTTGACGTCCTCATGGGCACGTTCGTCCTGGCTGTGACGATTGTGATGGTGATCCTTGCGATCGCCGCCGAGCCCGCTATCCTTCCGTTTCTCCTCAAAGACCCTTTGGTAATTTCAAAATTAATATTGTTAAATCATATATAGTAGGAATATTACTAATTTCAAACACCGGTTTGCAAAATAAGCTATGTTTAGATTTACGCGTGGATCCTCTGGTGGGTTGTCATATTCTTTGCCCTACGTACCATCTGGACGTTGAAACCCAGTTACATGCAGGCCTTTATGATCGTTTTTGTGGGTTAAATTTTAGTAAGGGATATTAAGAAAGAGAGAGAGAGAGAGAGAGAGAGAGAGAGAGAGAGAGAGAGCGGAGGGAACGAGAGACAGTGTGAGAGAGTGAGGAGAGAGTGACAGAGCGGCAGAGAGAAGGGAGAGCCAAAGAGAGAGAACAGGAGAGCCAAAGAGAGAGAGAACAGGAGAGCCAAAGAGAGAGAGAACAGGAGACAAAGAGCGAGAGAGAGAGAGAGATGGACAGAGCGGGAGAGAGAGCGAGAGAGAGCGGAGGGAGCGAGAGAGACAGTGTGAAAGAGTGAGGAGAGAGTGAGATAGAGAGGGAGAAAGCGCATACAACAAAAATTCCTACATGTTTAAGTTCGTCGCTGAAATCATCAGCCTGGCCGATACCTGGCTTTTCTGGGATCATGACCACAAGCCGGAGACAAAGGTCCGAGACACTCTGGGACTGATTTGGGGCAGCTTCATCAATTATCAGTATTATCGATATGTGAGGTTGGTGCCACTTTTGGTGTTGCCACTTTTCTATACCGCAAAATTTGCATAATTTCAGGGATCGTCAACTGGAAATCGAGGAAAGGCAGCTGCTTCCCGAACACGCCGTGACGTACCGCGTTTAAATGAAATCGAAATTCTCAAAAGAAATTAATTCACCAAGAACACTCTTCTCTTACTGTTATTAACCGAAAATTCTGTTTTTTTTTTCGTGAATATTTGCATATTACCCTTGTATTGATCAAATAAATAAGGCTCAAACGGAGTGATAGTGAGAGATCGAGATAGTGTGAGAGAGAGCGAGAGTGAGGGTGAGAGAGATCGAGAGAGAACGAGACAGAGAAGGAGAGGATGTGAGAGGGACGAGCGAGAGGGAGAGAGTGAGAGGCAGAGAGAAACAGACAGAGTATAACAGCAGAACACAGCAGCGTTAAAGCATAAAACATGTGAAGATCGTTTAGATCCCCATTTGCGGACGAGGTTCTCACGGTTTTATGGAGCCGAGCGCGCTACATATGTTGCCAGTTACAAATAACCTCTACTGCTCTGGCACAATCGACTTTGATGTGGATTGGCCTCGCGCTTTTTGGTGTCTTTTTCTGCCTGGCCCATGGCATAGACCCGGGCAAGGATTGTGGGTTTTGATAGGTGCCCACGGCGCCACCCCCCTTCCCCGGTCCTCCTAAAGACGCCCTTTCTAGACTACTGGCGACGCTGTCTCAGACGGCAATTGCAAGTCGGTGACGTCTTCACGGCAAAGGGCAAAATACAGAATGGCATGCAGAGGTAATCAATAACTAGATGAAACCGATCGAATTTTCGTGCGCCGACAGCTCTCATTACCAAAGCCAGAGGGCCCAAGCCTGCCACACATCTCGGAATGTTCTAAAAGGGGCTCCGAAAGCTGGTCCACGGCCAGGGTGGAACTGCTGGGAGAATTTGGGGTTGCTCCTGAGGTGGTCGTCCCGGAGGTGTCGATGAATCCCCCCCCCCCCCACCAAATCCACCTTTCGGATCGTCCGGATCGACTCCCCCAATCCCGTCCTCTCATAGGTATCAAACCAAATTTGTTTGACAACTCCACCCTTTCAAATTCCAAAAACAGACATCCGGTTCAGATTCCGGAACGACGGATCCACCCTCTGTCTGCTCTTCCCATCAGGTGATACCATAACCACTTGACAACCTCCAACCCCTATTTTTTCCCAAAACAACATTCCTTCAGATCCGGAACCAGACAGATCCACTTCAACTACAATCACCGTCTTCTCTTCCATCAGTGATCCATAAACCAAAACTTGTTTGACACTCCAACCCCTAATTTTAAATTTCCAAATTTCCGGTTAGATTCGGAACAGACGGATCCACTCCTCATCATCTTCCCCCATCATATCCGAAAACGAAACTGTTGACAATCCCCCTGTTTCTCCCATAACGGTGTCCCTTCCCCCTCCTTTCGCCGCCCTACTCCCGCTGACCCCTCCTTGGTGGGCAAGGGGCTGTCTCCCAAAATTCCGTTCGCCAAATTCGGGAGAATGGATGTCCCCTTTTCTCCCATTCCCATTTTATTATTTAGGACTCCCATCAAGACTCTTATGGTTTCCAACTCGGAAAAGAAACATAAATGGGAGAAAAAACCGAAAAAACGTTCCCCTCCCTTCTCTCTTTCTTGTCTTCCCCCTCTCTTTCTGATTCCCTCGGGGCGACAGGGAACTTCCTACCAACCCAAAAAGGGGGGAGGGCAAATCGCTTCGTCCTACGGAAGACGACCGTTGTGATCTCCACGTATCCACGCAAACTTTTTCGAAAAATTAATCAGAGTTGAGGGCCAAAAATTTTTACTTCATCAAAGAACAAAGAGTTTATGGTGAAGATTCGTCAATAAATCCAAAACCTTTCCAAAATCATTCAGGGGTAGTTGTAAATTTCCCCCCTCCAGTGTCGTCCCCGAGGTGGTCGGGATTCCCTCTTCCCTCCGCCCCTTGCGTTGATTCCCGGCAAATAGCCAGATTCGACCGCAGCGCTACCGCGCCGCATGTCTTTTGCTCCCCTGTTTGTGAAAACACTCCACGTGAAAACACTTGAAGTTAGAAATTCTGAAGCCATTTCTGTAATTCTCATCGAATTTTGATGATTCTAAATTTTTTATTGGGAGAATTGATCAGTGAATGACCGAGATCGAGAGATCGGGTGCCTTACAAGGCATGACGACATGTAACCGCCGCGCGCTAAAATGTCGTTTTCGATTTCCGGTTTTTTTCAGCTAATAAAAATCTTTAGATGGACATGTGGACTCGAGGCAAGATACGCCATTGATGTATTTGGCCACTTTGACCACCGTAACTTCCGGAATTCGTCACATCCGCTGGTGACATATTCGCATCGCCTTGGAACGGAGGTAGGAAGGCGTTGAGTGTATAACGTCGTTTTTTTTTGCGGATGCCAGAGCACGCAAAGCTAACCCAACTTTTTCAGAAGCCCTGGCAGCCCGGCTATCAATACCGTCAACTGCCGTTCGCCGCCGGAGCGGACTTTGAGATCACGATTCGGTAGATTTTGATACCTTGAGAATCGTCACTCTTTGCATCAGAAATTTTTAGCATAGAGCTGCACATGCAAATTATGTATAGAAAAGACACTTTCCAGAGTGATCACCGCGACCCGGGTACAAGTACAATATTCTGGGAAGGATGCACGCTGGCCAGGAGCGACTATCAACATCAAGGGAAGGTCCACACCACTCTCTTACGTCAAGCTGTTCCAGGTTTAGTTGCTCCGATTTTTGTCATTTTTTTTGATTAGTGCTGCGGTGATATCCAGAATGTGACACTCACTGGGACGCCATTGGGCAAAAATGTGGTAAGTCGGCATGCAGAAAAATACAAATTAAATGGATCAGGGAAGGTATGGCTACGGATTTATCGTTCGTGCTCTTCTATGAGTTTTTATAAATTTTAATAGGCGTCACGCCTCGCATTGTTTAACGGATAAGGGTTCATTGGCGCGGTCAAGGAGGGCCAGGTCTTTCAATGCTTTTAGATCCGTCAATGGGACGCACCATGTCCATCGTTTGATTCGTACGGTGACGACGACGATAGCCATAGTCATGAGCATCCTCCGACTCAAAAACCGACGACAAAAGCACCGACAAGGCCGCCGACGAAGGTGCCGACGAAGCGACCACATAGTCACAGTCATAGCCACAGCCACAGCCATTCTTCTGATGAGAGCGGGTGGGTCCATGGTAGAAATTCTCGGTTACTGACCGGTCTGGTTTTCTTGATTTAATGTGCCAGGTGAACATGCTCAGAATTGGCAAAAATTAAAATTGTAAGGATGATAATTCTTTGCGCGATGCTTTTAGTAGGGACTTGACTGGAAAAAGTGAGCGCAACGCGAGCGCGGTGGCCTTTCCGTTCCAATTCTTTTGACAATGCTATATTTCCAGGAAGTGGCCATCAAATGGTGGCAACGGCAGACGACGTGGCAATGGAGATCGTGGCAGGAATGGAGGTCGAAACGGCCACGGCAGCGGCCGAAATAACCGTCTCGACGATTTGGACCTCGACATCAACCTTGGGCAATTGGTTCTCGATGGCGGTTTAATGGGTCCAGCACCACAGATGCCAGCATGGCTTGGGAAGAAGTGATTTTGGGGCAATATGTTTTTTAATAAATACGATCAATTTTGTTTGGTGGGCAAGAAAGTCAGTACAGTAGCGTCACAGCTAAGAAAAATTAGTTGGTATTGGCACACAGAGATTTATTTCACGAAGCTAATAACATGTTGGACAAGACACCATTCTCTTTATATGCCGCTGCAGCAGAACGATGATCAACCACAACCAGGCGAACATTATCACTGAAAAAGTGTGATTTCTTAGCACCCAGCAAACAACATTTTTTGCGAGACTACGCGAAACAGCATGTCTCCTAAAACCGGCATTACCTCCGACGCCGACATCCAGAAAATCCAACGACATAATGGAAGACACAGCGAGCAAAAGATAGAGAATGCTGAGGAAAAGCTGAAACAAATGTGTACAGTCATCAACAAACCAAAGCACCTACCGCCAAAACACGGGCAATGATTAGAAGACCATAGCGACGAGAATAGACACCGGCAAAAGTGAGCAACGCTTGCTGAAAATATTAAATATGTCGAATGTTACCGATCCTGTTGTTAGATAAGTCGAAAACACTGACCGCCGACCGCCATTAGCACAATTATGCATCCCACTATGAAGTAGATCGGCAGCGCCGAGCCTTTGTAGCTCGAAGGGCTAGAAGGCGCTTTTACAAAAAATTCCAACAAGCAAACGCGACAGAAGAGACCCAAACACTTACTTATTTGACACATCCCGCCAGAGGATAAACAACAACACGAGATGCGCGATGGGTACCGCGGCGATTGGCAGAGTTAGCAAGGTCAAGATGCTCTGTACAATGTGAAGCTATTAAAGGGGGTCTAGAACGGAACAACCTTGGATTTGGTGCGTGATTCTGTCCATTTATCCTCCGTTAATTTCTAAAAAAACCAACAAGCATCAACAAAATGGCATCTAGGGGTGAAAGTCCGAAGCGGTAGTCCAGTAAGCGGCGGGTACACCTAGGACGCTACTTACGCAGTAATGGTTGCCGTCCAAATCCGAAAATTGGTTCTGCCGTTCTTGTACTGGGTCTGGCTTTGGAGCCACTGTAAAGTTTAATGTTTCCAAAATACAATTTGCCGGTTTTTAAAATTACGGCAAAAAATGAAAACATACCGAAAAAATAGCTGCAAGCGGGGATGCACATCTTTGACGCGAGGGCCGGGAGTCGGCTGCTGGACTGAGCGGGCCACCTTAAGAAAACGTTGCTTTGATGCGATAAGGCTGCCATAATTCAGCGCCGAAAAGCCCACCCAAATGGCGACTAGAGTGGGTTTCCGGTGGGCAAGAAATGGTGGACTGAGTAATAGTACTGAGTATGTATCGTCGTAAACGCTTCTATTGCCCATCGATAATGTCGAACAGAAGAGTGTAAGGACTACAAAAATTAAGTAAGCCTGGCGGCTATCGAGGAAGTTAAAGGTACACTAAAATCTCGTTCAAAAATTTTCGCAGGGGTCGGGAATCCGGGTTCTCTGCCGCCTGCGCGCCCCAACCCTTCATAGCCCTTCTCTCCCCTCTCCCCTTTCCGTCTCTCCCTTGGCCTATTGCCCTGCGGCGCTTGCCCCAGGCGAGCGGCCCGTGTTCGGTTTTGCTCCGCGGCCTGCGCCTACCGTAACCCTGCTTGCTATCCCGCGGACGGTTGACGGCCGGTAACCAAACCAACAAGACTTTGGTGTACCTTTAATTTTCACCACCACCATGCGGGGCACGAGATTGTGCAGCGCCATTTTTTTATGACACAATTTTGTAGCACCTTTAGTTTAGGTATTTCACATAAAACCTTTGAAATTGGACTCCTCTGTGACTTTTCTGGGCTTCCAAAAAATGTGCCCGAGCTTGACACGGAATCCGGTATTTTGCGCCGTAATTCCGGGCCAGATCCGGAAAGCCCCAGCCATTGTCAACCACACATCTCATAACTTCTTTTCAAATATGCCTCAAAAATGTCTGCAGGTCATCGAGTGACTTTTCGACTTCGCCGATCAAAGTTCTATAAAGCATGAGAAAAATGTCATGTCTCGAGGCCAGAAGAAAAGTACTTGGGCACCACGGGGGGTCCCCTTCAGGCTCACAGACGAGCAAGAATTGATAAGGCAGCCCGCGAGAATAGTTTTCTGTATTTAGCTCGGATAAGGACGCTTTCTGGTCTTCTACTGCGCCTGATGACAAGGCAGCGTCCGGAGTTCACACAGTCATAGCTTTGGTCGTCGAAAAAGGGGACGGGGGAAAAGGGAAGCTTATAAGGGGACGTTTTTGGGTGACTCCCCAGTTTTGAAACGTCATGCAAAAATCCGAGAGAAAATATTTTGCTAAAAATAATTAGGGCGCTTTGAGCGGAAAAAGATTTTCCGTTCTTTATTTATTTATTTCTTTATTTTCTTAGTAAAGGGAGTGGGGGACATAGTGAGCCAGGTCGCGCGCGTTTCGGCGAAGGGGAGGGAGCGCACAGGGGGTAGCCCGAAGTCCAGCCGCTCGCAGCGGCAAAGCCGCTGTAAGCGGCTGTTTGAATATATATCAAAAACAAATCCTGCAAGTCATACGGAACCTATAGTGAACAAAAAAAAATCAATGTGCTTCCAGCTTGGCGTATATGTAAGACACGCCTTACAGAGCTTTTACAAACAAGCTCTCTTGAACTATTGATGAATTTACTAGAACTCAAAATAAAAAAAAAATCGATTCACGGGTTGTGAAAACGCATATACTTGCACAAGAAATCCTGAAAGATAAGGCCCCTTTTAGGCGCGAGAAGACGTCCCTCCTTCATTTTCGGACGCAACAAATTTCGGGCGCGTCAGACGGACAGTTTTATTTGCTAACTGAATTTCGCACTTGATTCTTTATTTCCTAGCTCTAATTCGGGTTTTATATCTTTGGCTACGTTTCAGAAATGAACGAATACGATGGGTTAAAACAAGGGTTTGCCCAAAAAATGGCGACGTTCAAGCAGCAGAGGATGGAATCGATTATTTTCCCACTGGCTGCCATTGCCAAAGAGGTGCTAACAAGGAGACGTTTTGGTGTCGTCGTGCTTTCAAGCTGGAGCACGCCCAGCTTGTGTAGAATTTTGCGCTGATCCCAAATATGGTTACCAAATTGGCGGAATCGCTATTTTCTCAGAGCAATGAACGATAAAATACCGAGAAACGCCCAAAATGAGCCAATTGCCATGGTCTTCCCAACTTAAAGGGATGACGACGGCATAAGTAATCGGTGACGCGGTGGTAGGAAAATGCCTCTGCGTCTCGCCCCTCGGCGTATTCTCTGCCCCGTTGGCTACGTGCCAAAAAGTCGATCAGGGGTGATCGACCCATGCCGTCGGTATCCCTTTAAATCATCCTTGACTTTCGGAAACGCGCGATTCCGCAAATTTCGTGGGCAGCCTCGGATTCAGCGTAAAATTTCTCGCAAGATAGGTAGGATTGACTTGCTTGAAACCCCGACGACACTAAAGAACGTCTCTTGGTAAAATCAACCATCGAATACAGGGTGGCTAGAAAGTATTTGCCGCGGGGAAAGCTCCTTAAGAAATTCTCCGTGTCCGGCTTCTTTGCCATTTTATAACCAAAATGTAGCGAACAGACCCCTCTTTACGACTATGATAAAGACTAACACCCTAGATCTCAGATTTTTAAGATACGGTCCTCTAGAGGTGTAGCCAAGCATGGGTCTGCGCCGCACGTATTTTGACTTTAGTGTTAATCTTTTCAATTTTTGCTTGCAACCAATCAGAACAGAAAGTTGGATTTTTGTTTATCGCAAGGCCCTTTATTGGACGTATCAACCAGAAAAATTCGTTTTAGCCGTCTCGAAAAGCTTTTCGCTATTTTCTTGAGCGCCTAAAAGGAGCCGACCAAGGTGTTTTTGGAGCACAAATACAAAATGTCTTAAAGAACCACATTTTTATGCGGAAAATATTATTTCTTTTGTGGACGGAATAAAACCAACCGCGTGGATAGGAAAAACACATTGGATAGCCGTAACTAAAATTATTGCGGGCACAAAATAATAATAATTTGCACTTTCTTGCCGTTGGCTTCGAACGATCTTCAAATGCTTGAGGCCGGCGTTTTCAATTATTTTGGTCTTAGTCAAAGTATCAGCCTGGTAGGCTTATGCATTATCTATATTTTAATAGTAAATTTAGGGCAAGCTTTCGAATTAATGATTTTTAAAATCCATTTTTGTGCGGCAGATGGTTGCAGCCACGAATCTCGGCGCACCCCACTGGCAAAATTTTATTTTCACTTCCGTGATCCATCTAAGTCTCGCGGTGCCCCGAGCATAATTTTTTAGATAGTTTCGTTAATGGTTTCTACGATACAGCACCGGAAAAGAATAAGATATCCCCTAAGAAATTTTTCGAGGCGTTCGAAAGTGCCGAAAACCAATACAAAAAACGAGGTTTTATGTATTTCAGTCTAATTAAAATAATACGAGCAAGCATTTGCTTGTTTTTATATATAAATCGATAGAGAAAATAATTCTCTTCCGAATACACCCCACTAATGCACCTGTCGTTGGAATTTTAGTAGATTAAAACCAGCGCGAAAGCGCGGCAAATACTTTCTAGCCACCCTGTATATATCGTCAGGCTGCGTCAGAAGAGAAGAATGTGACCATAACCGAATTGGCGCTGAGCGGAACTGGTTATACATCGTATGTGGCCTTTGCCGGTGCCGTGATTTTCGCACCAACCGTCGCCGCTCCAAGTATATCTTTTCCTCTTTGTATAGTTATCCTTCCAGTCCTCTTGGTCCCGATGGTCACATCAGTCGTGCAGGCCGGCGTGTCCGCTTACAGCTTTCTGACATCAATGTTCGGGGTAAAAAATATAATCCTCCCTTCTATAATTTTGGTTATATGGTTTTGGTTGAACCCAAGAACCCAGGCTATAGAAAGTAGAATTTGATCTACCAAAAAGAAATTTTGGCGTTCCAGGCACAACAGGTGGCGCTGGTGTAAAATTGAGCAGCCAGGCCTATTTTAGGCAAAAAAGTGGTCAGTGAAAAAGCTCGGGGAAGATGATAATCGGCTACGCGAACAACTAATGAAGGATCTCGAACAGGAGCTGGCACTTCGTGAGGGAATCGTCAAAACACCGGTATGGCAAGGCGATCAGCAGAACAAGCATTTATTTAGTCGGAGGGTATCGGTGCATACGCAGAATTAGCCACAGATGGATTGGTGCTGACCAGCTGTCGCTATTCGATATTTGCCAGCAAACTAATCGGGAAGTCCGTCCGCGGGTTGAGCTTTTCGGTAGAGTTTTTCACGGTTTTTTGATTCTGATTTTGGTTCACAGCCAACAGAATACGTACCTAGTTTTATCTGGCCCGTCACTAAGTAATAATACATTCAGGAAAAAGTATTTGAAGTCCTATTTCATGGATCAATCATCTTGGGCATGGTTGCCGATACCTGGATTCTGTGTTCGTCACTTTGGAAATTGGACAACGACAAGAAGGGCGAACTTCACGACGCGATTACACAGGTATGGTTGCCTAGGCCTCGAATAAGAACCGCCGGTTGCCTAGGCGATCGAGAAACTGAACAAGGATACGCAGGATATCGAAGCGTTCCTCGATCACCTGCTACGCGCAAAATTTATGAGCGCCATGGGTTCGGCCATCGGAAACTGTGATTTTGAGACTCAAGCCAGCTACTTTGACGCTAGAAATTTGCGCAAAGTGTAATCAATCATTTCGGCGTTATAAAAAGTTTTGCAGCAAAAAGCAGCAAAGGCGACTAACAAACATAACACAACAAAATATATCAAATCATGCCAAGATTTTGGTATGATTTGATTCACCGTTGCCATCACCGCTGGATTTTGATGGATGACCTCCGCCGGCAAGAACTGCTTCCGCAAGTAAATGGCGAGCCCGGCGAACGTTGAAGCGATCCATAAGTCTCGCGCCTGTTATTTCGCATTGAAAAGTCATCAAGGGATAATTTTTTGTCGAAAAATATTTGCTTCCTCTTCGTTTTAGCTTCCTTTTGAAAATTTATCACCGCCAAATGTCGGTATCTCTTGCTAGAGCCTGCCATTTGAAAAGGAAACTGAAACTGCCGGTGCCTGGTAAAAAACCTTTTCGTGTCGTGATCGATTTCGTAATCATTCCCTCCGTCACTTTTAGGATGGATTCACATCAAATACAAGCAGGCGAACGAGTCGGTTAGGTAGGTCGAAAAAGCAGCAACCAATTCCTTGCAAAAGAAAAGTCTGCGGGGATCGGGGATTGGGGCGGATCTACTCACGATTTTACGACGCAAGAAGATCCAGCGGCGGGAACCTGTCAAATCTTACACGGACCCAAAGATAGACTGGATTTTTTTATTCGGAAAAACCTCAAATATTCTTATTCTGTTTAGAAAACCTTGCAGCTATGGAGGACTATCTTCAAATCAAACAGCGGACTTTCCGCAAAATGGCAACATTCATCCAGCAGCGCAATCAAGCCATAATTGCACCGTTGACAGCCATTGCCGAAAAGGTATGTTGAAAGTAGCCCAATTTAACACCCGCCCGGACGTTTGTGATGACGATACATTATTTGGTTCTGGACTGTTCGAGGCGGTAAACCTTTTCCGGTGATTCTCTACATCCCTATAACAAATTATAACGTTTTTAATAGCATATTACATTGTGTTTAGATACAAAAACCACATAAAAATAATTATAATTTTATTTCCAGTTAGGCACGGAGGAAGAAAATCGATTGTTAGCACAAACGACGATGAGCGGCATCGGTCTTGCTGCAATTGTGGCTGGGTTTGGTGCGATGTGTTTGGCTGCCCCCGTAGGCATCGTTTGTGCTGGTTCGTTATTTCAATGTTTCCTTTCCGATTTGACCATAAAATTCCGGTAGTGATATTCTGGGCAATCAGGTTTTCCCGAGCGACTAACTAGGAGACGTTTTTGAGTGGGAACTTTGGGATGCGACCAGACCTATATTGTGTAGAATGTCGAGCTGATTCCGAATATTGCTGCCGTTTTTGTGGACTAGCCATTTCCCGAAAGTTATGAACGGTTTAAACCTAAAAACGCCATAGATCAGCTACTTTCGATAGACTCGAAATAGCTTTAGAAAAACGCAAGCTAGGCATTTTGTTCTGAAAAAGATTCTCAATAAAAGGTACAGTTTTAATCATAAATTTTAAAAAGTTGAAAAGTTATCAAATTTCTTCGTATCAAAACCTTCAAATTTTCAAAATTTTTGGGTGACGTAGACTATTCGGAAGTCAACCATGATTGGAATCAGCACAAAATTCTAACAAAGATAGGCTTGGTCCCACCCAACCTCCAGACGATACCCTAAAACATCTCCTGGTAAACAAAAAGGGTTGTATGCAACAAGGTGTTTCTATCAACAATTTTTCTACGTTTCCAGGATTGGTTGGCGTCCCCCTGGTGACGAGCGTGGGTCATGCCGTTGTATCGGTTGACCGATTCCAAAATGGGGTATCAATACTTTCAGAAAACCAGATCAATCTCCGTCTGGTTCTAGGCGACGAAGAAGTCGATCAAATCGATTGGTGAAGATGATAAGAGACTGCGCGAGCAGCTGTTCCTGGATTTTAATCAAGAAATAGAGTCACACGCTGGCATAGTCGTTACCCGGGTCAGTCACCTTAACAACTAGCATAATTTTGCGGTGGTCTCCGTCTGTCTGTCTGTCTGTCCGTCTGAAGCCGAATTCAACCCGAAGAGGAAATGAGCTAGAGATTAGGTCTCTTCGGATTCGGATAGAAATCCCTAAACTGATCAAAAAGGATGAAAAAGTTTTCGTTTAAATCATTAAATTTAACTTTGAAAGTGGCGCTTCAGTGAAATGAGTGGGGCAGCTAATTGCAGGATTTTGGGCATAGTGAGCCAGGTCGCGCGCGTTTCAGCTAGGGGGAGGGAGCGCAGGGGGTAGCCCGAAGTCCAGCCGCTTGCAGCGGCTAAGCCGCTGTGAGCGGCCGGTAATAATAGCAGTTCAAAAGAGCGTCAAAAAATACCTGATCAAAATATTCGACGTTAAAAGCAGTTTAGTCACATACGGTGGGTGAATACGCGGAACTTGCTGTCAAAGGATTTCTTATGCCGGTCGGCAGCAATGGGATAATGGGCGGTAGATTGGTCCTCAAAACTATTGCTGGGCTAACTATTACGGTAACGAATTCAGGCTAAGGCTAAATTCGACACTTCAGGACATGCTAGCGGTCAGCGTGTATTTGGGCGGTACTGGCTTCGCGTTTGTTGCCGAGACCTACACTCTTCTTTCATCGATTTCAAAAAATCGCGAACAAGGAAAAAGGGCAACTACATGATGCTACACGACTGGTATCTTCTGATGCCGTGTTGAGACCTATGAATTTTTTTGTAGAGAACCAGGCTCAAAAATTCATTTAGATGATCGAAGAACTTCACAAAGATACGCGGCGGATCGCCGTCGAATTAGATAACATTCTACGCATCAGCTTCATGAAGGCCATGAGTTCGACGATCGGTGCAGACGATTTTGATGATGATGCCAATATTGAGCTCGAGCGCTTAGACGACTTGCTACCATGCGTCACTAAATATAAGGAGGCTCTCGATCCGCAGAATTGAGCACCAGACCGGTTGGCCCAAACCCCTGGGAATTTCTCAATGCTTCCCAAAAATTCCGTTTCTTGTTCCATTACTCTCTTTGTACGCTTCTGAATAAATATTGCGATTATTAAAAAAGATATGGAAAAACAAAAAAAATAGAGTTTAATTTTATTCGAAAATTTTACTCCCCTCCGATTTTTTTCTCATCGTTGCCGACAAAAATCGATTAAACCGCGGTCCCCGCCCGAACGGCGCCAGCCATTATCTTGTGCAAGAAAAGGGCGAAAAATAACCATCAAATCGCCGCATTCGCTTCATTCTCGGCATTCATCGCTGGTATTTTGATAGCTACATCTTTCTTTGTTTTCACTCGTTTTCCCAGCAAAGTTGGCGAAAAACAAGTTTATTCAAGCTTTTTTACAAGCCATAGGAAAATGTGAGCTTCTAACTATTTTCGCGGGCGTAAATTGTCCATCCCCCATTTCTCAGCTAGTTTTTCTTTACCTAATGAGTTCCCACAATTTTCTTAACCCGATTTTTAGGATGAATTCATATGATCTCTTCAAGCAGCAAATATCCCGAAAACGAGCCACTTTCAAGCAGGAGAGAACGGAATCAATTATCGAGCCATTGGCTATCATTGCCGCTGAGGTGAGAAGGGGCAGACTAGCGGGGATTTATTAAGGAAGTACTGCATTTCTGGCTTTGATACTTCTCTTTTCAGTCTGCCCTCAACGAGAAAGTCCGCCAAAAAGTGAACCTAGTGTTGAGTGGGACGAGTTTTGTCTCGTACCTAGCCGCTGCCGCGGTTGTGTTTTCCTCGGAACCGGCCGCCGGAGCAGGTTCGTCCCGTTTTTCAGTCGATTTTTAAATCAGGAACCTAAAGCGTCTGATTCTTTTGTAAAGATACGAAATTGCGTTTGCAAAAAGCGATTTTCGGGCGAAACGTTTAGGTTTTGGCAAAATGCCAACAATTTCAGCTTATTGTCAAGTTTGCGCAAAAGCTTTTCCTGGAATTATGGCTAAAATTGGCTAAAAATACAGCTAAGATGGAATTATAAACTGGAAAGGCTCAATTTCAGAGTTATTATACGTTTATACGGTTTTAGCAATGGTCGTCCCACTCATCATGTCGGTAGGGCATGCCGGGATGGCGATCTTCAAATCGGGAGCAAAAGTATTGATTTCAAGCGCAACGACAAAAGCATGTTTTTAGACCTTGAAGCAAAGCATGGAAGACATTGCGAGTGCGGATCGACGGTTGCGAGAACAGCTGTTCCAGGATATTACTCAAGTACTGCAGGCCGAGAAGGGAATCATTAAACAACCGGAAATGGTCAGTTTTCTTGCCTTTTTTAAAATTTTTGTATAGGGAGTGGCCGAATATGCAGAGCTGGCAGCCGGCTTCATCTTGCCTGGATGCCGATCGACGATATTTGCTGGTGGATTGGTCGGGAAAACCATCGGTGGATTGGATATTACGGTAACGGTTTCCACGGTTGACAACAATTTTCTAAGTTTAGGAAAAGCTATTCGGCCGTCTCTTTGTGGGGACAACATTGCTGGGTGTTGCCTCGGACGCTGTGACGATCATTTCATCGATTAGAGGGCTCAAAAACGACCAAAAGGGCCAATTTCACGATGCCGTCATCAAGGCATTTTCCGAGATTTACTTCTTAGAAAGAGTTTTTTTAGACAATCGAAGAGCTAGATGCCGATACGAGATATATCGAATCGATGCTCGATCATGTTCTTCGCGTCAGTTTTATGAATGCGATGTGCTTGACGATCAAGGAAGACAACTTTGAAGCTCAGCCGATCCATTTCCAGTTCGTGAATGTCGACCTGAGAGCGGCTTGAATAATCTATTACCTAGAAATTTAGAATTTGGTTGTGGCGATATCTGCTGTGTATAAAAGTTTTTTACAAAATCCTTCAAACTAACATCATGCCAGAATCAACGCTAAGGAAAAAGATTCCAAAAACACCTTTTGGGAGAGAAAGCGGACATTTTTATGATTAATCTTTTTGAATTTCCCCTTTTTAAAGATCAATATAACATTTTTTGGGGGGTTTCGAGCCACGGGGTTTTTTCTCTATGGCGGGGCGCGCACGGGATAACGTAGCAGTCCAAGCGACAGGTGGATCGGCTGCGCGCACAGAGCCCCATATTAACCCAAGAGAGGGGCCCGAAAAGTTGCCAAATTTTACTCGTTCTAAGGCTTATAACTTTTTTCCTAGAAACTCTGGTCAATTCTCCACCTCACTATCGATAGAGAAGGATCCCAGCTACATTTTGGTAGCAAAATAAGGACGATCGCGAGGCACAACATTGACTTGAAAGCCGTTTAAATGGACCCAGGACTGAAAATCCGGAAATTGTGCGAAGCGTTTTTCTTAGAATTTAGACTTATTATTTCCGCTTTTTTTGTTTAGTTTGGCTGACGGATGATGGCCAATGACAAGTTTGCTACTTACAAGGTGCTGGATGTCAACACGCCGAAGGGTCGAAGGCTTGATTTTCTAGACCTTCCGGAATCAACCGGTGCAACACCCCAATTTGCCTGCAATCGTTTTGACGGGCAAACCTAAACAGCTTCAGGCCATTCCTGGTAAAAACTGGGGTTGAACGAGCCAGAAGTAGCCATAATCTCTCGATTTCTATGTGTAGCGTCAACTTGGCTAAATTCGGCAGTTCTCGTTATTGGGGTGTGTATATCAAGGATGTTGATGCTCTTCCGCACCTTTTTATGAAAAAAGCAAAACGTTATCATGTTCCTTTCCCCGGGAGGGATCGAACCAGCATCCCCAACCTGTCCCTTGGACCGGCGCCTTAGACCACTAGGCCACGCCCCTCCCCACCCCCCATGCGCGCGAAAAGACCCCGTGGAGCGCGGTCAATCGACGTTCCGCAACCGAACAGCCGGTCCCCCCATTTTGATGCGCAAGAAAATAAAGGCACAACGATAAGGAGTAGATTTTTCCCCGACATCCATCCATTTGTATGCCCAGCATCATTCAATGAGTGTTGTTTTTATTCTTATTATTCCTTTTCAATAGTTCATTTTTTGATTTTCCGAATTATCAGCCTATATCGTATAATCTAAAAATTAATCTTCGCGGTTTAATTAGCTGCATTGAATCTTTTTCGAAATTAGATATCTGAGGAATGGAGGAATACGACCGATTCAAGCAAGCGATTGCCGAAAAATTGGCAACTTTCAAGCAACAGAGAGCGGATTCTGTGATCGCTCCATTGGCTGTAATCGCTAACAACGTATGGAATAAACATACTGAATAAAGTTTAGAAGTTATTTATTGAAATTTTTTACAACATTTTTTAAACCTTTTCAGTCGGCCTTGGACGAGCAAGCCACAGCGAAATTTCAACTGTTTTTGAGCGGGACGAGTTTTGCGTCTTATTTTGCTTGCATAATATCGCCAGCAGGTTTGTCCTTTCGAGCGATTAACATTTTATTTTATCTATTTACTGATTTTTACTCTATTTTACTTAGAGTTTTTAGCATTACTCGTCCCGATGCTAACTGCCGTTTTCCAGGCCACGCTCACTTTTGTCAGTTCCGGCACAGCTGTATCTTTTTCCGGTCTTTTAAATTTCAGAGCAGTCCTAGATGCTTAAAATTTTTTGATGCAAGATTATGCTTCTTTTTTCACGGCGTTTTTTTATCAAAATCTTCCAGGCGGCGAAAGCGACGTTCGAAAAGATTGGGGAAATCGATCGGCGACTCCGCGAACAACTATTTCTCGATCTAAATCAGGCAATACACGATCAAAATGGCATCATCAAGGCCCCAGATATGGTTAGTCGAGTTGCGCTCAATGTGAAATTTTCTTTTCAGAGCGTAACTGAATACGCAAACCTGGCCGCCAACGGCTTAATTTTGCCCGGATGCCGTTATACCATATTTTGCGCGGAATTGATTGGGAAAAGTATTGCCGGATTTAAGATTACGGTCAGTTTCAATCTATGAAAAGTATAGGCTAAGAAATAGAGATAAAAATAAGCGATTCCAGGAAGAGGTCATCGTCCAGCTATTTGGTGCTACCACGACGCTTGGTGTGGCAGCTGATCTCTGGGGCATATTTTCCTCTATTAAATGCCTTTCAAGGGATCAAAAAGGACAACTATACGATGCTACCGTTAAAGTACGAAACTATACTTGAAGGGGTGGCAATTAATGGCTAGCTAATTTGCGAATTTTAGGGCTAACTTTGATTTTTGTGTCTGATTTGCCTGAAAATCCCATAGAGATCCCATGCCTAGAAAATCGATAGCCAGGACTTTCACGTCCCTTTAATCGAAAACCTGGTCCTATATCTGTATTTTTAGACAATCGAGGAGCTCGACAATGATACGAAAGATATCGAAAAACTCCTCGACAACTTACTGCGCATCAATTTTATGAAGGCCATGAATCCGGTGATAGGCAGTGAAAACTTTGATGTCCGTTTCCCCGACGAATTTGATAATATCGCACTTGACGCAGCTTGACAACCCATAACGACATAAAATTGTCCAACCTTGCTGCTAAAGTACATATAATACCCATTGACATTTCGCATCATCGAATTTTGCATAGAATTAAGCGTTACGCGAGGGATTCGTGAGCTTTGCGTATTTAATTTTCTCATTTTCAGCCTCCAATTACCTCTAAAAGTTTATTCGTATTACAACGCAAACACATTTCAATCAATAATAACATTAAAATTAACGATTTTTACATTAAAATTGGGGACATTACTATCTTATACTCAATACAATGGCCACGCTGCATAACTAGAACTATTTCTAGTTCCTTGTATTTTTCTGAAACGATTCGAGCAAAAAATTAAGCAAATATATTGGGTCAAAATCCTATTTATTAATCGTAGACTTATCGATGATACAAATAAGTATGGGAACTCCCCCGCTCCGCTCCCGCTCCCCCTTCACGGAACTCTCGATCCTTTCCTCGCAGCGAGCCGATAAAACAGCATGCAATTTGCTCGAGGTTAATATCAATACTTTTCCGTCTTTGCGTCGAACTCTTGCCACGTATTCGCCTCGATAGATGGCATCATAGCGCTCCGGGATCCAAAATTTGGCCGTTTTCTGCGAGGGTATATCTTCCTCCGACAAATCAAAATGTATCCTCCAGACGTCTCGTTTATAGACCAGCCATTCATCTAGAAATCCCGAAAGAATCTCGCGTAGTTTTAACAGACTGTAATGGCCGTAAAACTTGATTTGCGAATGCTTGAACTGCAGGTACCATCCGGCTTCTTCCTCATATTTCGGCAGGCTAATTCGTAGTTTTTCTGCCGAATTGTTTATGAAATTGATGACGTCACCGGATGGGTCTCTTCGCGGCTTTTTTGTTGCTAGTCGCACGTGGACTTTACGGAATTTCCACCCGGGTTTCTTGAACTTTTCAAGCTGCTCGGCGGTCCACAGGTGGGGATGGCCAATGACGAGCGAAGAGGCCGTTAATCGAAGCAAAGAAGCCATCCCGCATGGCTTATAAAGAATGGCCACTTCAAAGTGGGCATCCTGGATGATGGAGGGCAAATTCACGTCGAATTCTGATCCACAAAGCGCTGTAACTTTCAAAATTCCCCATCCGGTCGATTCGATGCTTGAGAAATAGCGTGGACTCGAGCAGACGAGCTCCCAGTTCTGTCGGCTTGTAGTGGCGAGAGTCATCAGGTCATTCAGGAGGTATGTTCTAGCTGAAATATTGCATTAAAAAACTATTAAAACACCTTTCATTAAGTTACTAGACCTTTCTAAAGTTACACAAAGAGGTTTTTTGGCGAATAAAAAAATCGATTGTACGGCGATCGAAACTACGTGACAATCGGCAAATTTGCGTTTTCACGTCAAAACGGGGGCTAGAGCAAGCGCAGCGCGGTCGCGTTGCAGTCGCATCGAAAATTATTTTTTCGCACGGTATCAAATCACAGATGGCATAACACAAAGGGCGAGTTGTTCAGGGTCCCAGCATATCCTTCATCAGCTCCCGGATGGTGTCGGAGGAGAGTGAGGCGATTGAGGAGAAGGACTGCTCCATGAGGTCGGTCTCGGTGTAGTCTTTAAGTTTTTCGTCTTGGCGCAACTGTTGAAGGGGGAGCACGACCTCATCATCCTTTCGAGCCCGTTCCATCTCCTCGGACCTGCTAAAGAAGAAATATTGCCCATAAGATCGAAGGAACCGCGTGCATGTCTTGCATGGGAGTGCGGGATCCTTTGGGCGGAAGCGGCCACAATCCTTGCAGTTGGTGCCGGCCATCTGGAAAGGTTTAGTGAATTTCGTTATTTCCCCTTTTTGCAAGAGAATTATGGAAAACCAGAGTGCGAGAAATTCGATAATACGACGGCGGGGGTCGAACCCGCATACCATGGACTGAATCGCCCCCACGCACCCCCCTACACCATAGCGGGGGCAAGCGACAGAGAGAGGAAGTGGAATAAGAGGGGATAAGAGGGCGCAGACAGCCAAAATTTAGACTCGCAGCCGCTGTAATACACTCAATTAGCAAAATTCTTTCAATAACGACATACTTGCCACACAGTTAGATGATCTAGCGGGATATGGAAAAATCAAAATATTCTAGAAGTCATCAGGAGCATGTCGTCGTCACTTGGGCAACCGGTTGATCTGGAGGGGGTTCGCATCCGCTGCAACAGCTCGAGTTCATATAATTCTTTCACTAACGACATCCTTGTCACACAGTTAGATGATCTAGCGGGATATGGAAAAATCAAAATATTCTAGAAGTTATCAGGAGCATGTCGTCGTCACTTGGGCAACCGGTTGATCTGGAGGGGGTTCGCATCCGCTGCAACAGCTCGAGTTCATATAATTCTTTCACTAACGACATCCTTGTCACACAGTTAGATGATCTAGCGGGGTATGGAAAAATCAAAATATTCTAGAAGTTATCAGGAGCATGTCGTCGTCACTTGGGCAACCGGTTGATCTGGAGGGGTTCGCATCCGCTGTAACAGCTCGAGTTCATATAATTCCTTCACTAATGACATCCTTGCCAGTCAGTTACATGATCTAGCGGGGTATGGAAAAATCAAAATATTCTAGAAGTCATCAGGAGCATGTCGTCGTCACTTGGGCAACCGGTTGATCTGGAGGGGGTTCGCATCCGCTGTAACAGCTCGAGTTCATATAATTCTTTCACTAACGACATCCTTGCCAGTCAGTTACATGATCTAGCGGGGTATGGAAAAATCAAAATATCCTAGAAGTCATCAGGAGCATGTCGTCGTCACTTGGGCAACCGGTTGATCTGGAGGGGGTTCGCATCCGCTGTAACAGCTCGAGTTCATATAATTCCTTCACTAATGACATCCTTGCCAGTCAGTTACATGATCTAGCGGGGTATGGAAAAATCAAAATATTCTAGAAGTCATCAGGAGCATGTCGTCGTCACTTGGGCAACCGGTTGATCTGGAGGGGTTCGCATCCGCTGTAACAGCTCGAGTTCATATAATTCTTTCACTAATGACATCCTTGCCAGTCAGTTACATGATCTAGCGGGGTATGGAAAAATCAAAATATTCTAGAAGTCATCAGGAGCATGTCGTCGTCACTTGGGCAACCGGTTGATCTGGAGGGGGTTCGCATCCGCTGTAACAGCTCGAGTTCATATAATTCTTTCACTAACGACATCCTTGTCACACAGTTAGTTGATCTAGCGGGGTATGGAAAAATCAAAATATTCTAGAAGTCATCAGGAGCATGTCGTCGTCACTTGGGCAACCGGTTGATCTGGAGGGGTTCGCATCCGCTGTAACAGCTCGAGTTCATATAATTCTTTCACTAACGACATCCTTGTCACACAGTTAGTTGATCTAGCGGGGTATGGAAAAATCAAAATATTCTAGAAGTCATCAGGAGCATGTCGTCGTCACTTGGGCAACCGGTTGATCTGGAGGGGGTTCGCATCCGCTGTAACAGCTCGAGTTCATATAATTCTTTCACTAACGACATCCTTGTCACACAGTTAGTTGATCTAGCGGGGTATGGAAAAATCAAAATATTCTAGAAGTCATCAGGAGCATGTCGTCGTCACTTGGGCAACCGGTTGATCTGGAGGGGGTTCGCATCCGCTGTAACAGCTCGAGTTCATATAATTCTTTCACTAACGACATCCTTGTCACACAGTTAGTTGATCTAGCGGGGTATGGAAAAATCAAAATATTCTAGAAGTCATCAGGAGCATGTCGTCGTCACTTGGGCAACCGGTTGATCTGGAGGGGTTCGCATCCGCTGTAACAGCTCGAGTTCATATAATTCTTTCACTAACGACATCCTTGTCACACAGTTAGTTGATCTAGCGGGGTATGGAAAAATCAAAATATTCTAGAAGTCATCAGGAGCATGTCGTCGTCACTTGGGCAACCGGTTGATCTGGAGGGGGTTCGCATCCGCTGTAACAGCTCGAGTTCATATAATTCTTTCACTAACGACATCCTTGTCACACAGTTAGTTGATCTAGCGGGGTATGGAAAAATCAAAATATTCTAGAAGTCATCAGGAGCATGTCGTCGTCACTTGGGCAACCGGTTGATCTGGAGGGGGTTCGCATCCGCTGTAACAGCTCGAGTTCATATAATTCTTTCACTAACGACATCCTTGCCAGTCAGTTACATGATCTAGCGGGGTATGGAAAAATCAAAATATTCTAGAAGTCATCAGGAGCATGTCGTCGTCACTTGGGCAACCGGTTGATCTGGAGGGGGTTCGCATCCGCTGTAACAGCTCGAGTTCATATAATTCTTTCACTAACGACATCCTTGTCACACAGTTAGTTGATCTAGCGGGGTATGGAAAAATCAAAATATTCTAGAAGTCATCAGGAGCATGTCGTCGTCACTTGGGCAACCGGTTGATCTGGAGGGGTTCGCATCCGCTGTAACAGCTCGAGTTCATATAATTCTTTCACTAACGACATCCTTGCCAGTCAGTTACATGATCTAGCGGGGTATGGAAAAATCAAAATATTCTAGAAGTCATCAGGAGCATGTCGTCGTCACTTGGGCAACCGGTTGATCTGGAGGGGGTTCGCATCCGCTGTAACAGCTCGAGTTCATATAATTCTTTCACTATCGACATCCTTGTCACACAGTTAGTTGATCTAGCGGGGTATGGAAAAATCAAAATATTCTAGAAGTCATCAGGAGCATGTCGTCGTCACTTGGGCAACCGGTTGATCTCTGGAGGGGGTTCGCATCCGCTGTAACAGCTCGAGTTGATATAATTCTTTCATTAATGACATCCTTGCCAGTCAGTTACATGATCTAGCGGGGTATGGAAAAATCAAAATATTCTAGAAGTCATCAGGAGCATGTCGTCGTCACTTGGGCAACCGGTTGATCTGGAGGGGGTTCGCATCCGCTGTAACAGCTCGAGTTGATATAATTCTTTCATTAATGACATCCTTGCCAGTCAGTTACATGATCTAGCGGGGTATGGAAAAATCAAAATATTCTAGAAGTCATCAGGAGCATGTCGTCGTCACTTGGGCAACCGGTTGATCTGGAGGGGGTTCGCATCCGCTGTAACAGCTCGAGTTCATATAATTCTTTCACTAACGACATCCTTGTCACACAGTTAGTTGATCTAGCGGGGTATGGAAAAATCAAAATATTCTAGAAGTCATCAGGAGCATGTCGTCGTCACTTGGGCAACCGGTTGATCTGGAGGGGGTTCGCATCCGCTGTAACAGCTCGAGTTCATATAATTCTTTCACTAACGACATCCTTGCCAGTCAGTTACATGATCTAGCGGGGTATGGAAAAATCAAAATATTCTAGAAGTCATCAGGAGCATGTCGTCGTCACTTGGGCAACCGGTTGATCTGGAGGGGTTCGCATCCGCTGTAACAGCTCGAGTTCATATAATTCTTTCACTAACGACATCCTTGCCAGTCAGTTACATGATCTAGCGGGGTATGGAAAAATCAAAATATTCTAGAAGTCATCAGGAGCATGTCGTCGTCACTTGGGCAACCGGTTGATCTGGAGGGGGTTCGCATCCGCTGTAACAGCTCGAGTTCATATAATTCTTTCACTAACGACATCCTTGTCACACAGTTAGTTGATCTAGCGGGGTATGGAAAAATCAAAATATTCTAGAAGTCATCAGGAGCATGTCGTCGTCACTTGGGCAACCGGTTGATCTGGAGGGGTTCGCATCCGCTGTAACAGCTCGAGTTGATATAATTCTTTCATTAATGACATCCTTGCCAGTCAGTTACATGATCTAGCGGGGTATGGAAAAATCAAAATATTCTAGAAGTCATCAGGAGCATGTCGTCGTCACTTGGGCAACCGGTTGATCTGGAGGGGTTCGCATCCGCTGTAACAGCTCGAGTTCATATAATTCTTTCACTAACGACATCCTTGTCACACAGTTAGTTGATCTAGCGGGGTATGGAAAAATCAAAATATTCTAGAAGTCATCAGGAGCATGTCGTCGTCACTTGGGCAACCGGTTGATCTGGAGGGGTTCGCATCCGCTGTAACAGCTCGAGTTCATATAATTCTTTCACTAACGACATCCTTGCGAGTCAGTTACATGATCTAGCGGGGTATGGAAAAATCAAAATATTCTAGAAGTCATCAGGAGCATGTCGTCGTCACTTGGGCAACCGGTTGATCTGGAGGGGTTCGCATCCGCTGTAACAGCTCGAGTTCATATAATTCTTTCACTAACGACATCCTTGCCAGTCAGTTACATGATCTAGCGGGGTATGGAAAAATCAAAATATTCTAGAAGTCATCAGGAGCATGTCGTCGTCACTTGGGCAACCGGTTGATCTGGAGGGGGTTCGCATCCGCTGTAACAGCTCGAGTTGATATAATTCTTTCATTAATGACATCCTTGCCAGTCAGTTACATGATCTAGCGGGGTATGGAAAAATCAAAATATTCTAGAAGTCATCAGGAGCATGTCGTCGTCACTTGGGCAACCGGTTGATCTGGAGGGGGTTCGCATCCGCTGTAACAGCTCGAGTTCATATAATTCTTTCATTAATGACATCCTTGCCAGTCAGTTACATGATCTAGCGGGGTATGGAAAAATCAAAATATTCTAGAAGTCATCAGGAGCATGTCGTCGTCACTTGGGCAACCGGTTGATCTGGAGGGGGTTCGCATCCGCTGTAACAGCTCGAGTTGATATAATTCTTTCATTAATGACATCCTTGCCAGTCAGTTACATGATCTAGCGGGGTATGGAAAAATCAAAATATTCTAGAAGTCATCAGGAGCATGTCGTCGTCACTTGGGCAACCGGTTGATCTGGAGGGGGTTCGCATCCGCTGTAACAGCTCGAGTTCATATAATTCTTTCATTAATGACATCCTTGCCAGTCAGTTACATGATCTAGCGGGGTATGGAAAAATCAAAATATTCTAGAAGTCATCAGGAGCATGTCGTCGTCACTTGGGCAACCGGTTGATCTGGAGGGGGTTCGCATCCGCTGTAACAGCTCGAGTTGATATAATTCTTTCATTAATGACATCCTTGCCAGTCAGTTACATGATCTAGCGGGGTATGGAAAAATCAAAATATTCTAGAAGTCATCAGGAGCATGTCGTCGTCACTTGGGCAACCGGTTGATCTGGAGGGGTTCGCATCCGCTGTAACAGCTCGAGTTCATATAATTCTTTCACTAACGACATCCTTGTCACACAGTTAGTTGATCTAGCGGGGTATGGAAAAAATCAAAATATTCTAGAAGTCATCAGGAGCATGTCGTCGTCACTTGGGCAACCGGTTGATCTGGAGGGGGTTCGCATCCGCTGTAACAGCTCGAGTTGATATAATTCTTTCATTAATGACATCCTTGCCAGTCAGTTACATGATCTAGCGGGGTATGGAAAAATCAAAATATTCTAGAAGTCATCAGGAGCATGTCGTCGTCACTTGGGCAACCGGTTGATCTGGAGGGGGTTCGCATCCGCTGTAACAGCTCGAGTTCATATAATTCTTTCACTAACGACATCCTTGTCACACAGTTAGTTGATCTAGCGGGGTATGGAAAAATCAAAATATTCTAGAAGTCATCAGGAGCATGTCGTCGTCACTTGGGCAACCGGTTGATCTGGAGGGGTTCGCATCCGCTGTAACAGCTCGAGTTGATATAATTCTTTCATTAATGACATCCTTGCCAGTCAGTTACATGATCTAGCGGGGTATGGAAAAATCAAAATATTCTAGAAGTCATCAGGAGCATGTCGTCGTCACTTGGGCAACCGGTTGATCTGGAGGGGGTTCGCATCCGCTGTAACAGCTCGAGTTCATATAATTCTTTCACTATCGACATCCTTGTCACACAGTTAGTTGATCTAGCGGGGTATGGAAAAATCAAAATATTCTAGAAGTCATCAGGAGCATGTCGTCGTCACTTGGGCAACCGGTTGATCTGGAGGGGGTTCGCATCCGCTGTAACAGCTCGAGTTCATATAATTCTTTCACTAACGACATCCTTGTCACACAGTTAGTTGATCTAGCGGGGTATGGAAAAATCAAAATATTCTAGAAGTCATCAGGAGCATGTCGTCGTCACTTGGGCAACCGGTTGATCTGGAGGGGGTTCGCATCCGCTGTAACAGCTCGAGTTCATATAATTCTTTCACTAACGACATCCTTGCCAGTCAGTTACATGATCTAGCGGGGTATGGAAAAATCAAAATATTCTAGAAGTCATCAGGAGCATGTCGTCGTCACTTGGGCAACCGGTTGATCTGGAGGGGGTTCGCATCCGCTGTAACAGCTCGAGTTCATATAATTCTTTCACTAACGACATCCTTGTCACACAGTTAGTTGATCTAGCGGGGTATGGAAAAATCAAAATATTCTAGAAGTCATCAGGAGCATGTCGTCGTCACTTGGGCAACCGGTTGATCTGGAGGGGTTCGCATCCGCTGTAACAGCTCGAGTTCATATAATTCTTTCACTAACGACATCCTTGTCACACAGTTAGTTGATCTAGCGGGGTATGGAAAAATCAAAATATTCTAGAAGTCATCAGGAGCATGTCGTCGTCACTTGGGCAACCGGTTGATCTGGAGGGGGTTCGCATCCGCTGTAACAGCTCGAGTTCATATAATTCTTTCACTAACGACATCCTTGTCACACAGTTAGTTGATCTAGCGGGGTATGGAAAAATCAAAATATTCTAGAAGTCATCAGGAGCATGTCGTCGTCACTTGGGCAACCGGTTGATCTGGAGGGGTTCGCATCCGCTGTAACAGCTCGAGTTCATATAATTCTTTCACTAACGACATCCTTGCCAGTCAGTTACATGATCTAGCGGGGTATGGAAAAATCAAAATATTCTAGAAGTCATCAGGAGCATGTCGTCGTCACTTGGGCAACCGGTTGATCTGGAGGGGGTTCGCATCCGCTGTAACAGCTCGAGTTCATATAATTCTTTCACTAACGACATCCTTGCCAGTCAGTTACATGATCTAGCGGGGTATGGAAAAATCAAAATATTCTAGAAGTCATCAGGAGCATGTCGTCGTCACTTGGGCAACCGGTTGATCTGGAGGGGGTTCGCATCCGCTGTAACAGCTCGAGTTCATATAATTCTTTCACTAACGACATCCTTGTCACACAGTTAGTTGATCTAGCGGGGTATGGAAAAATCAAAATATTCTAGAAGTCATCAGGAGCATGTCGTCGTCACTTGGGCAACCGGTTGATCTGGAGGGGTTCGCATCCGCTGTAACAGCTCGAGTTCATATAATTCTTTCACTAACGACATCCTTGCCAGTCAGTTACATGATCTAGCGGGGTATGGAAAAATCAAAATATTCTAGAAGTCATCAGGAGCATGTCGTCGTCACTTGGGCAACCGGTTGATCTGGAGGGGTTCGCATCCGCTGTAACAGCTCGAGTTCATATAATTCTTTCACTATCGACATCCTTGTCACACAGTTACATGATCTAGCGGGGTATGGAAAAATCAAAATATTCTAGAAGTCATCAGGAGCATGTCGTCGTCACTTGGGCAACCGGTTGATCTGGAGGGGGTTCGCATCCGCTGTAACAGCTCGAGTTCATATAATTCTTTCACTAACGACATCCTTGTCACACAGTTAGTTGATCTAGCGGGGTATGGAAAAATCAAAATATTCTAGAAGTCATCAGGAGCATGTCGTCGTCACTTGGGCAACCGGTTGATCTGGAGGGGGTTCGCATCCGCTGTAACAGCTCGAGTTCATATAATTCTTTCACTAATGACATCCTTGCCAGTCAGTTACATGATCTAGCGGGGTATGGAAAAATCAAAATATTCTAGAAGTCATCAGGAGCATGTCGTCGTCACTTGGGCAACCGGTTGATCTGGAGGGGTTCGCATCCGCTGTAACAGCTCGAGTTGATATAATTCTTTCATTAATGACATCCTTGCCAGTCAGTTACATGATCTAGCGGGGTATGGAAAAATCAAAATATTCTAGAAGTCATCAGGAGCATGTCGTCGTCACTTGGGCAACCGGTTGATCTGGAGGGGGTTCGCATCCGCTGTAACAGCTCGAGTTCATATAATTCTTTCACTAACGACATCCTTGTCACACAGTTAGTTGATCTAGCGGGGTATGGAAAAATCAAAATATTCTAGAAGTCATCAGGAGCATGTCGTCGTCACTTGGGCAACCGGTTGATCTGGAGGGGGTTCGCATCCGCTGTAACAGCTCGAGTTCATATAATTCTTTCACTAATGACATCCTTGCCAGTCAGTTACATGATCTAGCGGGGTATGGAAAAATCAAAATATTCTAGAAGTCATCAGGAGCATGTCGTCGTCACTTGGGCAACCGGTTGATCTGGAGGGGGTTCGCATCCGCTGTAACAGCTCGAGTTCATATAATTCTTTCACTAACGACATCCTTGTCACACAGTTAGTTGATCTAGCGGGGTATGGAAAAATCAAAATATTCTAGAAGTCATCAGGAGCATGTCGTCGTCACTTGGGCAACCGGTTGATCTGGAGGGGGTTCGCATCCGCTGTAACAGCTCGAGTTCATATAATTCTTTCACTAATGACATCCTTGCCAGTCAGTTACATGATCTAGCGGGGTATGGAAAAATCAAAATATTCTAGAAGTCATCAGGAGCATGTCGTCGTCACTTGGGCAACCGGTTGATCTGGAGGGGGTTCGCATCCGCTGTAACAGCTCGAGTTGATATAATTCTTTCATTAATGACATCCTTGCCAGTCAGTTACATGATCTAGCGGGGTATGGAAAAATCAAAATATTCTAGAAGTCATCAGGAGCATGTCGTCGTCACTTGGGCAACCGGTTGATCTGGAGGGGGTTCGCATCCGCTGTAACAGCTCGAGTTCATATAATTCTTTCACTAACGACATCCTTGTCACACAGTTAGTTGATCTAGCGGGGTCTGGAAAAATCAAAATATTCTAGAAGTCATCAGGAGCATGTCGTCGTCACTTGGGCAACCGGTTGATCTGGAGGGTTCGCATCCGCTGTAACAGCTCGAGTTCATATAATTCTTTCACTAATGACATCCTTGCCAGTCAGTTACATGATCTAGCGGGGTATGGAAAAATCAAAATATTCTAGAAGTCATCAGGAGCATGTCGTCGTCACTTGGGCAACCGGTTGATCTGGAGGGGTTCGCATCCGCTGTAACAGCTCGAGTTCATATAATTCTTTCACTATCGACATCCTTGCCAGTCAGTTACATGATCTAGCGGGGTATGGAAAAATCAAAATATTCTAGAAGTCATCAGGAGCATGTCGTCGTCACTTGGGCAACCGGTTGATCTGGAGGGGGTTCGCATCCGCTGTAACAGCTCGAGTTGATATAATTCTTTCACCAGGGTTGATTCGGCGGCGTAGCCGCCGAATCAACCCTGGCCCCGTCTAGGCCCTATATAAAGGTCGCACTGTTAGAAATAGTATAATTCCCAAGTTGATGGGACCGTGTATAGGAAGCAAGATTTATCATACAGTAGAAAGAAAGAGAAATTGTGTAGAAAGAGAGAACGACGGGGGACAGAGATATGTATTGGTAGTAGGATGTAGTGGGCAGGCGCGAGTAGACGATCGAGTGGCTGGGCAGGCTCCTTGGCTGGAGCTTCTCGGGAAAGGTGAGGAGCAGATGGGTGGGAAGCGAAGTGATCGGAGGCTCTTCTGAAGGGAGACGATCAGCACAAATTTTTAAACCCTACCTTGGGGGAATGGCGGCATCAATCAGTTGGCACTACGGAGAAGCCAACAGGGCAGGAGAGAAAAGAATGAGAGAGGGCTAGTCCGCGAGGACTTCCCTGTAGACGACATTGGCCATCTTGTCGTTGGCCGCCAAGATCCTCACCCCATCGCGGGACTTGCATCGCGAGATGGCGACGTACGCCTGCCCATGCGAGAAAATCGGGGTGCTCAGGTCGAGGCCGACCCGATCGAATGACTGCCCCTGACTTTTATTAATGGTCATGGCGAAACTAAGCCTGATGGGAAATTGGCGTCGTTTCAGTGTGAAAGGGAGGTTTTTTTCGTACTGACAGTCAATTCGAGGGATCAAGACTTGTTTTCCTTTGCGGGAACCCGTTGCGAAACGGCAAAGCAGGACCCGGGTTTGAATCTGTTCAATGATTAGGCGAGTGCCGTTGCATAGTCCATTTTGCACGTCCAGATTTCGCAGCAGCATGACAATGGCTCCAACTTTCAAAAATAACTCGTGAGGCGGGAGGCCTGTCGGGGTCATCGAATTCATAAGTTCGGTGGTGAAGTGGTAGGAGTCTCGCGGATCAGTGGTGATGGCCTCATCAATGCTTCTGGCTAGTTGGAGGTCGCCGGGAAGCATTTCTAGCACATTGTTGTTGGTTTCAAGGGCTTGCTGATTTTTCGGGCATAAAATGGCCGCATCTGCCAATTCTCCACCATTTCTGATGATAGGTCCAAAGATTTCGTCGACCAAGTCACCGTTGCTGCGGATTTCTGGGGGCACTTGAATGTTCTGATCGACATCTTTTGGGATTTCGTCGTTACCGACTTTTAGAACCCATTCTTTCCAGTCGTTATCATCCCCTTGGACCCGCATATTATGGGTCAGGGTGAATTGTACGAATTCTGGCCAGATTGTGGATCGGCGGAGGCAAACAGCCACCTGATCACCTCGACCGCCACGTTCGACAACTGGTAGGACTTGGCGGAAATCCCCTCCAAGGAGGAAGATCTTTCCACCGAATCGAAGGTCATTTTGCATGATGTCTTTCAGGAGAGCATCAACTGCCTCCAGTGCATGACTTGGAGCCATTGGAGCTTCATCCCAAATGAAGACATCCGTTTCTGCCAGAAGACGGGCTTCTTTGGATTGTCGCTTCATGGTGCTGATCTTATTATCCTGCTTGACATTCAATTTGAATGTGGCATTGACTGTTCTTCCGCCTGGAAGCAAATTTGCAGCAATTCCGGTCCAGGCGACACAATCCACTTTTTTGCCTTTAGAGGTTGCAATATGGTTGATGCACGTGTAAACAAAAGTCTTTCCACTTCCACCTGGGCCGTCAATGAAGTAACATTGACCTTGTGGATTTTCAATGGCTTCAAGTACAGCCTTAGCTACTTCTTCTTGTTCTTCATTCAGCTGTGCATACATTGCTTCTCCGGCAAGCCGGTGAGCTTCTGTGTCAATTGGTGCATCGTGTCCGTTGATTTGTGGAATGTTCAGGCCAAGAACCTTGTTAATGTCCAGACCTTGGAAAGTTAACTTGTCACCAAGGTCCCAATAGGCTTTAGATTCGCATACGTTTAGTGGTAAGCCTCGATGGACGTAATCGGCCATTAGGTCGTCTTTGAATTCGTTCCAGAGGGCAACTCCGTCAGACATTTCGCAGTATACCAAAAGCATAGCGAAAAAGCTGCGGAGTTGGTCCGGCATTTGGTAGTTTGCGGCTTCTTGCATGGATCGTCGGTTATGTCCATCGTCCTGAAGGTACCCGGCTGCCCGGGCTGCCTCCACATAAGTTGGGTGGACAACACCGTTAATCGTGCGCATCTCTTCAAAGCTTTCGATTCCCTTGCGATAGAGTAGCAGCACTCGCAATGCGTAAGCTTCGTGGTCTTTTGGCGAGACATTGTGGATGCGTCCGATGGTGCGTTCAGTGACGCGCTTGCGCTGATTCCATTTTTTGCTCGATGGTGGGAAGGTGTAGAATTCAGGCATTTCGACGTAGTAAATGGTTCGAGTGTCGAGGATACCCGCTGGCAAAGCACCAAGTTCTTCCTCCAGTTCACGAATTTCTTTGTTCTTGGCAAACCACGCTGTCAAGGTGGTATCTTTCAGTTCGGCATTAACCAATGCATCGTTTGCACGATTCACATCGTAAACGATCGGTTGGTAATCTTCGAGGTGAACGATCAGTGAGATCACCACATCGCTCTTTTTGTCCATTTTCATCCCCAACATGCGGTGGACTGCTTCGTTGGGCCCGACAAAACGGGCATCGATGAACTGCTTGATCTCGTCGACCACTGGATTTGCCTCGGCGGGGTTATTTGGGTTTCCATTTTGGTTCGGGCCGTTCACTCCCATCTGGAGACAGACTCGAGCTCGGTCAGTCCCTTTGTAGCAGTACTTGAAGAGGTATTTCACCACGTTGAACCATGCGCAGACTTCCAAATTGATATGTGCCTCAAAGCGTAGCAGGAGGTATGGATTGTAAGGCACAACATGACGATTGTCGAGCTGAACGCCTCCGTTCATGACTGTTCGGCCATCATTCCGACGACGGTATTTTGGGTAGCTGTCGTTACTGATGACCGTGTCATTCTGGTACTGCTTCGGAAAACCTTTCGAGCACTCGCCGTCTTTCATGCAGGGAGAGTCAGGGTTTGCCAAACCACAGGCCCTGTGCATCATGCATTTGGTGACAATTGCATATAGTCGGCTTGTCGGATCTTCGGGAAGTTCGGCTGTGATCAGGTGGTTGACGTCTCCGGCGGTGCGGAGTTTCCAATGAGGCGTGAGCCATAGTAGCATGTGACGATGTGGAAGGCCCCGTTTCTGGAACTCGATGACACTGACGTGAGCCATCAACTGTCCGAGAATATGTTTGTTATTCAATTCATCATCCAATTGATCCATTTTCAAATAAAACACGCGGCCAACCAAATCTGGTCGGTCCATTGCGGTTTGTCCTGGCTCCAGTTCTCTCGTGATCTCGATCCAGCCTGGATTAGCCGTGAAAGTTAAGAAAAGGTCAGGTTTTCCGTAGCGTTGCATGATTGCCAACGCGTCCTTATAGCCTTCTGACTTGTTCCGTGGGGAGCCTTGGTGTTTCGCCGAGAGGATGATCTTTTGGCCAGATGGTCCTGCCGCGTTTGGGTCATTCTGATGGTCACGTAGGCCTTGCAAAGTATCAAGTCGCATTGGTTTTTGCCCTTTCTTCAGAAAATCCAAGCGGTTTTGCTCGATTTTGATCCAACTGTCCACTAACCATTGTTGAAATAATTTGCATGAATGATGCAATGGGTTGAATGGAACGTTTGGGCGTTTGAATACGTGATAGGCATAAAAGTCCATTTGAGTGACTCTTGTATGCCCCGATCCGGCAGGTTGAACGCGGTCTAGTGCCGGATGCCAGCCAAAATCTCCCCTGGGGAAGAGAAGTGGATAGCACATCGGATCACAGTTTTTATCAAGGTAGCTGATGTTTCGAAGCCCTTGCTGGCGATCATGAACCACCAATAGGCGCCTTCCTGGGATTTCTTCATCGTTACCAACGTAAACTGCAGCGACTTCATTAGACGTCGCCGCGTTGTACCTTCTTAGGTCGTCATGGTTGGTCTGCGCAAATACCATTTTAACGGCTTGCACGTCACGTCCGTTTGCCTGTGCATTTTGTTCTTCTTGGTGGTAAACCTCTTGCATCATTTTAAACGCGCGTGCAAAAGGATTGATTCTGTTTAGCAAATCGTGAAGCTCGATGAAAATCTCTCGTTCGCATTTGCGGTTTACTTGGCGACCTGCCAACTCGTTAGCGGCGTCTCCGGTGTCCATTATCAGAATCTGCGCACATTGAGCCATTTGGCCGTCCTGTGGAACCAAACCGCCCACCAAGTGAACGACCTGTCCATGTACTTTGTATGGAACTGGTCCATGTCCACGGGGAGTCTCAAGTTTTGCAACGATTGAAGCCGTGGCCAGTGAGCTGTTGTAATTCCGGATATGCTCGCGGAATGCTTTATGGCAACGTTCAGTGCCGATCAACAGCGCCTTCAATTCGTCAGGATAGTTTAGGAAAATTTGCAGCTTAATTTTGCCCTTGCGGCAACACATACTGAATTTCAATCTGTCATTTAGTTCTTGTGGCCAATGCATAGCATGGCATTCGGTGCATTCAGTATTCATCGGTCCCAAATCATGCAAATCGGGGATTTGGTCGTGGTAGCGTGCAATGCCTCCGGCGGTGGTAGATGGCTGCCGCGGCCCAGCTCGAGCTGGGAAGACCACGTCGCGCGCGGCAGCCAACCGAGCATCGCGTTGTTGTGGTGCTTCAAGATTTCTGTAGCGGGTTTGCCTGGCAGCTTGAGCTGCCAGCCGAGCCTGTCTTTCTTCGTGTGTTTCTGTTTGTCGGGCTGCCACCATTCTGGCCGCGTTTGAGGCGCGGCGGGCTTGTGTCTGTTGCTGAGTCTCATTTTGACGAAGTTGTGTCATGCGATTTGCATTAGAATTTCGACGCATTTGCATCTGCTCGTCAGTCTCATGTTGCCTAGATGCTGCCATTTGAGCAGTGTTCGCATCACGCCGAGCTTGGGTCTGATCTGGAGTCTCGTGGCGGCGTGTTTCGGTCATAAATGCTGCCTTTGCATTTCGCCTGATTTGCGTGCGGTCCACTACCGCGTCTGATTCATTGACAAAAGAATTCGTCGAGACCGGTTGGTCTTGTTGCCCATTATCCACATCATTGCGAAGTTTAGGCCGCTTAATTCGTGCGTTTTGATGATTAGTGCTTTGCTGTTCGGTGATTATAGCTCGTTCTTCGCGGCTAATCTTTTCACGTACACGTTTTTTCGAGATACTATTTTGACTTAACCTCTGTTCACGTTGGACCTGTGTTTCCCCGGCCCGTTGAGCCCGCTTTCTCTCTTTTTCCGTCGGTTTCCGAACACGGGTAGACGGACCTGGTTCATCAGGGTCGCTAAAGGCCAGTTCCTCAACCGCGTCCGTTATTGTTGTTCCCGGAAGGGATTCGTCGAGAAAATGAGCTGGTTCAGGAAAATTAATCTTTGAGTTTTCACTTGTGCCCTCCTCATGGGTTATTACTTCACTTTCCGGTGGGCGGTTTTGGAAATCACCCTGGCGGGATCCTCCAGCACCAATCAGATATGGATTTTTAAATGCATCGTAAAAGCTCGTCATGGCCAGCATAGGGGCCGTAGTGTTTTGGCTTACAAATTCACCCCGAAGGGATCCTTCTCCACCGTTCTTTGTCTCGCTTTGGATTGCACCCCGAAGGGCTCCTCCTCCGCCGTTCGTGATTTCGGCTTCGAATTCACCCCGAAGGGATCCTTCTCCACCTTTTGTTGTTTGGTTTCGGATTACACCCCGAGGGGTTCCTCCTCCACCATTCGTGATTTGGGTTCTGAACCCGCCCTCTTGGGCGAGTTCTCCCCCTATTGAGCGGTACTGGCTCATCCCATCGCGGATAATATCCTCTGGGGAGGCACGGCCGAAAAAAGGCATAGTGACAGCAGGAATAGGCACGGAGCGGGGTGGGTCGCGGACATGACGCCCATCCGGCATGGGGGTGGTGTCGCGGCCCATCTCGTCCCGTCCATCAGCAGCAAGGCGAAGACGACGAACACCCTCAGCAGGCGCATAACCTCCCACGGGTGTGGTCGGTTATTGAAGGTATCATGTCAGCAGCCAGCTTGATTTTATACGTGGGAAGCTATGTAGAATGGGGGCTATTTCCGGATTTAAATTCAATCTACTCGAATGTCGTGTGGAAATTTGGCTCGGAAGCATGGGGTCATTATTAGAAATCACAAACGAAGTCGTAGTCAAAAAATTTGCGTAAAGAAATAAATAATTTAAATGCGGTGCGATTAATTGGTGAGTAAAACTTTTAAACTAAAACCTTCGGACCTTTGCGCGCTTCGATTCAGGCTATGAATAACTACTTCACATTGCTGCTCTTGTTTCAGGAGAAAATGCGTGGCTATTCGCTTCGCGACTTTTCAACCCCGGCCCCGTCTGACCCCATTTTATCCTTCACTTTGCATAATTGTCTTGAATTCAGATGACAAAAAAAAATGAAAAACACCCTCTCATGCCCCTTTATATAGTCGTATCCCCATTTCCGGTCTATGCTAATTCTCTTTAACAAAGAGGTTTTTACAAAAGTTTAAATTTAATGTCGAAAACAGCTGTTTTTGCAAAATTTGATGTGTGTGCAGTCATCTCAAGACCATTACGCACCTAATGACGTATCGTACGTACTTGAAAATTCATCCCCCATCGAGATATCCTCCGGACAGCCACACGGAAGTGGATGCAAAGTGGCACACACACACACACAAACACTATTTTTTTATATATAGTAGGATTAATGACATCCTTGCCAGTCAGTTACATGATCTAGCGGGGTATGGAAAAATCAAAATATTCTAGAAGTCATCAGGAGCATGTCGTCGTCACTTGGGCAACCGGTTGATCTGGAGGGGGTTCGCATCCGCTGTAACAGCTCGAGTTCATATAATTCTTTCACTATCGACATCCTTGTCACACAGTTAGTTGATCTAGCGGGGTATGGAAAAATCAAAATATTCTAGAAGTCATCAGGAGCATGTCGTCGTCACTTGGGCAACCGGTTGATCTGGAGGGGGTTCGCATCCGCTGTAACAGCTCGAGTTCATATAATTCTTTCACTATCGACATCCTTGCCAGTCAGTTACATGATCTAGCGGGGTATGGAAAAATCAAAATATTCTAGAAGTCATCAGGAGCATGTCGTCGTCACTTGGGCAACCGGTTGATCTGGAGGGGGTTCGCATCCGCTGTAACAGCTCGAGTTCATATAATTCTTTCATTAATGACATCCTTGCCAGTCAGTTACATGATCTAGCGGGGTATGGAAAAATCAAAATATTCTAGAAGTCATCAGGAGCATGTCGTCGTCACTTGGGCAACCGGTTGATCTGGAGGGGGTTCGCATCCGCTGTAACAGCTCGAGTTCATATAATTCTTTCATTAATGACATCCTTGCCAGTCAGTTACATGATCTAGCGGGGTATGGAAAAATCAAAATATTCTAGAAGTCATCAGGAGCATGTCGTCGTCACTTGGGCAACCGGTTGATCTGGAGGGGGTTCGCATCCGCTGTAACAGCTCGAGTTCATATAATTCTTTCACTAACGACATCCTTGTCACACAGTTAGTTGATCTAGCGGGGTATGGAAAAATCAAAATATTCTAGAAGTCATCAGGAGCATGTCGTCGTCACTTGGGCAACCGGTTGATCTGGAGGGGGTTCGCATCCGCTGTAACAGCTCGAGTTCATATAATTCTTTCACTAACGACATCCTTGCCAGTCAGTTACATGATCTAGCGGGGTATGGAAAAATCAAAATATTCTAGAAGTCATCAGGAGCATGTCGTCGTCACTTGGGCAACCGGTTGATCTGGAGGGGGTTCGCATCCGCTGTAACAGCTCGAGTTCATATAATTCTTTCACTAACGACATCCTTGCCAGTCAGTTACATGATCTAGCGGGGTATGGAAAAATCAAAATATTCTAGAAGTCATCAGGAGCATGTCGTCGTCACTTGGGCAACCGGTTGATCTGGAGGGGTTCGCATCCGCTGTAACAGCTCGAGTTCATATAATTCTTTCACTAACGACATCCTTGCCAGTCAGTTACATGATCTAGCGGGGTATGGAAAAATCAAAATATTCTAGAAGTCATCAGGAGCATGTCGTCGTCACTTGGGCAACCGGTTGATCTGGAGGGGGTTCGCATCCGCTGTAACAGCTCGAGTTCATATAATTCTTTCACTAACGACATCCTTGCCAGTCAGTTACATGATCTAGCGGGGTATGGAAAAATCAAAATATTCTAGAAGTCATCAGGAGCATGTCGTCGTCACTTGGGCAACCGGTTGATCTGGAGGGGGTTCGCATCCGCTGTAACAGCTCGAGTTCATATAATTCTTTCACTAACGACATCCTTGCCAGTCAGTTACATGATCTAGCGGGGTATGGAAAAATCAAAATATTCTAGAAGTCATCAGGAGCATGTCGTCGTCACTTGGGCAACCGGTTGATCTGGAGGGGTTCGCATCCGCTGTAACAGCTCGAGTTCATATAATTCTTTCACTAACGACATCCTTGTCACACAGTTAGTTGATCTAGCGGGGTATGGAAAAATCAAAATATTCTAGAAGTCATCAGGAGCATGTCGTCGTCACTTGGGCAACCGGTTGATCTGGAGGGGGTTCGCATCCGCTGTAACAGCTCGAGTTCATATAATTCTTTCACTAATGACATCCTTGTCACACAGTTAGTTGATCTAGCGGGGTATGGAAAAATCAAAATATTCTAGAAGTCATCAGGAGCATGTCGTCGTCACTTGGGCAACCGGTTGATCTGGAGGGGTTCGCATCCGCTGTAACAGCTCGAGTTCATATAATTCTTTCACTAACGACATCCTTGCCAGTCAGTTACATGATCTAGCGGGGTATGGAAAAATCAAAATATTCTAGAAGTCATCAGGAGCATGTCGTCGTCACTTGGGCAACCGGTTGATCTGGAGGGGGTTCGCATCCGCTGTAACAGCTCGAGTTCATATAATTCTTTCACTAATGACATCCTTGCCAGTCAGTTACATGATCTAGCGGGGTATGGAAAAATCAAAATATTCTAGAAGTCATCAGGAGCATGTCGTCGTCACTTGGGCAACCGGTTGATCTGGAGGGGGTTCGCATCCGCTGTAACAGCTCGAGTTCATATAATTCTTTCACTAATGACATCCTTGCCACTCAGTTACATGATCTAGCGGGGTATGGAAAAATCAAAATATTCTAGAAGTCATCAGGAGCATGTCGTCGTCACTTGGGCAACCGGTTGATCTGGAGGGGGTTCGCATCCGCTGTAACAGCTCGAGTTCATATAATTCTTTCACTAACGACATCCTTGCCACACAGTTAGTTGATCTAGCGGGGTATGGAAAAATCAAAATATTCTAGAAGTCATCAGGAGCATGTCGTCGTCACTTGGGCAACCGGTTGATCTGGAGGGGGTTCGCATCCGCTGTAACAGCTCGAGTTCATATAATTCTTTCACTAACGACATCCTTGCCAGTCAGTTACATGATCTAGCGGGGTATGGAAAAATCAAAATATTCTAGAAGTCATCAGGAGCATGTCGTCGTCACTTGGGCAACCGGTTGATCTGGACGGGGGTTCGCATCCGCTGTAACAGCTCGAGTTCATATAATTCTTTCACTAATGACATCCTTGTCACACAGTTAGTTGATCTAGCGGGGTATGGAAAAATCAAAATATTCTAGAAGTCATCAGGAGCATGTCGTCGTCACTTGGGCAACCGGTTGATCTGGAGGGGGTTCGCATCCGCTGTAACAGCTCGAGTTCATATAATTCTTTCACTAACGACATCCTTGTCACACAGTTAGTTGATCTAGCGGGGTATGGAAAAATCAAAATATTCTAGAAGTCATCAGGAGCATGTCGTCGTCACTTGGGCAACCGGTTGATCTGGAGGGGGTTCGCATCCGCTGTAACAGCTCGAGTTCATATAATTCTTTCACTAACGACATCCTTGCCAGTCAGTTACATGATCTAGCGGGGTATGGAAAAATCAAAATATTCTAGAAGTCATCAGGAGCATGTCGTCGTCACTTGGGCAACCGGTTGATCTGGAGGGGGTTCGCATCCGCTGTAACAGCTCGAGTTCATATAATTCTTTCACTAACGACATCCTTGCCAGTCAGTTACATGATCTAGCGGGGTATGGAAAAATCAAAATATTCTAGAAGTCATCAGGAGCATGTCGTCGTCACTTGGGCAACCGGTTGATCTGGAGGGGGTTCGCATCCGCTGTAACAGCTCGAGTTCATATAATTCTTTCACTAACGACATCCTTGCCACTCAGTTACATGATCTAGCGGGGTATGGAAAAATCAAAATATTCTAGAAGTCATCAGGAGCATGTCGTCGTCACTTGGGCAACCGGTTGATCTGGAGGGGTTCGCATCCGCTGTAACAGCTCGAGTTCATATAATTCTTTCACTAATGACATCCTTGCCAGTCAGTTACATGATCTAGCGGGGTATGGAAAAATCAAAATATTCTAGAAGTCATCAGGAGCATGTCGTCGTCACTTGGGCAACCGGTTGATCTGGAGGGGGTTCGCATCCGCTGTAACAGCTCGAGTTCATATAATTCTTTCACTAACGACATCCTTGTCACACAGTTAGTTGATCTAGCGGGGTATGGAAAAATCAAAATATTCTAGAAGTCATCAGGAGCATGTCGTCGTCACTTGGGCAACCGGTTGATCTGGAGGGGGTTCGCATCCGCTGTAACAGCTCGAGTTCATATAATTCTTTCACTAACGACATCCTTGTCACACAGTTACTTGATCTAGCGGGGTATGGAAAAATCAAAATATTCTAGAAGTCATCAGGAGCATGTCGTCGTCACTTGGGCAACCGGTTGATCTGGAGGGGGTTCGCATCCGCTGTAACAGCTCGAGTTCATATAATTCTTTCACTAACGACATCCTTGCCAGTCAGTTACATGATCTAGCGGGGTATGGAAAAATCAAAATATTCTAGAAGTCATCAGGAGCATGTCGTCGTCACTTGGGCAACCGGTTGATCTGGAGGGGGTTCGCATCCGCTGTAACAGCTCGAGTTCATATAATTCTTTCACTAACGACATCCTTGCCAGTCAGTTACATGATCTAGCGGGGTATGGAAAAATCAAAATATTCTAGAAGTCATCAGGAGCATGTCGTCGTCACTTGGGCAACCGGTTGATCTGGAGGGGGTTCGCATCCGCTGTAACAGCTCGAGTTCATATAATTCTTTCACTAACGACATCCTTGCCAGTCAGTTACATGATCTAGCGGGGTATGGAAAAATCAAAATATTCTAGAAGTCATCAGGAGCATGTCGTCGTCACTTGGGCAACCGGTTGATCTGGAGGGGGTTCGCATCCGCTGTAACAGCTCGAGTTCATATAATTCTTTCACTAATGACATCCTTGCCAGTCAGTTACATGATCTAGCGGGGTATGGAAAAATCAAAATATTCTAGAAGTCATCAGGAGCATGTCGTCGTCACTTGGGCAACCGGTTGATCTGGACGGGGGTTCGCATCCGCTGTAACAGCTCGAGTTCATATAATTCTTTCACTAACGACATCCTTGTCACACAGTTAGTTGATCTAGCGGGGTATGGAAAAATCAAAATATTCTAGAAGTCATCAGGAGCATGTCGTCGTCACTTGGGCAACCGGTTGATCTGGAGGGGGTTCGCATCCGCTGTAACAGCTCGAGTTCATATAATTCTTTCACTAATGACATCCTTGTCACACAGTTAGTTGATCTAGCGGGGTATGGAAAAATCAAAATATTCTAGAAGTCATCAGGAGCATGTCGTCGTCACTTGGGCAACCGGTTGATCTGGAGGGGGTTCGCATCCGCTGTAACAGCTCGAGTTCATATAATTCTTTCACTAACGACATCCTTGCCACACAGTTACATGATCTAGCGGGGTATGGAAAAATCAAAATATTCTAGAAGTCATCAGGAGCATGTCGTCGTCACTTGGGCAACCGGTTGATCTGGACGGGGGTTCGCATCCGCTGTAACAGCTCGAGTTCATATAATTCTTTCACTAACGACATCCTTGTCACACAGTTACTTGATCTAGCGGGGTATGGAAAAATCAAAATATTCTAGAAGTCATCAGGAGCATGTCGTCGTCACTTGGGCAACCGGTTGATCTGGAGGGGGTTCGCATCCGCTGTAACAGCTCGAGTTCATATAATTCTTTCACTAACGACATCCTTGCCACACAGTTAGTTGATCTAGCGGGGTATGGAAAAATCAAAATATTCTAGAAGTCATCAGGAGCATGTCGTCGTCACTTGGGCAACCGGTTGATCTGGAGGGGTTCGCATCCGCTGTAACAGCTCGAGTTCATATAATTCTTTCACTAACGACATCCTTGCCACACAGTTACATGATCTAGCGGGGTATGGAAAAATCAAAATATTCTAGAAGTCATCAGGAGCATGTCGTCGTCACTTGGGCAACCGGTTGATCTGGAGGGGGTTCGCATCCGCTGTAACAGCTCGAGTTCATATAATTCTTTCACTAACGACATCCTTGCCAGTCAGTTACATGATCTAGCGGGGTATGGAAAAATCAAAATATTCTAGAAGTCATCAGGAGCATGTCGTCGTCACTTGGGCAACCGGTTGATCTGGACGGGGGTTCGCATCCGCTGTAACAGCTCGAGTTCATATAATTCTTTCACTAACGACATCCTTGTCACACAGTTAGTTGATCTAGCGGGGTATGGAAAAATCAAAATATTCTAGAAGTCATCAGGAGCATGTCGTCGTCACTTGGGCAACCGGTTGATCTGGAGGGGGTTCGCATCCGCTGTAACAGCTCGAGTTCATATAATTCTTTCACTAACGACATCCTTGCCAGTCAGTTACATGATCTAGCGGGGTATGGAAAAATCAAAATATTCTAGAAGTCATCAGGAGCATGTCGTCGTCACTTGGGCAACCGGTTGATCTGGAGGGGGTTCGCATCCGCTGTAACAGCTCGAGTTCATATAATTCTTTCACTAACGACATCCTTGCCACACAGTTACTTGATCTAGCGGGGTATGGAAAAATCAAAATATTCTAGAAGTCATCAGGAGCATGTCGTCGTCACTTGGGCAACCGGTTGATCTGGAGGGGGTTCGCATCCGCTGTAACAGCTCGAGTTCATATAATTCTTTCACTAACGACATCCTTGCCAGTCAGTTAGTTGATCTAGCGGGGTATGGAAAAATCAAAATATTCTAGAAGTCATCAGGAGCATGTCGTCGTCACTTGGGCAACCGGTTGATCTGGAGGGGGTTCGCATCCGCTGTAACAGCTCGAGTTCATATAATTCTTTCACTAACGACATCCTTGTCACACAGTTAGTTGATCTAGCGGGGTATGGAAAAATCAAAATATTCTAGAAGTCATCAGGAGCATGTCGTCGTCACTTGGGCAACCGGTTGATCTGGAGGGGGTTCGCATCCGCTGTAACAGCTCGAGTTCATATAATTCTTTCACTAACGACATCCTTGCCAGTCAGTTACATGATCTAGCGGGGTATGGAAAAATCAAAATATTCTAGAAGTCATCAGGAGCATGTCGTCGTCACTTGGGCAACCGGTTGATCTGGAGGGGGTTCGCATCCGCTGTAACAGCTCGAGTTCATATAATTCTTTCACTAACGACATCCTTGCCAGTCAGTTACATGATCTAGCGGGGTATGGAAAAATCAAAATATTCTAGAAGTCATCAGGAGCATGTCGTCGTCACTTGGGCAACCGGTTGATCTGGAGGGGGTTCGCATCCGCTGTAACAGCTCGAGTTCATATAATTCTTTCACTAACGACATCCTTGCCACTCAGTTACATGATCTAGCGGGGTATGGAAAAATCAAAATATTCTAGAAGTCATCAGGAGCATGTCGTCGTCACTTGGGCAACCGGTTGATCTGGAGGGGGTTCGCATCCGCTGTAACAGCTCGAGTTCATATAATTCTTTCACTAACGACATCCTTGCCAGTCAGTTACATGATCTAGCGGGGTATGGAAAAATCAAAATATTCTAGAAGTCATCAGGAGCATGTCGTCGTCACTTGGGCAACCGGTTGATCTGGAGGGGGTTCGCATCCGCTGTAACAGCTCGAGTTCATATAATTCTTTCACTAACGACATCCTTGCCAGTCAGTTACATGATCTAGCGGGGTATGGAAAAATCAAAATATTCTAGAAGTCATCAGGAGCATGTCGTCGTCACTTGGGCAACCGGTTGATCTGGAGGGGGTTCGCATCCGCTGTAACAGCTCGAGTTCATATAATTCTTTCACTAACGACATCCTTGTCACACAGTTAGTTGATCTAGCGGGGTATGGAAAAATCAAAATATTCTAGAAGTCATCAGGAGCATGTCGTCGTCACTTGGGCAACCGGTTGATCTGGAGGGGGTTCGCATCCGCTGTAACAGCTCGAGTTCATATAATTCTTTCACTAACGACATCCTTGTCACACAGTTAGTTGATCTAGCGGGGTATGGAAAAATCAAAATATTCTAGAAGTCATCAGGAGCATGTCGTCGTCACTTGGGCAACCGGTTGATCTGGACGGGGGTTCGCATCCGCTGTAACAGCTCGAGTTCATATAATTCTTTCACTAACGACATCCTTGCCAGTCAGTTACATGATCTAGCGGGGTATGGAAAAATCAAAATATTCTAGAAGTCATCAGGAGCATGTCGTCGTCACTTGGGCAACCGGTTGATCTGGACGGGGGTTCGCATCCGCTGTAACAGCTCGAGTTCATATAATTCTTTCACTAACGACATCCTTGCCACTCAGTTACATGATCTAGCGGGGTATGGAAAAATCAAAATATTCTAGAAGTCATCAGGAGCATGTCGTCGTCACTTGGGCAACCGGTTGATCTGGAGGGGGTTCGCATCCGCTGTAACAGCTCGAGTTCATATAATTCTTTCACTAACGACATCCTTGTCACACAGTTAGTTGATCTAGCGGGGTATGGAAAAATCAAAATATTCTAGAAGTCATCAGGAGCATGTCGTCGTCACTTGGGCAACCGGTTGATCTGGAGGGGGTTCGCATCCGCTGTAACAGCTCGAGTTCATATAATTCTTTCACTAACGACATCCTTGTCACACAGTTAGTTGATCTAGCGGGGTATGGAAAAATCAAAATATTCTAGAAGTCATCAGGAGCATGTCGTCGTCACTTGGGCAACCGGTTGATCTGGAGGGGGTTCGCATCCGCTGTAACAGCTCGAGTTCATATAATTCTTTCACTAACGACATCCTTGTCACACAGTTAGTTGATCTAGCGGGGTATGGAAAAATCAAAATATTCTAGAAGTCATCAGGAGCATGTCGTCGTCACTTGGGCAACCGGTTGATCTGGAGGGGGTTCGCATCCGCTGTAACAGCTCGAGTTCATATAATTCTTTCACTAACGACATCCTTGCCAGTCAGTTACATGATCTAGCGGGGTATGGAAAAATCAAAATATTCTAGAAGTCATCAGGAGCATGTCGTCGTCACTTGGGCAACCGGTTGATCTGGAGGGGGTTCGCATCCGCTGTAACAGCTCGAGTTCATATAATTCTTTCACTAACGACATCCTTGCCAGTCAGTTACATGATCTAGCGGGGTATGGAAAAATCAAAATATTCTAGAAGTCATCAGGAGCATGTCGTCGTCACTTGGGCAACCGGTTGATCTGGAGGGGGTTCGCATCCGCTGTAACAGCTCGAGTTCATATAATTCTTTCACTAACGACATCCTTGCCAGTCAGTTACATGATCTAGCGGGGTATGGAAAAATCAAAATATTCTAGAAGTCATCAGGAGCATGTCGTCGTCACTTGGGCAACCGGTTGATCTGGAGGGGGTTCGCATCCGCTGTAACAGCTCGAGTTCATATAATTCTTTCACTAACGACATCCTTGTCACACAGTTAGTTGATCTAGCGGGGTATGGAAAAATCAAAATATTCTAGAAGTCATCAGGAGCATGTCGTCGTCACTTGGGCAACCGGTTGATCTGGAGGGGGTTCGCATCCGCTGTAACAGCTCGAGTTCATATAATTCTTTCACTAACGACATCCTTGCCAGTCAGTTACATGATCTAGCGGGGTATGGAAAAATCAAAATATTCTAGAAGTCATCAGGAGCATGTCGTCGTCACTTGGGCAACCGGTTGATCTGGACGGGGGTTCGCATCCGCTGTAACAGCTCGAGTTCATATAATTCTTTCACTAACGACATCCTTGCCAGTCAGTTACATGATCTAGCGGGGTATGGAAAAATCAAAATATTCTAGAAGTCATCAGGAGCATGTCGTCGTCACTTGGGCAACCGGTTGATCTGGACGGGGGTTCGCATCCGCTGTAACAGCTCGAGTTCATATAATTCTTTCACTAACGACATCCTTGCCAGTCAGTTACATGATCTAGCGGGGTATGGAAAAATCAAAATATTCTAGAAGTCATCAGGAGCATGTCGTCGTCACTTGGGCAACCGGTTGATCTGGAGGGGGTTCGCATCCGCTGTAACAGCTCGAGTTCATATAATTCTTTCACTAAGGACATCCTTGCCAGTCAGTTACATGATCTAGCGGGGTATGGAAAAATCAAAATATTCTAGAAGTCATCAGGAGCATGTCGTCGTCACTTGGGCAACCGGTTGATCTGGAGGGGGTTCGCATCCGCTGTAACAGCTCGAGTTCATATAATTCTTTCACTAACGACATCCTTGCCAGTCAGTTACATGATCTAGCGGGGTATGGAATCATCAAATTGCGTTGCCGTCATCTGAAGGACACCGTCGTCTTTTCCTCGCTTCGCGGGACTCGCATCCGTTCTAATAAATTCAGTTTATATAATTCGTTCATTTAACGCTTTAATATCAGAAAGTTAGTTGATCTAGAGGTGTATGAAATCATTTCGGTTTTATCTACGGTATTTAAAAAGCTTTGGCGAGTACCGAAAGTTACAATGTCCGGGTTACAATGAAGTTGTAATGAAGCTGAGAAGCCGGTTGCCGGAAAGACTTCAAACCAGACATGGCAACGGGCCCGGCCCCCGGGCTTTTTCGGCCCCAAAAATTTGCATGCGGCCGGGCCGACGGGGCTCGGCCCCACTTCCTGGCGGGGCCGGGGCTCGGCTTTGCTCGACCGCCCCGGGATAAGCCAAAATGGGGGCCGAGCACGTGGCCGCAAGGCCGCACTCTAATCAGAGATCCCGGTTGTATAGCACTTTCAGTCAAAATATTCATGCAAATTGGAAAAAATGATTTTTCAAAGGTTGCCATACATCTCCATATCTATTGCGGCCAGATCATAACGGGTTCAGACCTGTATTTTAGTACTTTTTGATAGTTGGGACGAATTATTAAACAAGTTCAATGAATTTTACCGATACCGATGTCCTAACTGCACGAACGCACATAAAATTTTCATTGGAAATTTGCATATTAACATCCGAATATAGACGCAAATGAGCTATTTTCTTTTCCGGGGCCGAGCCGAATCGGCCGAGCCCGGCCCCGGAAAAATTCGGCCGGGCCCGGGCTCGGCCCCGCGAATTTGCATATTTTTCCGGGGCCCGGAAGTGTGTGTTTTTTTCATGTTAATTAGATTCCAGGCCCGGCCCCGGGGCTCGGCCGCCCGGAATTGCCATGTCTGCTTCAAACCAAGACAAAAATCCTTATGCACTGATTGACACTTTCTGAATTTCATGTTTTTTATGCAAATTAACCTGTATGATACATTCCAATAAATATCTGGATTTTCACTCTCCGAGGTTTTGGGCTTTTTGATTTTCCGACGCATGCAGGTGTGCAGAAGGCAAATCGGGGGCAAGAATGATACCTCTGGGCACCCCGTAAGGTCAGAAGAAAAAAATCACGATGATGAACATCTGCGGGTTCCCGCGCATTTGATGTATATATCAGGAGGTCACCCTGATCTATCCTGATTCCTTTTTTTTGGATAAGAAATCTGATACTTGTTCGGTTCACTAATTTTCTAGTTTTGGCTCAAGCTTCTTCGCTTTCAAATTCTATAGATACGACACATATTCGTTTTAGAAATGAAACTCCAGGAAACTGATGGTTCCAAGAAGTCATCGGATTCTAAGCCCCTCCCCCGTCGCCCCGAAGTACGAGAGGTCAGCAAACACAGCGCTGTTAGAGTTATCAGAATTTACATTTACAGGGTGTCCCAATAAAAAAGGTCACGCTAGCATTTCGCCATTTCAAATCTGATCGACCTGAAACTTGGAACAGAGCTGCGGAGGGGACTTTAAAATGGTGCTCTTTCAGCACGATCGGTACAGTAGTTTTCGAGTTATAGCAAAAATACGGTTTTCCAACACTTTTGCTTCATTTTTTCGGCTATCTTTTCGGACATTGCATCAATTAACATCAAATTTTGGCCCTAAATCCCTCATTCTTCTTAACATCGGGGATGATAACACCTTGTTAAAATTACTGAAAGCCTACTTCCGACACGTATTTTACGAAATTAAGAATCTTCTGGGGGTAAAAAGGATCGGCTTCATTTTTCTCGTACATTCCTTCCAAGGCTCAATTCCGGCGAAATCCAGGTTAAAAACGTAAAATAAAGTTTATTTTGGCTATAACTCGAAAACTACTCTTCCGATCGGGCTGAAAGTTTCTGTGAATATTTTAAATACCATGCCGCAACTGTATTCAAAATTTCAAGTCGTTCGTATTTAAAATGACAAAATGCCATCGTGACCTTTTTTATGGGGCGCCCTGTATACCGTACTCGAATTTACAACCGCCGTTTCCAGGGATTAGAGCTTCTCGTTGGCATTTCATGGCCCCTGATCATAACGGTTGTCTTCTATTCTGCCCTGATATTCCGGGCGGTGGTGCTGCAGGACGGCCCATCGATTGAGTGGATTTTTACGGTAAGCAGATTTTTCTGTGATCAATGAACTTAATTTTTACAAATGCAGTATTTTCCGCTTTTTCAGAGCTTTTTGAGACTGTCCGCGATTTTGATTCCGGCCCTCATCGGAATCGTGGCCGGGCACACTGACAAACCAATCATCGGGACGTTTTCCCTCGGTGTAATGGTAAGATAACCCAGTACGACTCTTTATTACTCCTCCAGATGACGCTTCCCTCGCAGTGGCAATGGGCAAGTGAATACTACCCCAAGTAAGTTATCTGCGAACCAGGCTCGAAAAACCGCTTCGCGGTTTTGCACACCCAAGGGGGCGAGAGGCGCAGGAATTTGGAATTCCCCGTTGTCACCGGCAGAACTCATTCTCGGTTGTTTCTGGACCAAATTCGATGGTTAAAAGACCAAAACTATTTAAAATCGGATGAGTATTTCAGAAATGGGCTCATGATTTGCGAATTATAGTGTTTTCACAAAGAAAGCGACCAAAAATGGTTTTGCGCAAAAATCGAAAGAGCGAGGGCCCTGGTCCCGCAGCGGCCCCTGGCAATTCCAGAAATATAAGACCTCGCCCAAAAGGACGTATTTCCTTTAATATAACCCCGGGAGTTATATTTTCTTCAATCACCCCAGCGGAGTTGTATTAGATGGGGGGAGGCTATAATAGGGGGGGGCAAAAACACGATTTTTTTGCTATAGAAAGCTAAAAACCACTCAAAATCGCAGTGTCAAGCATAAACTTTAACTTTTTATGCGCTTTCAACACATTTAGCATCGGAATGCGGGCAGCTATTAAATATCTACCACCTCTTCTACGGGCTGATGAATCTGGTCCGGTCGTTGTGGCTTATCATGAGATTGCGATCTTCTGCCTCATGGTCATCATTATGGCTGTCAATTCGGCTGGTATCAAGGCTTTCGTTTACCTACGGTATGTCTATGTGTCATCCAGTCTAACGTACGGGTTACCATAAAAAAGCTGACAATGCCTGTATTTAAACATATAATTTAGAAAGCAGTATAGCAAGCAGGAAACGTGCGCCACTGATGGGGATCGGAATGCTATCGCCGTCAAACCTTGAAGATCATCCAAAACGTTTAGAAATATATTACGAGCTTCCTTTTTCTTTTTTCCCTAAAATTTTTCCCTTTTCTCCCGTACCCACCCGATATGTTAGGCAACTTTTTAATAAATAAATTTTACTTTTACGACGACGGGGGCAGACCACCCACCCAATACAAACAAATCCGGTGGGCTTGGCGGGACCCGCATCCACTCTAATATATCCAATTGATACAATTCTTTCACTAATTTCATCCTTGTCAGACAGTTAGTCGATCTAGCTGTGTATGAAATCATCAAATTGCTTTGCACGTCATCTGAAGTACACCGTCTTTTTGGAAGCGTTGTGTGCAGTCTGCTACTGCTACTCTGACCATTTTGGCTCTGCTTTAATCAGCCTGTTTTGGCACCACCTGCCTGCCAATTTTGGGCAGCTGCAAGCCCGCGTCGCCGGGAATGCTGAGTAAACGAGCATTCCAATGTTCTACCCATCTGAGCAGGAGCAATTATGGATTCTTGTGGCGGGCTACGGTATCTGGCTGATTGGAATGGTCGTCTTCGTCCTCACCGTTTATTTCATTGCCAGCGGCAGGGCACCGCTCTCGCGAGAATATAGACTTGTGCAACTGAATTTGGTGGTGAGTCTAGCCAATTTTAATATTTATACGTTCTCTGTTGTGCAAAAACAAGAAACGAACGAGCCGGGTAACCCGGCAGGGTGGACCAGAATGACAGGGTGACCCAAAAAAGACACCCGCTCTAACTCGACGCAGAAGTATCAGATCGGAATGATAGTTACACCCAGGCCCGTAGCGCAGGCGGAGTTTCGGGGGAGGCAAAAATTTTGCTACCCCTTCCCCCCTCGGTCGTCACTTTTCAAACACCCCAAAATCGCGGCTAACGCAGACACCGGTCGTCACCTTTTCTAGACAATTGATGCACTAATGAAAAACCACCGCCGCAAGTGAAAAATTTTGGAAAAATAAGCTTTCTCGACGTAAAAACTGCCTTAAAAACAGTAAGAAACAGCGCCGCAGGCAGAAAATTTTTTATAAAAAAATCATAAGTGTCCCCCCTCATGAACTTTTCGGACCTCGACCGATTTCGGGGGGGGCTGGGCCCTCCTCCTACGGGCCTGGTTACACCATTCGAAAGCCCTTGAAACGGCGTGTTTGCAACAAACTTCACAGCAATGTTTTTTGTATTTAGATACGCCACAAGCCATTTTGTATTATTGTGCAATCCTTCGGGGCAACCATCAATTTCCGTTTCCGCAAGCAAAATGACCGGAAGTAGCCGCTAATTAGATGCAGAGACCTTTCCTGAAGGGTATTAAATACGTTGTAAAATGGCGCATTTAAATAAAAACACGGTTTTGAAAATTGTCGCACACTGGCCGTTTCAAGGGCATTCGAACCGTGTAACTATCGTTACGATCAGATACTGATGAGTCGAGTTAGAGGGTCTTTTTATTCTTGTTGAACAGATTGCCGCCGAGCTAGCCGGGACCACAATGACCACCCTGCAGCCGATCATCTGGGCCCCGTACACCGCTGTCAAACTTCTCGGCACATTTCATTTCACCTATTTTCAGCTGCACGTTGTCTTGGTATAGAAATACCCTGATTTCTCCGCCAGCCCCCTATTTAGAGCCTGTACGGAACGTTATTGGTGCATTCGCTATGTGCAATGTTTTACAGCGGAGTTGTGAGGACCGTGCAGGCCTCACAGAAACACCAGCGTTTTCAAACGCACGCCAGGCTTTATCTGCTGACACTTTACGGCTGCACGATGGGGGGCGGTCATTTCGTGGTATGGTACGGATATAATCAACACTATTTGATTAATGATGCCACGAAGGTTGGTTTTTTTAGTGTAGCTGCCGGCCAACTGGATGTCCCAAAAATAGAGGTTTCTCTCTTCGGTTTTGGGGGGTAGTGACTTTCCGGGATAGTGACCGGACGCCTGCATATATCAATCGAAAAATAGCGAAACTGCGACGAACGATAAAACGGCGAATATTTTAAGATACTTAGCGCGTTGATTAGGACGGATGGCTGAAAAATGCGGGCTGGGTGGTTTCCTAGACTCTTACCAAAGTAATTGCAGATCTGTCGTCTGGAGCAAGTCCTTTGCGGGGTTGATGGCATATATTTTCTGCAGCACGTCCACGAACACAATGTGATCATAAACACCGTGATCACCGTGTTCCTTGTGACATGTGCCCTGTATCTATTCGTATGCTTTTTGAACATCAAGGACTACTTTGACGTGAACACGAATCGACTACTCAGCAAGCGTACCCGTCTTATGCACCGCTATTGCTGTTTGATCTTTCTACTGCAGGTACGCATTCCCTGGTTCTGGACTGTTAGCGGGGGGGGGAGCCGAATTTTTTCCTTTTATTCTCTCCGGCCCTAAAACAAAATATAAACCATTTTATAGCAATGTCTGCCAAAAAAAGTATGAAAATGGACCGAAAAGTTCCAATTTTCCGAATTTTCAAAATTTTCAAAATATCCTATCCTATAAGCGAGAAAAGTATGTCTGTTTTCTGTGCAGCCGATTTCTCGGCCGTCAGGCCGAATTTTGCGCTGATTTTTGGCATGGAAGTGGAGAAACACATCCTCTTTATAGGCATTTTTTTGTTTTTCGAAATTCCCTCATTTAAGGATTTTACAAGCAGAATAGTGGAAAACCCTTAACATTTTGACCAAAAAAAGGTTTGTTCAGAGGATATCTCGCGATCCAAAAGGAATTCAGCGTTAATCTTTGGAGGTTAGATTGAAAATCGAATTCTCCCGATATATAAATTTGCGTTTTTTCAGAGTTCGTAAAATAAAATTTTTATGTGCGTTTTTCTAAAAGTCCTTAACAAAAGTGGGGCTGCGGCCGTGGTGGTCAGTCCATAACTCGATGCCCATTTGGAATGTCGGGCTGGAATTTGGACAAATTATGTATTCGATAGTGGGGATCACACGCATCTTATTATCGTTAGAAATTTTCAGCAGATTCAGACTCAAAGATCGAGTTTTGTAAAGTGACCAGGAGGCCACCCGCCCGGGATCATTGGAACGCCATTTTCTTTGCCACCCTTCCCCCCAGTCTTCCCCAGAAAGAAGAGGCCTTTCAGGCCACCCGTTCCCATCGCCCCTGTGGTGTAGTGGGTAGGCGCCCGGTTTACTAAACGTATGGTCAGGAGTTCGGGTCCTGGGAGAATCCAGCTTTTTGCTTTTTGGTAGTTTAGCAACAAAACGTATTTCTAGGCTCTCGATGTGCGAGGTTTAGGCCTGACCGTCGCTCTAGCGCCGCAGGCCGAAGAAAAGAACTTGAACCAGGCTCTTGCGCCGCAGGCCAACGATGGGTCCTTGGCCCAGGCTCGCGCCGCAGGCAACGTGGGTCCTTGGCCCAGGCTCTCGCGCCGCAGGCAACGATGGGTCCTTGGCCCAGGCTCTCGCGCCGCAGGCCATCGATGGGTCCTTGGCCCAGGCTCTCGCGCCGCAGGCCAACGATGGGTCCTTGGCTCAGGCTCTCGCGCCGCAGGCCAACGATGGGTCCTTGGCCCAGGCTCTCGCGCCGCAGGCCAAGCTTGGGGGAAAAACCAGTAACTAGCGCCTCAGACCCAATTATCCTAGCGCAACGCTGTCTCTGACGCCGCAGTCCAAAGAATGGATCCTTGACTCAGGTACCTGCGCCGCAGATGCAAAAAAAGAAGGTATTCAAATTCATGGTTTCTGGACGGGGTCCAGTGGAAAAGGGCCGCGAAGCGGTCTTTTTCCACTGGTTTGTGATAATTTAAAACAATCAAAGTTCTTTTCCCCCCTGCTTAATCTTCCGCCCCCGTTAACAGTCCAGTACCCATTCACTGAAATTGCCGTGTACGCGCTGTGCTTTCAGTCGTTGGTGCTCTATCTATTCTTGGTGACTCCAATTATGGTCGTGTTTTTCGTCTGCCTAGAATATATACGCTGGGATAAGATATTTGTCGGTAGGCATCTATGGTAATCTAGTCTGAGTCTGGTTTGAAGCTGTCGGAGTGACGTTCGTCTGGCCTGGTATCCATAGTTTCGCCAACAATCTGGTCATCTTGCTGGCCACGGCCACGTACAGGAATGCGATTATAGAGTGCTTACGCAGTTTGTATATGGTACGTCGAATTTGCTATCATAATGCCAGTATTCAAAATGTCGAATTTTCATAAGGTCGAAATTTGAGAATGTCGACATTTCCGGATGCCGAATCAGGATCGTAATTTAAAAATTTTTACGCCTTTTCTGAAATGAACGACAGCTTTTTTTGAAAGCCGTTTGCGAGAACACGGCTGGATAGCGCTTTAACAGGTTAAATTGGGTTTTTGACAAAAAGGATGTCCTTTTCGCAATAAAAATGACGAAAATCGACGGGAGAGGGGGGTGATTTGTTGGGTCCTTGTGGATCGTCCGTAAGAAACTACTGGGTGTCCCAAAGTAAAAAGCACCCCCCTCTAGCGGACCGGGGGGGGAATCAGAATAGGATGATTTTTATACCATTCGAATGCCCGCGAAAAGGCGAGAAAACACGTGGCTGTTTTTCTAAGATTTAGTCTTATTCGTCCAATATTCAACGTTTTTCTAAAAAAAACAGGTGGTTTGGCAATAGGAATTTCGCAATTAGCATGCAGATCTCGCGTAAATCTGCCGTTTTCATGGTTTTTGGAGGTAAAATTCCCGAATACATAATAAAGAAAAGGAACCCTCATTGTTTTTTTGCCTTTTCGAGAGCTTTCGATAGATACCTAAACGGCGTGAATCGGACACGACTGCGCGCCGCTAGAAGGGGGCTTTTTTGGTACACCCTGTACACCAATTCTTTAGAAGCTGAACCCATGGGCTACTGCTTCAACCGTATCCGTTACATCGGAAAAATGGCGGGCGTCTCTGCGGGCTATTAACAAGTGGCCCACACCACTGGACCTTGCCCACGTCGGAGATTTTGTGGACGGACAACAGGACGCAAAATGACCTTGTGCATGTGAAATATAAATCGAAACCCGGGTGTTTGGGTCTGACAGGTGACGGCCGAAGTTTTACCGTTTCCGGCGCATGGTAAGCGTGTAAGCGTAAGGATAAAGCTGTGGCATCGGTGATCCTACCTTATATAATTTTGGCGTGTCTGTCCGGATGTCTGTATGTCCGGCCGTCACTTTTGAGACCCGATTTGAGGGCCTTTCCGTGTATAAAACGCTCCAATTTTGCGTCACCCGGGGTAATCGACCCTCCTCTTTCTCATCGCGTTTTGAGAATTTTGATAAAATACAAGCTTACAATGTCAAAGCTGGTTTTACTCAATTCGGCAGGGCTAATTAGCATAATGTGAAAACTCAAAATTTCCTCATTCCTGCCAGTTGCACTCGCGGGTTTGGTCGGGTAAGGGTGGGGTTCGAAGGACCCGAGCTATCGGAAAGTCAAATTTCTCATGGAACGACGACATTCCAGCGTCGAAGGCCCGCGATGCGGGTTTTTGGCGCTACCTACATAATAAATGTAATTGCATACCGTTCAATCGTCACTTGCGAGGAGAGGATTCAAAGTTCCGCCAGTGCATTTGAATCTACAGCGTATCCCACATTTCTCTGCGATTTTACAGAAAACTATTTACGTAGATTTATTCATTTCACAAATGAGGAATTTAGAGCTTCGAATGCGTAAAGAAAAGAAAAATCAAAATTACTTAATGCCACGCAGTGACGATTGGACAGAAAGCGAGAGAAGTCTCCGATCGACGCTCAACATCAATTCACAACCATCATGACGATGAATCGTTGCCATATCGTCTTGGTGATAAGTGACATTGTAGTGATCCAGATTAAAAGAGGTTATTAGGCCGGAATACCTGCCAGGAATGTCAATTCTTTCGTTTGTTCGTTCATTGGCCAGCCATTGGTCCAGGATTTGATACAGATTCGCCTTGAATTCCCAGTTTCGTATTTCGGCACCAAGCATTATTAGTCGTGGGTTTTTAAACGCTGAATACCACTTTGTTTCTTGAATATTATGGGGGAATGGATGTGCCAAGTATTCAGCTGAATCGCGTATATAATCGATCACCTCCTCGGAGATCTCTGAGTTCTTATAGCGTAACTCAATCACCCGGAACTTCCGGTCAGCCCTCTTGAATCTTTCGAACGTTTCCACCGTCCAGAGATGGGGGTTTTCGAGGTGGAGACTATCCGCGATAACCGATGGAAGAGATTCGAGTGGGCTATTGATTTCTGAGAGTACTGTAACGCGAGCACCATCCAGGAAACGACGCCATTTGCCGGGATTCAAGTGATGGCCTGGTCGCCAATCTTCTGATATGGTAGCCACCAATCCGTGGAAGTTGCTCTGAAGCACCTCAACCTTCGAGAAATACCGTGGAGCAGAGCAGACGATGTCCCATGTCTTTCGGCTCGTGAGTGCTAGTGAGATCAGGGCATCGAGATCATTGTTTAGGTAGGTGACAAGCAGATGCTGTAGGTCGAATGGCAGTTCCAGAAAGTCCAGCGCCTGAAAGCATGATTTAACGGGGCTCTGAAGTCAAAATTCTAGTTTTTCCAGGTTTCCAGGGCACAAACATACTGCCCAAAAACCTAGAGTTACTAACAGAGACTACCAAAAAAAATTCATTCGCTGCGAAAAAGTCGCAAAAGATTTGAGAAAACCCAGATGTCTTTAGGGCAAATCTAGTTTTTTTGCACGCTCGGGGATTACATGTCGCAATGCCAAGAAATTCGCAGAAATTTGCAATTTGCCAGAGATCAACATGGGGTAGGCAGACTTCCTAGCTCGTTTAACTGACGCATGGCAACCAGTTACGCCATGTTAAAACAGGGCTAATAGCTGATTAGTTAATGCCTCTACCTACATATTCTTCTGTTGGCACTTGGTGATCCGAGTCGGCATCGAGGCGGATGTGGTCCATCATTTGGGGCAAGTATCCTCTGTCTGTAAGTAGCAGGAGTACGTATACGAAAAATGATAAGGCTATCCCAAAGAAAAAAACTAGGTCAAAAGGTGCGCGAATTTGGATTATACCCCATTAGTGAGCTGCTCATTAGATATGCATACAACCGAACACTATCTCTAATCCTTGGCTTCGACAAAAAAGCCTCCCTTTCTTATACCACCGAGTTTCTCTTTCACTGTCACATCGTTTTTTTTAGATCGTGCCGCTCTCGAAACAATTTAATTCTCATCCGATTTTCCTAATTTTCAGACCAATTCCGGAAATGGCTGGTTTCACGAAATGGTTTCAAGAAATGCTGCAAAATCGTTCGCCTTCGCCGCATTCTCCAAGCGCTAATGCCTCGGAAGGTCGGTGGTTAAAAGACCGCTAGAACCCTGAATTTCCAAAAAAGCAAAGAAAATTTTTGGCGGGAGTCGAACAGGGATGGTTCGCTACACCAAACTCTAAATACGCCACCGATGGCAAGCGAGTGCAGGCGGCGAGAGGCCCCTAAATGCCCTCTGGAGGAGGCCGCGACGTTTCCGGATTTCCCGGGGCGCGAAGATGCAAATCTTGTATCGAATACAATTACGAATAATGCATATATTGAGACGAGGGACCAAAATACGCCCTAACCGGCATCTTGCATTCCGCCTCGGGGTGACAGTGTAGGTTCCTATTAAAACAATGCACTTTGTTAGGAGTCAATTAGCATGCGCCGGAAGTGGAGTCAAGTCTATAGAAAGGGACCGAGGGGGCGCTTTTCATTTTTTCTTATCGGAACCCCGGAAAATCATGCAAAGTGTAGAGAGAATGCTGTGGGGTTGAAAAGTCGCGCAGCGGCGCATAGCAAACTCTTACCATTTATGTTTTTCAGAATCTCCTCCGCAGCCGCGTGGATGTTGATGGCTCGGCGTGCGGCTTTGTGTTGCTCGACTTTTCGAGATTGCCGGCATTCGTGAAGCATCAGATCATCGACTACCTACAAAATGACCTGATTTCCCTAATGAGATTCACTGCCACAAGTCGCAAAAACTGGGAAATCGTCTGCTCGGGACCACGCTATTTCTCGACAGTTCGATCTCCGGGCGGATGGGGCTTTTGGAAACTGGAGGGGCTTGGCGGCACACACTGCCTCATCGAAACTCCCTCAATCTGGCGTTCGTTTATTGAGGGAGCCCAGGTCGATGAAGTGGTTCTTTACTTTGGAATGACGGCTTTGCCACGGCTCAGCGCTTCTAAGCTCTTGATCACCGATCGACAAATAGACGTCGCGCAGCTCGAGAATTTGAAGGTTCCGGAGATGAACTTCCGAGAAATCAATTTGGACCGCGTGGAATATCTCTCGAGAGGCATCATCGATTACATCAATCACTCCGCCGACAAGATCCGGATTCAAGTGCCGCAATTTGAGCTGGAAACAGAATTATATATTCGATTCAAACATGCGCGGATCGATCTATATGGCCTTTGCACTCTGATACCCTCTCTCTTCAATCTGACGCCTTTAAGAGGGATACTGTGGGCATTCTTAGATGAATGGATGGCCTATCAACGTCACATCGACAGGATCAATTTAGAATTGCCGGATGAGCCGGATTTCGAGACAGAACCCGCAAGCTTTTGGCTCAAAGAGCGATATAACGCCATCTATGACAGCGGGACGGTGGGAAGGATTCGGCGAGGAGATGGAAAAGTGCTGACGCTGACGGCGAGCCGAGGGCTTGTCGTTATTTCTGCGTATCGGTATGGACTGATACTACAGAATTGATTCGATTTCCGTTTCTTTTAACCACGGGTGTAATGATTACAATTATAAGCATTGAATAAAAGTTCCGATTAATTAGATATTATCAGATTGACGATTTTTCAAGTTATACAGCTAGCGAGGAAAATGAAAGGAAATGTTAAATATATTGAGCTAAGATTAAAGGAAATCATGTAAATGAGAAAAAAGGTTACTCCAATATGGAGTTTGGCTAAAGAAAGTAAATTAATTGGCCTGTTTCGACCCTTGTCCAAGACAGGCAATTTACACTAGGGTCGGGTCATCCTCAGTTGGAATCCCTAGCGAAAGAAATTGGATAAATTTTGATAGGAAAGGTTTGTTAGATGAAAAAGTAAAGGTTTATGAAGATTGGCATGCCGCGTCAAATCTCGTTTTCCGTTTGTGTCCGCGAAATCCGTGTTTAATTCCCGAATAAAAGTGTGTTGAACTAACTATCACCCCGACCCCCAAAAAAATATTTTTGGAAGTTACCTAGAAAAAGCAAAAAGGCCTAAAACGTTTCTTTAAGCTCTGTGTTGTGCTCCTGAGTGTTTGTAAGCAGTTTGAACTGTTAAAAATCGTTTTAGTTGCTCAAAATCACGACAAATAAATCCCTCCCTCTAATACAACCCCCTCCTTGAAAAAATAGAATCTTCGGGTTACATTAGAGGAAATACGGTATATGGCCATTTTAAAAGAAACTAGGTCAAAAGGCGCGCGAATTTGGATAATGATCCCTTTGTGAACTACTCATTATCTATGCATACAACCCGACACACTATATAATCTTAGTTTTGGCCAACAGAATCTTGTTTCTCTAAAGACAAAAACTTTCTAAGCCTTGTTTTCTCCCTTTAATCGTCCTCGATCGTTTCCGCTTTGCTTTAAATTATATATAAATTTAATATAAACTATTTAATTTTAAATTAATTAATTAATTTAATTTAATATAAATTTAATATAAAATTTAATATATATTTAATATAAACGATTAAAGCACGCGCTAGCCATTATACCACAGGGCCGAGTGGAGAAGAAATTCAGAGGCGCCCCAAACCCCAGAGGGCCTTGCCCAGTACGGGGAGCAACTAATGACGCCTCTCTTTGCGCGTTCCTGGGGGCAGCACCCTCGGGGTGACAGTGTGCGTTCAAGAGTTCTAGCAGTCTTTAATCGTACTCGAATCAATTTAATTGAATTATCCCATTGTCATAATTTGTAGGCCAATTCCAGATATAGCTGTTTTCGAAGCGTCAGTTGTCAGCCAACAAATGATGAGCAATCATCAGAGGAATGTAAGTACTCGTCTCAATATTGCCCGGTTTGTTTTCTATTTTCTTTCGATCGAGATACGGTACTTTTCTAATAGACGGTAACTTTCTTTTCTTTTCTTTTTTCGCTTATTTCTGTAGAAGGTAGCTAAAAAATTAACAAGTGCTTTAGATACGAAACTAACTTTGGCCCAGCAAAAAAAGTAGTTAAAGGAAACCTAGGTTTATAATTGTTACAAAGGATTCCCCAACATCTGTTGAAAAATCATCTGTTGGAAAATCGTTCGAAAAATTGCGTATGGAATTGTCCAGTTGTACCAAAATGACCATACATAGATGATTTTTCGGCTAACGTCTACGAAATGAAAAGTCACTTTCAGATGTTCTATTTTCCGAGATTGCCAGCGATGGTGAAGCGACAGATCATCAACTACCTCCAAAATGACCTCGTTTCCTTCATGAGGTTCACCGCAACAAGCCGTAAGAACTGGGCAATGGTCTGCCAGGGGCCACGCTACTTCACGTGTATCGAACCTATCGGACAAGGCGTTTTGAGAATAAGAGGGATTTCGGGATTTATTTGCCGCCTCCAAACTCCTCAAATCTGGAGATCCTTCCTGCATGGGGCCCATGTTGACGTCGTGGATCTTTGCTGGGAAATGGCTGCCCTACCACGGCTTATCGCCTCTAGGCTTTTCATCACCGGCTCACGAGCGTCCCTCGACCAGCTCGCCAAGTTCAAGGATCCCGAAAAGGACTTCCGAGAAGTCACTTTCTTCTCCGCGGAAATGTTCTCTCGGGACGTCATCGATTACATCGACGACTCGGCCAACGAAATCCGGATTCTAACGCCAGGATTCGAGACAGATACAAAATTATATCTTCAATTCAAAAATTCGCGGACCAATATATTAGGACTTTGCAATGAGAAGTATTCAAAGCAACTACTTTGGGAAATTTTGGACGAATGGATGGCCTGTCGACGCGACATCGAGACGATCACTTTCGAATTGAAGTATCATCCGTTTTTCGGGACAAGACCGGCGAGCTTTTGGCTCAAAGATCGATATAATGCCATCTATGACAGCGAGGTGGTGGGAAGGATTCGCCGAGAAGATGGAAAAGCGTTGACGCTGACGGCGAGTGGAGAGCATGTCGTTATTTCTGCGCATGCGGAAGAAACGATTGGCATATCGCGGAAAATCTCTCGTTTTTCGTTTGTGTAGGCTAGATCGGATTATTATAGCTATATCATGTTAGTAAATTGTTCGTTTTAGCGAATAGACGCTTGAAACGCAAATACAAATAAAATCGACTATACTGGATGTCCCAAAAAAAAAGCACCCCCCTCTAGCGGTCCGTGGGAAGCTCAGATCAGGATGATTTTTATACTATTCGGGAGCCCGCGAAAAGGCGAGAAAACAAGCGGGCTTCATTTTCTAAGATTTATTCTTATTCGTCCGATATTCAACGTTTTTCTAAAAAACAGTAGCTTTTCTATAGCAATTTCGCAATTAGCATGCAGATCTCGCATAAATCTGCCGTTTTCATGCTTTTTGGAGGTGAAATTAGCGAATAAAAATTGATAATAAAGAACAGGAGCCCTCCTTGTTTTCTCGCCTTTTCGAGAGCTTTCGATTGATACCTAAACGGTGAAACTCGGACAAGACTGCGTGCCGCTAGAGGGGGGCGCTTTTTTTGGGACACCCTGTACAGTAAAAACACTGTTGTGAAAGGGCCCAGGGCAACAGCTTTTCCAAAAAAAATCGCACCCCATTTACCTAAAATCTGTCCATGCGGTACTGGGCTGTTAGCGGGGGTGATCGAAATTTTTTGTACAAGTCTAGAAATATCTAGCAAGTATTTTATTAGTGTTTACTCCAAATGAGAGCTATATTTCAACCAGAACACTACCTACAACCATTTAAAAAATTTGAGGGAGTGACAATTTGGATAGAAAAAGCTATATTTTTGATATTTTTAATGAATATTTGTAAATTTTTGACGTTTAGGGGTAGTATGAACCGCTTCGAAACGCTTCCAATATCAATATTTGAAAAATTGGATCTCAAGTAAAAAAGGTGGCTGTTCCCGTTAGAGCGAAAGACCAAAATACACCCCCCCCCGTTAATAGCCTAGTACCCGATTTTCCCTAAAATCCGTTTCATTATGCAAACTGCCTGCCAGCCGGCCATGTGAAATCCGAAATTCCGTGTTTTCCCTAAAAATTCCGACGATTCGATCGTTTATGGGTATATTCCGTAGCTGCATTCATGGCCGGAATGAATCGTGGAGATAAGCGTTTCGATTTGTGCTGCGACAGCGAGTATTCTAGCTGACCTGTTTACCCGCTAGAAAAATGCTTTTTCAACAGTTTTCCGCTGCAATTTGGCAAAAACGATATATTTTCTGGGCGTGCATTGGTGTCAAACGGAATGGAAGCAGTAAAGTGATACCAAAAAAGGGAAGGAAAATATTTGATTTGCGTTTTACGATGCGAAATTACGCTTTTTTAGTAGGTTTTGGGCTTTAATATGATTAAAGGTATCGTTTTACGCTAGAAAAGTATATTATTACGTTGCTCAACCTTTTACGACTTTAAATTATGGGCTTTTAGGCATTTTTTAGCCTCTAAAAATTTTAAAGGTATATTTTAGCTTAAATTTTTGGCTTATTATCCAAACTGACACACATCAAAGCGGAATACTTAAAGTTAACTTGTGTATAACGTTTGGGAAGACAAAAAGCCCCATTACGACAAGAATTGGCTATTTTCGGGCAGTATTTAGGCTCTAAAAATTTTTAAAGATATATTTTAGCGTTGATTTTTACCTTGTTATCTAAACTGCCATCCGGCAAGGAATTCCCCAGAATTTCCAGACACGACCCCCCGCTCTTTCAGCACTGATCGAAAAGTAGCACGGCCCGGTACGCTATCTTTTACGCCCCGCGCTTTTTACGGGCCGGAATCGCGCTTCTGAAGAGTGCACTGGCAGAAACGAACGAACGATTTTTAGGCCACCGTTCGATTGGGTGCATTCTTGCTGGAGTTCAACAGGGTTAAAAAGGAACCTTTTAGGCCGAAAAATCGAAAAATTAAAGACTTGGTGGAAAAACTACGGTATTTTGGGCATGTTTTTAACGGGATGACGCGACGATTAAAAACGTCTTTCTACGCTACAAATCATGGTTGCTAACGTATTTCAAACAAACGACATTAAATCCGCTTCCAAAACCCGAAATCGACTGAAAAAATTTCGAAAAATGCTGATTTTTTGGATTCACAGGTACTGTTTGGTTGACTGTCAGACAGTTTGATCGAGGAAATAGAGAAACCAAGTATTCGCCTGCTTTTCGTACCGTAATCTATCCAACATGGGCTGTCAAGTGGCAGAAATCCGGAAGTATGCCGCAAAAACTTAAAATTTCAGCGGGTTATGAAGTTCTATTTTTACGATCAGATTGTATGACAGACAGTTTGGCTTGGCAAAACTGGCAAAACTAGAAAAGCAAGATCCCCACGGGTTTCATGTCGTAATTGATCAAACATGGACGTTCAAAGGTATAAAATCCATAAATTTTGCTCCAAAAATCGAAAAATTACATGGTGTCTGGCGATTTTTTCTAACATCAGCTCTTCTGCCAGCCGGTTCAACCGATAAAAAATAAGAAAATGAAATTCCCAGAATTTCAAAGCGTAATGCCTCGATTCTAGGCCCAAATCTCCAGATTTCTGCAACGTCTCCAAAAACGGGGTTTCCCCCGATCCGATCACCCTCTTTTTGCGGGGCCCATTTCGAGAGATTGGTCTTTGGAGGGGTCATCCGATGAATCTTCCTAATCTTTTTCTGCCCGGTCCTTATCTCCATCAAAACTGCCTACGCAGCCCAGAAAAAGAGGGGCCGTCCCTGCTCTTCTTCAGCTGCACCACATTCGCCAAAATATTCGGCGAGCGCTCCGTTCGGGTCGGAATCTCCTGATCTGAACGGCAATTTGGATATTTTTTGCAATAATTGCTTTGTAGTCATTTTTAGGCTTACTGTATGCCAGGTAAGCTTTTCAAATCGCTAAAAATTCATTAGAACTACTTTATTTATAGCGGTCCGTCAATTTTAGCCAGAAACCGGGGAAAAATGGGAGTTTCAGCCGTACTGTAATACAGTTTAGCTATCTAACTGCAACAAAAAAAAAACATAAGAAGTAGTTTTCCTATCCAGGGTACTTTTTCTATAGAAACTTCGGGCCTTATTATATTGCCCTATATTGACTTGTTGCCCCTACTGTATGCCAGTTTAGATATTTTAGCTTTTTTGTAAACTAAAAAGATCTATTCAGTTAAGAAACGTTAAAAAACTACCTAGGAAAAACCGTTTTTAGGCATACTGTATTGTAATTTAGCTAACTGGCTTCGCAAAATACTATAGAAATAAGTTTTTGCATTTCAGTAAATGCGTAAAAATCGATTTTTACGCTTACAGTACGCCAATTTATCAACTTTTGCCTTTCCATTTACCCCAAAATCTCTAGAAAACGATTTACAACAATCCCAAATTTGAGAATTCCACCCTAATGTCTCGTAAAAACAAAAAAACGCTAGAATACATATTTTAATGCCTACTGTATGCCATTTTAGGGAATTCGGCTTTTTCTACTACGCTAGAACCACGAAAAGCTCGTTTAAAACCTCAAAATACACCCTGATGACCCGAACGCGGTGTCAATTTATGCCGTTCCCTCATTCCTCCAATTGCCCCATCCACACACACTGCCCATCCGTTTTGTCATTTTCGAATAAAATGAGGCGTGTGTGTGCGAGGGACACACGTGATACGGCCCACCACAAACCCCTTCACTCATTTCGTGGCTCCTTTCCATCGGATAAGCAGCTGACCGTTACAGGAATCGCTCTAAAAATCAAGTATGGAATGGCAATCCGGTTCTCAAACAACATTCTCTACTCTTCCGCCGGAACTCGTATTCCGCGTACTAAATAATCTGCCGGCCAGGGATGTGGAAAATGCGAGGTTGCTGTGTCGGAAGGTTGGTTTAGATTGGCTAATTTTTAGCCTTTCTAGCTAGTTTTTAAAGCGAAATTCGATAAACGCGGATCCTAAACCCCTAAAAAGACGTCAAAATTCTTCAAATATCAAAATTATCGGCTGAAATACCTTTTTTACGTTCTTGATACCGAAATTAGGGTGTTTCGAGCGTCAAAAAAGGCAAAAAGGATCAGAAATACCAAAAAGAATCGTAAAAACTAGCTTTAATAGCCACCTAAAAGTTCAAAAAATAATTAGAAACAGTTAACCTTCGAAATTCACAGAAAACTCAAAATTATACGATCGACGGCTTAAAATCGCTTTCTTTACGGTTGTTACGCCAAATTTCGGTATTTTTAACCGCCGAAACGTTCAAAAAAATCAGCAGTGCTTTGCTAGCTAGTTAAAAAGTTCAATCACCGAAAATAGCCATAAAACTAACCCAAAACCATCTATGACGAACATGATCATCTCCAACAACTCGACCCGTCTCTCCCGCCCGCTATTTTGCGTCCGAATCTACGCTGAAAATGGCCAGATCCAGATTGCGCACAACAAATTGGGCCATAGCCGGGCTATCATTACTGTGAGTGACTAAATGAATTCGTTAAAGGGACGCGAAAGGTCAAGCCTATGTACGCACACGTTGCGGGTCGCGGGTGCGCAAATCCATAGCCGGGCCTTGCCAATCCCTTTAATCGAAGTACAAGCTAGCCAGCCCACTAATCTTTCGTTTGTTTCGTTGATGCGTGGAGGACCAAAGTTCCTGCCAAGCTATTCCTCGGCGACACAAACAATTGCCATGCCCCAAACACGCCGGCTTCTCCTTTCGGGGGTGATGGGGTCATTTTCTCGATTTTCTCGGTCCCTCCACTGCCTCCACTGTCCAAATTCCGGCATCTCGTTCTGGCCGTTATCGAACGCTTTTTCCTCTTCCCCTTCTCTGGACTGATTCTTATCGAGAAGGGCAAATGGACCCCCGGGGTGGCCCCTAACCACCTTTTTTCCGCGGAAAAATAAGGCCAACAAAATAGCAGCTGCACTTTAGACTCTAGAAGGGGAAATCGATTGATTTTGGGGGAAAATTCTCCGTAAAACCTAAATTGTGGGACCATTCGGGTTAGAAAAAGGGTATACTACGAGATATGACGAGGCCTCATGTCTTCAAATTACGTAAAATCGCATCTATTTGAGCATATCCTAAGTAAATTCGCATCTATGGAACATTCGAGTTGGAAAAGATTGTAAACGACAAACTACAACTTACTTACAGACTTACATTAACCAAAATAACCTTCCGTTTTTCAGGATTTCTCCACTTTGGATTTTGATCAATGGCTCGCCCTCGAAATTGCCAAAATCGAGCTGGTCGACATGGCCGAAAACGGGCTCGACACGTAATAAATCTGAATCGGATCAAAAAACCCTCTATTTTTAGGACGCCTATCTTCGAACGAATCATCGCCGAACTGATCAACAGCGAAAATTTCCACGTTTCAACTTTATTACTGCAAAGAGTAAAACTCGGCGATGATCATGCGATTCGCCAATTTTTCCGGATTTTACTCCCCAGAGTTCAGGTAAGCTTCGAATAATAAAAATTAACGTTACCAATTTTTTTTCTAGCAACTCCTCATCGAAGACTCGACGATCCCATTCTCAATTTCTGACGTGTTCGGCCCAGCGATATCGAGTCAATTGACGCATTATCGATCGTTGAATACGGTTGCGCAGTATGCCATCGCAGAGTAAGTATCGAAAAAAGCCTAGAAAACTAAAGAAAAATTATGGTTTTAATGCTAAAAATTATAAATTTTAAAAACCTAAAGGCTAAAGATTTTAAAAACTAAAAAAAAGTAAAGAACAACTAAAATCAGAATAGAAAAATAATTTTAACGTTAAGCGCCAAAAACTTCTAGAAAATTGTACGTCCAGAACCGCCTGTTCGCTATTGAAAAGGCGCCAGAAACGTCGCAAAATAGTACTAAAAAACCTTAAAAAAATAATTTACAACTTATACAATATCCCAAAAAGCCCTTCTAAATAATCTCTTTCAGTAGCGCTCGCCTTTTGGCTAATTTCACCCAACAACTCCCGACATCAGACAAGAAAAACACTTTTCACTTTGAAGTGGACAGTATTGCGCCGGATGCCCTGGCTTCTTTTATCCAGGTGAGCACGAGCTAGAGAAGCCTAGCGGCGAGCTAGAGCTTCAAAATAAGCTACAAAATATCAACCCAATTTTCAGACATGGAGCACGATGGAGGGCCGCTCGGCCTACTTCAACATTACGGCTTCCGGTTGCACGAGGATCTGGAGGGAGGCGTTTATCTTTGCCGCGAGACAACAGGGCCTTCACGAGAGTTTCCTCGAATTTCGATCGAAGAGGAACCAGAATACTATGATCAAGATGGTTATTGACCAGGTAGGGAGTGCCAAAATTAGACTCTAGCCCTTCAAACATCGAGAAAAACACAAAAGATACCATTTATCCCTTAAAAAGCCAAAAATTCTACGCAGTTTTGGTTCTAGTTCGTTAGCGGGGGAAGAACTACTTTTATTTAGTCCAAAATGCCCTATAAAACAGGCTTAATTACAAAATGCAATTTAAAAACAAATTAGATTTTCAACATTTTGGGTATTTTGCTACATTTTTGATAAAAAATGTCAACAGTTTCTATAGCTGTACTAATTTTTATACGCTTTCCATATCCAAAACGGGGCTAAAATGTTGTTCAAATAATTTATATTTCCTTACGCGACGCCTACGAGAAAATAGGAAAAAGCCACCCCCCGCTAACGAACCAGCGCCGATCCTCCCAAAAACTTTTCTAATTCTCCTCAGAAACTACAAAACTTAAAACCCCTGCTTTTCAGAGCAACAATACATGCCGTCTATGGCCAATATTCGACGCGCCCGCACGAACTGCCGGACAACTGATCTGCCACGATCGCTTCTACCGTGATTTCTAGACGTTTTAGAAACGATTACGCTAGCTAATTATTTTCATCCTATTTTGCTCGCTAGAAATGTGATCCCCCACTCTGTGATACGTGTTTTACGCTCAATTTCCACCCCGGTAATTTTGATATGAACTGATGCTACTAGGATTTTCAATTTCGTGCATTTCTCTCCTTATTATATGCTGTTACGTTTTTACCTCTTTGCGAACTGTTGAATAGAAAGTATGAAATTCAAAACTAGTATAACCACGCGAAAAACACAAGAACTTCACAAAAATTTTATTTTAAAAAAATTAAAAATGAATCGAACGATTCGGGTTACCATTTTCAAAATCCCTCTCGATCGCTGGAGCTGAGCATGTAGGTGACGGGCGAGGCGACCGAGTAGAACTACCTAAAAACACTCAAAATCTCAAAAGAAACCTTGTCAATCGAAGAACGGCTCCTCGAGACGATGACCAGCACGTAGCTCTTCTCCATGGCCCTTCGACGATCGTCCCATTTTACCTGAAATTTATCAAATTTAATTCAGCCATAACTTAATTCACTCGAGAGATCATTGGGAAAAGGTGATAAGACATACAACGCACAAAATTCAATCAATCAATCACGTTTATTTGATTTAAAAATACACACAAAATGGGAAGAAAATCGATTTTCGGGGATAAAATTGGTCTGATTCGCTTATTTCCGGTTCAATGTTGCAATCCAAGCGCCCGCTCCACCTCGCCGCGCTTCTCGTTGATTTTCATGTATAAATACCGGCCGACAGCCTCCTCAAATGCGGGCTGTTGATACGTCTCGGCCATCCGGTCCGCCTCACTACCGCCAGGCAGATCAGAAAAAGCCCGCAGCTCTGCCGACTGTGTCCGCACCCATTTGTTCACAAATCTTCGTGGATCCTGGGCGAATTCGGTGTAGAAATTGAACGTCTTCAGCTTCTCGATAATCTCCTTCAGCATCGTATCAATTTTGAAGTTGACGAGGAGCATGTCCGCTTGATTTGTGTAGGCCTGATTGAAATGGTTGAGGTTTTCGGCCAACACATTCCCAACGTCGATATTTATATCATAGCAGCTCGTCACCGTGCCGGGGCCCTTGTTTTCGATGCGATAATTGATGCGTGCCGGTTCGGGCGCCTTTAGGTGTGGTTGTAGCAGATGTGGAATATCGCAAAATCTCATCCTCTCACATCCGAAAATCTGCTGCAACCAGCGGTCGTTGTTGATCCAGATATGATCCTGGGCGTCTTGCAGCTTGTGCGTTTTTATGTACGCCCAAAGAGCCACGCGAATATTGTCACGGGTATCGCAATGGATGCCGAGAAGTCGCTGGAGCATCGGCTTGAGTTGTAGCTTGGCTTGGGGATTTAGCGGGAGTATCAGGATATTGCAGCGCAGAGGACGGTCGCCCGGGCGTTTTATCTGCAAAAAGTCGATATAAGAAAGAATTATTGGACAGAAAAACTACTGTTTAGAAGATTTAGAGGTACTATCGCGTCATCGGGGGGACTGACTTCTTCTGAGAACCGCATTTTTCAAATACACCGAGCGGAAGTGTTTCTAAATTGTTTTCACTATGCTTAAAAGTAAAAACTACAAATCTTGACTAAAACCAACAAAAAAATCCCGATTTTTTTTAGAAAAATTTGACCTAAGATCTTTTCCTTAGGTTTTTTATTGATTTTCCAATTGAAACATAGACAATTTTTGCTGAAAACACTTTTAAAACAGTTAAGTAAACGTTACTAGGCATTTCTGGACCTATAGGGAAGTTAGTCGAGCCGATACTACAAAATAACCTGAAAAATCATTCTAAAAAACTATTTTCTTAGCAAATTGAGATGTGCTAGAATTAGACGAAACTAGACAAAATGAACGAAACCATCAAGATTTTTACCATGTTTACCATTCGGCGGTGTTGCTATAAAATCTTTTTCCTAAAGTTCAATTTGCCCGGATGTTTCAATTTGCGAAACGCCTGAGGTGAATAATCGAGGCGAAAAGGCATTGAAATTTCGGGAAATTAAATCTCAAATGATTTTCGAAAAATTCGGGAATTTCGACAAAACCAAAATAAGCCTAAAAACACACCTGAAACCCGTCGGTCTCATTGCAGTTCGGGAATCGATGCCATTCGACCAAGCAATTGTCCGGCCCATACATCTCCCGATCCAGCTCCAGCACCAGGCTCTTCAGATACGTAGAGAATTTCTGGCGACGCTGTTCATCATCCTCAACCTGGCCATCCAGCCCCAAAAGTCGGCCCTCCACTCGCAATTCCCACATTGGCAACTTCCCGTCCTCGTCACCCGGGAAAAATTGGTGACTGACGAAAACGCGGAGGGTGCGCGGCACGACCAGGTTTTTGCGCCCCATTTCAAGCTTCTTCCGGGCCAAGAAGGTGTCGACACGCTTCTCCGTGCCCAGGAATTTCATGTAAGCGTCGTAGGACTCGGGGGCGACTTGGCGAATCTGGGGCGGAAGCCGTCTGTCCCTGAGCGGCTTCAACTCGTCGGGCAGGTAGCGGTTCGGGTCGTAGGGCTCGTCACGAGATCTGCGCATACGAGCGGCTAGCGTCTCCCTGGCTTGCTGAACGGCGGCTGGTGACATTGGACGGCCGGGATCTTCAAAAACACGTTGAAGCTGGCGAACCGGTCGCGGAGTGCGAGATGGCCCCGGGCGATCACGAGGGTCCATCCTGAAAAAAAGTAAAAAATAAAAAGGTTGAATTAGACGGAGAAACAAAGAAGATACGCCCTTTTTCGAACTATCGGAGGCTTCAGGGCGTAAAAAATATAATAGCGTGCTGTCGGCAGGACTTTACTAGAAAAACCATCTTTCCCCTTTTTGCATGGGTTTTTCTGAAGTTGTCCAAAAATAGCTAGTTTTAGTAAGCTTTTAGCACGAAAATCGCCAGTTTCATCACTTTCCATCCTCAACACCTACATTTTTATGACCTGCAAACTTGCCAAACCATAAAAATTTTCAAGTTCCCGTTAGAAAAACTATAGTTTCACACTTTTCCTCGTTTTTCCAAAATTGCCTAAAATAACGCGTTTTAGAAAGGTTTTAGCGCGCTACGCAAATTATCACCTTCGCATCTTCACAAGCACATTTTTACAACTTCTAAAACTTCCATAACCAGAAAAACTTTACAAATTTTACAAATTTTCCCGATTTTGCACATTTTTTGTTTCGAAAACGCCGGCCGACGAAAGTCTTCGCAGCCTAAACCGCACTAGCCATCGTAACGCCTGAATTCGCTTCGGGACCCCAGGCCCCGGTCGACGAGCGAATTTTCGATCATTTTCCGCACTTTTTCGTCAGCTCGCGAAAATGGTGGGTGTTTTGTTTTTATTTTACTTTTTTTTTGATAGTGTGACCTGTTTTTGCGGTTTTTACTGTTTTGGCGCCTAGCTGCACCTTCAGTTTCGAAGGCGTTCGAAACCTGAAAGCTTGCGCCTAACCCTGAAATTTTGAAAAGTTTGGGCTCGCGATTTCCTTGCATTTTCTTTTCTATTTACTTTTTTCAGCCGTCGAAGAAGATCATCAAGAAGAAGAAGGTGGCCCCAACTCCGGCGGCGTTCAAAGGTACACTATTTCTATCTGCTTTTGATATCCTCCTTTTTCAGGCAAGGCTGAAGAAGTCGCGCCGAAGAACCCGCTGTTCGAGCCGCGCCCGCACAACTACCGCATCGGCCAGCACATCCAACCCAAGCGCGACCTGACCCGCTTCGTCAAATGGCCCAAGTACATCCGCCTCCAACGGCAAAGTGAGTTTGTTTCTTGACTTTTTGCTTTCATTGTTGCCTTATCTTTCCTTGGTCCTTGGTGTCGGAAGCCAGGATGAATTGCGCTTTGTCGCCTGTCTCTGCTCGTTGCGAACAAAACTCTGTCGCCTTTCTCTGATTCTCGGCGCCTACACTGCCTGTGGTCTGCCTTTTTTACTTTTCTTTTTTCCAGAGGCTGTCCTTCAAAAGCGCCTGAAGGTCCCGCCGGGCATCAACCAATTCCGGATGGCCCTCGACAAGCAGACCGCCACGCAAGCCTTCAAGCTGCTGGCGAAGTACAGGCCCGAGTCCGCCACCGACAAGAAGGACCGACTACGCAAGCGAGCTGTCGCCCGCGCTGAGGGAAGGAAGGAGGAAGTGACGGGCCGCCGCAAGACTGTCCGCCACGGCATCAACGAAGTAACGAAGCTCGTCGAGCAACGCAAGGCCGGCCTCGTGCTCATCGCCCACGACGTCGAGCCCATCGAGATTGCCCTCTTCCTGCCTGCCCTGTGCAGAAAAATGAAGGTATATTTTGTTTTCTTTGGTTTTGAGATTGTAATTGGGTGGTGGAGCCGCATTGGGTGTCTTCGCTGAGGTGTTGCATACCCTGGCCTTCAGCTGTTGCCACGCGTACCACACTGGGCCTGCCGCTGGCCGATCCTGGCATTAGGCAAAGCGTGCCGAATTTTTGTAGCCATCCCTCATAGCGCCTTGTCGTTTTTAGAGTGCCCTAATCTTCTTTTTACAGGTCCCGTACGCCATCGTCAAGAACAAGGCCTCCCTCGGACGCATCGTGCGCCGCAAAACGACAAGCTGCGTGGCCCTCGTCGACGTCAGCCCGTAAGTTTCTCTTTTAGCTACTCTTATTCTATTCCTTTTTTTCAGGGAGGACAAGTCGAGCCTGGCCAAGATCGCCGAGACCGTCAACACGAACTTCAACGAGCGCGGAGACGAGATTCGCCGACACTGGGGCGGCCACGTGATGTCCGACCGTTCGAACGCGAAGGCCGCGAAGCTCGAGCGCGCCAAGGTCAAGGAGCAGGTGCAAAAGGTCTAACCATTTTCTCCATGTACTGTTTGTTGTTGTTGATAAATATTTGAATGTCTAAAACTTTGTGAACCGCAATACAATGTGAAAAATGCACTGAACTTGTCTGGAAAGATTGGAACATTTTTGGCTGCAACTTTGTGAAGCTTCTTGTTGAAACCTTAGAGTACATTGGCGGTGGCCTTTTGAGCGGAGGCGGGCGGTTTGGGGCTTGCGAGGCTTTTCCTCAAAGACTGCGCTACTTTGTTCGGCTTTTGCAGAGACTGAAGAACTCTACGTTTGAAAAAAGCGCGAATTTCTCCGCCGGCGCGCGGCTAGCGCGATTTCCATTTCCCAGTGGCTTTTGCATCTTGGAGGCATTTTGAATTCGCCGCCGTTTTGAACTTTTCGTCTAATTGTGAAAACGTGGTAGCAAGGCTGCAAAAAATGGCGAGAACCTGGGCGGTTTCCATTTCTCAACGCTGCCTCTTTCATTGCCTTTGTTGTTGTGTTGAGCGGCGGGGGAATGGTGCACTTTTCAGGCATCTCTCGACTCTAGCCGCAGACGGTCAGGCATCGAGAGCCACCACCCCCCGACAATCCCTTGACGAGCCCATCCAGCTGAACGCGCCCGCGAAATGCTTCGATTCAGGGTTGGTTTTTCGTTTTTGGGCGTCAGGACGGGGCAGTAGCCTTGATTTTGCGCCTCGGAAGGCTGAGCCGGCTGGTTGATAGTTGTTCGTCAAATATAAAAGGCTATTCCCTTTTTGTTTTAATGGGAGCACTTCCGGCTTCTTTTTCCTGCGCGAATTCTTGGTCTTATATGCTCCCCAAAGAAAGGTTTTTGGCTGGATCTGATTGCCTTATTTTCGAACATATATATTTTCCATTTCAGATCCCGTTGCGACAAGTTGTGGCCCAGCGGGGTGTTGCCCAGTTCGTCGGAACCCCGCGCAAGGTTGCCCCCGCTCAAGCTCGTCATGTCGATGATCTGTAAGCTTTTCTGGATAGTTTTGGCGCCGTTTTTCGCTGGAAAAGCTTTTTACGCTAGTTCTTGTGCTTTTAAAAAATTGCCGAAAAAGGAGAAAGAATGCCTAAAATTCAATTAATTTTCACATTTCTACGCAAATTTTTCTCTAATCCTCAATTTTCAGCTTCTCGCACGAGCCGCTCTTCTCCGGCGTGGTCGGGGCGACGATCTTCATCTCGCTGGGGTTGATGGCCACCTTCCTCGACGACAATTGGTTTGGAAAGGTTCGTTTTTAGAGCTCTTTTGCTTGTTTTTATTTTATAACTTTTTGTTATTTTTACGACGTTTTTCGCCCTCTAAATCGAATTTTTCAGTTGATCCGCCGTTTCCCGACGCTGAAGACGCTGCAGACGACGATGAACCCCGATGCGGGCTGGAGCCGATCCCCCAAGTAGAAAAGCCGCCTATAACAAGCCGGTGACTAGATTAAACTTCTATCTTTGTGCTCACATCCCTTCTTTTCGTGTGTGTGTATGAATCTCTCGTGTAAATAGGTGATAAATAGTTTGGAGATCTTCATTTTTTTGATGGATTTTACTGCCGATTTTCGGATCATTTTCTGGTGTGGTTTAGCCTGGATTTTTCATTTTAATGTCGTTTTTAGCCCCCCACACTCGTTGACGCAATGTTCTCCAAAATCGCGGTGCGTTTCCGGTTGATTTTTTACATTTTTGTTTTTAGAAAGGCGCCTTCTCGAATGGCAAGCAGCTCGTCCGGCGGCAGAGCAGCGGCGGCCTCGCCCAGTCTTCGATGGAATCGGGACCCAGGTGTGGTTTTTGGCGGTTTGCTTGGGATTGTCTGGCTTTACCTTCTCTGGAATGTTACGCAATTTCTTGCGCCGCTAGTCAGTCGGGTCAATATCTAAATCGAGGCTCGTTCTGAAGTTGAACTGATTGCGAAGCAGCTTAAGTTTGCGGTCTTTTTGAAAACCGTCTATTTTTTGCGGGCGTTACGTACTCTCCAGTTTGTCGGGCTATTTTTAGGCCCAAATTTGATGCTTTTAGGAGGGAAAAGACTCCAATTTTCCGTTTTCATTACGCCCCCTTGGCTTTATCTATGCTAAAATTTCGCGTAAACGAGCTGTTAGTTATGTGGCGTGATTGCCGAATCCTTGTTCGTATCTAGGGTTAGACCGATGCTGAGAACGCCTTATTTTTGTAGGAATTTTGGAGGTTGGCCCGATTCACCGACCAGTTTTGCTAACAAGGTGAATTATCACATTTAGACAAGGTTCTGGACTTGTGCAAAAAAAAAGTTGTCAAAAAGCAAAAGGAAAAAAATCGTGAGAGGATCCGTACCCTGGTCACTATCCTATAAAGCTAGTTGCTTACCACTCGACCATTCAACTGGTGGTTCCATACTCATGGGAGACCATAATAAGGCCTCCCCCGAATGCTAATTTTTCGCATGTAAATCATCATTTTCCGGAAGTGCTGTATCTCTGTCCACAGGCCTCCGTAGCAAAATCGGACAGCGGCATCGTGTTCTCCGTAGTCGATTACCCGGGGGTAGCCGCGAGCGTTTTTCGAAACTCCACCCTGTGAGCGTGCCCTTCCCTTGTCAGATTTTTTCTTTTTTAAGGTTTTCGACGATTCTAGAGCGTAAAATGACGGTGTCGTGCGATTTAGCTAGACCGGATTTACTAGTTTTGTATTGAAGCCGCGTCAGATGATCGTGATGTGATAAAACCCAACATTAGCTGAATTTTCCAACAAACCACAACCTGATTCCGCCTTTCCTCAAATTTTATCCTTCTGACTTGATTTCTAATTCTCGTTTTTCAGCCGTCACTACATGACGCAGGGCGTGACGTTGGCCACACTGGCTTCCGGCGGCATCATCGCCTACTCCTACTTTCACCCTCATCAGGTATCAATTTTCGACTTTTTGTTCTGGTACGTTAGCGACGGGCTAGTAGGCGGAAAAATTACCTTGCTTTAACCTTTTTCTAATAACAATAGAGGAAGTGTTTTTAAGCTGTTTGTTTACTATTCTTAAACGTAAAAACGGTACAAATTTTGATTAAGAATACCAAAAAGCTGCCATATTTCGACCAAAAATGACGATTTACGATTTACTAAAAATACTACAAATTTGCTTTCTATTTAGTTTCTAGGTTATTCTGGTCTTTCTAGAAAAACATGCCCCCCGTTATTGCGAAAGAACCCCTTTTCCTGAAACTTATTTTATTTTTCCAGCCCGAGGAGACGCGCCACGATTGAACTGACGACTACCATCACATCACTACTGCTTCTTCTTCTTCTTCTCCTCTTCCATCAACCAAATGATCCATCCCTCCACTGATTGATTGTCATCTGAAATGGCTGTGTGTATGTTGTCTGTAAATGTGTCTGTATCTGTATATGGTGTGTACAAACAAACAATTAATTACTGGGCTAGTTGTTATATTTGTTTCTCATCTCATTGTCAGTGCTTTCATTCTCCCTCGCCTTCTCTGGTCCAGGTATATCCTCTCTTTCAGTATTCCTTGCAAAGGGTTGTGTTTAAGTCAATAAATGGTAATGTTTTTTGAATCGATTTTTATGACGCCGGCATGATTTTTTGGTTTTAAGAGCTGAAAATTCGTTTTTAGGCAGATTTCCAAGGCGTTTAAGGTGCCAAACGACACCTTGTGCGATGGGGCCGATGACCGATGGGTTTCTCAAAAAGGTCTGGCGCGGTATAATTAAGCTAAACTACGTAGGATCGCTATCGAAATTAGGAATTCAACGTATCCGTACTTTGTAGTTTGAAGGGCCATTTTAACGATGGGAATAGTGAGAATTGTGTAGTTTCCTAAACACTGGAGTGTTTTCTAGATTGGATTTCAGAAAATTACTTTTGGTACTGATCTGTAAGCAGGGGTGGAAACCTCAATTTTTTCCAAATGCATGAAAAAGTCCTGAAACAGCCAAAAATTTCGAAATTTGAAATTTTTTGCAGGTTTCTAGCGTCAAATCTACTAAAAACTTTACAAAACGACGCTATTCATTATTGAAAGGCATTACAGGGTGGGTCAGAAAATTGTTCCGGTGTTTGTCCCCGAATAACTCGACAAGGAAACATATTTCACCATGCGTTACCATGCCAGAATGCCTAAATATGTCAGGAATAGAGATTAAGATCAACTTGATTTTTTCGATTTTTTAGTACGCAACTGTACTATTGACGCTGGTTACGATCGAAAATTGTGCGTTCTTGAACGGGTGGTGGGAAAATTCTGATTTTTGGCCCAAAAATAGTTAAACGTTGTAGAAAGGTAATAGCAAAGTCTTAAAATTTTTGAAGGTCTAGTTATTTTTTTAGAAGCGAAACAAATTTCCGTATTTTGCCTCTTTTTTACTTTTTAACTTGGAACTCGCTTCAAATCCGCTGCCCATGGCTGATCTTTTGCAGATGGTGTCTCCGAATGATAATCTTTAGCACAACACCAAATCTTACGTGATTCTATGGTATTTTAATATTGCTTGCTAAAACGTGCCCCAGAGGGATACTGTAGTTTTCGTTTTTCGCGTTTTTCTTTTGATTGTAAGCTGCGATTTCGCTTAAAATTTTATCATTGGTAAACACCAGTAACGGTCACCTATGGGCTAAATATCGCCAAGTTCTAGCCATACACCTTCTTAAAATATGCAAAAAACTTAATTTTGAATTTAGCCACGGAAATTTTTAAATATTTTGATCGATCGGGCTAAAAACTACTATTATTAGTTTTCCCGAAAGATCGAAACGTTTCTATGGTGAAAAGAACGAGAAAACGGCGATTTTCTGTTTTCTACAGTAACCCGCCTGGAGCGCGTTTTAGCATGCCAAGACAAAATTCCATAAAGTGACAGTTTTTCGATTCTAGACTGTTCACTGTGGGATTGGAAGAGCCCATGCAAAAAATTACTTCATTCCTGTGGCAAATGACAAAGTTATGAAGGAAAGAGGAAAACCCGCCCTGGGGCCCGATTTTGGATCTGAGGCCCCGGGTCGAATATTCAATTTTTGAAAATGAAAAAGGCACCGTGGTTTGGTGGATACAATTAAAGCACGTATCGTACTGTGGATTGGAGCAAAATTCTGGAATGATCTGGCTGAAGTTAATGGTTGATTTTGATTTAAAACCCGAAAATAACGTTTTTTGAAAAGCCGACTTTGGGGCGCTCTTCTAAATTCGTTTGCCATGAAAAGGTTTTGCGTTTGCATGGGTTCTAGTTGAGTACTGAAGCTTCATCTATGCCAGAAAAGTTGGGGCTACTAGAGCTTCGAGAATTTTTTTACGTCGCCTCGAATTCGGGTATATTTGGACTTTTCATGAATTTCTTTTGAAAGATCGAATGGCCCAATAAATTTGTAAATATAATCTTAGAATGCGCCCATTAAGTAGTATTAAATAAAATTATGACAATAATTCTAGCCGCGCAAATCAATTTTATAGACTGGCACGAAGGTCTGCGAAATAGCAAGAACCAACCGTTTTGGAGGCGCTAAAAGGCGCCCTTCCAAAGGGGTACGGTAGCTAGAAATTGTGTACATGATAGATGGACCCCAGTCCTACACAACGAAGCAAAGCAAACACCGAAATTCTATCTGCAATTCTAGAAATATTTTTCCAAAGTTCAGTTTCGGGACCTCGAAAAAATCCATGACCAGGGGGTCGTCGAAAAACTCAAAAATCCGCCGATCTGAAAAAATTCTTTGATATTTTTGTGGGATTGTATCGAGCCCATAGACATGCCAAAACAGCTTATTTTGAGGTTTCCACCATAGGTTTTTGTAATATTCGAATTTTACGAAATTTCACCATATTAAATTTGAGCACGCTATAACTTGCCAACCAGACCTTCGAAAATTCCAAAATTTCGGATGTGCGCAGGGGCAGTTCTTATGTACCCACACTGTAAAAACTGAAACCGTTCGACCACCAGCAATTCAGAAAAAAGCAAACGAAGTTTTGCCGGAACGCACAGTTTTCGGGTGTCATTTGTATGGGTACGTCGCCAAAAATCGAAAAAATCAAGTTGATCTTAATCTCTATTCCTGACATATTTAAGCATTCTGGCATGGTAACGCATGGTGAAATATGTTTCCTTGTCGAGTTATTCGGGGACAAACTCCGGAACAATTTTCTGACCCACCCTGTAGTTGACGGAAAAAAAAACAAAATTTCGTTTCCCCCTGTCTTTGCGGCGCTTTTCAGCTTGAAATCAATATGCTTGGCACAACGCTTTCAAAATGACGGCCTTTAAGCGTTCGGTTGAAGCATCAATGCGTTTTTCAAAGAACCAGCGACTCGCAAAGCTTTGGGCGACTTGTCAACAATATTTCCCAACACGATTGACTCGTCGTCTAGGCGGTGGTTTTGCCCTTTGAGGACTTGTTTACGCGCTGAAGGGAGGAGGCACCGCCCCAGTCTCCCTGCCCCTACCATGGCCATTTCTTATTTTTCATTCGGCAGATAGATACTGGATAGTCGCGTACCATCTCTCCCCTCCATCTATTCATGCCAATCAAAACACTTTGCTAATCCTGATGTCATCGTGTTTTCGCGGGGTTTTTAGGGGGTGGTAAACGCGTGGTTTGGCTGTTATTTGAGTCAGTTTAGTGGTTTTTGAGGTTTTTACACGTGTTAGAAAGCTTTTTTATACTATTTTAATAGAGTTTAGTCATGCCATCCCGTTCTTGCTTGCATTTTTAGAGGTTTCTTTACGTAAAAGTTTAGGTTTTTAGCTTTCTGAAGCTAGAAAATTTGATGGGGGGGTTGGTTTATCTCCCCCCGCGGAAGAGGGTCCTGGGGGTCTGGTTTTTTCCCTTTTTTTTTGGGTTTTCCCAACACCTTTTGAAAAAAAGTCAAAAATATTTTTAAAAATTTTTTTTTTTCACCCTAAAATTAATAAAAAAAAAAAAAAAAAAAAAAAACCCCCGGCTGGAAAAAAAAAAAAAAACCAAGTGATAAATTAGCCCGTTTTCACGTAGTGGCAGGTTTTTAAATCGTTTTTAAGCCCTTTGCACGTTTAGAAGCTAAAAAAGTGTCATCCTAAAAGTTTTTGGTTTTAGAGAGCCTGTTAGAACCGTTTCTAATGCTTTTTTGGCTTTTAGAAACCGTAAAATTTAGTAAATCATGGCCGTAGGTAGGTCATTAGGGAATTTTAGCAATGCTAAGCTTTTGAAATGTTTATTTTAATAGTTATAACATTTTTTGCGTGCCATTTCCCCTGTGTGCTTATAATTGTTATTCAAAAGCTATTTACCCGTTCTAAAGCATGATCTCCCCTGATGAGCCGATGAATGTCCGCGTGCGCCTCGTCAGCCAATCCTCGGCCGATACAATCGAATTGATGTTAGATTATGAGGAACCGATTGGAAGTCTAAAACAATCATATTCAAAGAAAACTGACGCAAATCGAGATGGAATCAGATTTCGATATCGAGGGAAAGAGGTAGAAGACGAGGAGACGCCCAGAGAATTGGACATGGAAGATGAGGAAATGGTCGAGGTGTTCGAGATGGAGGAGGAGCACGAGGAGGAGCACGACCTGCGGAATTTGTAGCTTGTAGTTTGTGGATTTGGCTTCAGCTTATCCCCGTGTATTTTATCTAACCTTATGTTTTTGGATTTACTTTGTTTTTTGCTTGCTTGCTGTGCTGTTTGGAATTTGCAGCTTGTGGTTTTGACGTTTATCGATTTGGCTGAAGCATTTGAAGCTTGTAGTTTGTGGATTTGGCCTCAACTTTTGCTTGTCTGATGTACAGTTCTCTAGATATTATTAGAACTTGTAGTCTGTAGTTTGTTTGCATTTTGCGCGAAATCTACTTGGCTTGGAGTATTTTGTTTATTTTTGTGGCTTACTAACCTTTTTTCGATACAGACATTTAGAATTTGTAGCTTGGAGGCTGTATCTATTTTTCTTGGCCTTGTTACTAACAAATTATTTGATTTTGGATTTTTGCTAATTTTGGCTAGTTTCTAGAGTTGGTAGTCTGTAGAGATTCTGAAGCTTAAAAAGAATTTAACACCTTTTTTGAAAAGACGGTCACATTCCATTTTGATGAGCTTGCTTTTTAAAAGTGCATTTATTTAATTTTCTGTGATTTTTCGACCCCTTAAAAAGACGCATAATAAAATTGCAGATATCTCAACCGCTTAAAAACACCCGACTACTACCGAAATGAATGCTGCTGTAAGTTAATTTAAATTTTTGAAAGACTTAAAATACAAGAAAAAAATAAATTAAATGGTTTCAAATTATTTTAATTTATTTAGAAGCGTCTCGCCGTGATGACTGTCCGACAGGTCGGCCAATCCCCAGCCGGACAGGGCTTCAACCAGCCGATGGCCGGAAAATCGAACAATAACATGGTTTACGGGCTTTTGGCTGCTGCTGTGGCTGGAGGAGGAGCTTATGCCTATTTGAGGCCCGGAAGGGGAAAGGTTGGTAGACAACTAGCAGGGATTATTGGGGAAATCGACAAAAATAGGCTGGCTAGCAGAAAATCTTTGCGGAATTCGCCTAAAATCGTCTAAAATCGCTCAAAACGCGCAAACCAGCAGAGACCATTGTGGAACATAGCAGAGATCATTGGGGAATGGACGCGGTTTAATGGGAGCGCAACGATAAACAAAGACATCGCAGGGCGAGGCAAGCCGGCAAAAAAACCCTGCGGAATCGATCACTATCTCGTAAAATTTGACGAAAATCGTCTAAAAGCGATCAAATTTTCTGGGTAAGCTACCAGAGACCATTTGGAAACCGAAAAACTCTAAACTGTCAGCCAGTTAATAATATAAAACACTTTAGCACACCGATGCCAAGCTCCACAAGGAGAAGGAGGAGTCGAAGGAGCATGGCCAGAAGGAGGGACTTGATGCCGCTCAAAATGCCCAAAAGGACAAGGCTGGCCAGAAGGGCCAGAATGCGGCAACACCCACCAATCAGGGACCGGTACGTTGCCGAGGTTTTTGGGGATTTTGGGATTTTAAAGAGAGCGTGACACGGGGAATTCCGCGCCAGAAAATCCAAATTTTGTCATTTTATCGAAAATAACCGATAAATAATTGGTAAAAACCATCGAAAATTGCTAATTGAAGGCCAGGCTTAGCGGGGATCATTGGGGAAGGGTCGAAATGTTCGAAAAATTCAAAATTAGTAGGGTTTTTTGGCGTTTTTAGCTTTTTTGAGCTCAGAATTGCCCAAACGCTGCTGCAAAGATTGACCATTTCCAGAATGCTCAGAAAGAAAAGACTGGCCAGAATGTCAGCCGACAACAGCAGCAGAATGCAAATACACCCAACCAGGGAGCGGTGCGTAGCCGAGATTCTTGGGGTTTTTTGATCATAGGGGACACACGAGGAATTTGGGAGCCTTAAAATCACTTTTTTACAAATTTTTTTTGCAAAAATACCGATAATTATTTGGTAAAAACTATCACAAAACTTTAACTAGGGGCAGGCTAGCGGAAATCACTTGAGAAAGCCCAAAATTCTCGAAAAATGCGTTTTTTAATGGCCTTTTTAGTTTTTTAGCACTGTCCAGGCGCGGAATTCCCCTTTCGATGGCTATTTTTATAATAATATTTTACGATTAATTAAATGAATTAATTACCGCTAATTTAAGCTTACAAAAAATAAAATTTCAATTTATACCGTAATTGATACTGTAAATTCTTCAATCGCCTTTTTCAGGCTCCCCGAATGTAAGCAGTGAGAGAGTGAATCGATCGACCATTCACCACACCAATAATGACAATCAATTTGCATAAAGATTGTATAGAAATGTAATTACCGTATCCACTTTTGGCATTCCAAGAGAATAAACGAGTTTTTTTCGAATATCACTGCAACGAGATCCCATATGAATTGGTTGAAAAACCATGGAATTTCCGCATATTTAGCCTTGATTTTAATTTTAAGGAATTACATACCTTTAGAAACCAAAAAATCATCCGAAAATGTTGCCAGTGGTACGTTAAAATGCCGTATTTAGAATTTTGCAGTTTTTAGAGAAAAGTGGCAACGGTCGCTTGCCGAAACGCGGCCAGCACCACCGATAAAATGTTCAGCTACAATGCCCCCATGAGGAGGTTGGCTTAATTTTTAACTTAAATTTGGTAAAAAAATCACATTTTTCTCACAGTTTTAGAAAAAATGAATTTCTCAATTTTGAAAAAACGGGAAGGCCAAAAAAAAGCGAGAAAAAGGTTTTTCCATTACTTCAAAAGCTGAAATTAGTTAAACAAATCGTTTTCAAAATTGCTAAAATTTCTCAAAATATTTTTAGTAAGGAAAACGGTCTCCTTTTCGGTCTGTTGGCCGCTACAGTAGCTGGAGGAGGAGCATATGCTTACTATCGCCCTGGAAGGCAATCGGTAAGTTTTTTTAGAGTATTGGTGCGTCTGTCAGTATATTTGTCTGACAGTTTGTCTATCTGTCCGCCCGGTCTGTCACTTGGTATATCTATCTGTCTGCCAATCCATTGTTTTCTTCACAGATAGCTTCACCATTTTTGTTTCAAGAGCTTTTCGACATTTTTATTCGTCAGCTTTACAACAGTTTGTCTGTTGATCGGTCCGTTTGTCTGTCTGTCCGCTAATCGACGGTTATAACAATTTAACCGGATGGAAATTCGACCATTTTTGTCTTACGATTGTTTTGAACATTTGATGCCTCTGTCTGTCAGTTTATCTGTTTGTATGTATGCCGCTCTGTCTGTCTGTCAATTTGTCTATCTGACTCCCATTCCCTCGTCCTATACGTCTACCTGGATGCTAATTTGGTCGTTTTTGAATTTATTCATCTATCTGTCTGCCAGTTCCGAATTTCCAATCAATATTTTCCCAAAATCCGCTTTCAGTCTTCCGGAAATCGTCTTGAGCGTGCAAAAGCCCAGGGCCGTGAAGAGCAGAAAACCGTCCAGACCGCTCCGAATGAATAAGCTATCTCTACAGTAGCTACTGTAGTTTATTCTGTCTTGCATAGCCACGTACTGTAAATAGTAATGTAATTACTCTGTATATACGGGATTTTTGAGTGCTGTAGTGCAATAAACGTTTTTTAAACATTTTTATTTGGGTTTCCCGTTAACTGGTTGCCATCCGGTCCTTTTTACCTATTTTTGGCCGTGATAGCTTTCGAAAACCAAATTTTTCTAGAAAAATTAGAAGATTGAAGAATGTTGCGAGCAGCTTCGGTAAGCAATCTGACAGCCAACAAATACGATTATTACTTCAGAAAGCCCAACTCCGACCGGCCGTCCGAAATTTGCATAAAACGACGAAAGCGGTGGATGCGATGCCCGGGCTAGGAACGACACCGCCGGGAGGAAAAATGCCAATGATGTGGGTTTAAATAAAAATTCTTTTAATTTTAGACGTCTTAAAATTCTTTAAATTAAACAGCTTAAGCTCTAGTGATTCTTTTTCAACTTGAAAATATTTTTAAAAGCGCTATTTAGTTACACGAAGTTTAAGTGTATTTTAATTTTTTTTCTTTGAAATGCGGCCTTTTTGTGTTTTCGAAATTATATAGATTTTGATACCTTAATTTGATCTAGCGATCGGAACAATTTATTTAAACTGCTAAAAATTAAAAATTTTGTCCGGTTTTCAAGTTCCTTTAAAATGTTCAGTTTTCAATTTTTCAGCTCCGATACCGGGAAATTCCTTCTTGGCGCGGCTGCCGTGAGTACAGCCGGCTACTTTGGATATGGATATTTGAGGGGGCAACAATTGAGACAATATAGGGTACGGATACCGCCGTTTTTTAATGAAATCTTTTCTTCTCATTTCGCCTCCAAATATCTCGCTTTTGCCATTCTATTAATGTTTCTTTTATTCTTGAAACATTCCATTTTCATCTCATCTGTTCCCTAAAGGGAGCGTGACACCTAAACATACGAAAATTCAGTTAAAGCGTACAAAAAAATAAAAATGTGATTTTCGAAAATTTAACCTGTGAAAACTTTTGTAAAAATTTTTTTAGCTTTAATTCGCTACCGTGAGACGGGTTACTGTAGAAAAAATGGGCATTTCTAATGATTCTCTCTCTCTCTCTCTCTCTCTCTCCCCCCCCTCCTCTCTCTCTCTCTCTCTCTCTCTCTTCTCTCTCTCTCTGTCTCTCTCGCTTCGTCTGTCATTTGTTGTACTTCGTAGTGTTGTTGTTTAGAATAAATAAATATCTACCGTAGTCCTGTGTAGTACCGTACCCCTATGATATTTTTTTGCGGTTTTTCGCTTTTCCGGAAAGCCAGAAATTCCACCGACGGTCAGTAGCAGCTTTCCGAAAAAGCGAAAAACGCTATTTGCAATATTTTCTTCCCCGCATTCGGGAAAATCTGCTTCTGATCTTTCCGGAAAGCTACAAAATACACCGGCCGTCATTAGCAGCGTTCCGGAAAATCGGCATTTGGGAAAACCCAGCTACAGTATCGCTCTCATTTTCAGCGTGACATCTCCGCTCATAAAGGCCCAATTCCCGAGACGAAAGAGGCCATCGATTCGGCGATGAATAAAAGCATGTAAAATTATTTCTACCGTAACCCCAGGCATTTTTAGCGTCCCACCAGCCATCACAATAAAGGAGCCACCGGCTGACAAAGCGGGAGAGGTAATTTACGGGAATTTTGGAAAGGTTTCACCTGGCTTTTTCGAGGGTTTTAAAGGGATGGTGACTGCTGGAAATAAAGTTTTTTGAATTTAGGAAAAATAGCTAAAATATCAATTAAAAACCGTTTAAAGTGGTTTTCTGGCCCGCCAGATAAGACTTTGGCCTCCTAAAAACACGCAAAACACTTGATCTTTCGAAAAATCTTGGTGTCACTATCCCTTTAAACCCCAATAATTCGGCTTTCTGACACCCACTCTGGCCAATATCTGTTCATATTTCCACCCTTGTCACTCTAATCAAAAATCTATGCTAAATTCGCCCAGGCCGAACATCAAATAGACGAAGATCTGCCGGCATTGTTAGAGACCGGGGAGGATTGGTAGTTTTGTCAATAGAAAAAGGTAATTAGAAAAGCTAAGCGTATTTTCGAACGTAAACCGGGTGAATTGGCATCCAGAAAAACCAAAAATACATCAAAATTACAAGAAAAATTCAAATTTTAGATGGCCGCCCTTGCCGAAACAGCCGCTGCCGGCCCTTCAGCCGCCCTGTAGTTTGTATTCCATCCTATTTTATTGATTATTTTCACATTCATTGGCTTTACTGGTGCACAGAATAAAGATTTCTATTCGTAAAAATTGTGCAGTTTGCGTTTTTGAAGGGGCTGTGACAGGGAAAACGCGTGCATTTTCGGAATCTTGTAGTTTGTAGCTTCGCCAGCTTCATCCACTCTTTACAGTGCGATTTAATTGATTGGCTGACAGATTAAACATTTCCTGTGCTAAAAAGGCGTACCTGACGATTTTAAAGGGACAGGGACAGCAAAATTCAACAAATCGACAACTCAATCTCGACAAAACGTCAAAAAATCATTTTTTTTTACAATCGAAGTCGCAAACTAAGCTAATTATCGATTTTCATAATGCGACTGATGACTTCACTGGTCCTTAAGCCACAAAATAAAGTCCAAGCAAACAAACATTTTTGAGTACGGTGGCCCTCAAAAGCCTTCATGGTAGTAAACCAATACTTATCACAACAAATGACAAAACCCCAGGAGTTCGTTCTCTCTCTCTCTCTCTCTCTCTCTCTCTCTCGATTTTTAGCGATTTTTCTCTGCGTCACTCGACCTCTCATACTCTCTCCCCTCTCTCCCCCAGTCGTCAACATGTTTACCGGGCGCCCCGCGTGCCCAAAAAGTGCATTCTGCCCCCCAACAACAACCGCCCCTCATTCTCTACCAGACGAAAAGCATCGATTCAGTCTAGTTGGTTGCCAGTTAACGCCTTCACTTAATTTTTCGGTTCCATCTCTTAATTTTTGAGGATTCAGTGATTTCATCATTTACTCTGGCAGTCAATGCAACTTTTAGCGTAGTTTGTAGCCCAATTTAGTGAAATTTCTAGGATGGAGTTTTTGCATCATCTAAGCTGGCAGTCGAAGTGTATCTTGGCATAGTTTGTAGCCAAATTTTAACCGAGGATTGAGCTTTTGGTTCATCTGTTTTGGCAGTCAACGCGTCTTATTGAGTAGTTTGTAGCTCAATTTTAATGAATTTCGAGCATTGAGTTCTCTAAGAATGACAAATGTACGTCAGTTTGCTTAACTATGAAGTAAATCCGTGAATTTTCTTCATTTTACAGTTTTTAAAAATTATTTTCCGGCTTTCTGGTCAATTGCTGGATAGCAAAAGATATCATTACGGATTTTTTTAGATATAAAACGCTCCCCACGCTAAAAACCAGTGAAAAATGCTCCGCAACGCTACGGTAAGGTCCTAAAAATCGATTTGAATTATTGATTTTTTTAGAAATCGGGCCTGAAGATGGCCTCCCGCCGAAGCCAAAGCGCCACCGCCGCTGCAGCCCCACCACCACCCCCCACCAATTCACCGCCCGGGTATGAATTATTGATTTTCATGCAAAATTTAGCTCATTGGATGGCAGTTTGTAGCTTGAACTCTATAAAATAATAAAAATCGTGACTTCCGTCCAAAAATCTCGATGCTTCTGTTAAAAATTGCGAATTTGGCTAGCGGTTTAGAGTTTGGCCGCGTTTAATTCACCAAAAAAAATAACTAACGTAAAATATTTCTAAATCTAAAGCCAGTTGGCAGCTTGGACTCAAAAACTGGCATACAATTTTCGCTGGAAATCTCGATTCTTCTTTGAAAATTAGCGATTTTGTCTGACAGTTCAGAGTTTAGTCACATTAAATAATAAACAAATGTAGGTATAGTTTCCCAAAAATGTGCCAAAACCTTCAGTGGATGGCAGCTTGTAACTCGACGGTTCAACATTTTGAAAATGTTCAATTTTGGCCTAAAAAATCAATTTTTCTGTTAAATTATCGATTTTACATGACAATTAAATTTCGAAGCCGTAAAACTGATAAATTCAGCAAATTTAAATTTATTTTTATTTTAGTAATGGCGGTGCTCTAAAATTGCTTCTTGGAGGAGCTGCCGTGGCAACTGCTGGATATATGGGATATCAATATTTCAAGCCTGCCCCTGCTTCCACACCGGTTAGCTCTCTAGGCTTCTTTTACACATCACTCTCTCTCTCCCTCTCTCGCTCTCTCTCTCTCTCTCTCTCTCTTTCTCACGCTCTCTTTCTCTCGCTCGCTCTCTTCTAGCTATCTCTTTCTCTCTCTCTCTCTATCCCTCTCTTTCTCTCTCGCTCTCTAGTCATAGTGCATTCTTCCATAAAAATATAACCGAAGTGATTTCCAGGTGAGCATGAGTGTCGGAAAAGCAAAAGACGCCTACGACACGTTGATGGACAAGAAGGAAGGATTGTATGTTTTTGGTCGATTTTATTAAATTTAGATCGAAGTAAATCGGTTATACTTAGATAGTAAAAATTAATCTATTAAAATCAAGCTATTAAATCCTCTTTAAAAGGATAGTCGTGAAAAGTCGAAAAATCGGAAATTTTCAAATTTTTTCAAATTTTTGGAAAAATTTCAGATATCCGTCATTTAAACGTGATTAAATTGCGCAATTATGTTTTAATGTGACTAGGTAATTAGCAAAACTGTTGAAGGTACAGTTGCTTTTTAAAAATTTATATTAAATGTGAAAACCCATTAATAATCCTTGAAAATCAAAAATTTTCGTATTTTCAAATTTACATATGATTGAATTAGCAATTAAATTTACATTTTATGCTATCTGAATTAATTCTTCTTTTTTGTAGAGTGCCACCAAAGGAGCAAACAGAAGATCACTTAGCGCACCCGCGACGAGAAGGCGAGGGAAAGGTCACTTTCAAACTCTTCAACAAAGACAAATAAATAGTACGCTTTTGTAGTTTGTAGGCACCGCTTTAATTGGCTTTTCACCCTTTAATCCGGCTATCTGACTAACAATCCACATTTTCAGAGGGTCTAGAAGTGTCCGGCATCAGGTTACAGACTACGCGACTGTGCTATCGACACAATTGTATCTAGAAGCCATTTGTTCTTTAATTAAACGAGTCTGGTCGATGTTGTAATAAGTTGTATTGAGCTGTACATAAATATTTTTAAACAAACTGGTGGTTAAAAATTGCAAAAGATACAATGGCTTACAATTCAGTTTCAAATTTTGGCAAAAAAAAAATGAAAAATTCTGAAAATCTCCAAAAAATTCAATTTTCTAATGTTTTTCAAAAATGGGTATAGGAGTTTTATCGAATTTATCGAATTTTATTTGTTTTTACAAAATCATTGGTGTTTACAAAATTTATTTCTTCAAGAAAAGGCGCACCAGGTAAAAAGTGAAATTCATGGGAGAGTAACCGGTAGGACAAATTGATCAGATTCAGGAATGGGAAGGCAGTAAATGGTAAAAAATCAAATTGAGGGGTTTTTAGTACAGTGACAACACAAAAGAAGAAGCTTCAGAAAGCTCGAAAATCTCTTAAAAAGCGCTCTAATCCTCGCACCAGGAGTTCTCTCGGATAATCTGCGCCTCTTCCTCCTCGGTCCAGTCATTTTTGATGTTGAAGAGGGTTCGAATTTCCTTGACCTTCTTGCCCTTGACCATATTGGCTACTGTCTTGCAGCACAGGTCGAGGAGACCCTTGATATCCAGGTAGTTCGACGCCTGAAAAGTTATTTTTTGAATTAGGTTTAAATTTTTTTGGGGTGGATTTGGCTTTTCTGGCAGGCAGATTACTCAAAAATTAAATTTTTGGAAAATTCCGAGCTTTTTAATACTGATTTTCAAGAATTTTGCGTAAATTCGGCTTTTCTGGCTGGCAAATTAGGCTAGGAAAAAATTCTAGGGATTTTTTTAAAAGATTTAAGTTTTTAAAAATGGTAAACTGGTGTAAACGGTCTGACGAAAAATATCATTGAAATTTAATTTTTGATAATTTAAGCGAATTTCAAGAAATTCTAGGCTCAAAATCGTTCAACTGACCGTCAGAATGCTCAAAAAGCATGCTAAACTTTGCGTATTTTGAGGACTAAACTCTTTAAAAAGGATAAAGGTGCCAAAATCGCTTAGATGGCTGCCAGATAGCCCAGAAAAGTTTAAATTTGGAGTTTTACGGGTCTAGAAATTTTCTTTCTTGATGATTTTTGAGGGAAATTGTCTAGAAAATAAGCTAATATGTTTTGAATCTTTTAAATTTGCTAAGTTGTTTTGTGACCTACCAAAATGATGTGGAAGAGTGTTCCCTGGTCGACCTTCAGATATTCCTGATCCCAGGGGGTGATGTCGTCAGTGCGCCTCGAGCGGATGTCATCAGCCTCCACGACCGGCGCGTCGTTCTTGTGGTATTCGCACCACTTTAGAACCTGTAAATTTAGTTGGTTTTTAAGTGAATAAATTACGATAAATATTAATTTATTGAAATTAAGATTGAGTTTTTGAAGTATTTAGCTTAAAAATACCGTTTTTTGAGTTTTAATAATTTTCATAGGAAGATTAGTTTCATATTTAAGTAATTTTAAAGCTTTTTAAAGCATTAGTAATTTTCAAAAGCTATATTCTGTTCCAAAAAAAAGCTTATTTTAGAATTTATAAAAAAGCTAAAAACTCTAAAATTAAAAAATTTTATCCTTTTTTTGAAAACCTTTAAAAACATTTGTTTTTAAGGGCTATTCTAAAGAAAAATACATATTTTTTAGAGTTTAAATAATTTTTAGAAAGTTAAAAAGACCATTTTTGAGCTATTTTAAACCTTCTTAAAGGTGTTGTGACACCTACCTTTTCGAGGGTAACGGCATCAACATTGGGAAGCGGAATCGGGGCGGAGTCTCCAGTCTCGGCATCATCAAATCCGAGATCTTGCAGAAGAGTGTTGACAGTTCCGGACATTCCGGCCACTTGCCGGGGAACTTGGAATTCCTTCCCATCGGAGCTTTCGAGCTTCACGAAACGGGTGACGACAGGCTCGGGGGCAGACGACGAGCACGGGGCCGACATTCTTTTCTGCAAAATTCTCGGAATATTAATTTAATTAAAACACAAAATTCAACAAAATTGAGGAATTAAAAAAGGAAAATGACAAGAAACGGAAAATCTGGACATTTTATGATTTCTTTTCAAAATAAATTGAGCCGTTTTTAAGAAAAAGGCTAGATCTTTTAGATAAAGCGCTACAAAAATTGAGAATATTAATTGCAGCTTAATTTAAATAAATATTCAACAAAAATTTAACGATTAAAAGCAAATGGCATTTCGAATACTTGGAAGTTTCAAAATGAATTTAGCATAATTTTCAGAAAAGGCTAGATTTGTTTAGAGAAAAAGTTGCAAAACTACAAGTTTGGGAAACTTAAGTAACTTTAAAATATAAATAGAGATTAGTTTGAAAGCAAGAATTAAAAATATTGGGCAAAATTTTGGCTAAATTAAAGTTTTTGGGACAAGGAAAGCCTTAAATTCAGTTGGCGACAGGTCTACCCAGCTGACGTAATAGTTCATGAGGATTTATTTTAATTAAATGGCCTGATAATTATTATAAATTAAATTAGAATTGGGTGAATTTTCCGAAGGTCAAGAAGATGGGATCCTTGATAGATCAATTCCAAATTCTATGGCCCTAAGAAAACGCCACTAGAAGACAAGGTGTTTATTGTGGGTGAAGTGGGGGAATGGAATGGTGGAATGATGGCCATGACTCATTTTGCCGTCCATTTATTCGGTTGGGCAGATGGGGGCAGATGCCAAGATGCCTCGAGATAGCAGATAACCACGTCAAAACTACAGTTTCTGGGCGTAAATGGCGTCTTATCGGGGAATTCAGCACTAAAGTGTTCGACTAACAGGGGCCAGAATTGGGTCATCGGGTCGATTCATCGATCCCAGGGGTCAGAAATTACATCAGGGGACCTTTTAATGGGGATGGCAAGTCAAGAAAAGCTATAAAACCAATTTTCGATCGTAATTTTGATAAAATTCGATTCTAAAATAGCCATAAAGTCATTAAATCCTTTGAAATGGCTAAAAACTCTTTAAAAACCCCTAGAATCTTTGAAAATCCAGTAAAATTTCTTTAAAATCGTCGTATTTCTTGTAGAAGCGTAGTTCAAACCACTACTGGATGTTTTAAAGGCACTAGCAAGACTAATCTATACTAAAACCTAAGAAACAGAAACCGTAAGTAATTTGTATAAAACTGTAGCCTAAAAGAGCCTATCGTAACCTAAAGGTATTGAGAAGCCAATAAACGATATTCCAGTAAAAATAAGCAGGTATGAAGTCACAACAAAACCAAAGAATAGAGCTTTTGAAATCTGATCAGCCCTCGTTTGCCTGCCAGCTCTTATATGAGGGCTGTTGTGAAATCCGTGGCGCAACCATGATTTTCCGGTGCAAGAAAATGGACGGCTTGTAGCCGAAGCGAAAACACCCGCGATCGATTACCTATGAATCACCTGAGGGGCTCGGATTGGCTCTCAAAACGGAAAAGATGGCACGTTGTTTTAAGATTCTACGAGAGCTACTAAAAGTTTATAAATCGTGCTAAATCCCTGCCAGTTCTTGCTCCAAAGTTCTGGTGAGAGTCAAGTGGGGGAATGGATGATAATTTCAAGATTGATGATAGATTGTGCAATCGTACTTTTAGATCTGAATCAGAGCTTCCGCACTTTCCGTGCCGATCGGAACGGATAGCTCGGTCAGAACATTCATTAAAAACTTGACGCGAAAAAAACAACTAAACGATAACCCACGAGATTATCGGGAAAAATGGAAGCAACTAGGGCATCCCGGATCGTGGTGCAAAACAGAAATTCTTGTAAAAAAGACAGGTCGTTGTTTTTCCGTGTAGAAAGACCTTTTAAAGTGTCTAGGAAAACATGATTTTAGGCTAGAAATTGGATCCAATCGTGCTTTTTCGGTCAGGAAGGCCAGACGGCTCACACCAGCTAAAATACGACGATCTGAACATTCAGGGGCAGCAATTTTGCAAAAAAAAGGATTGTTTTACATGCTCTTCGATTAATAAAATGCCTGCCTGCAAATAGTCCTAATTGTTTCATTGCTAAAAACCCTCATTTCAGGTAGATTTTCATGCTCAAAAATTCCGGAAAATGTCGACATGCTCCGTCTTAGATTGTTAGATTAGATAAGTCTTAGATTAGATCTAATACGGAGAAAAAATCTGTACAAAAATTAATCGGAAAATCCGCGATTTTATAGGACTCCCAAGAAACCCTGATTTCTGCTATCAACAAAGGCCAAACACTCCTGAAAGAGTACTAAAATAGTACTAACTTAATAATACCAAATTTCATAAAAAAATACAAAAGACACCTTCGTCGCTTGACACTTTTTGGGCCCCAAAAATTGCCCTATCCATTTTCTTGCATAATCAATATCCGAAACGCGCCAACCCTATAAACGATTAGGCGTAAGGTATATCGTCATGGAACGGAATTTTGGATTTTTTCAGAAAGTTATTTTCTTTTCACCAATTTCGATTTCTCCGCATTTTTTCGGCTTCTCTAACCGGAAACGTCAAACTTTCCTCTTTTTTCTTGTCTTTGAGGAGTTAGAGTTTGGGGAATTCGAGAGCGCGCCAGCTGTCCCTTGCACAATGCGCGTACACTTTGCTGGCGCGCTTTGTGCGCTTTCCACCGGCTAATCGCGAAATGTTTGCAAATGTTAAAATCTTGAGTAGTTTTGAAGGTTTTACTGTTTTAGGCCACTCTTATTATAGTTTATCTTAGAAGGTAGAAGCTTCTTTTGAAGTTTTGCTTTTCTCGCGGGTTTAACGGCCTAAAAACGCTAAAAATCATAGCTGTAAAAGACCGTGACTTTCTGGTTTTATTCGCGTTGAAAGTAAAAACTAGTTACAAACTTATTCTGGCTTTATACTACGTTGTTCATTACCTTTTCTCCCGAAACAAACTTCTTAGAAAACTGCTTTTTTACCACCGAACGCGTAGTTTTCCTTTCTTGTCGTTTTTCGATTTTACTTTACGTTGTCAATACGCTGTTTTTACTTTTCTGTACTTATTCGGTATATTTCCATCTTTTTCAGGGTCGGATGGTGGTGTATGACAAGGTGACGACGGCGGCCCGTCGGCTGCTGAACCCGGCCGGTGCCCTGGCCACCCAGGCCACATCGTGGAAGGGCCAGCAGCAGCGCGGTGTCGTTCACAAGTCCATCCTCCATCTCCCTCAGGGGTACCCCGAACCTTGGGATTATAAGAACAAGGGCTTCAAGGTAATGGTTTAATTTTAAAATGAATCAACACGAGGTTATTTGGATAGAAAAAGTAATTTACAACTTGAAAAACGCTATTTTTCTTTGTTTTGCATAAACGCTGACCGAAAAAACCACGTTTTTTGTTCTGAAGAGGAACCTATGAGTTCAGCAGTTTACCAAGAACGTATAACATCGAAATGGCACCAGTTGAGCTTGAAAAACGCCGATTTTTGTCTCGCTGAAAAGCTGGTCGTGAAAACCATGTTCTTTTTTTGAATAAAACTAGATCTATGAGGTTTTTGGTTGTTTTTTCGTCGCATCCTACGTTTCCTTTTCAGTATTCGGATGCTCTATGCGACCGCACGCAGCCTCGTTTCCACCAAAACTCTCGCCTGATCGTCATCGAGGGCAACATCGGCTCCGGCAAGTCCACGCTGGCCAAGCAGCTCGCCGACCAGCTCGGCTTCTACCACATGCCCGAATTCAAGATGGACGACATTCTCGTCGATCGCTATGGGAATGATTATAGGTATTTATCGATTTGAAACGGAAAATATCTTTTTGTTTCAGGAACTTCTACCACCTTTTCCCGAAGCGTTTCCGCATGCCGGACATCAACATGTTCTACAAGAACCCCATGGACGAGCTGTCGGCGGCGATGCAAGAGCGTCTCTTCCAATGCCGTTTCGAGCAATACCTCAATGCTCTTGCTCACATCATGAATACCGGCCAGGGTGTCGTGCTCGAGCGTGCACCGCATTCCGATTTCGTCTTTACCAACGCGATGAGGGCCCGCAATTTCGTCGGACCGGAATTTTTCAAGTACTACTACTACGTGAGGAAGAATGCCCTGCCCAAGCTCGAGTTCTGGCCCCATTTGGTCGTCTACCTGGATGTGCCGGTGGCCAAGTGCATGGAGAATATCCGGAAGCGCGGGAATGTGAACGAGATCGCGACGCTGGATGAGACGTATCTGGGAACGATCAACGAGTCGTACAAGGATTCGTTGAGGGAATACAGGAAGCACTCCAAGATTCTGGCATTCGACTGGACCAACCCGGCCGATGTGGATTCGGTGATTGAAGATATTGAGGTGCAGTTTTGGTCTTTAGAGCTTTTTATTACTTTTAAAGATGCGAACTGTATAAATAAATCTCAGATCGATATTCTACGTAAACAGAGCGTTTTTGGCGTAAAATGGCGAAAATGCCGTTTCTTTTTCGTTCCAAAACATCTTTTTTTAGTTTTACCAAGCTATAAATCAGCTTTGACTACAAATTTTACGCCAAAAATCGCCTTTTTAGACCTAGAATGACAAAAATATCAGCTTTGCTTTCAAAAAGGTTTGTCCCCCGCAAATTTAATTTTAGGCTCAGAAAACGGATTTTTTTGCACCTAAAATTGCGCAAATTTAGGTTTTCAAACATTCGGAAGATTTCTAAAAGTTTTTTCCACCTCAAATCCGGCTTTTGGGTTCGAAAGATCGCCTTTGTTACCCAAAATCAGGAAATTCTATGTGTAAAAAGATTTTCTAGCATTTCAAAAGGTTCAAGCATCGTCAATGCTTACTGAACACTTGATAAAATTTTTGATTTGACTCAAATAGGCTAATCTAGCAAAAATACGAGTTTTTTAGGTTTTATAAGCCCGTTTTTCAGGCGACGGATCTGGACTTCTTCGAGTGGCACTCGGGCGAGGTGTTCGAAGAATGGCATCTACCCACCGACGAAATCACGTGGAACGGCTGGAGGGAGTACACGACCTCCAAGATGAACGCCCTCTTCTACGCCTTTGACGGCATCAACACCACCGACGTCGGCGAGCTGTACTACAACCCGCGTGATGTTGGCCACTATTTGCAGGTGAGAATTGTTTGATTTTCACGTTAAATTTTCTGTTTTTTTTTAGACGGTGCAAAAGGAGATCCTGAAGTCGCGGTTCAGCTACGGGTACAACATGCAGAAGGGCGACAAGATGGGCGGGCTGTGGAACTCGCGCGTGTTCGAGACGTTGCCCGAGCCCTGGTTCGAGTACTATTGGCGGGATCTGTGGTACGACCACTGGCACTCGTTCGAGACGTTCGTCGACCCGAACGCCGAGGAGTACAACCCCGACTATGTGCACCACCATCACTAGACGAGCGAGGAGATGATGATAACGGATATTTGCGCGGATTGTGATTGTTGATATTAAAGGGGTGATGAAGTTTGGGTATTTTCGGTGGTTTTTGTTGTAGAAAAAGCGCCCTTTTGAGGATCTTTAGCCTAAAAACCTTGAAAACCAAGCTTTTTACTAATTTTACTGTAGAAAAGGCCTAAAATTGTCGTATTTTGTGGTCGAAAAACGTTGAAAATACGTGTTTTTACTTATCTTACTGTAGAAAACGTAAATTATGATATTTTTTTGGACAAAAACCTGGAAAAAAGGAGTTTTTTTTGGCCTAAAAAGCACCGTTTTTACCTCTTCTTCGTCGCCTTTTTACCATAATTACTGCCCGTCCCCGTCAATTTGTTCATCTACTTCTTCCCGTCCGAAACCCCGTTCTGTATCGATCGATATGTTCTATCTATTCCCTGTCGAAACATTAGGGTTCTCCGATTGTCTAAAGCCTCCATTTCTTCTGTATCATTTTTAACAGGCCGATTTTGAGTTGAGATAGTTGAGATATATATACTAGCGTTGATTTCATGCCCTGCCCCCGTTTTCTTATATATTTGCTCGTTTTCGCGTCGTTCTCTTAAGCGTGTATTTCCCCTCACCCTCTCTATGTTTATTTTTCGGGAATAAATAAAAAAAATTTTAGGTAATCATATCCGGAAGTGTCCTCCGGCTGCTCGGCTGACCAAAGAGGGATAGGCAAAGAGAAGAGAGAGTGAGAGGAGATGCTGCGAGCAGCTACGGTTAGCAAATGGTTATTAAAGTTTATAAAATGATTTGTTTAGAAAGAATCGGTTCGTGGCGGACTGCGCGCTGCCCGTTCCCAATCGACGCATGCCGTCCCTCCACCCGTGCCGCCCCCGGTGCCACCGCCCGTTTCTGGGTATAAATTTTGGCTTCATTGGCTGAATAATAAAATTATAGTTGCTCGAGCTTTCCTTGTAGTTAGCAGGGATTTTGTGCTTTTCCTTCTATCAGTTGTATAAGCTATACATAAACCGGCATATGCAAGAAAAGCGATGATTCTCGACGACTTCCGCTTGAATTCTAGGCGTAGCAACGTGAGAGCGTAAAATGTAACCAGTAACGATTGTATTATCAAAATGCGGGCAAATTTTGAGCTTTGGGGAAATTTCTAATGGTTTTGACGGGAATGAGAAAAACCCAGGTTGGCTTAAAAACCGTAGAGTTTTTCGGAACCTAACTCTTCTAACAAGTGGTGTAAGTAATAAAAAAACGTCTGTTTTTAAGACCGATTTTAGTGGTGGCGGCGGCGGAAGTGGCATCGGCCTGTTCCTCGGCCTGACGACAGCCGCCGTTGGTGGCACCGTCGGCTACGCCTATTTCGACCCCGAATTCAGGCACAAGGTATATTTTCTGAAAATTTGGTCGTAAAACACGATGTTTAGCTTGAAACGAACGTGCCGCCGGTGAAGCAGGCCCTCGACGCCGTCCTGGGGCCCGCCCCTCAAAAGTAGTCGATTTTCCCCTTTGAAAAATAGTCTTTTTAGGATCCAACCACTTCCAACGACCCCCAACAAGCCCGCCCACATCTTGCCCAAGAAGGAGGAGGTGAATTCTAGTGTTTTTGTGTGATAAAATTCTTTTTAGGTCCTGGCGCCGTTGGCCGTCCATCAGCCACCGCCGATGCAGAAGAAGAAGGCCGTAGAGGTTGACGCCGTCGATGTAAAACCCGTTTTTTTTTAAGATAAACGCGTTTTTTAGATTCACAAGAAAAGCCCCGAGCTCAACCACATCAAGCCGAACGAGGAGGTGGCCGTCGCCAGGAATAAGAGTACTTTTTCGATCGAGTTTTGTATGTTTTTTCCAGAATTGGACGAGCGCTTGCTGAAGGCACTCAAGACGGCCGAGGTCACCGTGCAGCGCGCGTCGGAGGCCAAGCTCGAGACCATCAGGGTATGGTTTTGGTACTTGACTGCTGACGGCTGAGGAGCCTAGGTACTTATCAAGTTGGGGGGGGGCCACTTTGGTTTTCGACTTTTTGAGTCTTTCTAGGCTAGTTTTTTGTGCTGGTCTCGGATATAACAAAATCAGAGTAGTCGAACACAATTATTTAAACGTTTTTGAGATTTAGAGATGCTTACACCCAATTTGAGCCTAAAAATAAGGCTTCGTGCCACCCGGAGCCTAGTCGCTTCGGATGGGTGCGAGCTCGTACAGGGTTTCGAAATAGTGGCGCCGAGGCGCACAAATGGACCGGCAGTACTTTTTGGGGGTACGGTATCTTTCTGCCGATCCACGCTTTAGGCACCGAAAAATTACGACACCTAAATACAGCATTACGCAACGTTGTACTCACTCTTTTTCACGTTATTTAGTAGTTTTTGCGTGAGAACGGTTGATAACAAAGCTTTATTGATGTAACAACGGGGGAATAACAATAGACCGGTAGACCGCTTTTTCGTTCAAATTCATAAAAGTACATATGGCAGCTTTTTTAACCCGGTTTTTAGTCTTTAATTGAATTTAGCTATTATTTTACTAATATACTTTTTCTATTTGATACTGTTCTACCTTCGCGTTCTTTGTTTGAAACATTATCTAATAATTACGCGCTCTTCCCGTAATTCTTTGGCTTTTCGTGTATTATATTGATTTATTCCTCGTTTAATACTTTGTTAGTAATCCGTGGTATTTAAAAATACATTTAGTGGGTGTAAGGTGTAATGGGGAATATACCTTTCTGTTAAACTCACCGATTTCCAGTTCAAGGATATGTGGTACAAAAGAAAAAAAAAACTATAATAGTATTATCATACTGTTAAATTAAAGACAAAGCTGTAGAGCTTAGGATATTACTACTTTACCATACGAATAGTTGCTATTTAAAGTATTAACCAACATTACTAAAGACTCAATTCAATTAAAGACTAAAAACCGGGTTAAAAAAGCTGCCATATGTACTTTTATGAATTTGAACGAAAAAGCGGTCTACCGGTCTATTGTTATTCCCCCGTTGTTACATCAATAAAGCTTTGTTATCAACCGTTCTCACGCAAAAACTACTAAATAACGTGAAAAAGAGTGAGTACAACGTTGCGTAATGCTGTATTTAGGTGTCGTAATTTTTCGGTGCCTAAAGCGTGGATCGGCAGAAAGATACCGTACCCCCAAAAAGTACTGCCGGTCCATTTGTGCGCCTCGGCGCCACTTTTCGAAATCGGGGCGCCCGAGGAGCGCGAAGCGCCCAGGCGCCCTGATTTCGAAAGAGTGGAGCGGCAGCCCATCCGAAGCGACGGCCCACCTTGCCTGACAATGTGGCAAGCCTAAAATTGTGCATAAGTACACCTTTTATTAATAAATTTTTAGACTGTTTTTCTGGATAAACCAACCGTTTCGCATCCTGTTGCGACTCTATTCGCACTCAGCGTAAAAAACTACCCTAGTAAGAGTCGAAAAAGCGATAAAAAAGTGTCTCCTAATAGGTACCCAAAGTGGCCCCCCCCCCAACTTGATAAGTACCGGAGCCTAACCTACCTCGAAAATTTGGCGTTTTGTGGTATTATTTTTAGTGTTTCAGCAGTTTTTATTGCTAACAGATACAAAAAATTGTAAAAATTTGAAATTTTTGATCTGCTTGGTCATTTTCAGACATTTTGACAATGTTTTATGAACTTTATTTACTTCAAAACTTTCAAAATGAGGTATTCCATCAAAAGCCCCCTCGCTAACAGTCCAGTACCGTGGTTTTGACGAAATTATCGAAATTCTGTAATTTTAGGCAATCAACGATCACGCCGAGCTGCTGAAGAAGACGGTCGACGCGGGGCAGAACGGCGACTGGAGCGAGGTGACGAAGGCGCTGCAACGAGTCGAAGCTCTCTCGGCTGTCGACTCGCGCACCGAGGTCGAGGGAAGGAATCAAATCGATACGCTGCGAACGGTAAGGAATACTTTTTTATCCTTACAAGTTTTTTAGGTGATCGCCGACGGCAAATCCGACGCTGTCACGCTGTCGAATCCGCTTTTGATCAACACGCTCGAGTCGGCCAACAAATTCCAGCATCAGCTGGATGAGCTGAACAATTTGGCGCATAAGGTAAAGCTTTTTGGCTGTATGTCTGGTTCAAATAAAGCGATTTTGCACGGATTTTCTGGTGTACCTTTCTCTATTTTCTGAACAATTTGGTGAAATGGGCAACGTTTTATTAGCTTTGGATCTGTTTCGGAAAAGCTACTTTTTTGTGGATTTTCGTTATTTAAGCTTTTCTTGCTTTTTACAAAAAGTTAGAACATAATAAAGAGCGTATCAATCTACTATATATAAATTTCTAATGTCCGTGATCCCGACCGACCGCCCGACCGGGAATTCAATCCCACCGCGAACCCCCTGAATACCGTAGTCGGGGGCTGAAAATTTTCACCGGAGCCGCAGCGTTTCGCCTTTTTCCCCGAAAGGGCCAGGGTAGAAAAATATCGTTTCAAAGGGTATTTTAGCCATTCCGAGGTTTTAGGATGTTTTTTATTATCTAAGAAGGGGAAATAACTTTCTTTCAAGGGTATCCTAGCCATTACGCGTTTCCTAGATGTTTTTTTTAGTATCGAAGAAGCGGAAATAACTTTCTTTCAAGGGTATCCTAGCCATTACGCGTTTCTTAGATGCTTTTTTAGTATCGAAGAAGCGGAAATAACTTTCTTTCAAGGGTATCCTAGCCATTACGCGTTTCCTAGATGCTTTTTTAGTATCGAAGAAGCGGAAATAACTTTCTTTCAAGGGTATCCTAGCCATTACGCGTTTCCTAGATGTTTTTTTAGTATCGAAGAAGCGGAAATAACTTTCTTTCAAGGGTATCCTAGCCATTACGCGTTTCCTAGATGTTTTTTTAGTATCGAAGAAGCGGAAATAACTTTCTTTCAAGGGTATCCTAGCCATTACGCGTTTCCTAGATGCTTTTTAGTATCGAAGAAGCGGAAATAACTTTCTTTCAAGGGTATCCTAGCCATTACGCGTTTCCTAGATGTTTGGTTAGTATCGAAGAAGCGGAAATAACTTTCTTTCAAGGGTATCCTAGCCATTACGCGTTTCTTAGAGGTATTTTAGTAACTAAGAAGGAGAAATAACTTTCTTTCAAGGGTATCCTAGCCATTACGCGTTTCCTAGATGTTTTTTTTAGTATCGAAGAAGCGGAAATAACTTTCTTTCAAGGGTATCCTAGCCATTACGCGTTTCCTAGATGCTTTTTTAGTATCGAAGAAGCGGAAATAACTTTCTTTCAAGGGTATCCTAGCCATTACGCGTTTCCTAGATGCTTTTTTAGTATCGAAGAAGCGGAAATAACTTTCTTTCAAGGGTATCCTAGCCATTACGCGTTTCCTAGATGTTTGGTTAGTATCGAAGAAGCGGAAATAACTTTCTTTCAAGGGTATCCTAGCCATTACGCGTTTCCTAGATGTTTTTTTAGTATCGAAGAAGCGGAAATAACTTTCTTTCAAGGGTATTCTAGCCATTACGCGTTTCCTAGATGCTTTTTTAGTATCGAAGAAGCGGAAATAACTTTCTTTCAAGGGTATCCTAGCCATTACGCGTTTCCTAGATGCTTTTTTAGTATCGAAGAAGCGGAAATAACTTTCTTTCAAGGGTATTCTAGCCATTACGCGTTTCCTAGATGCTTTTTTAGTATCGAAGAAGCGGAAATAACTTTCTTTCAAGGGTATCCTAGCCATTACGCGTTTCCTAGATGCTTTTTTAGTATCGAAGAAGCGGAAATAACTTTCTTTCAAGGGTATCCTAGCCATTACGCGTTTCCTAGATGTTTTTTTAGTATCGAAGAAGCGGAAATAACTTTCTTTCAAGGGTATTCTAGCCATTACGCGTGCCTTAGAGGTTTTTTTAGTATCAAAGAAGGAGAAATAACTTCTTTGAAGGGTATTCTAGCCATTACGCGTGCTTTAGAGGTTTTTTAGTATCTAAGAAGTGGAAATAACTTTCTTTCAAGGGTATTCTAGCCATTACAAGTGGAAGGCTCTTTTGGAGGAGGGGCGTAGGTAGATCACGGAAGGTATTCGCGCCAAGCGGGAAACATACTAAAGAGAATGGGAAGGACCCTGTATTGCCTTGCCCCCCGGGAGGGCCAGTCGATAGCAGCCGCGAAGCGGCTGTTATCGACTGGTTTGTTCTTAAAATAATATTTTGCCGCATTTTTTTGATTTGTCGATTTTGCCGATTTTACGACGTTGTAAACCCATTTTTCAGGCTCGCCAAGAATCCTCGATTCTGAACCAATACAAGGAACTCATCGACCGCTCCCGCCAACAATTCGCCCTCGAAGTGAAGAGCATCCTCCCATCCGTCGATCTGGAGGCCAAGGGCAAGCATCTCAACGAGGACGAGCTGAACGCCCTAATCGCTCATGCTCATCTCCGCGTTGATCAACTCCGTCGGCAGCTGGCTGAGCAACAGGTATAACAGTTCCCATTTTCCTGAAATTCCTCGTTTTTTTAGACCCGCGAAGAGCAGCACATTGCCAAGGCGATCGCTGACCAACGCGTTGCCGACGAGCGAATCGCCCAGGAGAAGCTGCACATCGAGCTTCATCGTGTCAAGGCCCAACAAGAGGTGGCCGTCGAGAAGGAGGTCCTCACCAAACGGGGCAGCTGGGAGACCGAGCTGGAGGACAGGCTGAAGAGGGCCGCTGGTGCTCATGCTGAACATCTTGAACAGGTCATCCGCACTCAACGTCAGCTCTTCGAGATTGAGCACAACCAGAAGGTTGAGGAGGTGTGTTTTTTAGATCTTTGAACGCTCAAATTATTATAATTATTCTATTTTCAAATTTTCAAGAAATTTAATTTCCTAAAAATCTATAAAATGTTAAAAATTCAAAAATTAAGACATGTTCCGGTTTTCGGGCTTTTACACAATTTAAATAGTACAGGTTTTTGTGGTGTTGGCAAATTTTGCTAAATCCATGAAATTAAATAACTGTAAAAATCAAGTAATTATATTTCTATTTTTTCAGGCTGTCCTCGTCGAGCGTGCCCACCACTCGAAAGCCGTCGGCCAAGCCCTATCCCGCCTCGAGGGCATCGAGACCGCCCTCACCAGCCGTGTCGCTTTGGTAAGGATTTCTTTAGTTTTCTTAATTTCAACTTTTAGGACGCCGAAAATCGACGGTCGAAACAATTCTGGATCGCGTGCCACAACCTGATCGACACGATCGTCCACGGGCAAAAGGCCGGCAAGACCATGGAGGCAAGGAGGGCACCCCTCAAGGCTTCTCTCGACATTCTCAACGAGGTATTGAAATTAAAAAAGTAAACAGATGATATTTTTAGGTGAACCCCGAGGATGAGGTGGTGACGACGATCGTGCACTCGTTCCCGAAACAGGCCACGTCTTCTGGTGTCTACACCGAGCTCGACCTCAAGAATCGATTCGACAAGGTGATCTTGGATTTTCGGTTTTTGGCAGTTGCAGGCGGCGACAAAATTTTCGAAAATTCCGTAAAAGACAAAAATCTACATTTTTCTGCCAAAAAGGGCTGCTTTTTCGACGAGATTCTAATTTTTTTCAACAGTTTTTAAATAGTTTTTTTCGCGGAAAATACGACTATAGCGAATAAACGCTAAAAATAAACAAAAAGTTTAATTTTTTTGACAAAATTCCATATTTTTAAACAGTTAAAAAGTAGTTGTTGCACTTGAAAATTTACTAAATTTTGCTAAAAAGGTTATTATGTTATTTTTTATGGCGTTACTATACGTATCTGGACACGTATAAAAATTAGGTCATCATTTTACTTATTTTGATTTTTGACGTCGCAAAACCCCTTTTTCAGTTGTACACCGTCGGGCGACGCCGCGCGTGGGTGGGCGAGAATGGCGGCTCACTCGGGCGATATTTCTGGTCGTACATCCGCTCTGTGCTCAGCCTCGATCTACCAATGCACTACACCCGTGAAGACAAATTCGACCCCAACGTCCTCGACAATTTGGAGGTAGGATTTTGGTTTTTCGATTGTACAAAATTTTTCTAGTTGCTGTCGCGCGCCCGGTGGTACGTCGAGCAGAACGATTTCCCGTCGGCGCTCAAGATTGTCCAGCTGCTTCAGGTATCGATTTTAAATTTAAAATCACAAATTAGGTTTAAAAATGGCGCTGAAAATTTAAACATCCAATTGTTAAGAATTACTTTACAAATCCTTCGGGTTTTTAAATGCTTCAAGTTGACTTTAAAACCATTCTATTTAATTTTTAAATTGGTAAAATCTGATTTCTAAGATAAGTTTTTGCGCTTAAAAATCAATCCATGGATTCATTTTAATTTGTTAAAAATAGTGCTCTTAAATTTGATTTTCAAAACCCAATTTTTAAAGGTAGTTTTGACTTTTTAAAGCCGACTTTGGGCGGTGCCCTAATCAGGCGTGCTAGCAGAGATTTTTAGGGAAATCTGGGTCAGCTAAATAATTTATTTTTAAGAAAAATCAATCAATTTATTGATATTCTTCAAAAATCATTTTTAAAACGTTTTTTGCAGGGTGAGCCCCGCCTGCTGGCCCGTGACTGGATCATGGACACTCGTGCTCACCTCGAGACGCGGCTCCTCGCCGAACTTCTCGTCGCCCACGCCGCCGTCCAATCGATTCGCTCAACGTACTAAGGTGTACTTTGTACTCTCCGATACTGTGCTCCTCCTCCTCTTCTAATTCTTTCGTTGTGTGTATGTCTAGAGTATAGCTTCGTAGCCTTTAGCAGCCCTTTAGCAGCACTGCCCTTTTTGGATTGTCCTTTCCTTTACACCCTTTCGCCCCGTACCCTCTAAACCGGTTGATGTGTGTGTTTTTTGTTGCCGGAAGCGGCGCAGCAGAAGCCTCAGAAATAAGAAGAAGCTTAGGAGCTATATATAAGTTATAAGGATATGAGATGGCCGTGTCAAACGTTGTATTACTCGTGGCCCCGCCGTTCTTTTCTTTTCTTTTTACCGTACCCCCCAAAAAAGCCCCACCCGATGCAGGTCTGAATAAAGATTTTATTCCCCTAGAATTTTGTGGAGTTTGAAGTGGTTGTTTTACAATGGATTTTGAGAGGGCTTTTCAGGGAATATACACGAACAATTTTTGCCGCTTGGGATTTTGATAAGAGAATTATGATTTTATACGGATTTTTAATTTTTTTGCAGTTTTAAACGTGTTATAACTGATCAAGTGGCAATAGGCGAGGTAAAAGTCAGGCCTACGGGCAGTGATTTTTAGAGAAATTTACTAGTTATTTAGACTCGTCAAATTCCAAGCTAGTACCAGTAAATTACGCTATTTCTTCGATTTTAGGTGAGTTTTTAGACGGCAATTCGGGGTTTTCGCCTTTTTCAACCGGTGCTTTTTGCGATTTGCTTCGTTTTGCGAGTGGTGTATCAAATGATGCGCTCTTTAGAATTGTTCAATTTAGAATAGAAGCATTTTTGAGGCGGCTAAACGTGGGTTTTAGCGTTTTTTATCTAGAATAGAAAGGATTCTATATAGGCATTGCTAGCAGAGATCTTTAGGGACCTTTCGGTTAGCTAGATAAATCAGCCTTTACGCCAACCTCCAGCTATTTTTTGTATTGGGCGTTTTATTGTGCTTTTTAGGGTGTTTTTTTCAGGTTCTAGACGACTGGCGTTGAAAAATAATAGCCCGAAACTGGCAATTTTGGGTTACGGTAGCGGTCCCGTTTAGTGGCGGGGCACCCTTTAGCGAACGGTATAATCACTTGGATAGTAAAGTGATACTCCAATGTAGTTTTCTATTCGTTATTTCACTTTTTATGGGTAATAATAATTGATCAACAAAAAATCAGACAACACGCGCCTTCGTTTTTTGCTCGCGCTTCGCCGTTTTTTGCTCGACTGCTGCTGAACGCATTTGTCAAGTTTTTGTCTCCGGAGTGAAATGAATAGCGGGTTTTCCTATAATGAATATTTCGGGCAGTATATGTCGGAAGTAGAAGCGTCGCTTGTCCAGCGTGTTCTGTCGCTATAGTACCTCATGGTCCTACTCTGAAACGACATGTACATTCCCAGCACCCTGGCATCACTTAACCGGCGTCCCGGGCGCATTTGAAGGAATTTGCGTGCCAAAATGCGACAACGCTACGGCACGCAGAAACATCTCCGGAACATCAGAGGTTGAAGCATGCAGCAAAGCCTACTGTTGGGGACGCGCGAATCACTTGTTCGGTGTGCCCGGACACGTTTTCTAGCCACCAGGAACTAGTTGTTCACTTCCAGCAGCATGATGAAAAGTACGCGGGTGTCTTTAAGTATATGCTTTTTAGATGCGCAAATGCCACGCTTGAGCTCGACTCCGAAACTATGTTTAACACATGGCTAAAAGCAACTGAGCATGAGAACTTCTGTTCCTTTTCGATTAAGAGCTCAACAAACATCAGTTTGACAACTTGCCAAAGAGAGTAGAAGGCCACGCCGATCCTCGATGCAAGCAAGACGTACGAGATGGAGAAACGAACCGCAAGGAATGCGTTCTTGGCGCAGCAAAGAAAAGCCAAAGATTAATCCCTCGAGTCAGGTTGTTATTGTTTATTCTGTTGTTCCTGTTGTTGTTATTTTGCTCTTTTTATTGAAATAAACACTTCCAAATGCGTTTCAGCAAGCAGTCGAGCAAAAAATCGGCAAGAAGCGCGAGCAAAAAAACGTAAGGCGTAGGCTTGTCTGATTTTTTTGTTGATCAATTATTATTATCCATAAAAAAGTGAAATAACGAATAGAAAACTCTTGGGTATCCTTTACTATCAAGTGTTGTACTGTTCGCTAAGGGTGCCCCGCCACTTAAACGTGGTCCGTTACCGTAACCCAAAATTGCCAGTTTCGGGCTATTATTTTTCAACGCCAGTTTCTAGACGTCTAATTCTGAAGTTTTATTGCCTATTTGATTATTGAATATGTGGAAATGGATAGATTGGTGTTAAGGGTCACTCAATAATAATTGGTATGGCAATGTGGACGCGCACGTATATCTGATGGCCCGTATCGAAGAGTATAAGGGAGGGAAATAGATGAAGGCTATTCACTGGGATAAGACAGATCATATTTGGTCAATTTTTTGGCTGATGTGAGATCTTTGGAAATAAAATAATTGATACAATAGATAGAGGAGCGGATCACAGATCTGACGATTCCGGCCGGTCGGCCCGATCCTGGATACTGGCTGCTCGGCACGGCCTAGAAATATTGGATTTTAGAACGGTTAATATACTCGTTTTGTTTTCGCGAATTTAGAACACTAGTCTGATTTTCAAAGCTATTTTCAACAGCTAAATCGGTTCAAAAAAGCGCTTATATGATCGGGCACTTGCCAAGAAAGTTTTTCCCTCACTGCTTCCAGACCTTTTTGTAAATTTCGTGTTTTAGGATTTTATTGCTGAATTTTGAGGTGATTTTGGGATTTTTCCCATGAATTTGTTAACTTACGCGGGCCCGTATTTGCTGGTGAAGCTCTGCTGCCTCATGACGGTCTGCAGGGTGGAGAATCGGCAGAAAATCATCTCGCGGAACGGGATCCGGAAGTCTTTGTTGTATTTGCAGTAGATCAGCGGGTTCAGCATGCTGAAAATCGAGGATTCTTGGGGGCTGGCGATAATTTTCGAAGTATTTCGCGATTTCATGAACTCCGAATTTTTCGTAATTTTCTTCGCGTTTTTTAAAACAAAAGTCCTATTATTTTTTAGGGATTTTGGTGGTATTTGATAATTTCTGAGCAATTCGCGTTTTTAGGAAGTTTTCTTCGATTTTTTGAGTTCATTCATTTTTCTTATGCCCTCTAAATTTTAGAAATATTTCTTCATCTTCTTTTTCGCAGGAATATGCTGTTTTAAAACTTTGCTAGATGGTTTTTAAGGGTTTTATCGATTTCTAAAGTTTTATTCGCGTTTCTAAGATGTTTTTGATGTTTTTTAAGGTCTTTGAAATATGATTTTTTAAATGGTTGTGAAAGCTGAGCTAATTTTCAGGGTCTTGGATTTTCTAAGATTTCAGGAGATTTTTTATGATTTTTTTCACGAATTTTTAGCTAACCAATTTTCCTCGACCCCTCCAAATTCTTTAGTTCTCGTTCCCTTTCCCGGGGTGTCCGTGGTGGGTCCCCCCCTTGGCCGCGTGGCCCATAATTCGCGGTTCCGATTTGGGGCGTATAAATCAGCGTCAAGCCCTTTCTTTTGGGGGCCGTGGCTTCTTCCCCCTTTTCCCCCGTCAACCATCAACCACCACCACCACCGCCTTGGCTTGGCTTGGCCAATACGAGCGGGCGGACGGGCGGACGAGGGGAAGGACGAACGCCCACCGCCGCGAGGCAAAAAACTAGACCTACCACGCACGCACGCACTTTACGCAAAACGGGGATGGCATTTAGTATGTAGGCGGAATTTGGAGCCCGAATTTAGAGGGAGCTTGACTAGAGTGGTTCCAGCTATGGGGTAGATGGCTATGCCGACGTGAAGACGTTTACATCATTTTTAGAGGGTTTTGGCGATTTAAAAAAGTTCTGATGTTGGTAGAGTTCCTGATTTTTAGGAAAGCTGACCACGGTGACTAAAAATGGAATTTTTAGAAGCCGGCGAACTTCAAATTCAATTTGTTCAAAATTTGGCCGGTAACCACTTTTTTTAATATTCAGACCAGAAGCGAAATCGAATTTTTTAGACTTGAAGGTCTCTATTATCCTATTTCTAGGGATTTTTACGATTTTGAAAAGTTTGTACGCTAAAAATAGATTGGCTTAATTAGGCTTTTCGGCTTTTTTTGAGCTGTGGCACGCTTCTAGATGGTATTCTGGTCTAGATGTTCGCTGGTAAATTCATAAATTTAGGCCATGAAATAGCCCCCAATTCGTCAGCTCCTTTACGACCAAAAACCTAACTGCCACGAGCCCCCGACTCGACTTTTTCTATCCCGCCTGTGGCTCCCCAGCAAGTCGCCCTAATCTCAAAACTATTATTTCTAGTTTTTGGGTGCCTTTTGAATGGGGACCACCCATCTCGGCCATTTCACCGAGCTTTTTGAGTCGCGAGATTAGGCTTCAGCCTCCCGAGAGGTCAAAAACGGGGAGACTGCAAAAAGTACAAGATGTGGTAGGGGAGGGACGGATGGCCATTGGTAGGGCTTATCTAAATGGTCTCTATCGCTCTCTCTGTCTCTCTCTCTCTCTCTCTCACCATCTCCAGCTGTGACCCTAGAGATCGAGTGAGAGAGAGTTAGAGTGAGAGCGAGAGTCAGCGAGAGATAGAGAGAGAGAGAGTTAGAGTGAGAGCGAATCACGGGTGGGGGAGAGAGCGAGTCAGCGAGAGAGCGAGATCCTGGAGAAAGAGCGAAATATGGAGGCAATCAGGAAGCATCAACTGCCACTCATTCCCCTCCATTCATGTCCTTTTACGCTACGCAAAAAGCCGAGCAAAGATCGGCGTGGAAGTTCGGGGTACGGTAGCCGATGGCGGGAATTTTTTTGGATTATATTAAAGGGCCATGAAAGACTCTATGAGTCGTACTTATGGTAGTTTTAGTCTGGGCAACGGTAGCCGAATTCAGGCTTTTTAAAGGGCCCGTTAAGGCATAGATTTAGGCGGGTTTTGCCCGATGTAAAGGTACTCGGAAGCCCAAGATTTTGGTATATTTAGCAATTTTTGTCTTCAAAATCCCTTTAGCGTTAATTTTCGAAATTTCTGCCCATCCCCATGCCGTCCAATTTTCAAACGATTTTCATTGAACGCCTTAAAAGACCTTTTAAGGAAGTTTCCTGCCTCTTCTGGGACCTACTCTGGCCCGAGGGAATTTCTGGAGGAGGGGGGACTGAAATTTGATCTGAATGAACCGACGAAAAAAAGGCTTTTTAGAAGAAAAAAAATGGGGTTTTCTGGATTTTTCTGACTTCTCTTCTCTTCCGAAGACTTTTTTTGGGGCGATGAACGCACAGATGGATCAACTGGCAGACAGACAGACCGAGGAAGACATTCCCAGCGTTAAATGGAGGGAATTGGGGGTTGAATGTACGCAAGGCGTCTTTTGACACCCACGCGAATCGAAATAAACGCCCACTGGACTAGCTTCTGGGGGCAATGAACGCTTTTGACGAGGTGTAGTTTGGACGAGGATACAGGAGGGGAAAATTGACGATAAAAGCTACTGTAACCGATGAAACATATCCTTATGAAATTATGGGGAAAGTAACATTTTGTAATTTTCTCAAAAGTTCGATTTTTCAAAAGTCGGGATTTTTTTGTAGTTTGTACTATGGCGCTAAATTTCGCACAATTTTAGGTATACTTGAGGTCAGTTTACAGAATAAGATAATTTTTAAATTGTTAAAATGCTGTTGTAAATTTCGAATATCAAATTTGAAAATTCAGGTATCCCCGAGGGCTTTCCGAATTTTTGTAGTTTGTGGTCTAATTTCAAATTTAGCTAACTTTTCCGGTATTTTTGGGTAAACTGCGTGCCAGTTAATGCCCCCATCAAGTTAGTTTTGGCAAAACCCGATTCCCCGAGTTCAACTGACCTATTCGAATATCCGAGCCATAGACAGAGTCCATCAAGCCACGGTGGGACTTGCCATCCGAATATCGGCTTCACCAGGGCCAACACGAAGAATGGTAGCCAGCAGATGATGAACACTGGAAATGACGTAGTTTTGAGATGTACACAGGTGTATTTTGGAGCCTATCGTGCCGCAAAACACTGTAAGAAAGATACTAAACCCTAACGATCCAATAACTGTATTTTGTAGCCTTCCTATGGCGTAGCGTAAAGATGTGTATCTTGGAAGCTACCGTGTTCCGTATCACTTAGCGAAAAATTTGGTCTTTCAGGTGTAAATATGGGTGTCTTGTAGTATATCGTAAGCAAGATACGGTATGTCACGGCGTAATTGGTTGTATTTTGTAGTTTATCCTCCTTTATACTCACCGGACATCATCACCCCAAGTGTCTGCCGGGCTTTCGTCTCGGATTTCTCGTGTTGTCGCGAGTGGTACTGAAAAAAATATGGTAATTTTGGACTCTAAAAAAATTCTGCATAGAGCTTTTGGCAGCAGCAGCTTTCCAAGGGTTAGAGCTGTAGTTTATAGGCCGTAGCAATAAGAGTACGACACGATACGGCCAATCATTCTCCAATCAACTCAGACACTCGGGCCATTTTCACAGTTTTAGGGGTTGCATTATCGAGAAAGTTTAAGCTTATTGCCAGATTTTCGCGAGAAAAAGCTCATGCTCAGGAGAAGAAGCCATCCACCAATTTTGGACAGATTTCTAAGCTTTTTGTCTGCCAGTTAACGATTTTGGTTCTTTAGGATTTCCGGGAAGTATTTCGGGGGAAGTATTTCCGGGGAAACCAAATTTTTCAATCCAAGCCTAAATTTTTTTCTAAATGGCGCATGGGTTTCTAAATGGTTTTAACTATTCCTGAGCATAAAACTACCCACATTTTAATTAAAAATTTAATTTTAGGTCGAAAAATCCTATAGAACCTTTAGGATTAGCGGGGGGGAAAGACCCAAAATGACCAATTTTCGACTTTTTCAAACATTTTTCTAACTTTTTTGACAGGTTTTTCTACTTTAAATATAGTTAAAATTTACTAAAAACAATGTTAAAACACTTTATATTTGATTACTAGGTCAACCGGGAAAAACAGGAAAAAAATTTGGTTTCCCCCGGAAATACTTTCCCCCGGAAATCCTAAAAACCCTCTCCCTCCCTCTCTCCTCCCCCCTCTCTCTCTCTCTCCCCTCCCCCCCCTTTCTCGCCTCTTTCTCAATCTTTCTCACTCTCTTTGCTCCCCCGCTAGCTCTCTCCTCTTTCTACCCGCTCTCTCTCTCTCTCTCTCTCTCTCTCTCTCTCTCTCTCTTTCTCCCTCTCTCTATTTCTCTCGTTTTCTCTCATCTCTCAGCGCGAGCAATTACCGATTTGACGACGAACGGAAAGAATAGAAGACTGGTGTACTGAAATTCGACGGATTTTCTTTGGCTTTTCTGGGTCACGGGATATCCCCTGACACTCGGCCAACAACCCCGTTTCTCGGGGCATATTTTGGATGTTCTCGAGGGTCATAAAGCAGTGGAAGGGGGACCCATTTATGAGAGGGCATATTGGCTCTCGTGGAAGTGGTCCCCTTAACTTGACTCGTCTAGAGGAGCCTCGCGTTGTGATTGTTGGCAGGCAGTTTGGAGAGGGAAATGGGAAGATTTGTTCTAGGCTGATTTTAAAGGGACCTGGAAGGCAAAAATCCATAGGAAAAATTGAAAAATCTATTGAAAAATCCATGGCTTCACGGCTCCTTTAAAATTTAGAAGTGGAAAACGTAGCAAGAAATACGAATTTCTCGATTTTTTTACCGCAGCAAAGGATTTTAGGGACCAGGAAGGCAGAAATCCATAAAGATCCATAGGGTTTTCCGCGAAAATTCCCGATCCCTTTAAAAGCTTAAGAGGGCGAGTCAATACTAATAATTTGGATTTTTTCCGGGTTTTTATAATTTTCGAGGGTTTTTAAAGAACATGGAAGGTAAAATCCATGCGAATTCATGTGAAATCCATGACTTCCCGATCCCTTTAAAATGCTTCTGATGGTCAAAAATTCCATGCTAATGCAAGCGCGCTGTTTTTCAGAACTCTACGCTGTTTTAAAGGGCCGTTGAAGGCAAAAATCCGCGTGAAAATAAAATTTTTTTCAAAAATAGAGGCTAAGATACGGTAGTTTATTTTCAAATTTTTGATCATTTTCTGATCCCCTTCGCCCTCCTTTTGTTGGGTCGATGGTTGGTCCCTTCGGCTCAAAAAGCCCTTCCTCTCCCTACTCCCTTTTCCCCAATATTCTCTCCCAGCTACCCCCTAGAGACCGGTCTCATCATTATCCTCCCATAGATATCTCGAGTCGCATGAAATATTTTTGCGAAATCTACTCCCCCTCCCCCCAAATTGAATTTTGTTGCCCTCGACTCCCCGTTTTTTTCGGGATTTCCCCTGGATTCCAAAATGTTCCATTCCTCGATTCCTCTGTGGATCTGCCGAGCGTTGCGCGGAAACTTGTGGATTGTTGCCCGGGGAGAAAATGGACGGAGAAAAAGCGAGGAAAAGCCCTTTTCCAACCAAATTTAGGCTTTCTTGAGGAGGGCAAGTTTTTTGGCGGTATGCCAAACATAAGTAATTGTCGAATTTCGAAAATTCTGGCAGCTTGCCAAAATGCTGATATGCGCTTGGAAATGGGGACGAGTTTGGTAAAAAAAACTAAATTGAAAAACTTACAGTAATTTCAAAAAATTACAGATTAGGATAAAATTAAATTTTTGAAATTTAAAAATTAGAAAGACGGGAAAAGCTGAGCTGTCACCATTTCTTTAAAAAAGTTTAAAAATACTTCTGCTTCCTTCAATCCTAAACTACCGTTGAAATATTGACAATTCTGGCTGTCACCCTAACCCAAAAGATACACAAAATTTATTGTGGAAAGGTAACATTTAAAATTGCTTGAAAGATTAGGGCAATTTTGGCTGTCGCCTTCCCTTTAAAACCCGAAAATGCAACTTTATAATTTCGGCGAAACTACTCGAAATCGCGACGACAATGGCACGAACGACTACCAAAATATCGATAAGAAGCTACAATATCGCTGATTACGGTACTTTTTCTGGGGCGATTTTTGCAGTCCGTTGCGGAGGCCGAACCACTCGGACTCGTCCTGGGCTTCGCCCAATGATGTGGAGCAACAAAGAATTGACAATTTAGGGATTCTTCAAGGTACTTGGAAGGGAGGATTTTTATGTCGTAATCGATTTTTACACAATTTACGACGAACAAGTACGATCTTTATCTAATTTTTGAGCAATTTTCGGCGAAAAATGTCTTTGTTTTTGCGCTTTGCCAGTAGTCTAATTAGGGGTAATCCAGCCTTCAGAGTTCCTTTAAAATATCGTAATTATTTTTTTTTACTTACCTTGACGGCATTGAAGAGCGCGGACGGTCTGTGGAAATACGACCGCGACCCGGATTTCCCGTTTCCCAGCCCGGCTGATAAAAGATTCGAGCTGTCCGTGGATTCACGGGGTTGACCGCTCTGGAAACAATGATGGGTATAGATACATTTATTAACACATTTTTCGGCATACTGTATCCCAATTTACACAATTTACCAACAAACATCAGATTTTAGCGCGAAAAGTGGGTTGGGTCGGATGGAATTTTTTTCACTAAATTCAACTTATCGAAAAAGGCTCAAAATTTATATGTTTCGGGATACCGCAATGGTTTCTGCTAGCCTGCCATTAAGACTGCACTTTACAATTAATCAAAGATGACCATTTTGACGGATCGAAAAATTCCGCAAAGGATCTATGCTAGCTTGCCCGTTTTTCCCGAATTTCGCAATTTTGCGGTTTCCCGTGTCAAATAATCTCTGCTAGCTGTCAGTATGAATTATATAAATTACCCCGTAAGATAGGAGTTTATCCTGCATGGCCAGCCTCTTTGCCGCCCTCCAGATCTTCACGTACAAAATCACCATTATCATTGTTGGGGCGTAGAAGGCGAGGAGTGTCGCGTAGATTTGATAACCCAGATTTTGGGTTACCTGAAATACAGATTGATTAATTTCATAGTTGATTCTCCAGGGGATTCTCGAATTCCATGGCGTAACCGGACGCGAAAATCCGAAAAATTGGGTTTTTTCATTCTTCAACCAAGTTTTGATAAAAACATTGCAAAAATAGCTTATTTATATAAATGGAAGTTCATCTTTGCGTTTGGCGTAAATTATATGGCGTAATCGGTTTCGAAAACCCAATATATCGAATTTTTCGAATTTTATTTTTACTCAGGTTTTGAAATTTTTGAATGTTTGTCAAAATGTCGTTCCAATAATTTGCGATTTTTGTTTTTCCGTATTTTCTATTTCTATCTTTAGCCTTTTCAAAAAAATGATAAATGCCCCGCGTTCAAGGAGTCCCACTGCCCTCCAGGGAGCTCTAAAAACTCTCAAAAATCAGTTTCCCCCTCCTGGGTGGTCCATTGTCCCCTCTGTTTGTCTGTTTCCGAGCCAGTTTGTCTCTCTGTTCTTTTTCCATGTTTTCCATCTATCTGGCATCCACTCTACCCAGCTAGCATAATATGTTAATGTTTTTTGGGTTCCTTTGGGAGATACGCCATCAATTTAGCAGTTTTTGAGCTCAGTTTTTGGATCTTCTGAGGAGGTTGGGCTAAGCTTTTCTCCCAAAAGCTAAATCCCACTTTTTGGGCCAACTGGAAAACAGATTAATTAAATTCCTCGTTCAAAAAATGTTTCCTGCTGGAATTATCAAATTACATGCCGTAATCGGTTTCGAAAATTCGAAAAATCGAGATTTTTCAATTTTTCGAGTCTACATAGTTTTTGGATTTTCCGGAGCTTTTCGGCTTATGCTTTCGGCCAAAAGCTAAAGCCAAGAAACCGAAGACCCCCTAGGCGTTCACGGCCCCATTTTTTGGCCGTCCGCTGGGCACTTAGTACGCGTCGTTCCACCTTACGCGGCCACGAGGGGGGAGGCCGTTACTGGCGCTTAGGAATGACGCGCCGAATGGCATCGAGGCCTGCCAGATTCGTGGTTTCGGTCAAAAATCGGTAATTTTTAGGGCTTTGCGAGTTGAAAATCAATTTTAAATGTATCGAAAACGGGTTGACAGTTTATGGAGAATAGTGGTGATTGCAGAAATCGCATAGAATTATTTTAAAAGTGTGAAAAGCCGAGCTGTCTGTCAGTTTACCGGAAATTAACGTAATTTAAGAATTAAAGGCTTGAGAACTATTTTTAGGCGATCAAAAGTTGAACTGTGTGTCAGTTAAGCGGAAATTACGGCAATTTTACAACCTAGGGATTAAAACTTGTTTTCAGGGTTTCTAAATTTAAATTATAAGCCAGTTAGGCGCAAAATACTCTAATTTAACGTTTCCAGGATATACAATTATTTTTCAGACGTCAATGCTTAAACTGACAGGCAGCGAAGCAACTCCCAAGATTTCGACCCCCGCCAGGGTCAGAATTATTGATTTTGGAACTTTTAACTTTTCCATCTAAACTGCCCGATTTTCGATCCCCAAATTCCCTTCAAAAATAGCCCATGATATTTGTGAGTCATGCTCCCCTTCTCGAGAAAACATGATCAACGCGTGCCCTTTTTTTCTTTTCTGAGATTCCAGATGTCTCGCTGCCTTTAAAATATCCATCTCGACCACCTGGAGTGTGACTTCCCTCTAGCTGCCATCCACATATTATATCCCCCACCTCCCAACAGAGGGACACTTTTTAGGAAACGGCTCGCTAAATGGGTCACAACTGATCCTCCGGCAGGGGTACCTTTTAACAAAACACTCCCATTCAGCCCCCCCCCGTTATCAGAAAGGATCTAAAATGGGGAACCAGGTGGGTCCTTTGAATGGCCAACAATTCCTCATGTCACCCATTCCCTTCTCTACCCCCCCGCCCCTTTCCAATACCTGCTGATGACTTATGGCCCTAGTTCTTGCTGGGGGTCGGCTTCTCAAAGGAACGAACTTTTTGAAGCTTGCAAAATAGCCTATGTGGATTTTCAAGGTGGAAATTGACTTAAAATCAGTTATCTGGCGGTCAGTTGGTCAGTTAAAGGGCTGCGGACGGCATGTGTCGATCCCCCCCATCAACAAATTGGCAAGTAGCCAACAGGGGAGAGAGCGCGCCCAGGGGAGAGGCGCAGAGAGATTTTCTTTACCGCGCGTAACCGATTGGCTATGCCGTCGGCATCCCTTTAAGGTGATGGTAAAAGTTTCGAAGTCATTAAAAACGATTTTCATGGATTAAGGAAGATGGATCGATATTCGATTACGTGATGAAAATGCCGGTTCATTTCCGGCTTACCGGTAAACTCGTGCGCTCCTTGGGTGGCAGTTGAAATATAGAAACGCTTAAATATGAAAGGTACCGCATAAAACCGGAAAATTAAACCGATTACGCCATTTAACCACGGACGGTGCGTTGGAAAACTCACGACGCATAGCCCCTGCTGCTCGCCATCCGTATCTTCTTCGAGGAATTGTGTGATGAGAAGGGCGGTGAGACTGACGAAAAATGAGACGGCCCACACGAGGGCTATGTAGAGGGACACACGGATGTTGGTACGCATCGCTGAGTACCTGAAAAAGCGATAAATGATCTCTGCTCGATTTAGGAAAGCTTGCTCGGACGACAGTTGCCTTCTTAAATGGTCTTTGCTAGACTGCCAGTCATTTTTGGGATTTTAGAACGTAGACCAGCATTCGTGAAGCTTTTGCCCTGGAATATTTCCTAAATAATCTCTGCTAGTTTTCCTGCCAATCGAACTTCGGGAATCGATTAACTGGCTACCAGTTAACATTCCCAAATGATAGCTGCTAGCTTGCTATCACTATTTAAGACTTTAGAGCGTAAACTGGCATCCAGTTAATCCACAAAAACTGAGAAAATGGTCTTTGCTAGTTTGCTTTCGATCGAACTTCAGGAACCGGCGAACTGGTTGTCAGTTTTCATTCTCAAATGATCCCTGCTAGCCTGCCATCTATTTTTACTATATTTTTCCATGTGAGCTGGAATCCCTTACACCCTGCTCTGCATATTGGCCCCTCTCGACCTCCTCCAGCATCTCCTCCCCCCCACCCCCCCTCGGTCCGAAATCCCCGAAATAGCCGGTGGATGGATTGGGGTATGGGGAAGAAGAAGAAGGAGAAAAGGCAAGATGCTCATTCTCCTCAGCTTCTCCCGCCCTTTCCTGTCGGATCGTTTGCCATCGGGAGTCGTGGGAAAACATATGCTCTCTCCCGCAGCAAAACAGGGCCATTAAGCCGATGAAAGTGACTTCGACCCCAATCGGTGATGAAATACGGTGAAATGGGTGACAGTTTGTCGCTGGGAGTATTGATTGGATCCCAGAAGGCGCAAGTTAGCGAATTATGGATCGGTTTCTATTGAAATGGCTAACTGTAAAGTGTTTTTACTCAACTTGGAGTTTCGATTCGGGACCAAGTGCATCTTGTGCAGAATTTTTTGCTGACACCGAATCCGCTTTCCAAATTTGCTGCGGACTTTTATTTAAAAAGTCATTTTTGGTGCAAATTAAGCTCTAAAAAGCCAAAAATTCGGATCCTGGTCCACTATTCCCTCCATGGTTCTGCTTCTCTCGGAGGCCCTGAAGTACTCTGTCACCGCTCCCCTGCCGGTTGGCACCATGGTGCATTGGCAAAGTACTCGTTTGCCAAGCGCAAGGCGGCGGTTCGGATCCCCGCCCTACACCTTTCTTTTGCTTTTTGCATAAAAAATTTAATTTTTATAAAAAAAGCTTGTTTTGACTTTTAAGATGCTTGTCTAGCCAATCTCTAACCAATTTTGAAGTTGAAATTGATCAGGAAAAGCGAAAACGATAACGGTTCCTTGATTTTGGTGAAAACTCTACCGTAACTGCTGTATAACTTTCAAAATAAAAGTCCGCAGCAAATTTGGAAGGCGGATTCGGAATCAGCGAAAAATTCTGCACAAGGTGCACTTGGTCCCGAATCGAAACTCCAACCTGAGTAAAAACACTTTACAGTAAACTGCATTTTCGGATATTCATTGGCAGCTGGGCTCGAGAATTTTCGAAGTTCTGAAGCCGGGAGTATCAATTTGTGCAAACTGCTAGCCGGCTCAGATTTTTGCGCCTCGATGAATTTTGAAACACGGAAATGGAAAATTTACGAAAATCTTGAAGAGTGTGAGTTTGAAATGTATAAGCCGGGAGTCAGTTTGAATTTTCAAATATCGATCGCTTTATAAAAACCGTTTAACTGCAGCTTTCATAAAACCCTAACGCTTTTAACGAGTATATGAACGCCATACAATTGACACCAAATTAGTATTTTGTATTTTTTCAGTTTATTTTAATCGATAATTCGATTAACTGAGTTTAGCTCTAAATAAAATGTTTTGAAACTTCCCCTCCCATTTAATTTCCTTAAAATCACAAACTGTCCTCCAGTCTATGCGTTCAACTTCATTCCCAACCCCTGCAGCCTGTCAAAACAACTTCCCTATACCTATAGAAAAACAGGGCAATCCCCCTTCTCAAGTGAAACATCTGGAATGCACGCGATGACTTGTCCTCCGCCATCCCCCCATTCCGTCAAAACCAATCCCCGATTTTTTGCTGCCGGGTTTACCATTTCTTATACCGTTATCTTTCTGCTAGCCATATGGTGAAAGGGTAAAGCGGAAATTCAAGATTTCGAGGGGTTATAGGCGGTAAATTGCAGTAACTCGAGCGAAAACTCCCGCTGCAAGGTTTTGGGGTATTTTAAAGGCACTGGTAAGTCAGATGCTTTGGATTTTGCCAAGTTCGTAAAGCTCAATAAATCTTACCTGAGTGGCCGTGAAATGGCCATATATCGATCAACCGATATGGCGCAGAGATTGCAGATGGACGCGGTGCACAGCGTCAAATCGGCCGTCGTCCACAGACCGCAGATGATACGCGGGAGCGCCCATCTAAAAAACATTATTTAACGGTCTTCTGAGCACAATTAGCTAAACTGCCAGACAGCAAGGCTATAGGCAAATTTGGAGTGGCGCTGACATGGCCTAGGTTAGCTTTCTTGGCTGTCAGGCCGAAGACCCTGGTTCGGATACTCTCGGCTCCGACTTACAAAAACTTAGAATATTTTAGTAGGATTCGCTTTACTGACATCCAGTTAACCGATTTAGAACTTTTCCAGACAAATTTCTTGATGGCACAGCGGGTTAAGCTTCTGACTGTCAGGCACACTACCCGGGTTCGAATCCTCCGGGTGCCGTTTCGCAATATTTTGTTTTGCTTTTTAGATTTCGCTTAACTGACATCCAGTTGACCGATTTAAATAGTTTGCAGACCGTTTACTGATTACACGCTCCAAATTTGGTCGAGCACAATTTTGACCCGACCCTCCACAGCGCTCCCAATTTCGCCCCTACCCCATTTAGGCTTTAAGCTGGACGTACTCGTTCTAATTCACAAGGCGTCCTCTTGCTCAAGAAGAGAAGAGAAAGAGGAAAAGGAGAATAGGATGAACGGGACAAAACAAATGGCGCTTCTCCGCTTTTCGGCTCTTTCATTTCCCTTTATTGGTCTACGTCGAAGGGGAGGAAAAGACCGCTCTCTCTCTCTCTCGCTCTCTCTCACTCGCTCTTTCTGCCAATTCTTCATCTGATGAAGGCGGTTCCGCTTAAAAATCGGAGCTAGAGAGAGAGAGAGCGAGAGATAGAAAGAGACAGATAGAGAGACAGAGAAAGAGAAAGAGAGCCAAAATTCGCTGCGTAACATACCGTTCACTAACGTAGTCATACAGTGACAACGGCATCACTAACAACCCGACGAAGAAATCAGCGACTGCCAGCGAGACGAGTAGAAGATTTGCCGGTTGCCGAAGTTTCCGCACCAATAGAACGGCGAGACACACCATCGCGTTTCCGACCAGTGTCGCCATTATCATCAACACCATACCCGAGCCGAGTGTCATCTGGAAAAACAGGAATTTTTTAGAAATCGTATTTTCATCGATTTTTAACGGTGTCATTTGGAAAAGCGAATTTTTCTCGAAAGCTTATTTTTACGAAATTTTTAGCTAGCGATTTTGTTCAACGGCGTCATCTGTAAACCAACGCAATTTTGCAGATCTAAATGTTTTACCTTGGCTAATAACGTAGAATCAATCGCGGCGAAAACTTGTTCTGGCGTGAGGGATGCTGAGGTGTGCACGATATGGGGCACATCGTGGGGGTCTGCCATCTGCAAAACAGTACCTAGAACAGTTTAGAAAATGCTAAAATACAAATTACGAAAAGCGAAATGCTATTCGAAAAGAGAGAAGTTGCTTAACCTAAACCGAAAATTAAAGAAGATCTGTTAAGCGCAATGCTGAGAGGCTTGCACCAAGCAAAATCCAGATCGGATCCGAAGGTAGCCTAGCAAAGAATCCTGGGGAAACGTAAATTGTCTACCAGCCTTCTCATTACCGTCGAGATTTTGGTCAGGGCATGCTAGCCGAGAGAATTCAGCAGGTGAACAATCATTAGAAAGGCGGAAATCGCCAAAAGGCCGAGAGGCAAGCTAGCAGAGATTCCTGGACCCAAGGTCCTCCAGCATAGATGATCTGGGATTTTAAGAACCCCATGGCAAGTCGGGAAATCTTCGAAAAAATTCTATCCGCCAGCCAGCGAAGATTTTTTGGGGGTCAGGCAAGCTAGCAGAGACCCTTTGCGGAATCCAGATACGAACGATCGCTCCAAATGACGTAAAACCATAGCAGAACTGGGTCGAATTTTGGGAATAACCCTCGGCTTTTCTCAAGGATTCAACGGGAGCAATAATTCCAGAATTACCATGGATGATGAGGCGCTCTTTTTCGATAGAGAGGGAAAACAACTGGCCCTCACAAAAATCTGTGTCCCGTTCTCTCTCTCTCTCTCCCTCTCTACTGCCAGTCAGTCCGTTCCTTCCTTCCTCCCCCCCCTTCCCACCCATTCGACACGGCACATAAAAATGAATTGCCGGATGGGGGAAAAGGGGGGATGGACTGACTGGAGGGCAGAAGAAGAAGAAAAAGAGAGACTGAGAATTGACAGCAATACGCAAATAACAGCTAAAAATCTGGAGTCGAGGGAACGGTCAACTGACACGGAAATTATGGGGTTTGGGGCACTAGAATCGAGTGGCAGTCAAGGGACAATGCCAGGAAGAACTTTTTGACGCTTGGAATCTGTGAACTGACTGTCAGTTTAGAGGCTGACAGCGTTAAAAGATGAAAGGAGCCGTTTTTTGGATCAAATCGGCCTGTAATTGGAATTTTATCGCCCGATTCATCAAGCTGACACACAATAAAGCCGTGCAACTCAACAGTCGGAATTTCTTAAGTGTTTCGTGGATTGAGCTCTTATCTGACAATCAGCCCACAATTTGCAAACATTCACAACCGAATAGCGGGTTTTTTTAAAGGGGCAGCGCCCGCGAGCAAAATGTTAAGCAGCGGATTGATCAAGCTGACATACAGTACTTATTTTAGGCAACGCTAAAACTAAACTAAATTTTTCTGTGGATTGAGGTGTTTAGATTACGGTAATTTGACCTCCACGGACGATAGAAAAGCACGAAAGTCCAAAACATCTTGAACTCCACCAAAATATCGAATGTCGTCTTTTTCAACATGAATTCATCATGAAATTCAAAATATTCATTAAAAAGGTTTGCATCTCCATTTAAAGAACGCAAAATCTCAGAATAGTCAAAAAGCAACTGTCCTCGTCCCTTTTAACCCCACAAAAATCTCAAAAAAGCAATTTTTCCGGCCATGATGTTGCAATTCGGAAATCGGAGCCGTATTGGCCCAAACTGCGTCACAAAAGTGAATAAAAACCGTCTGAGATATCCCGCGACGAGCGCTGGAATTTCGGGCGAAGAAATGGAAGAATCAGAGCCGTTCGTTTGGCCCTCCTCCTCCTTCCAATGCTTTCAAGAGGAGGAGGAGGAGGAGAACCACGAAAAAGGGGCGTGGCCAACGAGGGGAGGGAGGGCAGCAACCACGGATTACGGCACGATAAAATGTGGACCACAAAGAGAAGAAGAAGCAATAGAACTGCCACGACGGCACGGGGAGAAGCTGAGGATTTTGAGGGGGTGAATAGCGGAGATTATTGAGGAATTGAAGGAACTCCGAGCGGGCGGGCTGGCGAAGATTATTTGGGAAAGGTCCGGCTGTTTAGCCGAGTAACTTGAGGAAATAGCAGGCAAACTGGCAGTGATTCTTTGGGAAACGACAATGACCTAGGCAAGCTAGCAGAGATTTTTGAGGAAATAAAGCAGGGCTAGCAGAGAATCTTTAGGAAACGGAGGCCTCTAGCAGAGATTCTTTAGGAAACCAGGATAGGTATTGGTATGCTTGCAGAGCATCTTGGAAATTGCGACCATCTAGCAGAGGTTTTTGGGAATTAGAGAAAACAGGCGGAGACCATGATGGCTCTAAAATAGTTCCGGGCAGGCTAGCAGGGATTCTTGGAGAAATAGAAGTCAGCTAGCAGAGATGCTTGAGGAAAGGTAACAAAGGCAAACTAGCAGTGATTCCTCAGGAATCTGGCGGGCTAGTAGAGATTATTTTGGATTCTGGCGCGCGCGTTGGCAAGCTAGCAGAGACACTTTGGGCATGGGACAAGCTACCAGAAACTCTTGAGACACCCTTATTTTCATCGCTACTTGCAAGCGATGCAAGCTAGCAATGACCATTAACCACCAAAAAGTGCAATGATCGTGTCAACCACCAATCATTTTCCCGATGACGTCCATGAAATGCCACCCTCGCCCTCAAAAAATACTGAAGAAGGCGATTGTGTAATATGAATACATTCCATTCCAATTGACGGACACAGGCCGCCTATTTCCGATTCTCGAAAAGGACAGGCCAAATAGCTTGAATTCCCTTTGTTCAATGACCATATCGAGGAAGGACGGACACGGGGGGTTTCAGAATCTCTCTGTCTCTCTCTCTCTCTCTCCTTCTCTTTCTCTCGCCATTTCATCTCCGATTTCACAGCCCGGTGGGGAGGAGGAATTGTTGGTCTTCTTCTGGAGACTGGAGGGCTATGTTTTGATCGAATTTAAAGGCTGGAAATGGCATGAGAGCATAACGGCGGAGGGCTGGGAATTTCCTCAATGGTTTCAGCTAGCTTGCCAGGTTACTGTATAGGTTATAAAAATCTGGTTTTCCGATCACCTCATCCGGATTCCACAAAATTCCTAGGTTTCCATTTCTCTAAATTCGGGAAATCCTCAAAGATCTCAGCTAACTTGCCCAAAACAAAATCGTTGAAACAAAAGTGCAAAGAAATTCTAAAAGTGCCGATTAGAAAACGTCAGCTACCTTTGTTGCATCAAGAAACTCTGCTAGCCTGGCTCTCAAATACTGGTCGTCAACAGAAGGCACAAAAATCAAATCAAAGTCCGATTCTACTATCCAAAAACGTGATTTTCGTGAGTTTTGGTTTTGTTCATAACCACGCCCTTTTTCTGAAAATGCAAAAGTTGATGGAAAAATCGAGTGGGAGGGAGGTGCAAGGGGGGAATTTATGGAAATTCGGGGAATCGAGAGAAAAAGAAGAAGATGATCATGCGGGGGATTGGCAAGAGGGACAAAATCTTCCCGTAAAAATAAAGGGCCGGGTCGAATTTCAAAAAATTTTTGGAGGCAAAGGGGACGAAATTGGAATCTTTGCAAAGATGGTGAGCTGGAGGTCAAAAATGGGAAGGAGGTGGTGGGGAACTGGTTTATGGTTATTCATTTTCTAGGAGCAAAAGAAAATCTACAAAGATACCGAAATTACGAACATTTATTTTTTAAAATTCCACTTAATTTCTGTGGGTTTTAATCACGATTTTAAGCTGATTTAGCGAAAGATATTATCGAATTTGCTGCAATTGTAAAAATTAAATTCATGATTTAAATGAATTTTAGAGTTATCAAACCTTATAAAAAGGCCCCTTAAGTTAGAATTTAAATTTGACACATTTTTTATGAATGCAAATTTTAGCAACCATTGTATTTCCGATGAATTTAAATTCTAAGGACTCCGTAAAAAGTAAAATTCGCCAAAAAGGAATGACGAATATTCAATGGACTGGGCCGTCACAAAATTCAATTGTACAGAATGGAATAACCGGATTCTTGGAGCCTCGGACAAAAATGGAGGGTTGAGGCAAAATGGGGACACCTCACAAGTCACAGCCACAACCTTGAAATGACCGCTAGGGGAATGGAATGGAATTCAGGATTATGAAATGCAAAAGTCCAATGCGCCTGAAAATCGTGAAAAATTATAATATGGCTGGCAATTAATATAAATACGTTGTTTTGGAAGGCCAACTAGCAGCGATTCTTTGGGATTGGGCTTAGAACGAAAACTACAGAGCGAATATTTAAATTGAATGGCAGTTAGCATAAATGAAAATTGAGCCCGCTGACAAGCAGAGATTGTTGTGGAAAATAAGCTAAAAGTGATCACAAAAGTGTAATTCTAAGGGAAATCTAGCAGTGTCACTTGCGGATTTAAGCGGAAAATGCAAAACTAAAAATACCGTTTTAATCTGACAGCCAGTCAACATAAATTACCATGAAATGGGCAAACGAGCAGTGATCCTTTGGGAAAAGAGCCCTAGCAGCATAAATTTCTACCCCAGAGATCAGATGGGCGATCTGGAGGGCTGCGTGGGCAGCTTGAAAAATAGGCTCCGGCCAGCATTCCAGTATATTTGTTCAAAAATGGACAACTGGGGCGAGAGAGTGGAGAGAGAGAGAGAGAGATAGAGAGAGAGATAGAGCAGATTGAGACTGTTTTGGATGGCAAACAGGCCTGAATTCGAGGGCCGAAAATGGCATAGGTAAATATTAGTCAAAAGGCTTGGTTTATCTGGAAAATATGGTGAAAACAACAGCGAGAAACAGGGAGAGAGAGAGAGTGAGAAAACTACAGAAAATGAGTAATTTGAAAGGTGTTCGCCAGTGTCTTTTCGTGGCTTCTTCCTGCTTGCCCGGGTTCGAAATTTGACCCGATCTCTCTCTCTCTTTTCTGTTTTCAGGGGGGACAGGTCATTCTTTTGGAACGGTGTTTGTGGACAGAGCGGCAGTTTTGAAAGTTTAGAACCACCTTGATCTCGGAATTGCTATAAAAATTCTATTACAACTGGCCATTAAGAATTCAAAAGATCGAGTTGGATCTCTGTCTCTCTCTCTCTCTCCCTCTCTTGCCCTCTCTCTCTATCTCCTTCCAACGGTTATGATCAAGACACCAGCTGTTCGCCGGGCTATTTTTTGTGAGTGCCACTCCCAGCGGAAATTCGAATTTCACGATCCGCCCGTTTCGCACCCACCTTCACAAATAAAAACGCATAAAGACGAGGCGAAAGAGTAAACAAAATCGACATTTTGAGGCGAGAGAGAGAAGAGAGAGAGAGTGCGAAAGAGAGGTAGCGAGAGAAACGAAATCTGCAGACGAGCGAAAAATCGAAAAATCGAATATCATTGATGTCACCCTCCCCTTAAAGGTACGGGAAAGGCATGATTCTGGGGTTTTGACTATGGCTTTGAAAAAACGCAACGCCGCTTTGATCCCTATAAAACGTCTTAATCGGTTGCGCATTAAAAAAGCAATTAGACCCGTTGATCTCCACAAATCCGTAGAAAATCCAAAGTCATGCCTTGTCAGTCCCTTTAAAATCCAAAAATCCGTAATCTGCCTAGCAACGTAAAGTTTTTCCATAAAAGCCACCCGAAATTCTGGAATCAGACCTGAGCGGCTGTGGTGCCGAATTCCACAAAAAAAACTGGAGTCCGGCTCCGGGACTGAAATTTCAATTGGGGAAAATGTACCGGTGGAAGAGGAGCGAGAGAGCGAGATCGGAGAGAGGCAGAGAGAGAGAGAGAAGCGGAAGGGAAGGGCATTCTGAAGACTAAAACCACCCCGCAGTCAGTTGAAGAATCTCGGGTTTCATTTTAGGCTGCTCTTTTTCTCTTGTCTCTCTCTCTCTCTCTCTCTCTCTCTCTTATCGTTGTCTCTCGCCTCTAAAATACTGAAAAAGGCAGCAGAGACTGACTTCGGAGACTCGAATTCCCGCTCCTCCCCGAATTCCCATTTACATCATCACCAGCTTGTCAACATCATGTAATAATTTCGCGGGGGAAGGGTTAGAAAATATAGAAAATTTTGAATTAAACCCAGAAAAGTTCAGAATGCGTTTTGAAGAGACTGGAAAGGCGAGAGATCGATTGAGATTTGCAAACTAAATAATTAAAAGTCGAAAACCCGTAGTAACCCGTAGAAAATTTCGATTTAAAAACATTAATCAAGAAAAAGCTCATGAAAATCTGAAAATGAAGTAACATCCGATTAAAAAAAACTTAAACCAACTTTAAGAGCATATGGAAGTCGAAATCTACAGGGAAATTTTGATTTTAGGCAGCCGAGCAGAGACTATTTGAGAAACAGACTCCTCAAACCAATAAATCACCCAAAAAGCGTCACCAAAACGTTAATCGCAACTTTTTAATCCGACTGACTGCACCCACCCACGACTGCGGCTTTCCCCAATTCCGGGTGCAAAAATTGGGTGATAAGGCATAGAAAATGGAATAAACAGGACGGTATTTGCAATGAAAAATTGGCAATCGACGTAAAACCCAATAAGATCATGGGAGAATGCCAAATTCCGCCATCAAAACGCAAAAATCGACGCGTCGAAAGGAGAGTGCGGCATGGAATTAATGTATCTGGTTGAAGAAACGCTTTGAATTTTCCGTACCATTAGTGGAAGGTAGGCCAAAGGTCGTTCGACCGGGGATACGTAACACTGTATCAAGATTCGTGGAAAATAAAGAATAATAACTGCCCAATTTGAAAATTACGTTTACTTAGGCCAAGGTGAAGAACATGATCTAGATATCCGGACATCAAAAACAGTTCTGACCGCACCATGGCTAATTTCATCGTGAGCCTTTAGTACGGGTTCGGGAAGGGAGAGACTTGGGAGTGAAGACTCAGTAAATTAAAACCATTAATTCGTTGTCAAACAACTTGGGCTTCAAAATACAAAGATTGTATTTGCAATTAGTAACTATCGTAGAATTTGAGAGCACTTTTTCGCGTTTTCCAAAAATATGGTGGCTCAAAAAGGTTCAAAAGCGCAAAGATTTTGGCTTGAAAAAGCAACAAAATGAGAAGGTTCTTAGCGTAAAATACAAAATATTAAAATGACACTTGTAATTATTAGCAATCCTAGATTTCAGGTCAAATTTAAAAAATAGTTTATGGCTTCAAAAGGGGCAAAAATAATGCATATTAGTGCCAAATAATGGATTAAGATCCTAGTCTAGCGCAAAAACACAATAATTACAGTTCTTAAGTAGTAACTAGCGCGGATTTACGTCCGGCTAGTGGATAGTTTATAGCTTGGCTAAAGCGCGGCCACGTCAAAACATCCCCTCCTTCCCTCTGACCACAACGAATTATTTTTAGCCAAGAAAAAGGCAGCGGCAACAGCTGGAACATTGAATAACCTGCAAACAGAGCCGTTTTTACGGAATTTTTGAGAAATTGAGGAGAAAGAGCGGCTCTATCTCTTTTTGGACCAATTCGCAGGATTTTAATAATCTCGCGCCGTAAACCAGGGCCCGTTTTTTGTTTGTTTTTGGGTCTGGCGGGAAGATTCAAAGAACGAATTTGGAAATTCTGACCAGCGCTTAATTAACTAATACAATTTAACAGCAATTTTCAGAAAATTTAATTCGCGAACTAAAAAATAAAACATTGTGTAAGGTAGATTGATTCTCGGCCAAATTTGCACACTGCGATTTCAACCCACTTTCGGAGTTTTTTTGGAAGTAAATCTCCCTGGCTTCACTGGAGCAGGAGGTATACGTATCTACCCTGAATGCCCTTCCGATTCTCACTATCGATTGATTTCGACGTCCCCTGTGATGGTGCTCACTTGCTTCGCCTCGTTTCCTTACCCCTTGGCTCCTCCTCTCCTCCCTCCTACTATCCCAAAAACAACCCCCAAACCGGGGCCTTCAAATGGCGCCAAATTCCAGAATTTTCTAACTGTCGTTATTTTGCTGCTTGTCAGAATTCAGAATATCTGATATTAGCTTTAAAAGCGCGAGCTCCTTTTTCAAGCGTTTTCGTGCATATTTTTTTCAGATGATTTTATTCCCCGTTCCCGATTTTTAAAATCTGCTCCCTTTCGGCGAGTTCTTAATGATACGCCTGGAAAATTGTCTTAGCAATCTGGTATACATATCTCATTTTTTTACTCAGCCTGGTGCCCATGTTTTTGACATCGATTGACTTGCGGGCCTTTTTGGGTGGAGCTCCCCATCGCGCTGCCCATAGCCAGACAGACACTCCGCCTCCCCTCATCCCCTCCTCAACCAACCAATCGGAAAACCTCTAACCATTTCGCAGCGGTTTTGGTGATTTCGACATCAAAGTTTCGTAAATTGAAAAGAAGGAGGCTGCAGAAGCTTAATATCTTGTATCTTTAGTTTGGAGCAAAAATTGGTCAAAATCGGGGCTTTTCGCTAGTTTCTGCCAAAGCTTTTCCACTTGATTTTCCGATTTTCTGATTTTTACAATATTTTTACTGCGTTTCCGTATTATATCCTTGTAAACTTTTAATAATCTTCTTATATCGTTTAATTTCGAATTCATACAGTTTAATTTGAAGTTTTATTCCATTTCCCTACAAGCTTTTATCAGTCGCGTAGACCCACCCGATTTATTCTCGAGACAAACCATTGTGAAATAATCCACGGGCATTCCTCCCGACACCTCATTTTCTATTCTGGCCCCCGAGCGTCTCCTCCTCCACCCATCTCCTATCGATTGATCTCCGGGTCCTTCTCCTCTCCGCTTTTCCCCTCCTCCTCCTCTCGATACCGGGGTGCGCTTCCCACCATTCAAAAAAACAAGCCATCCACATCGCTCCAGGGGGGTCCATTCCGGTCGTATTAATCTTGCCATTTTCCTATATTCCTGGTTTCATAGAATCTTAATTTTCTTACTGTCTCTTTTTTTTCTTTTCTTAAATTACTGTCCGTTTATCTTCCTCTCTCTCTCTCTCTCTCTCTCTCTCTCTCTCTCTCTCTCTCTCTCACACTCTCACTCATTCTCTCTCTATCGCTCTGCTCTCTCTATCTCTCTCTCTGAGTCTGTCTGTCTGTATATATGTCTGTCAGTCTGTCTCTGTCTTTTGTCAGTCTGTTTGTCTCTGTCTGTATGTCGGACTGTCTGTCTGTCTGGCTGTCTCTCTATCTCTCTCGCTTCCATCCCTCATGCTCGCCTACTCTCATTCCCTCTCTCCCGTTCTCTCTCTCCCTCTCTCGCTCTCGCTCTCTTTCTCACAACCATTCCCTTCGATTCCATTTCCTTCAATCAATTTGCTTATATGAGTGCTCTTTTCCCCCCACAAATATTCAAAGATGACACTGACCTTTTGCCTCTCCCCGGCCGCTCAATTCCATATGTGTAACCGACAAATGCATAAACACACGGGTAGATAGGCAATCGGCGAGCTTTTAGGCGATTCCAGCTGCTTTGATTTATTTGGCTAGCACAGCCACATACTTTTTCTAATACTTTTTCTACTCTCTACTTTCTACTTTTTCTACTTTTTGAGAGTTGCAACTACTAGTATGATACTGTAGTATGATTATTCACCGTTTTGTCAAGCTTCTTCTTCTAGGATTTCTTTGAGTTTCTTTGCCTTGAAAAAGTTTGCAAAACATTTCTTCAAAATTGAATCTTATCCAGAAGCTTTTGGAAAATCCTATGACTTCGAACTAGGATAAAATCAAGCTCAATCTGCTGCTTCACTTCCCTCTTCCCAGGGTTACTGTAGGCCTAGGCCTTGCCGCCCAGCCAGCCAGCCTCCCTCTTTTCCGCCTCTCCCACAGACTGTCCCCCTCTCTCCCCTCGTTGTCCCTTTGATCCCCGCGGTCGATTCGTTTGAGTCATTCTGTTTTCCTCTTCCAAACGGTTCCCTCCCCCACCCTGTTTTGCTGATCTGAATTTTCGAATCGGGGGACCTTCTGTAAATTATGCCGGTGGCGATTTAGAAAATTGTAAAATACAATTACTTAGTTGGACTTTTCAATTTGATTTTATCTCATTCACTTTTATTCACTCTCATAGTTTCTAGGCGTACTTTTCTTTAGCACCATCCCACTTAATTTTCTGCTCATTTTATTCTGTTTTATCTATTGGCTAGTAAGATCCGAATTACGTAATCCCGGGACCTTTATCACATGAAATACCTTATGTATCGGGTCTTGAAGGCTTTAAAAACCCTCAGGATAATCCTTAACGGAGCTGCGTGTTTTTTTACAATCCTGTTACTTTTAAAATTTGCGTAATAAGTAGCCCTAGTATACCTTGGAGTCTCTGCCAGCGGGGTTACTGTAGGCCCTATTTTGAAATCCAAAATATCAAGAATTTCAAGAAACCATTTAATCATGCAAAATCTATGAATTTTCGGATCTTTGGTTTCCGTATTTAAAAGCTATTTAAAATATTATATTTTTCTTATATTAAACCTGAGTCTAATCTATTTATTACATTCACAATATTCTGAATTTTCCACCTTTATTTTATTGGTTGTCATTTATTAAAGATTTTCGACTAGGTTTTTTCTATTTTTTCGTTTTGATCTTTTCTTGCAATTTTTATGCGAGTTTTTCACACAAAAATATTTGATTACAAACCGTGTTCCACACCTTCATTTTTATTTTATTTTCCTACAGATTAACATGAACAAACTAGTGCACTTAAAGGGCCACTGTTTAGGCCATGAAAAGAAGGCTCAGCTTCTTTCCGTTTATTTTTCCTGTTTTTATATTCGGAATTTTTTTATAAATTTCGTGGCATTTTTCTTACCTAAAGTACAATTTTTCCAATTCCAATTAGCCTTAGAGTCTTCGTCCGCAGGGTTACTTTACTGTTACTGTATATCCCTCTTATATATCTAAATAGAAAGAGAGAGCGAGCGTGAGCGTGAGAGTGAGTAGGAGAGAGAGTGAGAGAGGTGAGAGCGAGTGAGTGGGAGATAGTGAGAGAGTGAGAGAGCGAGTGGGTGGGAGAAAGAGCGAGCGTGAGAGTGAGAGTCAGTGGGAGAGAGTGTGAGAGCGTGTGTGAGAGAGTGAGAAAGAGAGCGAGAAAGAGTGCGAGAGAGAGAGAGCGAGCGTGCGAGTGAGAGTGAGTAGGAGAGAGAGTGAAAGAGTGAGAGAGGGTGATAGTGAGTGAGTGGGAGAGAGTGAGAGAGTGAGTGAGAGAGTGCGTGGGACAGAGAATGTGAGAGCGTGGGTGAGAGTGAGAGAGAGAGAGTGAGAGCGAGAGAGAGAGAGAGTCATTTTAGAACCCACAATATGAAGAATTTTGTCGTCCAACGATTCTATAATATCAAGCAAGATCTAAAATTGTTCGAATCTTTGGTTTTCTTATTTAAAAAATATTGAAACGTTTTTTAATTCAAAGTCTTAAAAATTGTTTTATCTATAACCTGAATCTAATTTATTTATTACGTTTGTAATCATCTTAATTACCTATTTCTATTTATAATCTTATACAGGTTGTCCGAAAAGAATCGACCCCCTCTAACGACTCGGAGAAATGTCCGATTGTGACGATTTGGGTACTTATCGAAAGCTCTCAAAAAGGCGAGCAAACAATCATTTTTCGTTTTTCATAATAGGCATTTTTATTTACTAAATCTAGGGCGAAAATCCATAAAAACGGCATTTTTTGCAAAATTCGCATGCCAATTGCTTGCTGAAGCCAACGGAACGATGCTGATTTTACCTTTTTTAAAAAATAGTTGAATATCGAGCGCAAGCTAAAACATTTTGTAAAACAAAAACGGAATTTTGCTCGCCGTTTCCAGGGCTTTCAAATGGTGTAAAAATCATCCCAATCCGACCTTTCTCCGGACCGCTAGAGGAGATCGATTTTTGACACCCTGTATTCTTCATTTTTTAATTTTCGTGTCTTCTTTTATTTTTGGAATTTTTCATTTGATATTCATTTTTTAATTGGGATTAAAACGACAATTTTCTCAAATTCCAGGTAGCCCCGGCTGCCCCATCCTGTGGTGATTTCTCCATGTTGGCGGTTTTCTAATAAAACCGTCTCGAAATTCGGGCGCAATTTACGCACTCGATTCTATTGTTTGGAATAAATATTCTAAGCAACTAAATTTTATATGCTGCTATGAAATATATTAGATTTTAAAATGCAAATAAAACGGTACGTTAATTTTCCAAAAATTAAATCCAAAGATTAAGGATTCGAAAACTTTCGATTTAATTTTTAGGGGCTTTTGGCGTCTGAATATACAAATACGAAATTTAGCCCGAACACCTAACAAAAAAACCCGACATCATGCGATTTTTCTGTGATGGCGGGTTTCTAATAAAAACCGTCTGAAATACTGGTGGAGGATCTCGACTAGATCCTCCTCCTGACGTTTATATAATCACTTAAAATATTATATATTCAATTGGACATATTAAGGTACGTTAAATTTTGAAAATAAAACTTCAAATAATCCAAATTAAAAATATTTTTGCTTAATTTTGCGCAGCTTTCTGGCGCCAAAACCCCGAAAACACCAAATTTGAATTGTTGGAACTGCTAGAGAAAATTACCCAAATTAAAGGGCGGAGCAAGGCAGGGCACTAAACGAGATACGTCCCGCACAAGCTCGACTTTACCTACCGCTGTAAAAAGCTTGATTGTGCTCGTATTGATTACGCAATAGAAAGAGCGGGCGTGCGCGTTGCGTGTCGCGGGCAATAGAAAATCCATAGTTAATCCACACCCAAAAAGAATTGATAGCCACCCTCCCTTTACGTTCATTAAAACTTTTCTGTTTTCAGCTGATCGAGCAGATAAAAGGGGTGTTCCTCGCGGATGGATGGAAACCGCAAAACAAATATTGAAAGCTCCAACGTTACGGATTGTGGAGAAGATTGTGGAGAAGATTGTGGAGAAGCTCCAACGTTACGGATTGTGGAGAAACATTACTTGGTTAGTTTGAGCGTTTTTTGTTAACGGGAAATCAATTTCTAGCTATCCAATCCGTTCCTCACGAGGCTGAATGGAGACATGGCAACAAGCCTACTACGAGCTACGGTAACACCTTTTCATCAAAAAAATATTCCACTCCATTTAGGACCAACTCAACGGTTCTGAAGAGGTTGAAAATGGCGGAGGGGATTCGGGAGCGGTAAACCTTGAGATTCTTGAGTTATAGCAATATTTTTGAGGACCCGGTGGATACAGCGCCTTCAATTGATCGTTCAAACTATGGCACAACCGGAAGCTTTTGATATGGATGATGCTAGTAATCTAGGTTGTTTATTACCTGTAGCTTGGACACATTAGTATTACAATAATAAGACGTATGTTTTATCGTCAGGAAACGAAACTGATTCGATAGAGAATTAATAACACTCAAGATTAGCGCACGTTTAACTGTTATATATTACTCCAAAAATACACCTTCGAGGTTCCTTTAAGCATTCCGGACCTTCCACTTTCCACAAGTTATACAAACTTCGGCTCCTTGCAATTTAAAAAATTTTCTAGACTGTTTCCGGCTTTCCGGCTTTCCGCCTTTTCGAATAGATGATTTTCAAACAGGTGATAGGGAATCGTTTTTATTTCTTTCCGTATTTTCGTTTTGTTTTGCACGTTTCGCATCTAAAAAATCAGATGACTTTCAGGCAACTAGTCAAGGTACCGATGGATTTAGTGGTCGAAATTTAATGATAATTTTTATGGAAAATGGTTGGTTTTTAAGTTCGATTTTTAAAAAAACAGGCGAGACATAGCTATGGATTTTTCTGGCTCTCGGCTTTTTGATATTCTTGCCGCACCGTGACACGCACGCACTTGAGTTTACCAACAAAAAAGGCTCGTAATCCATTATGCAACGAAGACTGACGTGTGCGTGGCGTCTCACGGAGCTCCAAAAATCATTAGCAAATCCATAGACGGGAAAACGTCATAGTAATTGTTTTCCTGGCCCTTTAAACCAATAACAGATCAAAATTTTTAGCTCTCAGCCAAGCTTGGGATGAACTACGTGATATTACTATAAGTCGGACTCGAACATGTTCGAGGAGTCGAAAGAGTTCGGAATAATAAACATATGCGAATCACAATTTCAAAAAATTTTTATTGTAAGTTTTACATCCAACGATACTTTTTTATTTAAGCGGATGTTTTCATCTACAAAATCATATGGATTTTAGCGACCCAAAAATATAATGATTTTATTGATCCGGCTGAAAATGTCAATGCGCTGGATTACGAAATTTGGCTTAGTGGGAAATGGTAAGTATTTCCCCTCGTTTTTATGGGTATATTTTATCATTACAATCTAGAATTTTTAGCCGTTATGTGGCGTGTGTCTTCGAACATTGTATTTATATTTACAAGAATGATTTGTAAGTTTTATTTCTTACCGTATTTGCTATTTTTTCACGTTTTTTAGCTAAAAAAAAGATGAATTTCAGGGAACCCCAAGGTCCCCATCCCCTAGGTGGTAAAAAAAAATTAATAAAATTTTTTTAAAAAAGGTGGGTTTGTCTCCCCCCCCCGGGCGAGCAGCCCGTTATTTCCCCCTCCCCGCCTAGATTATATAAAGTGCCCTCTGGGATGGCACGACAGGCTTTTTCCTATCAGTCCGCCTGTCTCACCCCCTCGTCCAACAGGACAATGAGAACCACCATATTATATTAAGTATATATTTCTTATTTATCTTATTGTAATAGGAATAAACCGCAACCGTACGGTACGTCTAATAGTATAACATAACAGTAATACATATAAGGGGAATAATATCACTGTGAGCCTACCCGACGGGGCCACAGTTTTTAACAGCATCTTTTAAAGGAACTGGCAAGTCATGTCGATGGATTTTTTGGGCTTGGATTTCCGATAATTCTTGTTGGTAAAAGTTCTATTCATTTTCCCAAAGAAAAACGTGCTGTACTAACTACTGGGCAATTCAATACTAGTTTTTATCGTTAATTTGTATTCAAAAGACCAGTTTCCTATTTATAGTTAAAGTTAAGTTTAGAGCATTTAAAGCAAATCGATGATTGGATGCAGGCAAAAAAAATCGAAAGATAAAGTTATGCCTCGTAACCACAGAGATGTGGAACTGAAAAAGGTATCTTCGACAAACGCAATACAAAACATAAATCTAACAATTTCAGGAGAAATATGTTTTGAGCGATCTATACTAAAATCGCACCAATCCCAGAGAATCTACTAGAAGATTCGAGATTTTGAGGAGAAATGGATTATTGAGGATTTTATTTTAAGCATAGATTTGTGGAAAATAAGAAAAGGTTAGTGACTTATTTAAATAAATTTCTAAGCTATTATTAATTGTGTTTAAATAGTATGTATTTATTAGTTTTTTTGAGGATAGCAGAAGAAATAAAATAATATAAAACTTGATCTTAACATTGGAACAATTAGATTTTCAAGCCAATTAAGCCAACTTTGGTTTAGCGATGTCAAAATGAGATGCGCACAAGCGACCGGAAGGAAGCGCCAGAAAAACCCGACAAATTTGTTGATTCGTCGAGAACAGCATGATGAACGATAAAAATGACTGGGTCCATCTTCCCGAGTGGACCATGTGACGTCGTGGTATATTCAGTTACGCAACGAAAATCGGACCAATGGTCTAACTAGGAAAAATCACGGGCGGGCCAGGACACAAAAATTCCGCTGCACAGTTCCTATCGCGCGCCCTTGTGACCGTAACCCCCCAGAGCTCCACCAGAGCCCGTTCGCCTTTTCCGACCAGCTTTTCATCGCGTAAATAATATAAAAGGAAGTGGAAAAACAAAAACAATAATAAAAAGCAAAAAGATAACTTTTTTAATTGGAAAAACACTTTTTGAAAGGTACAATGGGAAAATACCCATTAGTTGAACGTTCTGATGAGGTTAGTTGTCTAGATGTATCACTTGATCATAGAGTCACCCGACGAGGGAGTTGCGGCTCGTGATTAGTTATTCAGTTATTGCGATTAGTTTAATGGATTTTGTTAGCTATTCACCTGACGTGCGCTACCCTTCGTCTTCTCTGGTCTTCTCTCTTCCCAGGCTGAGAAACCAAAATTCTGTGACGAGTAGACATAGGCTAAGCCTAAGAGCGTGTTCCTTTATAGCTCCCGAATGAATGGTTGCTCAAGCTGGAAATTTTGCAAGCAGAAGTGAGAGTACGCCGAAGAACATCTTCATCGAGGAACCGCCTGCTGTTTTTTATAAAATATAAACTAAAAGATTAGTAAACATTGTAGTTTTCTTTTCTGCAGCGTATGCAATGGTCGCTCAACATAAGCTCGCTTCGGTAGGCAAGCCCACATATACGGTTTTGTCCACGTAACAACCAGGAAACGTCTTCGTGTTTCTGCTATCTGTCAGACGTTAGGCAATCGCGACTAAGAGCATAAGCCGCGAAAAGGAATTTGGCACCGAAACTTGTTCTCTATCGCTCCCGCCATCCTTCTCTATCATCAAGAGATACATCTAGACAACTAACGTCATCAGAACGTTCAACTAATGGGTATTTTCCCATTGTACCTTTCAAAAAGTGTTTTTCCAATTAAAAAAGTTATCTTTTTGCTTTTTATTATTGTTTTTGTTTTTCCACTTCCTTTTATATTATTTACGCGATGAAAAGCTGGTCGGAAAAGGCGAACGGGCTCTGGTGGAGCTCTGGGGGGTTACGGTCACAAGGGCGCGCGATAGGAACTGTGCAGCGGAATTTTGTGTCCTGGCCCGCCCGTGGAAAAATCCACGCTTCTTTACAGATATATTTTGCCGAAAAAGTATTGCTTGGCAAGAGGTTGGTTCACATTGTAAAAATGGATAAATCAATGTTGAAACTGGATGCTAATTTAACTATCGAATTCTTTGTTGAAATTTCCTGTTTCGAAAGAAAAACTACCAAATTTTGGTTTTTGAAAATTGGTTGATTTTTAAAAGTAGAGTTAAAAATCCACGCAATATTATTCAGCTTTTGGAAAAAAATTATAAATTAAACTTTTCCGGCTTCAAAGGGATTGCCTCGGATGGAATAGGCCAAAGGAAAAACGACGGCTTAAATCGATTTCAACTTTGGATGGAATTTACCAATTTTGAGATACGGGAACCCGCTAAATTCTGGTAAGCTCGTTAATCTAGAAAAAATTGAACCGTTTGGGGTTATTTTATAGCTTGCAGTTTAAATAAACAAAAATTAACGATTAAATAAGAAGTTTTAGGCAGAATGGATTCGCTTAGGAAATGAAATGTTAACCGATTCAAGAACCGAACGGATTTCAAGCTAGCTACTTTGGCTATTGAGAGCTAGTGAAGTCAGTCGGTGGAATGTAATAAAATAGAGTTCAGGTATCTTAACTTTCCAAGGCTCGAGATAGCCAAAAGTGAGGGAAGAGGGAAAGTGTTACAGCGAAAGAGAGAGAGATAGGGAGAGACAGAGAGAGAGACAGAGAAAGACAGAGAGAGAGAGAAAGAGAGAGCGAAAGAGAGAGCGAAAGAGCGAGAGAGAGACAGAGATGAGAGAGAGAGGGAAAGAGAGAGAGAGAGAGACAGAGATGAGAGAGAGGGAAAGAGAGAGAGAGATGAATGAATCTTTCCGGAAAATCGGTTAACGAACCATTTTGAGGATTCACAAAGAAGCCTACACCATGCACACGCCATCGAGCAAAGCAAATTTATTGCAACTATCTATCTACTACCCAGGAATATGGAACCGCGAAAGGGGATAAGATCGAAAAAACGACAACGAGGTAAGTCTGCACAAGAAGCGACGCAGTTTGGAATCATTATTTTGCCAATAAATATATCAAATCTCATTTATGTAGTACGACAGTGACGATACGGACGATGATATCACGCAAATTGGTCATCGGCGACGGAACTAGCCTTAGATGACGTTATTATTGTGTTTAAAAGGTACCATTTTACATTTATCTAATTTTAATCAAATTTTAGTTCGGAGCCACGATGTATACCAGATGAGGCGCGAAATCAAATTATAAAAATTGGACACTAAGCGAATAATAAAAGAATTATATTGATTGGCGGTTTTGAATTTACTAAAAGTGTTGATTTTCACTTGATTCCTCAATTTTTTGAATCCACTTTTCAGATTTTTGGGGTTCAGGTTTCACTCTTTCCAAAAAAAATTCTGATCACAGCTAATTTTTCCAGCTCGCCCCGCGTGACCTCAGCTTGGGTGATTTTTCCACGATGACGGTTTTCTAATAAAACCGCCAAAAATCAATTGCAAATTGTGCTCGATTCTAATGCTTTGAAAATGATATTACAAGCGGAATAATCTTTAATGCTGAGTTCAACTATTCAATTTAAGAAGAAAAAGTAAAGGTATTTAAGATTTTTTTCTTAAATTCGATTTGAAAATTCAGATCCACTGCTGCTCTAATGGGCACAAAATATTGAAGAAATTTGCATGGCAATATTTTATGGAAAAATTATGGCCTGTGGCGGACCGGATTGGAGACCGTCACCACTGTGGTAGTCGACGAGTCATCCGGACTCGATGATGCCCGCTTCCCGTTGGCCAGCGTATTCCTGGTCGGCTTCCTCTCCCGGCCTGACCCCCGACATCTCAATATACGACTGCGCCATGCGACCGGCTTTGTCCATCATGCTCAACTCCACCTGAGTCCCCCGCGTTGCCCTATCCACCATCTGGAGATGCCACCCAGGCCTCATGGAACTCGCCAACCACGCCTTCTATCAAGAACGACTGAACACACGTGTCTGCCCGGAATACCGTGCACGATTCACGAATCTGAACTTTTTTCCGCCACAAAAAAAACCGCAATTTTCACCCATGGAGCCCGCGACACTCGTCGCCGGCGACGTTCATCATCCTGGATAGCCGCGCAGAACGACTCGCTCAGGGGAACACTCAAAATCTCGAGGAGGGAAAAGTTAAAAGGTTCGATGCAAAGAATGCAAGGATGGAAACGCGAAGGTATCCTAAGATTTTTCTTTTCTTAAAATGAATTTGGAAATTCAGAGCCGCTATTGCTCTGATGGTGGGAATATATTGGAAAAATTTAAATGGAATTGTTTGATGGAAAATTATGGAAAGTTACTTTGATGGCGTTTTGTGGGTTCATTAATGAAAATCATGCACAATTTTCAGATGACATTCAATTGCACCTGGCCATATCAGGATATCTTCGAAAAAAGATATTCATGGAGCTCCGAAGATTCGCGATCAGTTTTGGAAAATCACCCATTGATTGTGAGGTTATTCATCGACTTTAGGGTTTGTTTCATCCACACCCGCTCACCCGAATAATTTTGTAGGTTTTTTATGAAGCAAGTGGCATGGAATTGACGCCGCCGGATTTTCGATGGTTTCGATGGTTATTCTTGTGGTGAAAAGGCACTATTTTACAGTTGTATCATATTTTCCAATCAATTTAGTTTAAACCACGACCATATCTCAACAGGAACAAACACAACAGCAAAAATTAAATTATAAACATTATATACCTGCGCAAAATAAAAATTATATTTATTGGCGGTTTTGAATTGACTAAAATTGTCGATTTTCACTTATTTTTGTATTTTTTGATTTTTTAGTGGATTGCTTGTAGACTGGCAAGCCCTATCTACTCTTTTATTGTTCTGGCTGAGGAATCTGGAAAATCTATTAAATTTTCTATTTTAATTTTTTTTTCAGGTAGTTACGGCGACCTCATCTTGAGTGATTTCTCCATTGCGTCGGTTTTCTAATAAAACCGGCTAAAATTCGCGTGCAACTTTTGCGCTCGATTTTACTGCTTTGAAAATTCAATGCGAGCAGATTAATTTGAAATTATGAGATAAAATATTTTAAATGGAACTAAAAAGGTATGACCAAAATTTGAAGATTTTAAATTAAATTTGAATTTCAGGAAACAAGCGATTTCCGGAGAATGAGGAACGTACAGCAGGCGGCAGCGATCTACAAAAAAAATATTGCGATTTTCATCGGTAACCGGAGGTATTCCGAGTCCCGAAAATATTCAGAGTTCTTGAAGGCCTTTATTCAGAGCTCCCCTCCGAAATCCCCGGATCTAAACGCGATGGATTACTCAATCTGGTCGATGGATGAAAGCGAATTTAATGTGGTTCTCCTCAGCTCCCACGCCACGAGCGAAACAAACACTGCGAGGAGGGCCAAATAGTGAGGGACCCTAACTACGATACCGCGATTCAAATTTTCACAACAACCACCTAAGTTTGACGACACGTAGCTTGACATCATATCACCAACAACAGCTTTTAAAGGGCACGTTCAGGGATGTTTTTTTGGAAAAAAGCAAAGGTTTTGCCGCGCCGGGGGGTCGAACGCGGGCCCACCGCTCGGGAGGCGCGGATGTATACCAGTCAGCCACAGCTACAACCTGGCAAGGGGGCGAGGGTCGCCCCACGCTGCCTAGGAGGGGAATGGCCTGTCACAGCACGGGCAAGCTGTGCGCGCGGTCCCAACGTCCATAGGGTGTACACGTTGGGACGGGTACACGGCCCCTCCCTGAACGTGCGCTTTAAATGGAAATTGAAGGTAAACCACATTTCCGAAGCCAGTTGAATCGTGTGCGGAGCTTGGAGCGAATTTTTAACGTATTTTCCAGGTAAAAAGTCTCCATTTAGCTTCAGTCGATGCGCTCAACGAACTGCAATCCAAATATAAGGTTTGATTTTTGTGGTTCCAGAATTTAGCAGATTTAGGGTATAAATTTGATCCGGACGATATTGACGAATAATGATGACCTACGGCATCCTCGAAATCTTTGCCATGAACGGGGCATGCCAAAAGGCAGTGTTGATACAATTCCTCCGTCAACGAGTCCAGGGTATTGTCTCGTCTCTGAAAAAATTATAGGCAACTTTAGATAGAAGAGTTCAGCAACGTCAAAACGTGCTACAAAATAAAGTGACGCGATTTAGAATGATTTAAAAATGGAAATAACGATATAAAGCGAATGGTACAGGCAGGTATGGTATTTTGTCGAAGAATAGCCCTTGTGGAAGAAAGCATAGATGACCAACAGGTTATTTTATTTATTTTTGTGCAAAAATGACCGTATAAATTTGTAAATTTGATACCTTAAATAATTATTTATATTTAGAAAAGAGAACGCAGCTGGGGTCAGTCCAATTCCGAGCGAGATCAGCGGATGATTTACCGGAATCGACGGGGCCAATCCAATAATTTGTCGTAATAAAGGATTTTGCTAGTTTTGGTGTTAAATTAAATTAAAATATCTGTAACCAGTGGAAAAAGACCGCTTCGCGGCCATTTTCCACTGGACCCCGTTCAGGAACTATGAATTTGAATACCTTCTTTTTTTTTGCCTGCGGCGCTAGAACCTGAGTCAAGGAGCCATTCGTTGGCCTGCGGCGCCAGAGCCAGCGTTCGGCTAGAACCTTTGAGCCTGCGGCGCTAGTTACTGATTTTTCTCCAGTATTTGGCCTGCGGCGCGAAGCCTGGATAAAGGACCCATTCTTGGCCTGCGGCGCGAGAGCCCGGTTCGAGGTCCTTTTCTTTGGTCTGCGGCGCTAGAGCGAGGGCCAGGTCTAAACAGCTTCGCGGCCATTTCCACTAGGCCCAATCCCGGAACCATGAATGTGAATACCTTCTTTTTTAACCTGCGGCGCTTGAACCTGAGTCAAGGAGAGCCAGCGTGCCGCTAGAATCTGTGAGACTGCGGCGCTAGTTACTGGTTTTTCTCCAGGAACTGGCCTGCGGCGCGAGAGCCCGAGCCAAAGACCTGTTCTTGCGCCTGCGGCGCGAGGGCCTGGACCAAGGGCCTTTTCTTAGGCCTGCGGCGCTAGAGGGCTAAACCTCGCGCTAGAATCTTTTTGCCTGCAGCGCAGTTACTGGTTTTTCTCCCGGATCCGGATTAGGCCTGCGGTGCAAGGGCCTAGATCAAAGACCTGTCATTGGCCGGCGCGAGTGCCTGGACCAAGGGCCTTTCTTAGGCCTGCGGCGCTAGAGCGAAGGCCAGGCCTAAACCTCGCACACCCAGAGCTGAGAAATATGTTTTGTTGCCGAACAACCAAAAAGCAAAAAACTAAATTCTCCCAGAATCCGAACTCACGACCCCGCGCATAGTAGACCGACCGCTAACCCACTACACCAAGGGCCACATGGCAAGAGGATGCGGGAAAGGCCTCTTCTGTCCTGGGGAGGCCGGCAAAGATACGGGTGACCAATCTTCCCGGAGGGAGGCCTTCTGGTCACTTTACAAAAATCGATTTTTGAGTTTGAATCTGTGGAAAATTAGCAAAGGTAATAAGATGCGCGTGATCCCCGTCCTTGATTCCATCATCGGTGCAAATTTCAGCCCGAAATTCCATCAGGGCTTCGAGTTAGGGCCCGGACACCACGGCCGGTCCCGCGATTTATTAAGGACCTATCAGAAAAATCCTTATAAAAACTTTATTTTAAAAAATTTGGCAAAATCCGAAAAAATGTATCTGGGGAATTACTTTTGCCATCTACCCTCCAAAAATGAGGCCACAATTCCTTCTAGGGGCCGAGAAAAGTTCCGGACAACATGCGCACCCAAAAATGTTAAGGATTTTTCACATTTTTGCTTGTAAAATCGTTAAATGAAAGAATTTCGAAAAATCCAAAAAACCGTTTTTTATGAATGGCATTTCCCACCCCCATGCCAAAAATCAGCTCGAAATTCGGCCTGACGGCCGAGAAAACGGCCGTACAGAAAACAGACATACTTTTCTCGCTTATAGGGTAGGATGATCTTGCCTATCAATGGTGTTGCTTCTAATCTTTTTGTATATATTTTAGCGTTTTTTGGAATTTTCTAATTTTTATTCCAGCTCACCTCGGTGATCTCATCTTGGGTGATTTTTCCATGCTGTCGGTTTTCTAATAAAACCGGCTAAAGTTTTGCGCTAGATCCTACCGCTTACTATGATGCTCTAAGCACCTAATTTTTAAATTTTTACATAAAACATTTTAAATGGAAATTATGAAGGTATGACTTAAAATTTATGATTTTAAATTAAATTTAAATTTCAGAATAAAACCGATCGGATCGTAAAACAAAAATTTGCAAAGGAGCTTTTGCAAAAGAATAATTTATATTGAATGGTGACTGCAGGTATCCCGAAAATATTCAAAGCGAATTTTTTTATTCAGTCATTTCCTACGATTCCCCTGATCTAAACGCGCTCGACTACTCGATATGGTCGATGCATGAGAGCGAAATTAATGTTGTGCTTCACAGCACTCGAGGAATCGACGGAAAACACGCTTCGGAACAAGCGTTGCGGCAGGGCAAAGCAGGAGCGTGGATATTGAACTTGACATAATATCACCGCTGGCAACTTTGAAATGGAATTTTTAAGGTAAGCTACGTTTTCAAACATAATTTTAATAATTATATTCGAGTTTCCGAGCGGATTTTATTGCATTCTCCAGGTAAAAGTCGCCACCCGGAAAATATGATGGCCTACGGAGCCTACGAAATATATTGCCATGAATGATGCGAATGGTATATGCAGGTATGGTATTTTGTCGAAGATTAGCCCTTGTGGAAGAAAACGTAGATAAAGAACAGGTTATTTTATTTATTTGTGTACAAAAATGAACTTATAAATTTTGTAAATGTGATACCTTATTAATTATTTATATTTAGAAAAGAGAACGCAGCTGGCGTCAGTCCAATTCCGAGCGAGATCAGCGGATGATTGAACGGAATCGAGGGGCCAATCCAATAATCTGTCGTTATAAAGAATTTTGCTAGTTTTGGTGTTGAATTAAATTCAAATATCTGTAATGAGCTTGCCTGATCATGGTGTGGCTTTTGATTTTGATTTTTTTAGAGTTTTTTTGGCATTTTCCACTTTCTCTTGCAGCTCACCCCGGTGACCTCATCTTGGGGGATTCTTCCATGGCGTCGGTTTTCTACTAAAACCGGCTGAAGTTCGAGTGCAACTTTGTGTTCGCTTGTACCGCTTATTATGATGCGCTAAGCACCTAATTTTTAAATTATGATATAAATATCTAAATGGAATTAAAGAAGGTATGCCTAAGATTTGATGATTTTAACTTAAATTTAATTTCAGAATGAAAGCGATTTCCGTGAAGTGCGAAACGTATATTTTAATGATATTTTATTTATATTTTTATGGCTACTGGAGGTGCGTTTCAAGAAAATTTTTCTCAATGTATAAAACTCTAAAAACTCTAAGATTCAAAATTTTAGGATTTATTGTTGAATCGATGTTTCAAAGTTATGGCCGATATTTTCTAATATAGTCGATTTTCTAAACTTATCTTTTTGAAAAAATTCTTTGGTATTTTTCTGATTTTTTGCTCTATCTAATGGTATTAACAGGAGACAATATCCTGTTGAATCAGCAATCAGACGGCAAGTCTCATCGGTAGAAGACCCTGATCTCATCGACCGAAAGGGTTTGGCAGGACATGGACAAAGAAAAATAGAAGAATTTGTGGGTCTAATTATTCCATTCAGCAAAATATTTATTTTTTTACATAACAGCCCGCTTTTAGGGCAAAATCACGGCTAAATAGCGGAAAATCTGGCAAAAATGGTGGCTTGTTGTAATTAATTTTATTTCGAGCAGAACAACATCGCGAGGGATTGGCGAAAACGAGTAAGATTTGTAGTATATCAATAATGCAAATCCAAATAATCTAAGTAAATTACAGGCTGCTCAACAGGATCCTCACGGTTGAGCCGTTCGTCAGATCGTCGAAAACCAGAGAAAAATAAAATAATTTAAAAATGTGAAGACGTTGGTTAAACGCTCTAATAATGGTATTAAAAGGTATGATTTTCCATATATTTGTAGCGTACCTATTAATTCTAGACCAATGCCCAGAAATCTACCAAATCAGAAGCAAAATGAAATTATAATCAAGGTCTTTTACTTGAACAATAAAAATTTATATTTCTTAATGGCTTTGAATTGACTGAAAGTGTTGAATTTCACTTCATTTTTGTATTTTTCACCATTATTTTTTTAGATGGCTCCTTATAAAATCGCGAGATCTATCTCCTTACTGATTTTTCCAATTATAGAAATTTGAAGATCTATGACCTTCTTGATTTTAATTTTTTTAGTTAGCCTCGGCTCCCTCACCAAGGGTGATTTCTCCATGGTTTCGGTTTTCTAAGGAAACCGTCTCAAATCGAGTGCAAATTCTGTACTCTATTCTATTCCCTTACTAAGTATCTCCATTTTAAGTAATGGTTTGAAAAAATATTTAAAAAGGATTATCAAGGTAAGAATGTGATTCTAAGACCGTGAATTAACATTTATGTTTCAGAGCCGTGTCATAATGTATGACTGAATAGGCCATCAAAAAACTGCTGGAGCTATTCAAAAGTCAAGAATCGAAAATCACAATGCTTATTATTATAATTATTTAAGGTATAATTTCCTTCGAATGAATTGTTAGGTAATTTTTGATTTTTTTGTTTTATAAATTATTTTTCCAGAAAACCAGGATATGAATTCAGTAACCAAAGGGCAAGTCCGAGGCTCGACTCCAAAGGTCTCATGCATCGAAATGCCCGGGTCAAATATCGAAAAACGTGGATGAAATGGTTAGTATAACAAATTCCGGAATTAAAATAATTATATTTCATAACAATTAGCTTTCCAGGCATTTTTGGAAAAATTCTGAAAGAAAATTCTTCGCAACATTTTTAAGTTAAGGCATGATCGCACGTTTCCACATAGCAACCTATACTTGATTGGTGAAGGAGAAGCCACTGGTTGTGATGGATGCCCAATTCCGGAAAGAATGACTGCCGCTGTACGCTGCCTGAATGCCATCATGCGCAGAACAGATCCACAATTTCAAAGAGGAACCAGGGGTGAGAAGGAAAAGGGAATGCGATAGCAAGAGTGAGAGAGAGAGTGAGAGAGAGAGAGAGAGAGAGAGAGAGAGAGAACTTTCAGACCATGAATCTACTCAAAACATTTGGGCTAGAGCGGCTTCGAATCACATAATAATACCATCACAAGAGGTAATAATACCCGGGACTCCTTCAAGCCGGTAGTTTTCCTGTGATCGATGCCGAAAGTCACAATGAGATAGGCTTGCGTGACATCATCGTGAAGGAGGTTAGCTGCAGCGCACCCCGAGCCTAGCCTACAAAAATTAGCCGGTACCTATTCGTAAGGCCAGGTTTTTCGTAATACTCAGACCTTTTAGGAAGAATTGCGTCTGATCAGAGCATGATCAAACGCCACATCCGCACCGCCGCCAACTAGTTGCACAGCAAAATGATGTAAGGGAATCTACACCGATCCACGCCCTTCTGCCAGCGTGCTTCAGCAGAAGTCGCAGCGCAAAAAAGGCAAGTTATTTCCTAAAAAACAAAACGAAATTTTGACGAGGCTTTTTAGATCCCAAAAAACTTTGAATTCCCGGACGGTGCAGCAAGAATGTCCGGGGTCGGGAATTGCATTTTGATCGTATCTATGCCGATTTTGTGGCTTTCTACGGAAGATGGATGGGAATGCAAGGTAAATGACCTGTAGAGATTTGGTACTTACTGGCTATTCAATTAATTATAGCATTTAGAAAAAGCCCATTACCGAGGCGATTAGCATCATGGCTGAGCAAAATCGGCGGGACCAAGCCAATAATTTGTCGTAATAAACAATTTTTCTAGTTTTTCGGTTTAATTAAACTTAAATATCTGCATTGAGCTTGCCAAATGATGGTCTTGCTTATAATTTATTTATGTATATTTTAGCGCCTTTTTTTGGCATTTTCTAATCACAATTCCAGGTTACCTCGGTGACCTCATCTTGGGTGATTTCTCCATGCTGACGGTTTTCTAATAAAACCGTCGAAAATCGAATGCAATTTTTGTGCTCGATTATACTGCTGTCGAATTTAATTTCGAGCAAATGAGTTTTAAATAATGGTGAAACCGTTTTAAATGAAATTATAGGGGTAGGTCTATGTTTTATACTTTTAAATAAATAGAATTTTAGCATTTATGAAGATGAATATCCAAATGGTCCGCAAAGTGGAGTGGCCAAAAACGACAAAATCGATGAAAAGACTGTCACATGTTGATTCATGAATACGCAAAACTGATAAAAGGGCCTGATGAGGTGAAGATTCAAATTTTAACAGCAGAAACGAAATTACAGGATCAAAGCCTTGCCAATACGATACGATACGATAAAAAGGAAAATCTGGGCAATACGATCGGAAGCTCGAGCAGACGTGGCTACTTGAGGGAAAATATTTATTACCGAACATGTTAACGGCAGAAAAAGGTTTGTAGCGAAAACCAATTTAGAAATCAGCGTAAGTAGCAATTTTAGAGAAATCTCCGGGACGCCTGCTTGTTTGGAGACAATATTGGAAAAAGTTATTATGGAAAAATTTTGCAAAGGTTAGTCCAATTTTTTTGCGTTCTTTAATAAAAATAGAATATGAAAACTAAAACGAAAAAATTCAGCGAAGTGAAGTGAACCGTAGCCTTCACTTTCTATTCTTAATTCATATCCTGGCAGGACAAGGAAATAGCAGCGGCCAAGGCGATGCTCGAGGACTCGAAGGAGCACAACTGGAACCTGGCGGTTGAGAGAAACATCGTCAGTTTCTACATTGTAGCATTACCCCGCATTTAGGCTCGCACCGACATGGACAACGCCACGTACGAGCGAAACCGGGAGCTCAGAAGAGTAAGCTCAGCCTGTTACGAGTAAGAATTTCACTTTTTCAAATTGTTTGCAAGAGTCTTTTGCATCCTGTTTAGAACCAAAAACAAAAGTTTAAAGGTTAATCTTCGCGGTTTGGATTTTCTCTAAAAAAGTTCTTATTTAACGTGCTATTTAATTTTTTTATTAAACTCATCACATTAATAGCTACTGCGTTTTTAAATTGTTTTTTTATTGTTGAGGATAAGAACCTTAGACAATTTGAGATAAAAATATGGTAGACTGCAGTTTACCGCCCCCCACTTTTGTATCTCGGCCGCCCGTCATCGTACAGGTGTGTGAAATATGACAAAATGTTCGCCTTGCTCTGGCGAGTATTTTGGTATACTTTACAACCCGGTAGGATAACGGGCAGCCGAGATACGGTAGATGGAGGGGAATTTCGACAAATTGAAAAATGATTTTTTTGACCCAAAATCCCCAGGCTTGTTAGAAGCCGCTCTGCTCTCTGTCGGGCAATTTATAGCCAGAAACAAATCAAAACCTTGAATTTAGATTACTGATGACGGATCGGGTGCCCGAGGGGTGGCCTGGCACCCGGAAATGGGAGGAGGACGACCGAATCTACGAGGAAAGCAAACGCAACCAGGGACCAGGACCAACCAACCAGGACCAAGCGGGCCCTTCGGGATACCAAAGTAATTTAATTATTTGTTCGATCAATATTCTTTAGAATACTAGGCCCACGTTGTCCCCGCGCCGTCGAGTCGACCGATTTGTTAACCTTTTATTGAGCATTTTTTTATTGCGCGCATTCCAATTCAAATTGTTGTAGAATTTTTGGGAGGCCTCTTTTTCGGAAAAGGGATCAAGTTTTAGATGCTCAACCACCCCCTTCGGAACTACGCAAATAACGTGCTTTAAGTGAAAGCACGTTTTAAAAGCGGGATGTTGCTCAGGGAAAGGATTAAGCCTAATCCTAAGCCTAAGCCTAAAAGCGTGGCGAACTAAGGAAGGCATGCTACGACAGGATTAATTAGAAATCGAAAGGAAATGCCGTATGGAAAGTGAAATGAATCCTGTAGTTTTTGCGAACACGACCGAAATCGTACAGCCGCCAAAAGGGCATCCAAGTCGTACGGAACCGTATGGCTCAAAGAGGAAGATCGCGACGCTACGCGAATCGTCTGGCTCAAAGACACAGATGGACCCCTCGTTCCGGAAAATTTGCTTGTGCTCCGGCAAAAAAATGGCTGGGACCTAGTCCGGATATCTTAGAATCCGCGAAATTAGTCCTCGTTCTTCATCATACATCGAAAGCTTGGACATCGTCCTATCAACAAAATGAGAATAAATCATTTTTCATGTCTTGGTGCTGAATTCAATTAAAATATCTCGAATGAGCTTGCCTAATAATGGTGTTGCTTTATTATAATTTTATATGCGTGTTTTAGCGCCTTTTTGGTACTATTTCATGAAAATTCCAGCTTACCTCGGTGGCCTCATCTTGGGTGATTTCTCCATGCTGACGGTTTTCTAAGAAAACCGTCTCAAAATCTAGTGCTCTTTGTGCTCGATTCTAATGCTGTCGAATTTAATTTCGAGCAAATGAGTTTTAAATCATGATGAAACTATTTAAAATGAAATTATAAAGGTAGGTCCATGTTTGATACTTTTTATACTTTTATACATTTTAGCATGTATGAAGAACTCAATGGCCCGCAAAGTGGGGTGGTCAAAAACTACCAAGTTGCGATTCAAACGGGCTGATAGATATTAATAGATATGAGGAACTAATAAAACGATCTTATGAGGTCAGATTCAAATTTTAAAAGCAGAACCAAATTACAGACCGTAAACAAAAGGAAAAATTCTACACTACCCTCGAATGGTCAAGACGACATGGGTACTTGGGGGAAAATATTTATGTTCGAACGTGTCAGTGGCAAAAAAGGTTTGTGAGGTAAATAAAATTTGAATAACAATTTTACAAGGACTCTCGGGATTTGCCACCTTGACGACCTGGAAATCGACAAATGAGAGTTCTTTGAAAGCCTGGTTCGTTCAGATTTTTTGTCACTTTTCCGAGGTTTTAGGGTGTGGGCCAGGAGAAAGTTAGAGAGATAGCGAGAGAGAGAGAGGGTGAGAGAGATAGAGATAAAGGAAAAAAGAGATAGAGAGAAAGAGAGAGAAAGAGAGATAGGCTGAGAGAGATAGAGAGATGGAAAAACTTTGAGATCGGACACCTGACCATAAATCTACCACAAAGGTTTAGATTCAAGCAGCTTCTAACTCCAAAGATCAAGCAAAATTAGCCGAGAAAACCCAACCGGCCAAGATGTGAGAGGGACATTCGACTAGCCGCTACTTCCGTTCTGTAGCGTGGTACGACTTTGATAGAAGTTGGCAGCAAAGTTGGATCGATTGTAACGCGTCTGCCACGGATATGGAATCAACACGGACAGAACAATGATGCTTGGCCAGACCCTATACACCATACCGCGCATTAGCGTTTGGAAAAAATCTACGAAAGGGAAAGCCATTAGAATAAGGAAAAAAGAAGAAAAGGATTGAAGCGAGAAGCACACCAGGAAAAACCCCGCAGCAAGAAACGAAGATGAATAAAAAATGGCAAAGAAGTGATTGTACATCGAGAGAAAACCTGCTGTATCATTGGGAAATACAATCGTGGAGAAACGTGAGACTCTGGGCAACAAAAAGCGTTTTTAAATATCGTTTATGATCTGGATGCACTCGTAGGTCGGCGGAATGATGTGCTACGTCGACAAAATTCTGCCCGATGCAGCGACAGCTCTACGTCGATGTCAACAAATTTCGCCAGAAAACTTGGCGGGCACACCCCAAGGAACTCGATGAGTTTCAGAACAATAATAATTTAAATTTCGCAAAAGGGTACAGAAACTTGGATTGAGTAATGCAGCATGAAGGGAAGCAGCTGCACAGCAAAGCCCCTACACGGATTTTTCGAAAAATCTCCACCTTCTCGAAGAAATGAAGGATGTAAATTTTGCCAAGAAGACTCTAAAAAATCGAATCGAAAATCTTATATAACATTAAGTGAAGCAGCCGCAAACCAACAATTTTGTATGGTTTGCTTAGAAAAAACTGGCCGCCAAGTACTCAAAAGTCCTGTTGTTCGAAGGCGAAAATAATTTAAATTTCGGCAAGAAGATTCCAAAAAATTTGATTGAAAGATTGATACGGCACTAGATCAACCGTTGCAACCCAAAAATATTGCCCGGTTTGCTTCGAAAAAAACCTAGCAATCGATAACAGAAGGAGGTAAATTTCACAAAGAAGACTACAAAAATTGATGGAAAAACTGTATAAAACTGCAGATATTTGAAAATTTGTATTGACACGGAATTGGACGGAAGACGAGGCAAAGAAGGTCCGAAATTGATGGACATCTCCCAAAAATTAGGCTACATTCGGATTGCTACTATCAGAATTCGGCGTTTTAACCACTGCTACTCAAGTATTTTTGAAAGCTGTATTTTGCAATGAAATGAAAGTGCTAAATAAAATCGAATGAGGAAAATAAGGAATTCGGAATGTAACACGGGGCCATCGAAGTGAAAAGGAACGGCCGGCCCTCGGGAAGAAGCGAATATTGGCAATATTTTGGAAGGAAATTTGCAAACCTAAATATACCGCTCCCTAAATTATTGGAAAACGAAAATGGTCCAAAACGCCATTGTTAAACGTTGTGAAGATTCGTGCTTACCTGCTGCCTTGGCCTGCTCCCCGCAGGTGAAGCTCGACTGTACAGCGCAAACCTGCAGGCCGGCTATTTTACCCGGGGTCGTATTTTTACGATAAATCGAAAATTACTGTATCGATCCGTTTGAAATTTCAGTGCTCATTTAGCGTTTTTGCCAAATTTCAAATCGATCGAAACTTTCTGTACTAAAATTTTTGGCGAAACAAAAGAATTACCGGATTAGCAGGAATTTGGCTAGCGGAAAAACCAAATTTCAAATTTTATTTAACCATACGTCTGATTTTAGTGGACGCTCAGTGTCGTGGATACATACAGCTAGGATACAGCGCGAAAGTTTTGGAGCAGTACGACACCTCTCGAGCGTCGACTCGTGTCGTGGTGTCGATACGTAAAGTGGGCCCGAAATCACGGACTACGCAATTGCCGGCGAGTATCTGGCCGGCGTTCAAAAGAAAATGATGATTATATGGTAGGTCTAGTTTATATTAAGTTAAGTTATTTAAATAGCTAACCACTTACCACCATTTTTTTTCAGGTCAAAAGTATCCACTCGGCTTCCATCCCGTCTCGCAATGAGCATAACCCAAAATTTGCGGTAAGTGTCTTGTTTCCATCAAACTAATTTAACCTTTTTAAGACCTTCGCAACACCAGTAATAGCGATTAAGGACACAGTATCGATCATTTGACGCCGGAATTGGCCAAAAGAATGACTGATGCGGATGAAATGTTGCTACAATTGCTCCGGCAGGCATGCTAGGGTATATAATGTTTAGTATTGGGTTGGAACGTAAGTCTCTGCGCTTTTTTCAAAACTCGCTGCTTCTCTTCCCAGAGCATTTTGGAGCAAGTGTGATATATCATTCGAAAGAGCTTTCTTTTCTCTATCAGGCACAGACATTTGTTTATATTTCTACGTTTACATTGCTCCGAATTAATGGGTTAGAATAAAAATCGCCGCTTTCCTTTGAGCTCGATTTTGAGCTCGATAGCTAAGTAATTGTACAGGCAACTTATTGCACTTCGAAAGAGCTTTTATTCTACTTCTTTTTCATGTAATTAGTTTATCTTTGAAGTAGCTTTTCAGTAGTTTTTGGCAGATCGCAAAATTTACCGAAATGCGCTCTGCCTCCACTTGCTAATTTCTGCGTGAAAAACAGGGATTTAAAACATCCCAAGCGTTATGCTCGACTTTTCTGCCTATTTAGAAGAATCTACATCGTCCAAAATAAAACAGAGCTATCTCGAAATTTTCATGGAGAGGCATAAACTAAGAAGAACTACTGCCTTGTGCGATAATTTGAGCCCGGGTTTAGCGGAAGGGAATCCATAAACTTGTTAATCTTTGGCATGAACTTGTATTCCGCTTGGGCGAGTGCATAATGAATTAAATTGAATTTGGTAATTATGGTAAAGAAAAATTCTGCTTGGTGCGGTCGTCAAGCCTTCGAGGGTCATTTTCGTCGACACTTGGTTCCCCGAAACACATGCGAAGTTCACGGTTATAAAATAAGCGACTATAGCAGCATTGTAGAGCAAAAAATCCTCTTTCGAATGATGTATAGGACTTAACATTAAAGTTTGGATTTCGGCGCGAAAATTGAGCTTGAAAATACGCAGAGACTTACGTTCCAACCCAATAGATAGCTGAAAGATGAAAATCCCCTTTGGACTGTGAACTCTAGACGAACTAATTGTGAAGCCAGGTTTCAATGTTTTTAATGATTAAAAATGGCACTGACAAGGCGTGCTTTTTTCAGTTATCGGCAAAACCTTACGACACGTAGCTCATTCGATAGATATACGAGGACGATGACCGTCATATTTAGCTCTTCAGACGTCATCCAGTGTGGCTTAACGCTACTGTCCAGCCACACTGGATGACGTCTGAAGAGCTGAATATGACGGTCAGTTGTGCCGAATGGTGTGCCAATAAAAAAACCCCTCTAACTCGACTCAGAAGTATCGGATCGTAGTCATAGTTATACCATCCAAACCCTTTGAAACAGCCAGTTTACAACGATCTTGAAAACCATGTTTTTATTTAGACGCGACACCTTACAAACCATTTCTAAAATTTTGCTATTTTTTGGGCTTACATGCAAGCTAATATGCCTCAAGTTTCTGAAGCAAGATAACCGTACATAGACGTTAATTACGTCATCTAAATTAGATGTAGAAACTGCCCCTTATTGTTTTGAAAGTCGTTACAATGGCGCGTTTACAAAAACACTGTTTTGAAGATTGTGGCAAACTGGCTATTTTAAGAGCTTTCGAATGGTGTAACTATCAGTCCGATCCGATACTTCTGCGAGTGAAGTGGGTGAAGTCGAGTTGGAAGGCGCTGCTTTTTATTGGGACACCCTGTAGTTGATAGCTAATAATTTCGATTTCAGGCAATGGTGCTGAATAGCGGGTATCCGATGTAAATATATGTATTGGACAGCTCCGACCAAAGACCATGCCGGGTGTCCACAACTTGAACCATGCTCCGTTCTTCAACGGCCCAGAGTATACGATCAATACCGCTTAATCCCATATTGCCGCAGATTAATGCAAAAATAAATATTTACCCGTCTAAAATCTTCTTTTAATTGAAAAATATCTGGAATGAGCTCGCCTATTCGTGGCGTCGCTTTTTAACCCTTTTTTAGAGTCTTCTTCTTTTTGATTTTTTTTGATAATTTGAATCTCGTAATTTCCCTTCCAGTTCGCCCTAGTGACCTCAACTTAGTTGATTTTGCCATGTTGACGGTTTTCTAAAAAACCGTTCGCAATTCGGGTGCATTTTATGCGCTCGATTCTACTGATTTGGAAGCATGATTTCTAAAAAATTAATTTTAATGATGATTTGAATAATTTAAAATGGAAGAATAAAGGTAAGCTAATTTTGGAAATTTAGAAACGATTAATTAGCTTTGCAATATTTATTATTTGATTTTAAGAGTATAGTGGATGGAGGCCGATATTTCTTCTGACTCCGAATTCAAGGGTTTCGAATTAATTTATGGAAGCTGATGAAAATATACAATCAATGCTTATGGACGCTGTAGACAAAACGGTGGGTTATTTTTTAAAATTTCAAGACCTTTTGTTAACCTTCTTTCGAATATTATTCAAATAATTTCGAATTAAAGAAAACCTAAAAATGGCTATTTTGTACTATGTAGTTTCTTGCTATTTTTGCTATTTTTCTTAGAACGATTGAATCGAAAAATATATATGAATTTTAGGCACTAGAATGACGCGTTCTCATGTTCTGCCAAAACGAGAAAAAAATGTTAATTAAATGGAAAACTAACGGGATTCTATCCAAAAATGCCGAGGCGATGAGGCTCGTAGGTGCCTTTCAAGAAACCAATCAGCTTAATTAATTCAGTAGAAAAAGGAAAAGCAAAAAAGCCAAAGTGGCATCCCATGCCCGACCCAGATTTTTTTGCAATGATTTATGGAAACTGATGAAATGATATTATAAATGTGTATGGAAGTGTAAGAAACCGGTGGGTCATTTTTCAATTTTTAGACCGGTCTGAAAACGTCTTCGAATTTTTAAAAAAACTTATGAAATAGGCGGATTGCACTTGTAGTTGCTAGGCCTCAAGAAATTCTGCTATCTTGCTTATAACGGCCGAATCGAAAAAATATGAATTTCAGGCGGTAGAATGACGCAAATGATTTTGGACATATTAATTTTAAATAATGACTGTAATGTTTCAAAAGGAAAATATAAAGGTAAGCAAATTTTGGAAGTTTAGAATAGATTAATTAGCTTTGCAATACTTCTTAATAGACTTTTTAGATTATTGTCGATGGAGGCCGGAAAGGATTCTGACGTTGAGTCCAATGGTTTCAAATTAATTAATGGAATCTGACAAAAATATACAATAAACGTTTATGGAGGCTCCTGGAAAGTGGTGGGTAATTTTTTCTATTTTTTTAAGACTTTGCCAAATTGAGATTATTTTTCACAAATTTTACAAAGAAGCCGCTAGTACGCTGTAGTTTATTGCTATGCCTCAATAATTTCTGCTAGTTTGCCGAGAGAGGCTGAGTAAACAAAAAAGTATATGAACTTCAGGCAGTAGAATGACGCATTCTCGAACCCTGCCAGAACAAGGAAAAAAATGTTAATGAAATGGAATTCGGAAAAGCCCACCAGATTTTAGCCAAAAATGCAGAAGGGCTTCGACGCGTAGGTTACCTTTCAAGAATCCAATCAGATTTATTAATTCAGCAAATAAAAACATGCAGCAAATTGCGATAATGTTATTTTTTATTGCATTTTGAAGTTTTATATAGTGGTTTTAGATTTAGGTATGGAATTAAAACATTGAAATAATCAAGAAATGTGTTGAATGATTGAATTGCAAATAAAAAAATAAATCTGGATTGAAAAGGTATGTTGCTGTTAATCTTATGCTAAATAGAAATGACAGGCGACTGCCAAAATTGAGTGCGTTTATCTATACACGGTTCATCATGACGCCCCTGATGATTCTGGCCAGCATAATTAACATTGGGGGAAAACGTACGTTGATACTTCTCAATCCAAGTAATCAACTTTTTTTCAGTGGAATATTTTGTTCCAAAAATTCGTCAACCTTTTTTAATGTGATTTCGATTCTCGATCTTTCCGAAAGTCATCATTGCATGGAGCGAAGATACCACCCTAGAATTTTACAAAATAAAAGTCAAAGCCGTACTCGCCGGCACATGGTTTGTTTTTACATTTTCTTTCTATCATTTTTTCGCTAGTGAGCCGCTCGTAACCCAGAAAAAATATTCGCTGGATCAATTTCCGGCTGGTATTGAAACTGACGCCATGTTCGAGAACACGATAGTTTTCCGCTGCGTTGCGACGAAAGCTAGCAGATCTGGTGGAAAGGTAGGCGTCGGGGCAACTGGCCGTATTTGCACCATTTCCAGGACATCGGTACGGAAAATGAGAAAAACGAAGACGATAATTTGAAAAATCGATGAAGCAACTGTAGAGCTATAAAACGTATGGAAAGAGAGGGAAACGTACGATTATGGGCGATAAATGTATTTTCTGTTGAAAACATTTGTAAAAATGTTTTAGCCGAGCCGAGATCGACGAACGTTGCCGGTATCCGGCAGAATGGACCCAGAGGTGCCAGTAAGTCGGGAATGGATTGCCAGGTAAGATTAGAATAGATTTTGCCGCAAAATATTTAATGAATTAGACGAAAATAAAAGAAAATGCGCGAGGAAGAAGGATTGGTTAACGATACAAAATTGATAGAAGATATTTAAAGAAGATTTACGTTGTGGACGAACTGAAAAACCGGTACCCGGGCGAATCTGACGTACGAAGCAACTAGCCCAGGTGGACAGAGGTAGGGTGAAGAACGACTCCAAACCGTTTTCAAGAATTCAGGAAACCTCAGCTAGTCGACCGATTGTCTTCGAAAAATTGACTGCAAATATTGGGCTTTGCTGCGTGACAATTACACACGTTGGCCAAGATTTTTCAGATTCAACATATGAACTAGGAGTTCTAGAAAAAAGCTTTCGGCTTCACATGGCTTGGCATTGACGAAGCCCAGGTATGTGATATGCTTGGGAGCGGCAGCGACGGTGTTACGGTGGAGGGTATGGGAGAAGCCACAAATACGACAGCAGCCACACTATCCAACGGCAGAAATTAAGCTTAATCCGGTACGGATTGCTACAGAAATTGCTATAGAATTTTTTTCTGCTTTGTTTAGCATAAAAATAATATCTGAGAAATTTAGAATGCCGGATACTCGGCCCAGCCAGACGGTCAAGCAATTGGTGGAACACTTTAGTTCCCCAAATCACAAGTAAGCAGGGTAAGTCCTCTGAGTCCGATCACGGTTCGCAGCGCTGGTGCAGCTAGAGAGGTTACGGCAACTCCCCTTCGGCCTCAGGTAAAATATATATTATAGCATGCTTCTTTCGCAAAATAACATTGCCTATATCTTTTAGGAATAAAAAACGCACGAGCGGGAAGAACACACTCTGAGAGTCAAGATTAATGGAAGAGATAAAAACGATGTGTCCTGTTGAAGAGCAGGTCCTATGGCAGTGGAATTAAATAAAAAAGGAGGGGTAAGATAATCGTTTTTTATAGAAAAGCCAATTTTTTAGCGGGACGCTGTACACTCCGTAATCATTCTACCTCCGGCTTAGGTGTCCCAGCAGCCAAAAAGTTGTGAAATTCCATTTTGATTGTATTTAGGCATATTTAGTGCTAAACTACAGACGATGGTTTTCAAAAAAAACGGGGAAATCAGGGACGAAGATCTGCATGAAAACGGGCCAAGCAAGACCAAAATAGATTTTTCCGGAAGTCGCTCATGCTTTAGACGAAAAGAAAGGAACCACGGGCGCTGAGGGTGCAAGATTGGAAGAAGTGGTAGAAAGAGATGTATACTGTTGAAGAGCAAGTCCTATGGCAGTGGAATTAAATGAAAAAAGATAGGCATGTTGATATTTTTGTTTCATAACGAAGCAAAATTTTAGGGGGACGATGTTCATCCTCAAACCATTTTCTGTTCCGGGTCAACGAGTGGCCGCAGTGAAAAAAGGTCTGCAATACCATTTTGATTGTATTTATGCATATTTAGTACGGAAGTACGGACAGCAGTTTTGAAAAGAAATGGGCCAGCAAAGACCAAAAATGTGGCCAACACTACCGCTACAAAGCCCGCCGGCCTGCAGGCGTATTGCAGATTCGATTCAATGAGTTAGTGTTTTTTATGGAAAAGCAAACTTTTTAGCGGGACGATGTTTATCCCCAAAACTGTTGACTTCCCCGCCGAGGCACCTCAGATGCAGCTCAAAAGGTGGCACTTGCGTCTAGTTGCTAATTAACAATTTTTAGCGTTAAGCGACGAACGACCCCATTCAGCTTTCAAAAAAAGGGTGGAAATCTCTTCCTGGGAGAGCAGTTTCCAAGATCGCAGAATTCATCCAGGTATTGTCAACTCAATTACCAGACCTATCACCTATAGAAAATACGACCTGGAGAGCCACATCGGCATTTGGCGAATGAAGAGCTTGAGGTCATGAAGGTCTACGATTCATCGGTGTAATACAGGTATTTAAGTCGTTTTTGAATAATTGTTGTTGAACAGGCAAGGCAAATCCTCCTTTTTTAAAGTAAACCAAAATTCTAGCGGCACACTGTAAATCCCGAAAAATTTCGACGCGTTGCTCAAGAGCCGTGGCAGTCAAAAAGGTGTGCAGTACCATTTAGCTTGCAAGTATGCATATTTAGTGCTAAACTACGGACGGTAATTTTGAAAAGCAATGGGCCAAACCAATTCCGGAGAGGCGGTTTCCAAGGTTGCCGACTTCGTACAGGTATCATCTACTCCAATACCAGACCTATCACCTATAGAAAATACGGCCCGGAGCATCACCGTGGCATTTAACGAATGAAGAGATTGAGGTCATGAAGTCTACGATAGACCTAATGTGGGGTCTGATTTGCTATGGCTGCTTTATGTAATCCATTTAGATTGAAGATGGCGCTTTGCTCCTGCGCTGAAGGGACTGTAATATACTGATGAACCGCCCGACCAAGAATTATTGGGTGAAATTGAAAAAAACATGAGGCTCGAGGAAATAAATATGTTTACAATTTTGGTGTTAAATTAAATTAAAATATCTTAACTTACCTAACAATGGTCTTGTTTTTAATATCTTGTTACATATTTACATACAGCGGTTTTTTACCATTTTCTAAGTTTCATTTAGTTTGCCCCGGCGGTCTCATCTTGGCTAATTTCTCCATTTTGTCGGTTTTCTAAAAAACCGTCTTCAATTTGGATGCAATTTCTGTATCCGATTATACAGATTTGGAAGTGAATTTCAGCAGTTCAATTTTTGACCATGATCTAAACGGTTTAAAATGAATATATGGAGGTAAGCCAGTTTTTCTTAATCGTAAATTTGATAAATTTTATTTGTAGTCTTACTGGGAATTTTTAGAATCTGTTGGATGGGAACAAAAGCACTGGGCCAACTACAGGCCAATATCTCTGACCGGAAATGATGGAATTTGATAAAATGATATTGACAATTCTATTGAAACGGTGGGTCGGGAATCGTCAATTTTGGCGTTTTCTCATGTCATTTGTGATATTTAAAATGAATTTAACAAAGTTAGTTTATTCTAACACAATTTCGAACTAGCTAAGTTTTTAGAAAGTGGGTGGCAGCCAACGAAAGCCCTCTACCGAACGAGGTCGAAGAAAGAAATCGAAAAACCAGCGGCTTGTGAAAATAAATATTTTTTTACATTTTATGTGTTCAATTCAATTAAAGTATCTCAAATTAGCTCGCCGATCAATGGTGTTGCTTTCCACGTTTTTTTTAAAGTGGTTTCAGGCCTTTTGGCATTTTCTAATCACTATTCCAGCCCGCCTCGGCGGCCTCAACTTGGGTGATTTCTCCATGATAACGATTTTCTAAGAAAATCGTCTAAAATTGGGTGCAATTTTTGCGCTTGATTCGACTGCTTTGGAAGTTGATTTCAAGCAGATAAATTTTAAATGATGATCTAAGCGACTTAAAATGAAAATATGAAGGTAAGTTAGATTTTGACATAATTAAAAAAAATTATTGGAATCTGCACTAGAAATTTGAGAATCGATAAACGATGTACAGGTGAGATCCCATCACGGTTGCCAGCCAATTTTGAATGCTAAATTTCAGAAAATTATAGAAGAATTATACGGGATAGTTATCGAAAGAATTATACAGAAATATGATTGGATAATATGATTTTAGACCATGCAAAAAAATTTCTTCACAGTGGAAGAAGAAGAAATTGAAAAGAAGATTACAAAGAAAAATAAATGTTGCCTTGGTAAATGTAGTCCTATCCGACCATCATTACAAAAAAAGGAGGTGAGCAAAAAAAACCTGGAATTCTCATTTTTTGACCAAATTTGTAAATTGGAACGGGCTAGGAACCCAAAAATTCAAAATTAACTGTTTTGTTAACTGTTTTGGACAATTCTAACAATTGCAGCAACAATCACCTCAGCTTGCAAGAAAATTGTGTGAACTCTACACACGGGCGGGCTCGATGCGAGGACAATTTTTTTCAACCTCTACCAGGTTTGAAGCGGAACAGGATGTTAAAACAGGTGAGTAATTTTATTTTTGGAAAAATCAATGGCATCTTTTTTTAAAGATATATGCTCAAGAATCACATCGGCCGTTGAAATTTTTGGTTGGCAAATTGAAGTAGTAAAAAAGTTGCGAACAACACAGGGAGCGTGAGTTTTTGAATATTCCAGAAAAATGTGATTTTCGTTTTTTCTGTATTTTAACAGGATGCAAGAGAAAGTTAACATAAAATCCTGGTTTTTTGGAATTTAGCGTCGAATAATTTTCTAGTATTCATCTTTAGAGGTTATGTTGGTCTGCTGGAATGGGGGAAACAATAGAATCCTTCTCGGGGGGTTTCTGGGACGCAGGCTATAAGAGGAATATTAACACTGAAAAGGTAAACTGCGTCCGTTTTTTTGCCTAAAACTCAAAAAGTTTTTAGTTAAAAAGTGCAACAACTTCCCTGACGAGAAATTCATACACATCCGCCTACAAGCAAAAAAGAATACAATTTTATGATAGAAAAATAGTAAAAATACGTACGATGCCCGTCGTGACCGCAGTAGTAGCGATCGGGGAAATGACGCCGGCGATATACAAGTAAGTTTGCTTCGAACGTAAAAGGGTTCGAAAACGCCATGTTTAGAAAAGTTAGCTTGGAAATTTTTCCACTTAAGTTGGTTTGTAGCTTGCTCAAAGCAGCAAAATCTGAATGTCGAAAAGAGATGCATCTGTACGGTGGATAGCTGCAAATACGTACAGCTCATGCCATGCTACATGTCCCAGAAAGGAATATAGGAAACGAATGACCGGCTGTCCGTCCAAACAGGTTCGATATTTTGAACTTCCTGGGATCGTCAGCCAGCCTGTACATCTCTTTTTTAGGGAGGTCCAACGACGCGGTCGAACCGACAAACAACAAGTATCAGAATTCTGTGGACACGCTGCTAGTAAAGGTATGAGTTACCTTAACCCAAAATAAACAATTGTTTTTAGTGCACAGAAAAACAAGAACCCGAATATATTTGTTGAAAAAAAATAGTAAAAATATATACGACGGCGCTGGTTACCGCGCTCGGTGAACCGCCCAATCGCTGCCGGCGATCAACGTTAGTTAGTCTTGAACGTCCATATAACGATTCAAAAACGCTGTTAAACTCAGCTAAATTTTTTTTAATGTAGCAGTTGATTTAAATAAATTCTTAATTTTAGATGTTAAATCGGGAATAGAATAACATCAAAAATGGTGGCAACCCTGCAGGCTATGTGGTCTATGCGGCAGACAGGGACGTATGCAGCTGGTCAAAGCATCAAAAATACTGATGGACTGAAAGGTATTGCAAAGTTTTCAGCTGGAAATAACCCCAGATTTTTAGGGTTAAGGTCCTATATTTTTTACGCAATGATTGGATGGATGTAGAAAGACCACCAAGCTGGTTCGTTTAGTTGAAAATCAGTATACACGTTTTATAGAGCAAAACAATTTAAGTTTCATTCAAGTTTGTGAAAATGAAAATGAAAACTATGAAAGGCACTGTGAAAAAGTAAAGAAAAAAAAAGAAAAAGTCCATTTTGCCCTAAAAATACGAAAGTTTTAAGGTGAAAAGTGCAATGGCCTCTCTGACGAAAAATTCATACGCATCAGCCATCAAGAAAAGTAGAATCCTATTTTATTTATTGAAAAATAGTAAAATTTTTTTTTTTTTTTTTTTTTTTTTTTTTTTTTTTTTTTTTTTTTTTTTTTTTTTTTTTTTTTTTTTTTTTTTTTTTTATATTTTTTTTTTTTTTTTTTTTTTAATAATTTTTTTTTTTTTTTTTTTTTTTTTTTTTTTTTTTTTTTTTTTTTTTTATTTATTTTTTTTTTTATTTTTTATTTTTACATTTTTTAAATTTATTTTTTTTAAAAAATTTTTCTTTTCCCCCCTTTTTTTTTTCCTTTACTCCCCCCCTAAACCCTTAAAAACATTTAAAATTTTTTAAATTCCAAATATGGTTCACTGCTGGTAACCGTGCTCGGTGAATCGCCCAATCACTACCGGTGAAATACAAGTAAGCTCGTTTCGATACTCCATATAACCATCAAAAACGCTGTTAAACTCAGCAAAAATGTTTTGATTTTAATAAAGCAGTTTGATTTAAATAGACAGATTTTAGATGTTGACATCAGGTGAAGACTCACATCAAAAATGGAGGCAACCCCGCAGACTATGTGGTTAACGCAGCGGACAGCGACGCATGCAGCTGGTCAAAGCAGCAAAAATACTAAGGGGCTGATGGTATTGCAGTTTCAAACTTAAAATAACCCCAGATTTTCAGGGTTAAGGTCCTATGTTTTTCAAGCAATAATTGGAAGGATGCAAAAGGACCACGAAGCTGGTTTTTTACTTCAAAATAATTGGTCACGCGTATTGGTGATATTAATTAAGTTCAGACAATTTACGATTATGTTTAAATGCTAATAAAATTAAAATAAAATCTAATTCTAATTCTTTCCGGTGAAAATCCAATCGAATTCTTAATTTTAGTTAACCTGACTCAATTCCGAACTGCCGAGGAGGAATAAACGCTAAATGTTAAAAATTCCAGCCTTAGCATATCACCGGGCTAAAGGCGGAAAAATTGGTGATATTTTCCTGTTCTGATTACCATATTTTCAGGGCCAAAGAAAACCGAGCGATAACCGGACGCTGGCTAAACACAAGAAAATGATGAATTTTTAGAAAAATGGCAAGAAACGATAAATCGACAAGGAAATGATGGGGAAAAAAGTAGTAAAATCTGACCCAGTAAGTCAATTTTAAAGTATTAGAACGAAAAATTCATACGATTTAGGATTGCTCCAATATTCATCCAATATCCTATCCTATATCCGGATTCATCCAATACATATGGGTGGGCTAATAACTGGTGGCCAGATTCGACCGTTTCTTCACTTTTCTTCCCCTCTGATGCGAATCGTTTTTCTGGTCGATTGGGTTGTAATTGCTGGCCTCACTAATTAATGTTCTGTTTTTTTTGCTCACTATGCTTGCTATTTTTTTGTGTTACCGTAATTCGTCACGTACCGTGTGTTGCACATCTTCCAAGTGTTCGATTACCCACTTTTTTAGATAACAGATAACCAGGCGTGTTGAGAAGATAAATGTTTTTTACTATTTTTGCTTTTAATTAAATTAAGATATCTTGAACGAGCTCGCCGATTAATGGTGTTGCTTTTTCGCGTTTCTTAATATATTTTTAAAATTTCTGGCAGTTTCTAATTACCATTCCAGGTTACCTTGGTGATCTCAGCTTGGATAATTTCTCCAGATTGACGTTTTTCTAAAAAACCGTCGGAAATTCAGTGCAATATCTGCACTCGATTCTACTGCTTTGGATTTAAAATGTCACCTGGATGTATTTAAAACATCCAAGAAGAATAATTTAATCGCAATATTAAGGTAAGTTCAAGATTTTTTAGAGATTTAACCCAAAACCCAGAGTGCAACAGCTAAAAATTTAAATTTTAAGTTATAGAAGAAAGGCAATAAGCTAACGTAATTCAATCTCAAATTAACATCGGCAATTATGTTACTGTTGAAAGCCCATCTTGTAAACTTTTGTAATTGTATACTCTCGTAATCAAACTTTATTCTTACAGAGCAAATATGCATCTGATGAAAAAATCGAGCGATGAAAAAGATGAAATCGATCAACGGAAAATATTTGGAAAACGTTCAAGCTTATCCATGAAGCACGGCACAATGTGATCTTGATAAAGTAACTAGAAATATCGGTGAGAATATATGCTACATAAATTTTAATGTCAAACCAGGGTTGAAAAGCCGCTTCGCGACTTTTCAACCCTGGCCCCGTCTGGGACTGCATGCTGTTCTACGCTTTGCATAATTGCGCTGAATTCAGATGACAAAAAAGTGAAAATGATTCGCTTGTGACCCTTTATATAGGTGACTTCCTACTTCCGGTCAATGCTAATTTTTCCTAGCGAAGAGGGTTTTACAAAAACTTAAATTTAATATCGAAAATGGCTAATTTTTATAAATCTGATATGTGGGCAGTCATCCCTAGATCGTTGCGCAGATAATGACATATCGTACCACCCCTAACTTCTTCCCCCATAGAGATACGACTGGAACAACGATACGGAAGTGGATGCAAAGTGGCACACACACACAGACATTATTTTTTTTATATATAGTAGGATAACGAAAACAAATTAAAAATGAGGTTTTTTAGAAATGAACCTTGAATATTTAAATGGCAATGATCGAATTTATCCCAAGCAGAAATTCGTGGCCTTGACAAAAACATCGGTAGACCCTTTTGCCGATCGCAACGGGGGAAAATAGTAGATAAAGGTCAAAATTTTGTTAAAGTCGAACTGATCGTAATCTTTCAGGCCTAAAAGGATTTGGCAAGGAACTTTTCGATGGTGATGGCCACGCAGGTAGACAAATACGAAGATCTGGTATAGCCTTTTGCAGTTGGAAGCCGCTTACGAAGGTCCGAGGTTCGTAGAAGCCTTTGCGAACAATTTGACGCCATATTTGACGATATTGTTGCTTATGTCCATAGCGTAAGATAAGCGTAGCGACCGAGTATATTGCATTTTAGAACAAGGACTTCGATAAAAGGGTCGTGGAGGGACGTAGAGGCGGTGCATCTGTTAAGATCCGAGCGGCCAAGGCCAAGCTGCAAAATCTGATCGACACCATCAGCGCAGGGGAGAAAGTAAGGCACCCTGATAAAGTTCTTCGGTTGTCAATTATCGAAGTTTGTTGGGAGACGATGGTGAAGATGAGGAGGAGGAGCAAGAAATGGGCAACCGTCAGGCAGGTCACTGTTTTTCTAGATACGGAATAGCTGCAAAAATGCAAAAATTTGGCTCCAGAATAACGGGCCGAATCGGCTAAATTAAATGAGCAATAGTTTCTTTTCAGAGAACGGGACGAACTGGCGCTGACGGATACTATCGGTAATTTTGTATGCCGTTCATGCACAAATAGCTTCAGGTTCGATTCTTGAATGCTTGAAAGCTAATTCTGTTATAGAAAAGCCCTCACCCGTCTATCGGAGCAGCCCTGCCGGCAGACGTCTATGAAGATTTGAATGGGTTCATATGGAAAATCAAAAGCCAATCCGCGCGGCAACGGCAAAAAGCTACCGTTCTGGAGTGGAATTGATTTTTAATGGAATTAACACGGTCGAAAGAATGTCGAAAATGGCCGCGATTTACCAAAAAAAACCGCTGTGGCTATAAAATGGTAAGTCTGATACTCGAAAAAATTTCTCCTGATGCAGGATCGAATTTGGTGCGTTGACGTCCCTAAAACCAACCACGAAAGCCAACGATTTGAAAAATTATGAGAAGGCAAACCGGCTAATGGTAAGTCGCATGCTTTTCTAATTACTGCTTTGATTTTAGCCGTCACTCCGATATAAGGACCCCCAGAGATATACGCAGGAGATCGTCAGCTGTATTAGATATAATGGCGAAAAGGACAAGGACGGCCAGAGCGACTATTTAAAAATTTGATTCATGCTCCAAGGGTGAATGAGGACTTAATTGGCCCATCTGTACCAAATCTCTATAAAATGGTAAGTTCCATGATTTTCTAGAAATCTTTTCCCCTTTTCTAGCGACCGGTACAAAGCTAAAATATGGAAACTATACGCCGGACCGGAAATGTGAACGGATGGTTTCCGGCGGTCATGAGAAACCAGCTAGGTTTGAGAAGAAATTTCTTCTTAAGACCAAGGTTTTTAGTTGGCATTATCCAAGGCGAATCGAAAGCGTGAGGTCTTCAAAGAAAAACTGTATTTGCCCATGAAGAAACGACCAGAACCGGCTTTACCTTTTCGGGTGGTATCAGCGGGTCAAAATTCACTGGAATTTCCGAAAAATGGAATAAAAAATGCTGCCGATTTTCCACGAAATGTGAGTTTAAATTTTGTGAAGATCATGCGGAATATTTTAGCTGGGAGGCTGCGAGCAGAGGAAGAGGTCGTCTCGATGGCATCATCAAACCTGTTTGTTTTTTTATTTAAACGGCCGGTAATGGTGAGTACAGGGGTAATGCAAGCTGGATGTGGCCGCCAGCTTGAGGTAGCCAGGTATCGTGCCTATATTTTTGTTGGCACCATCAGGTAGCGTGGTCTACCATGGTTATTGGTTGCACACGGAAAACCTACAGGATTGGGCCTCCTCTTTGGGGTGGGATCAGCGGTCGGAATTCACTAGAATTTTCGAAGAATGTAATCAACAGGATTTGCCTACGAATGTCAGTTTTAAATTTGTGCCGGCCTCTCGCGCCTTTAAAGCATAGAATATTTTAGTGGGAGGCTACCCGCCAGGAACCCCTACTCTGCCGAGCTTGGGTAATGTTCTTTGAGCCTGGGGTTTTGCTTCTTACCCAGCTTTTTCTTATGCAGAAAGCCAAACCGGCTATAACGTGGGTATTTCGTTTTTATAATGGCTCCACGAAAAAACCTGCAATGTGAAGGTTCCCAAATTCAAAGCTGGGTATACGCCACGGTCGATGACAGGAAATGGTAAGAAGTTTCTTTATTTAGAGCTTTCTGCCTTTTTGTCAATATTTTAACTCGGTAATTTAGAATAAAATAAAGTGCCGCCGCTCGATGATATTTGCTATGATTTCAACAAAGGAATATAACTTCCATAACTATGAAGCAAATAAACAATTTTTATATTTTGGTGTTGAATTTGTCCAGAATATCTGAAATGAGCTCGCCGATCAATGACGTTGCTTTTTTTGTTCTGTATATTTTAGGGTTAATTTGTGCTCTATAGCGTTCTTTGCAGCTTGTCTAGGCGACCTCATCTTGGTTAATTTCTCCATGTTGACGGTTTTCTAATAAAACCGTCTAAAATTGGGTGCAAGTTTACGCCCAATTCAGCTGTTTCGGAACATTCTTTCGGAGCCGGTCGATTTTAAATGATGTGGATAAAATAAATGAAAAAGAGCAATGTAAGTGCCATTTTTTCAAAAATAAGAAGGACAAAATTAGAATTGAGGCTAAATAAAATGCCGGCAACCGCGCAGGAGAACATACAGCATGCGAAAATTGGAAAGCGATGTCGAGCACGAGAAAAGCTTCAAGTTCTTGTGAAAACTTTGTTGGTCAGCGAAACGTCTAATCCACTTTAGATCGTTGTTCACTATAAACCCATGATCGTTTCGTCGTGGAACTTAAAATGCCACCGCACCATATTTATTCATGTTTGCCAGGAGAAATTTTTTAAAGCGGTATGCTCCGGCGTGCTCTCTGTGAACGAATTTTCAGCCCACGTCCTAGTAGTTGAAGTGGTCATTGATGATTGTTGCTACCGCAAATTCGCGATAAAAGAAATGCTGCAGTTCTTATAATGTAGTAATTGCAAGGACTTGTTAACAGGTATTTTTTCTTTAGCAAAACCTTACGAGCTAGTTTTTTAATGGTTAGGCATCACTGAATTGGCTTAAGGGGTTGGGGGGTGTCCGTTGTGGGGTCGGGGGGGGTCGGGGGGGGGGGGGGGTGGGCCTGTCTGCCCGGCCGTGTGGTGTGGCTTAACATTCGCTGAATTTTGGGCTAAACTGGATTGTAACTATTTTTATTATTACATTCAGGCCACCAAAGCTTTCGAGCCACGGTAAGACGATGAATTGGTTAATGGAGAGCTGCTTTTTATTTCGTGCTTTGAAATGGCTAAAATGGACAAAAAAAGGTAATTTCAAAATTTCGCAAAAATCCAAATACAGGCAGCGATCTGGAATGATTGAAAGTAGCCGTCCCGAATGATGTTTCGACTACACGAGCTTGCCAAAGCCCTGTTTGGAAGGACAAAGACCTGCCACGATTCAGGGCAAGTTTTACGTTTTTTAGTTAGGAAATTAGTCAGATTGTTCCCAAATATCACTCAATTTCAATCCCAGAAAAAAGCTAATTTTGACAATACGGCCTGGAATTAGCTTAATTCAACCGGCATGTATTAACATGACATTTTCAGGCAACCAATTATTGAAGTGGCGGACCCACATGTTTAAATGAAGTTAATTGGTTCATGAAGAATGTTTACATGATGTTGATGTGCTGAAGTTATAAAATAATTAGAAGGTAATTTAAGCGTAAAAAATTTACACCCAAAATATTGTTTTCGTTGGCCTTTTGCGCTCTAACCATCGAAAAATTAGGGGAATTTACATTAAAAATTGCCAAAATATTTTACTAATCCAGAAAACTTTTTCCAGAGGTTACCACGAACCACAACAACCACAACAACAACGGCCGTCCCAGCAATAATTATCGGCTCTTTCGGACAGTTACCCTGCGGACGAGGAAGATCGGCTTCCATCGAAGGACAATACGCATTTTCCTCATTCTTCATCATTCATTTTGTTATTGTTGTGGGGGGGGGGGGGGGTGGGGGGGGGGGGGGGCGCGGGGGGGGCCCGGGGGGCGGGGGGGGGGGGGGCGCGCCCCCCCCCCCAAGGGGGGGGGGGGGGCCCCCAAAAAAGGGGGGGGGGGGGGGGGGGGCCGCTTCGGGGGGCCCGGGATACCCCCCGGTTGTGGGGGGCCCCCAGGGGGCCGCCCGCCCCCCCACTCTGGGGGGGGGGGGGGGCCCCCCCCCCCCCCCCCCCCGGGGGGGGCGGGCCCCCCCCAAAAACCCACGGGGGGGGGGACCGGGCCCCCCCGGCGGCCCCCCCTTCCCCCCCCCAGGCTCGCCTCTTATTCTGGATAGAAGCCCTCCTATTTACCCGGCTGTCCTTCCCGGCCCGACAATCTACAGGTCCGTGATATTTTATATTATGCAGACGCCGGCTTTGCCGGTCGATAAATTAGAACCTCTTGCCTCGTTAAAGTCGCCCCTGAGATCTGCAAACGAGTACCTATACAAACACATCTTTTACGCCTTTTTATAAGTCTGCACGCATTCTAAAGTCAGGATCCAGAGTCTACATTATAGGAGGGGCTGAAACTAGTTGGTTGAGTGGCCTGCTAGGAGAGAAGAGAATAGGGTCCACGGGTCCATGCTCGTACTCCCGTAGGCGAATAACGTGGAATATGACAATTCTGTGACAGCGCTAGAGCCCTCTCTCAAAATACTCCACTTGGAATTCCCCTTCCTTCGATCTCCCCTTGACTCTCACCCACTCCCTTACACTTACTGACTCCGAAGGACTTTGTTATGGTAGTTTAGTGCCTTAAATAAAGTAAAATCAACAACCAAGCCTGATGCATCTCAATAAGACAACACATAGATATTAAGATTAGAGATACAACTTGGCATCTTCTAGAGTTACAGAGGAGAACGAGTATTAGTTCTGAGAATTAGTTCTGCTGGCCCTCACCTACGAGGCCACACATTCTTTTGGATTTGCTGTCATCTCGATTTCCATGGAAAAATGAAAAACATAGCTTTACACACCAATCTAAACCCGGTGGATTCCATACCTTGTGTTAGAAGAATTTAATAATACAACTTATACAGAAAATAATTCAATTAACAGTAAATGTTAAACAATACAGAAGAGCAATATAAATTCTAATACAGCTAGTCCTATGCACATTGCGTAATTTCATAGTCTCAGTGTTTCTTCAACTTCTTCCGTCACCGGACTCCGATCTTGAACTTCGATAGACATTTCATGAGCATCACTAAATTTTATTATCTAAATCAGAATACCAAAGCTTACCTCAAATTCACATAATATTCACTGTGCTTCATCAACTGGAAATGTCGGCGCAGTCGGGCGGCCAGCTTTCCAATACCAGGACGCAATTTAGGCTTGAATTCCCAGCAACTGCGCATGATTTCAGCCCTGGAAACAAAAATAATGCGCATACAAATCAGCCCAGTTACATCCAATGAGGGGTATCTCCAGGCGGCACCAGCGTCCCGCCATTATTCAGGTAATCGGGCAATTCTTCGATTGTAATATCCTCGAACGGCGTCTGACCAAATGTATGCATTTCCCACAGCAGCACTCCGAATGACCATCTAATAGAAACAATTTTGATAACCGAGTGAAATTCCTTACACGTCCGATTTTTCAGAAAATTTCCCATGACACGCGGCTTCGGGCGCCGACCATCGGATGGGCGTTCGATTCTGACGAGTGTTATGCACGTAGTAATAATTTTCACCCGGGCGGCTTTGCGCGAAATCACAAATCTGAATTCTAGATTCAAAAGAATTATGTAAAGCCTCACTTTGACCAGTTTCTCCAGAGTCAGCAAAACGTTTCTGGCGGCGACGTCGCGATGGATCACTTTGATGCTCGTGAGAAAAGCCTGATAAATAAATAATGAGAAGTTCGAAGAGAAAAGTCTCACCAAACCGTCTGCCACCTGCCAGCTGATCAAAGGAAAATCGGCAAACTTTAGCTTTATCTCGTCCTCTTTCTAAAAAATAGTTCAGCATTGATAGGCTTCCCGATAACTTCCAAACACACCTGTTTCCTGCGAATTTTCCTTACAAGCGTAAGCAGGTCGCCAAGAGCGCAGTATTCCGTCACTACCATCGGATTCGAGGGATTCGTCACGCAGCCTATCATTGACAGCAAATGTGCATGGGGTGGAATCGTTTTTAGTACTTTGATTTCGTCCAATATTTCAATTCTAAAAAGTTACACAGAAAATTTGATTGAATACTTGGGACGTTCTTGGGTGGCTGATTTCACGACGACCTCCATTCCATTCGGGGTGACAGGGTAGAGGACCTATTTAGATTGTGAGGTGAGCTAAGTCGCTGCTCGGCTAATAGCTACTATATTTTCCAAGTAATGCCCACCTTTAGTGCTGGATATACAATTGTACAAGGCGGCGCACCATATAAAATTGTCTTTTTATGGGTGTGCCGACTATTCTTGCATAATTCCTCGCCAAAGAACAATGCTATCGGGTCGATTTCCCACTCAACGTCGGCTTTCATGTTCGCGCGCGCTTGTATCCTGAATGTTAGGAGATCGAAAAGACGGGAATCGAAAAAGTGATCAAGTTTCTCAATTCTCACTTCAGGTATTGTGCAAGATGGCTTCGCGCTCCAACCTCACCGATTTGCTTAGCAATCATCTCTTCGAATTCGAGGATACGTTTTCTAAACAGAATACTCAAAACTCAATGAATAAAGTATACCGTCTCCATAAAACGAACAAAACTAGCGCGACAATGAGCAAGACGCCCCCCAGCGTACAGCCAATGATCATGCCGAACCGGGCGAGGTTTGCGCCCGGCTTGGGTTCAGTTTGTGGACCACGGGTTGTTTTGCTCGAAACAGTTTTTTCCTGGTTATTTTTTTCCTTGATTTTCGTTACTGACCTGCTGATTACAGTACTAGCTGTGGGTACCGGCACAATTTCGGTGCATTTTCGAGTTGGATTATCTTGGCGATGCCATTCCAAGCGCGTTCGCATCCTCGCGTTCGTCACGGCGGCGCCCCAGTAGGTCTAAAAACAGGGCTTCATTGAGTTATTGCAAAGCTCCTGGGGCTTAGAAAATCAATACTAAATACTAAGGATATTTGCATTTTTTGTCACCTAGTCCAATTTTTACGTAGTGACTTTTAAAACTGATTCTATAGTTCGAAGTTTTTGCCTTGAACCGACCTCGATCCGGTTTATCCGCGAGCTACAATATACCTCTGTTGTTGTTTCGGTAAAAAGTAACCTTGAAATATATAAGAAAAGCTGCAAGACATCTTACTCGACATTATCCATTACATTGACAACGTTCTCATAATACATTTTATACTTCAGGGTTCCTCCGTACAAGTCAGCAACGTTTAGGCGAAAATAAAATAATGGTGTTCCTAAGATGATTCTCGGCGTGCACTTTCAGAATTGCTCGTACCAGTATTGTTGTAAGTCCATTCAAAAGAGCCATCGACTATGTCATCGGCCGGGTACCCGTAGCTCAGCTCATCGGCATACAGCGTGTCGTAGACGCCGGATCCAGTCACAGAACTCTATCAGTAAAATTCGTGAGGTCAACAAACATGAACATTTCGTCAAATAGGGAGTGCCTTATCATAGCACTAAGTAAAAATATATTATCTAAACACCAACCACATTCGAAGCAACATTGTGCAGCTCATGCAGGCTCTTGAAGGCAACATCGAATGTTCCGTTGATGAACCAAAGTGTAGCAATACGGTCGCTCCATTTAACTGGAGAAATAAGTGAGCGGCCGTCCCTGAAATTCTATAAATGAGTTTAGGAACGATGCAAATTTATGCGAATGATCTCTGTTTTCTGATGCAAATTAGCAAACCTCACATTTCGAACGTGTCGACTAAACGCGTTTTGTCTCCCTCGGGGCCGATACCACCTGTGTACCCTTCGATATAGCCACCCTGTAACGATTAACTAGACGATTCCGCATGGTCTACCGTATCTCTTGTTGGCTGAATCGTTCTGAATAAAACAACATGGTAAAGGGCATCAGCGACAAATGTATGGACGGCGCCGGAGCCAATATGTGTCATCGACTGCATAACTCCTTCAAATGGGGAATGGACGTAGAGCTCTGGCGGCGCTGGAATTAAGCGGAAAATTGTCTAGTTCATGAAAGCTCAAAGCCAATCCTTGGGCTGGTGGGCCAGTAAAACGATATTTTTGCATTGTCGAGTATTTGTTTTGTAAATAAAATTTACACCTTTGTAGAATTGGTCGCTCAGCACGGTAAATGTATATCGAGGACAGTCGCTTTCACCATCCCGGCTTGCGTTTTTCGACCATTGCGAAAGTTCGATTGGGGGTGGCAGATCGTTGACCATCAAATTGACGCCATAGTGAGTGGCCGATGTCCATGTGCTAAAAAAGCCCCGAACTTTTTGGAATCGCGCTTTCCGGGCGTAAATACCATCCAAAAGCCACGCGGAAAAAACCCACTAACTGCACGAATCGGCCAACACAGACGTGCCGTTAATCATTAAAGGCACCCTGTCATCTTCGGGACCAGTTGGCAAGTAGCAGGAAAGTCCGATGACGATCCGAAGTCGGCAATCAGTTTGGCAATCTGCGCCGATCGTCATGTTCTGTAATTTGACAATCACATTAGTCGGGTAAGGCTTAGGATGAGGAATTTTGCCAAAAAATGCCTGCCAGTTTTAGCATATCCTCCTGAAATACCGTCACAGAGGGCAGTTGTCGGCTCAAGATCAATGGCTCGTTTGCGCCCGCGTGCCCTGTAATTTCTAGCGGTATTTCCAGCGGCTGACTAACTGGGCCAAAAAAAACTTCACACCTCTATGCAAAAAACTTGATTGAGCTGCCAGGAGGGCGAGAAACCAGCAGTGCATGGCATAAGAGCACCGCTAGATTTACCGAACTTGCCGCCCCTCCAAAAGTAATATTTGTGCAGGAACTTTGCTCAACGGCTTATCAACATGGGGGTATTGCAAAGCATAGCCCGGAATAATCCGTAGGCTTTTCCCCACACGTCCTCATGTTAACTGCACAAAACTGATGTTCATAGGCCGCAAAAAAACATTTATTTGTGAAGCGATGCTAACTTGGACCGTACTGGTTATAATAAAACAAAACGAAGATGAAGGTAGTGCCGAGATGAGTGCTTGTGCGCCAACGCGAATATCCATTATTTTTGATAGTTGATGTAGCCACTGGCGATGCGTTTCCCTTCAGACAAACGCAATCAATTCCCGGGCTCTCGGGCCACATTTCGACCCGTGCCATTGCATGCCCCAGTTTGGACTGATCGCTGCTGAGCTGAAATTGGTCAACTTTATAGGTTTTCGGATTAAAACAGCTTTGCGGAATAGCCATCCCTACCTTATATAATTTTGGCTGTCTTTGTGTGTGTGTGTGTGTGTGTGTGTGTGTGTGTGTGTGTGTGTGTGTGTGTGTGTGTGTGTGTGTGTGTGTGTGTGTGTGTGTGTGTGTGTGTGTGTGTGTGTGTGTGTGTGTGTGTGTGTGTGTGTGTGTGTGTGTGTGTGTGTGTGTGTGTGTGTGTGTGTGTGTGTGTGTGTGTGTGTGTGTGTGTGTGTGTGTGTGTGTGTGTGTGTGTGTGTGTGTGTGTGTGTGTGTGTGTGTGTGTGTGTGTGTGTGTGTGTGTGTGTGTGTGTGTGTGTGTGTGTGTGTGTGTGTGTGTGTGTGTGTGTGTGTGTGTGTGTGTGTGTGTGTGTGTGTGTGTGTGTGTGTGTGTGTGTGTGTGTGTGTGTGTGTGTGTGTGTGTGTGTGTGTGTGTGTGTGTGTGTGTGTGTGTGTGTGTGTGTGTGTGTGTGTGTGTGTGTGTGTGTGTGTGTGTGTGTGTGTGTGTGTGTGTGTGTGTGTGTGTGTGTGTGTGTGTGTGTGTGTGTGTGTGTGTGTGTGTGTGTGTGTGTGTGTGTGTGTGTGTGTGTGTGTGTGTGTGTGTGTGTGTGTGTGTGTGTGTGTGTGTGTGTGTGTGTGTGTGTGTGTGTGTGTGTGTGTGTGTGTGTGTGTGTGTGTGTGTGTGTGTGTGTGTGTGTCAGTTTCGAGACCCGATTTGAGGGCGTCCCCGTGCCCAAAATGCCTCAGTTCTTCGTCACTTGGGGGAATCGACCTTTCTGTTTCCAATGGGGTTCTCAGAATTTTGATAAAATACAAGTTTACAAAGTTAAACCCGGTTTTATTCATTTTTGGGGACCCGGAGGGCTAATTTGCATAATGTGAAAAAAATACAAATTTCTCATTCTTGCCAGTTGCACGCGCGCGTGTGGTTTGTGGGGGTTCCGCAGGACCCGAGCTATCAGAAAGTCAAATTTCTCATGCAAAGGCCGCAATCCAGCGCCGAAGGCCCGCGAAGCGGGTTTTGGGCGCTGGTTAGCTAATAAAATAGCATGGCACTCACCCAGATATTCTCCAAATTACTCGCGCAGTAGACCGTCGCAGAAGCGTTTGCGAATTCGATGCTTCACCGTAAAGCCCACAAGCGGCAAAATTAGGGTTACCTGTCGTTATACGGTGAACCGAATGGTTTGTTGCCGGTCAATACCAATTGGTAGCCCTTTAGCACCAGGATAGTCAACGTCAGATACATCTTCCGCGAAGAATCTGTTTTCAAATCCGATCCTGACCTAACGGTACACTCTTGGCCCGAATACAGGTTATGTATACGCCTGGGCACAACGTTGCAAATATTACCTCCGACCCGAAAACTATATATAGATTGCAATTGCACTAGGTTCGGGTAATGCCAGGAATAATAGTCTGCATATTGTATCTGACCGGGCCGTGAAGAAATCGGCTAAACCCAAGCTTGTCGTTAGGAAAGGGAATTACCGTTTCGTCCATCTCCCCTGTATCCTGAGTTGCAGTCGCGATGATGTCGTATTCGCATTCATCAAATATCACCTTCAGGCCGGGACGATTCCAGCGTTGATTCCATAAAACACGCCCTTGGCTACTGGAAATGATCTGCCTATTTAGCCTCAAAAGTTTCTTGAACGTTCTGAGCACGAAGGCATAAAACCATTTAGCTTATTTAAAATATATGTCATTATGGAACTTGCATTGTGTAATTGTTGAGGAAGCTTTGCTCCTCCGTGACTCCCTTGGGAAGCAGACCGAAATACGCTTTGAAGTGACAATTGGTCCCTCTCTGAACTGCAATTGTGAAAAGAAACCATTATGTTTTGCGAGCTCAGGCGCCAAAACCACGACAGAAATAACAAGAAAGCAGCCATCAAAATCACCAAATCATCCAATGTTTTTACATTTTTCTCGGACAATGTAGCCTGCTTAAACACGAGACCCGTCATTGTTCGACTCAAGAAAATATGATCTCGATCTCCGCTGAGCCCTTGAAAATGTTGAGGATCTGGGACGGCAAGGATGGCATGTACCATTCTCTCGACGGGTGCTAAAATCAACACTGTAAATTAATTTCAATATCCGGAAATTTTTTTGTCTGGATGTTTTACTGTTATAGTAATGGTCGGAGGTTACTGTGAAGACATATGTGTAGTTGGCCCATTGAGTCGTGTAATTTGTGAAATCAGGCCGCTCGTCCAGAGTGATTGGATTCGGGAGGTTGTTAGCCCGTAGCGACATGCCATAGGACAGCTTCGCGGTCCAGGTGCTAGAATATAGCTTCTAGTTTTTTGCCGCAAATTCGGAAGCAGTCGAAAAAGCGAAAACACGCTCTGAAATTCAACGGACTGCCAGCGAAACTCACTATTGAAATTGGTCGTACGCTATTGGTTGACCATTGGCAGTTAGCGGAATTTTCTCGTATAGAGGTGCCCGGCCGCCCGTCAGGCCCTGCAGGCCCACGTCCAGTCGAAGGCTACAGGCCGTGCCACAACCAGCCACTACCGTGTAGTTCTAACAAGGAGACGTTTTTGAGTGTCGTCCGGGCTTCGAAATGGGACTAAGGCTTTCTCGTGCAGAATTATACGCTCATTCCGAATCTGGTTACCGTTTTTGAGAATAGACATTCCTTGAAAGGTATGAACTATTTCAGCCCAAAAAAAGCCCAAAATCGGCTACTTTCGATGAATAAAAGGTTTCGGAATATGTTCTAGGAGAAGGAGAATCTGCACAAGTTGGTCCTGTGCCAAAGTCCGGCCGAGGCTGTTCTAGTCTCACCGATGCTATTGCGTTACCTTTTTTGTAATAAATTCGGCCCTAGTGAGGCCTACTAATGGCTGAAGCGAGGTGAGCCGAATCAACGAATTCGATTCGAAATAAAGCGACAATGATAGTAGCAACATCAAGAGCATATTATTTTTCCTGGAGGGGCCTAAAAAATGGACCGTATTCTGTGCAAACCAGCTGCCTGCATAACCTGCGATAAGGGCTGGGAAGCGACAAGTACAAAAGTGGAAATTTCGGGATCTCGGGACCGCAAAATTATCTAAAATTTGGAAGGATTTTTTTGAAACTGTATTTTTTGAAATTCTTTGCTAATACCGTATACATTTGACTACAACCTATTAAAAAATTTTTTTATTTGAAGTATTTCGAGGTAAGATGGATATAGCTTTTGGTTTTCGATCTAAGGTTCCTTTTTAGATTCCCTAAGCCTGCATTCTTGCTTTGATTATATAATTTATCCGGCATCAAAGTTTCAAGGCAAATATAGATCGTAGCCGTAACCTCTTAACTAAACTCCCGATGACCAATGCAAGCGGCTTACACCATGTTTCCGTCGTTCATCCGTTCTTATCGGCGGGGAATTATGTCGCCTTTCAGTGTTTGCACGTTTGCCTGAAAAACATGGAATTGTGAAACACCACGCATTGAAAAAAAAAATTTCTATAGAGGAGTCAACCAAGAATTAAAAAAATTCAACTAAAAACGAGTGGTTCGCATCGAAAGCACTTCAATCGAAAGTGCTTCCGCTTTAAAGAGGGTAATGTATTTCCGACCTCATCGAAAAGGCTTCGCTGTAAAGTGATTTACTTCAGTTGGAGTTTCGATTCGGGACGAAAGTGCATCTTGTGCAGAATTTTTCGCTGATTCCAAATACATTTTGCAAATTTGCTGCGGACCTTTTTTTAAAAAATCATTTTTGGTGCAAATTAAGCCTAAAAAAGCCAAAAACATTTGGATTCTGACCCACTATGCTCCTCGTGGTTCTATGGCTTCAGCGGGCCCTGAAGTACGCTCTCCCAATCCGCTGCACAGTTGGTACCATGGTGCATTGGCAAAGTCCTCGCTTGCCAAGCTCAAGGCGGCGGTTCGACACCCCCCCTGCATCACTTCTCTTGCTTTTGCACACCAAATCTAATTTTTTTATCAGAAAAGCTTGGTTTAGCGTTAGGTTCATACTCATTTTTCTGGGCTTGCCTGATCCCTTTAGCCAGCTAATCCGATATTGCTAGGTGTAAAATATGTCGCGAGATTCCGATACAATCGTTTTACTACTTTATACTCGGATATTCCACCCTCTGAAATCTATTAATTCCGCTCGGCACGCGCTTTCTCAACGCCACCGCGTGCACAAACTTCCCCCATTTCTCCCAAAAATGCGGCGATACGCCGTATTGGTATGGCTAGTATTACTAGCCCTGGCCGGTGTACCGACAGCCTTGCGGCAGAACGATCGAAAGCGACCCGATTGGCACGAAGCCTATGGCCGTAAGCATAAGTTAATGTGGGATTCGCAGCTTCATAGGTATTTTTAATCACTATCCCGATCGGCATGACAGCGACGACGACGCGGAGACCATCGGTCAGTTTTTCGCTGGTCGCTTGTGGTACATGCCAGACGCTGCTAACACTAAGATTTAATCTAATTCTATCGATATTTAAGGTTTTTCGTAAAAACTCATACGTTTTCAACAGGAATTTCACAATTAGCCTGCGGATCTGGCATAAATGAGCAGTTTTCATGGTTTTTGGACCTAAAATTGGCGAATAAAAATACATAGTAAAGAAAATCAACCCTCCTTGTTTTCTCGCCTTTTCGAGAGCTTTCGATAGACACCCAAATCGTAAAAATCGGAATCGACTGCGGACCGCTAGGTAGGGGGTCTTTTTTTGGGAAACCTCATACAATTAGTTTTAGGTGGACAACAAGCTATACTAGCTGATCTGGACAATTACCTGCGCCACCAGCCGTTGAATCCAGGTGCTCAGCCGGTTGCTGGCGGAAACCAACAGGTCTTATTGAACTTTGCGGGTTATGACAAGGCATCTGCCTAGGCTCCTGATCCCCCTCCCCCAGAAGAGTATCTAAAGTATCTAATGTAGCACGGCCCCCTTCGTTCTATAGGGCTTTCAGATATACCAAAATGTTCGCTAGGGCAAGACGATTATTTTGGTATACTGTACACAGCTGTACCTGTCGAACGCATTCAGCAGCACGCACGCAAACCACTCGTTTATTGCAGCCGATCAACCCAAATGCTGGGCAGCAGTATCCAAATTATCCAAATTTTCCTGCCTACGCTGGACTTCCACAGGTATGCACCCCAAAAATTAATTCCATATAAGTCCAGGGATATCCACCGGGCTATCCTCAGCCCATGCCCCCACAGGCATCCTATGTTCAACCGGGACAGCTGCACGTGAGTTTCTTACTGTGCTACCATCATCAAGTCTTTTAGCCCATGCCGATCGTACCAGTAGCTCCGGCAGCCCTGCCCCTGATACCAGCACCTAGTGAGAACCTCAATACTAGGGCGAAAAGAGAGACATATAGACGGAGAGAGAGAGATAGAGAGAGAGATAAAGATAAAGTTATATTAACTACTACTAAAATTTTGTTAAGATATCCATCAACAGCCACCTCGGAAACGGAACTGTTGGTGTTTCTTGAACTACCTTCTGACGATGCATTAGTCGATGAGTCAAGACCAGGGCTGAAAACCGCTTCGCGGCTTTTCAACCCCGGCCCCGTCAAGGACCTCTGAAAGTCATGACTTTGCCTATTTCTTGCCGAAAACCGACCATCAAAAAAAAACGAACATCACACCCTCCCTTCCTTTTTATAAGCCACCTCCACTTCCGGTGTATGGCAATTTTTTTCCTTAACATAGAGGGAAGCCAAGAAGTTTACAAAAACTTAATTTTAATAGCGAAAATAGCAATTTTCCAAAGAATTTATTTATGTGAAGTCGATTCCGGCCCCTTCTTTACCCTATGACGTTCCTTCCCTGCCGAAAAAGGCTGGATGTTCCCCACCTACAACCTCAGAGTAAACGGAAGTGCATGCAGATATACACACTCACACACAAACACTATTTTTTATATATAGTTGGCTCTTGCATTACTATTGATTTATATACATTATTTAGCTAAGCGGCAACAAGGCCCACCCTTCAGGCCGCTCCACCTGTTGCCCTGTGGGTTCGATAATCTCCAATTCCCCAGCTGTGTCCAATTTTATTTTCCCAGAATTCTTCTAAAAACCGTTTCGGGCCCTTCTGAAAATTTTTAATTACGGGTCCTCCCGCGAAAACTTTTGAAACGACATCCAATGCTAGATTTTGGCTATCCCTCCTTGATCCGCTTAGAATCAGTAGAAACGGTATTCATAAGATAGTGGGGGGAGGGGGGGGGGAATAAAATAACGAAGGGGCACTCATTTTATGAAATTTGTAATTACTGTGGGATTTTGCAAGGATCATTCGATAGAACGTCGAAAAATATACTAAGAGAATTAATTTCAGCCCGAAATAATGTAATGGAAATTTTTTATTAAATAAACAAAAATTGAGGAAAATCTATGGGCACATAGGATAACGCGGAAAGCCAAATTTTTTGAGATTTTCGATATTTTGGAAACCCGAATCAATAGAACATTACAAAATATACTAAGATATTTTTTACAACGCGAAAAAATGTATTATAAAGGTTTTATAGCCTAAAAACTATTTTTGAAAACTATGGGCAGTACATAGGATAACGAGGGGGGGGGGGTTTTCGGAGTTTTGAATATTTTCGATACTTTGAAAATGCCATTCGATAGAGGGCCGACAAATATACTAAGAGCTTTTTATGGCCCGAAAAAAATCATGTTTAAAAATACATTTATCATTAAATAAGAGTTTGTGTGCCTCCTCCCCGCAATCCTTGTGTGCCTGTCTTGATACCGGCTGTCTTGTAAGAAACCGAATCTCTCGTCTGCCAGCAGCATCTCGGCTTCGGATCACTCTAATTTTGGGATTTGTTGACAAAACGGCGTGGTGGAATATTTGAGAAAGAGGAATATCTGCGCGCCTTTCGTTTCATACATAAAATGCCTTATAATAAGCAAACTTACGCTTTATCCCCGATTACTTCGGATTCCGATGACCAAAAAAGGAACATTATGCATGAGTTGTGAAGTACAAGTTTAGTCGGGGACGATATCACCGCGAATCGCGAGATACTACGCCAGAACTTGGTACGAGGTAAGGAACTTCGTATCGTTTTCGATCACCCGCCTTAAAGGGATAGGGGCGGCATAAGTCAATCGGTTACGCGCTGGAAAGAAAATGTCTCTGCGCCTCTCCCCTGGGCGCGCTTCCTTGTTGTGAGGGGGATCGACTGCGCAGCCCTTTAAGTCTGCCGGTCTCCTGGCAGTCCGAGGGCGCCCGCGAATTTAGGACCGCTGCCCTTAATCAGCCCTAAAAAATCAATAATTTGGACCGTTTTATTAAGCGAATACATACAGGGTGTCCCAAACCCCCTACCTAGCAGTCCGCAGCCGTATATCGAAAAAGCGAGAAAACAAGGAGGGTTCATTTTCTTTACTAGGCATTTTTATTCGCTAATTTTACGTCCAAAAACCATGAAAACTGCTGATTTATCCAAGATCTACATGCTAATTGCGAAATTCCTGTTGAAAAAGTAACAGTTTTTTTAGAAAAACCTGAAATATCGATAGAATTAGATTCGATTTTAGAAAACGAAACACGCTTGTTTTCTCGCCTTTTCAAGTGCTTTCGATTGATAGTTAGATCGCAAAAATCGGACATGACTGCGGACCGCTAGATAGGGGGGGGGGGTTTGGGGCACCCTGTATGGTCTCATTTCCCGGAAATTCAAACCCATTTTACACCTTACGTTCGCTGTTTTCCTTTCAAAACAATCGGGATCCTCGGACCGCTCCGGTACGGCCCGGTTCGGCCCGACTGCAAATTTCAGAACCAACCACACCGGATCCGTTTCGGATCGAGCGTGACCAACTTTGCTTTCAGGTAACCTCCGTGGGACCGGATTATTGCCGTCGCATCTATTCAACGCCCGGATGAGCGACATCTGGATCCGGGATGAGGGTTTGTTGCTTGTCGACGTAATTTGGCCATCCATCTGTTTTTTTCTGGATTTGAGTACGTACCGATTAACGTCCCCCTTGATTTGATTGATTGATTGATCGATGATGATTTTATTTTTCAAATTTTTTTTTGCCTGCGGCGCTTTTAAAGCTATTTTTAATACTACTTTAAGTGTTATAAATCCCATGTTTTCAAAATTTTTGCCTGCGGCGCTGCAGTTTTAGTTCAATTCATGTAAAATTTTGGCGCCGCCCCCCTCCCCCGAGATTTCGGGTTTGTTACGGCCCTGCCCTTGTCGCACCGGTGAATCAGGACAATACCGGCGCACCATCCTGCCCGATTGATTCAAATTTTTTGCCAGCTAAACGCACATATTGAAAATCATGTAGAGAAAATGTTATGACAGCACCACATTGCCTCCAAGAAGCCGGCCCTGTACAGTGTGTCCCAAAAAACGAACCATCTGGGATTTCGCCGTGTTACATCCAATCGGCCCCAAAATTGGACCAGAGGTGTACCAGACCCTAAATAACAACAATCCTGATTTATAGCCCCGTAGCTATAGTAGTTCTTGAGTTATAACAAAAATACATTTTATTTTCCATTTTTCATAAGGTTTCCGTAGAACTAGGCCCCTAAACATTAAGTGAAAATGATTCGGTAGGCCTTCTCTACCTTAAGAAATTTTTTCCGGACCAAAATTAACCCAATAGTCGTCGATTTAAGCAATCTTTACAACGCAAAATTACCCAAGTTTGATGTGGATTAGGATTTGATGTGGGAAGTCGATGCAAATCGATGCATAGTCCAAAAATATAGCCGAAAAAACTATTTAGAATTTCTGGAAAAAGCAGTATTTTTTCTATAACTCTTAAACGACTCAAACGATGGGGCTATAAGTTGGGGTTGTTGTTATTTAGGGTCTGATACACCGTTCCTCCAACTTCGGGACCGATTGGATGGAAGGCGGCGAAATGCCAGATGGGTCGTTTTTTTGGGACACGCTGTACTCGTAACATGTGATTGCTTTGCAGCCGCAATGCTGAATAATCTGCCGGTGAGGTTGCAGTTTGAGCTGCTACAGGAGCGGATCATTTCTGACAGGCTGGGCACCCCCATAGACTATACGCTCTTCGCTCACAGCATGACACCAGATCAGGTCGGTTTCTAACAGCGTTTCGCGCTTTGCAAGATATTCCCTCCCTCTAGAAACCCGCAGTCTTTTCCGATTTTAACGATTTAGTAACCTTTCGAAGGCTCACGAAATGGCGAGAAAACAAGCGGTTTGGGTTGCCTAGATGAGTTGATTTAATTGCAGATAACTAAAAACTGTGAGAGCGAGAGAGAGAGAGAGAGAGAGGGGAGGGCTGTTTAATGCGAGATCCGCATGTTATTTGCAATATGGGCATGGGGAAAAACACACTTTTTTTAACAAAACGTTCAGTTTCACGAAAATGTTCAGTAATTTAAGAAAACAAAACCCGCTTGTTTTCTCGCCTTTGAAGGGCTTTCCAATGGTATCCGAACCCCATGTCAGTGGAGTTGTCTCCAGATCGCTGGACGGGGGTGCTTTTTCTGTACTCGTACTTAAATATGCTATCCAGAAAATTCCGAATGCAATGCATATGCGATCGATTTCAGATCGAGGCACACAAACGTGTTCACTGGGAGGACAATCGCATCAGGTTTAACTTTTTTTTCAACGGGATACGGTGTTCTCTTTAGGCCATACGACATCGCAAGACGCGCGGAAAAGCGAAGGCAGGCAAAAAATATTGGCTTAGCTGCCAGGGCACCAAGCCCGCCGGCAAAGAAACGGGGAATGGGCAACAACTGGCCGCCAACACCGCCACCAGGTCATCATCCATTATCTGCGCATCCATCATCACATACCCTTGCACATCACACACACCAACTGGGATATCCTATCCTATCCCAAGTATCTGAGTCAATGATCCATTCTTTGGCCTGCGGCGCCAAAGCCAACGCTGTGATAGTATGTAAAATCTTTAAGCCTGCGGCGCTAGTTACTGGTTCTACTCCATGATTTGGCCTGCGGCGCGAGAGCCTGGCCCAAGGACCTTTTCTTTGGCCTGCGGCGCTAGAGCGAGGGCCAGGCCTAAATCTCGCACACCGAGAGCCTAGAAAAATGTTTTGTTGCAAAACTATCAAAAGGTAAAAAGGTGATTCCGCCCTGGATCCGAACGCATGGTAGACCGCACGTAAATCCGCTACACCACGGGGCAGATGGGAACGAGCGGGGGAAAGGCCTCTTCCAATGGTCCCCGGGGAGGCCTCCTGGTCACTTTACAAAATTGTATTTTTGAATATGAATCTGCGGAAAGTTTGTAAAGATAATAAGATATGCGTGATCCTCACCATCGAATACATCATTTGTTCAAATTCTAGCCGGAAATTACATCTGGTCTTCGGGTTATGGCCCGGACACCTCTGGCAAATGTGTTGCTCCACAAAAAATTCGGCCTATCGGCCGACAAGTCGGCTGTATAGAAAACAAACATACTTTTCTCGCTATAAGATAGGTTATCCCAGTTCGGCAACGTATCGAAATTAAGCAGATCGCCATTACGGCCAAAATTTGATTCTTTGCGAAACACTGCTGTGTATGCTATTGTAATGCAAACAACGGTTTTTAAAAAATTGAAATATTTTAGCAGATGGGGTACGCTAGAATATTTCAAAATTCTTGAAAACTTTTCCATGATTCGAAAGCTCTTGAATTCCATATTTTTCTCAAGTTTCAATATTTTCCATGGTTCGGCGCGTTTTGGAAACGACATTTTAATAACCAACAGAATGATGTAACGTCAGGCGCAAAATGCCAATTCTGATGCGAACTAAATACTTTTGTAAAAAAATGGAATCTTTGTAGCTGGTGGCTGTGCCCCTATGCAGCATTATCCGCAGCCGATCGGCAGAAAGAAGCGTGCGATTGGCGCAAAAGCCGGACAATTTGGATGCAATCTACAGGTTAAGGACCTGGTCGGGCTGCCCGCGGACCGAAAGGTAACATTTTATTCCATACATAACGTTTTAGGGCCAATTTCCAATTTTTACCATTTCTATGTGAATTTTTGGTGCAATGAATATTTTCTCTCTTGCTTAGATAATTTATTGCCAAGTACAGACACGAGATGAAAAATATTGGAAACAGGATCATCATTTGGGGGTGTACCGGTGCGACCAATTCGTCGTAAAAATACAGAAAAAAGGTAAAATTTATCTAGACAGCTACAAAAATTTAAAATACATTTTTTACATCATGAAATTCTAGACGATACATGGTAAGAAAGCCTGTCACTACAGCAGGCAAAAAAAGGGGGGGGAGAAAAATGGGATCTAGACACCTGGCTCCGAGTCGGACTTGATCAGCTTCGTGGAGTTGTCGTCGTTTTTGGGCTTTCTGGCGTCGACAGGGGCGACGAGTTCGGACGTCTCGCCGTCGTCGTCGTCGCGTGGGATGGAGCTGAAAAAGCTTAAGACTAGCTGAAATTTAACTCTGGTTTTCTGAAGAACAAGTTAAGTTCGAAATTGAGGTGGAGGATTGACAGTCGACATGCGGAATTTCCCATCGAGTACAGAGAAAATTTAAACCCTCGATTTATTTCACAACTTATTAGTTAATCTCAATCTCCATCCGAATATTTTGATTAGGAAAATTTTTCTTTGGCCCTTAACTTTCGGCCTTTCGCGATTTAGCTGGTAGGTGACGATCAGTGGATCGGCAAATATTGTTTGCCCCCGCCGGGGAGCATCACGCCCCATAAAACTTTGCTAGGCTCCCCTTTTTTTTCCGCGAATCCGCGCTAGGCTGGGAAATTCTTGCGTTCAAATTTTTGGTTGGCTTAAACGACGGGGCTGGCCTAATTATGGATAGGCTGGTCGTTTTTTAACGATAAGTTTTGTGTGCGATAAACATGACCAAATCAGAGGACTCGCTGCGTTTTAAATTTTTAAACTCGCTTGTGAAACCACCTTTTCTCCTCTTTCTTTGAGCGTTTGTAAGCAAAAATGAAGGCTCCTTACAGCAGTTTATTTTCAATATTTACAGTTTTACCACCAGCTTCATATTGCGCTATTTAATTTCTTCCACTTTATCTTCATCTTTCGTTTTATTCGATTTTCAGGCTTCTACCGCTTCAACTTGGATGATTTCTCCATAACATGGCGGTTTCTAAAATGATCGCTGTACATTCGAGTTTGATTTTCCCCAGATATTTGAAAAGAAAAAATGAAAAGTAAAAGTTTTCATAGTTATATCCCATTAAACCATTTTTAGGTTCCCTGAAGCACCGGACAACATGCCCGAACCGTCAGATTCTATCACCGCCGGTTCATCTTCAGGGCGGATTTCCGGTTCGTTTACGAAAACCCGTACTTCCAAGTAAAGCGTAGAGGTCGTACGGCTGAACCCTTTGCTTTATTTCATTTGCTCTAGCAGCATTTTGCTTTTGTATTTTCGTCTAAAAATATTTGATTCTTTTCAGGGTAGAAGCCGCCAACCGCTATTTGCGTACCGGCACAGGGGTGGACAGTCGTAAATAAGGTAATCTTAGCTATACTTTTTAAACTGTTTTGCTTCGTTTGTAGGCATTAACAGCATCTAAAAAATGAAAAGAAATTTTCGAAAATGTCTAAAATATTTGTGCTAAGGTTGTAGCAATCCAAACCTACTAGAAACGCTATGAAGATTCACGAAAACTACCCAGAACCACCCAAAACTCTATTTTAGAGAGATGGATTGAATCGGAATCGACTACTCACCTTCGAAGTCTTCTCACCAGACGGGTTACCGATGGATGGTCTCCGACATTTCATGGGTTTCATGTATTTCAGTGATTTGTTTTATCTTTATGTTTTAATAATTAAAATAGCACTTGAATTTTTGGCCCAAACCTATCTATGATTGCTTGCTCGTTAGCGAATTGTCGTCTTTTTAACTATTATAACAATGTATTGTTGTTATTTTGAGTTGACTCTCGTTAGTTCATTAGTTCCCATCGACAAATATTTCCACCGGACAAAGGGCTCTTTCGATATCTCCCCAAAAATTAATTTTAATAGCAGCTACTATTCATAAATCTAAATAAATCAAGCGAGCACTGATCTTGGGACCAATACGCACCTAATAACATATCAAACATACCTTAAAATCTTTTGCTTATCAACATCTTTCTTGTGGATTGTTGAATGACGCTCTAAAATATTACTAGGGGTTTTTTGGTAAACATAGTCTATCGGGTGGGGGGGGGATAACGGGGGACATTCAAAGTTTTTATAATAAAAATATTAATATGGTTTTTTCGTAAACAAAAAAAACTTATAGTATAATTTTCGGCCTTCTATCGAATGGCATTTTTAAAATATAGAAAATATTCAAAACGCCGGATATACGTCCCCCCGTTATCCTATAAATTTTCTCCAAAGTAACCCACGTGCTTTCACCACCTTCACTACGCGTTTTTTTGGAAATTTTATCGAAATTCCCAGCCCTGCAAAATGCGAAGCGATTTGAACATTTGTGGTGGAGGTGTTTTGAATGGTTCCCCGAGTGACAGGCCTTCCGGCCCAAGTTCACACATGGCACGCCTTTCTGGTAAAAAATGGCGTCCCGCGAAACCCTCTCTCTAAAGCCATTCGAACTTGCGTGCGAGTTGTGCGAATTTTCATCCTCGGGTCATAAAGATCCTAATTTAATTGATCCAATTTTTCTCTATTTTGCTTAATTTAAACTTTTATTGTGTTCTCGACCGTTATTAGCATTATATTTACATTTTTTACAGCATTCCCTGACTGCGAATTTGGGTGATTTCTCCATATAATGGCGGTTTGATGGTAAAATCGCGGATTTCGAGTGCATTTGCTGCTTTTTCAGGAATCAAAATTTTAAGGTTAGTTAAGCTTTTATGGATGACGGGCGATCATCTGATTCGAATCGTCATTTTTGATAGTCGTAATTTTTGTTGGGAAACCCAGTAATTTGAAAAATCTCAGAAATTCAGAAACTTACTAGGGGAGCCCGAACAAACCCGGGCTCAGAATTAGCCAAAAATTTACAAACAGATGGAATCGACCATGCTGGTCATCACCTCGTTTTTAGAATTTGCTACTGATCTTCAAAACTCGAGATCAGCCACTTTAAAAGTGATCGTTTAGTAAAATCGTCAAATTTCGACCTCGATTATTTTGATCTTCCCAGCCGATTTTGTAAAAATAAATATCGCCAACGTATTCAGAAAATTTTTGACTTTCGGATGAGCCGAGAACTCAAGAGTTTCAAAAAATGGAAAAATTAGAAAATTGGCGGTAGAACCGACCTCAACTCGTTTGGGTCATTTTCGGTATGGGCTCCTATTTTTGCATAGGAAATAGTGATAACAGCCTGCTGCAAACAGCTGGAAGGCGCCGTCTAGAGCCAGCCACTACTGTATTGTTTCTGTTTTTAAAATTTAAAATTATCAAATTATTTTTATTTCAAAAGTAACAATTTATTTTTATTTCAAAAGTATCAATTTATTTCAAAAACTTTAGTTTAAAACTTTATTTAATATTTATTTAAAAACCTTTTTAGTATTTATTTTAAATACAGCCATAATATGCCAGGCGTAAGTTTTATTTATTTATTTTTTTATTATCTCATCCTTACGATACTACAACACAGCGATTTTTTTTCAGGAGTCGCGAAGCGGCAGCTGCAAAAGAGGAGGCGGAGACCGACCCGAAAGTCTTGGCGTATTTGAAGACCCTTGAGGGGTGAGTTTTCATTTCATTTTTTTTTTTGAAAAATCTATTTGAACTTTATCCATTAGTTTTTTCGATCTCTCTCTCTCTACCGATCTCTGCAGGCATCTCAGATATATCAGATCTCATCTCATCATCATCTCATCATCTCAGATCTTTGATGGCTTATAACTTTTTACCTAGATTGTAATTTGAAAAAGTAGATTTCCAGATTTGTAGAACAAAATGCGCTCTTTCGAATGTGACCAAATAGAAAGAAAACTGAATTCAAAACTGAATTGGACCAAGGCTTTGAAGTTCAAATGGTTCAAAACGGGGTGTAGTATTGGAGCGTTGCGCAGCCCAATTTTCCGTGCCATTTTTCGTTGCGGCCCAAACCACTGCTTGAGTTGCCATGTCTGGTTGTTTTACGTTCCCCGCCGTCTATTGCGTCCCTCCATACCATTAGCTTGTGTAATGCCCTGTTGCCCTCCCCCCCCTCTGCATGTCTGTCATCCCTCTGCCCCCTCGCCTGTCCATCCGCGTTATAAGTGTCAATAAAATGCTTATTGAAGCAATTGGACAAGTATCAGGTTGGAAAGAAAGTAATGGCACAAAATCTTTAAACCGCCGTAAAAACCCGCAGGAACGTCCGATTTGAAAGTATGATATATGGTTTGGTAGATCTTGGGATGCTCCATCACAAGACGACCCTCAAAACGCACAAAAACTGATGTAGGCGACGATACACGCCTCAGAAGTTTCGCAGAAAATTAGGTGGAAGCTTCCAAGCGAGATATCTCTGCATACAGGCATTCGCATACGATACTTTTAACACCAAACGATAGACCTTGAGGAGTAGATATCGATAAATGTTGAGATCATCAAAAATCGGACACTGGATGGCCGAGATATGGGCCTTCCAAAGTCAATGCATTTTCTGGATTTTGGTTCGGGAGCTGAAGCAAACGCAGCAGTATTTGGCTCGCGCAGGCCAAAATGTATGGCATTTCGAGAAAAGTTCTAAGAAGTGGATCAAATTTCTAGAGGCCATATCTCGGCCATCCAGTTTCCGATTTTGATGATCTCAACATCTATCGATATCTACTCCTCGAGGGCTATCGATTGGTGTCAAAAGTATCGTATGCAAATGCCGGTATGCAGAGATATCTCGCTTGGAAGCTTTCACCTAATTGTCTGCGAAACTCTGGCGCCTGTATCTTCGCGTAGATCAGTTTTTGGGTGCTTTCAGGGTCGTCTCGTGATAGAGCATCCGAAGATCTACCAAACCATATATCATACTTTCAAATCGGACGTTCCTGCGGCTTTTTACAGCAGTTTAAAGATTTTGTGCCATTACTTTCTTTCCAACCTGATACAAACAGGTACAGCCAAGGATTGTTTTTTAAATTTTGCATGCTTTCGTAATCGGAGAGTTTCGAAAGGGGAGTTTCGAAAGGAGAGTTTCGAAAATCAATCGAAAATCAATAGGTGTTTCGAACAAGTGCAAACAGGTACAGACAAGAATAAAGTTTTAAAATAAATACTGAAAAGTTTTTTAAATAAATATTAAATAAAGTTTTAAAATCAAGTTTTTGAAATAAATTGATACTTTTGAAATAAAAATAAATTGTTACTTTTGAAATGAAATTAATTTGATAATTTTAAATTTTAAAAACAGAAACAATACAGTAGTAGGTACATTAAAATCTCGTTCAAAAAGTCGGTGGTGTTCGGGAATTTGGGTCCCGTTGCCCCCGCATGGCCCGACCATTCTTATCCCCTCCTCCCCTGTCCTCTCCGGCCTCTGCCATGGTCCAAAGCGCTGGCCCCGGGTGAGCGCCTACCGTAACCCTGTTGCTATGCTGCGGACGGTTACCGGCCAGTAACCAACCCAACCAGACATTGGTGTACCTTTAATGAATATACCACTCTAATCGGAAAATTCTCTATCAGATAGACTACTTAAAATTAATTTTAAGAAAACTTCTCGGAGAACCAGGTGATGAACAGCATGGCCGATTCCACATGTGTGTAAATTTTCATCCAATTCTTAGTCGGGGTTTATTCGTGCTCTCCTAGTTAGAAAATGTTCTTCGCGTCGCTCGACGACGACCTGTTGATAGTCGATGAACCTTCATCCGGATTTGGTAATACACCCAAACCAGGCACTGATCGAAGACCTACAACTTTGCCACGTTTGCACCAACCGACCTTCGCCGGGTATGTGTTGCGAGATGCGGCGAGTGCTAGTGCTGGGGGAAAGGCATTTGGAACTGCGCGATCCACTACCAGGCGTAGGTTTTGACTTTTAATCATTCTAAAATAATTTACCTAAAAGTCAACAAGGTGTCCCAAAAAAACGACCCCCGCGGCATTTTGCCGTATTACATCCGAGCAACCCCAAAATTCAACCAGAGTTATTTGTATCAGGCCCTGAATAACAACAATCCTAATTTACACGGGATCGCTCAGGTATTTTTCAAGTTACAACGCAACTACGGTTTTCTCGGAATTCTCAACAGTTTTTCGGGTTATATTCGGTTATTTCGGGTAGATTCCGGTCACTTCGCCTAAATCTGTTTCGCCTAAACCCGTTTCGCCAAAAGCCCATTTCGCCTAAAACCAGTTTCGCCTAAAACCCGTTTCGCCTAAAACCCGTTTCGCCTAAAACCCGTTTCGCCTAAAACCCGTTTCGCCTAAAACCCGTTTCGCCTAAAGCCCATTTCGCCTAAAACCCGTTTCGCCTAAAGCCCATTTCGCCTAAAACCCGTTTCGCCTAAAGCCCATATCGCGTGGGAGGATCCGTACCCACGTCAGTATCCTATCAAGCGAGTTGCTTACCAATCGACCATTCGACCGGTGATTCCATACTGATGAGCGAGCCCAATAAAGCTTCCCCGGATTCTAATTTTTCGCATGCAAATCGTCATTTTCCGGAAGTGCTGTATCTCTGTCCACAAGCCTCCGCAGGAAAATCGGAAAACGGCATCGTGTTCTCCATAGTCGATTACCCGGGGGTAGCCGCGAGGGTTTTGCGAAATTCCACTTCGTCCACGTGCCCTTCCCTTGTGAGCCTTCCGAGCTCTCTTTCACTACTTTCTGACACTTTCACCTATTGTGAATCTTCTTTCGTTTCTCTATACAAATCCCGGTGAAGATCCGATGGTCTCGTGTAGATAAATAAATTGCCACTTCAGGAACTAAAATAAATTGACAATATGGGAATTTAAGTTGAGAGGGAGCCATTTGCATCGTCCGTAAGGTGAGACAAAGAAAGGTTGCGAAGTGAAGGTTCGATTTTGCCACGGAGTGACGTTCAGCAAAACCACTTCTTTCGGCCGTTTCCAAATCTGCGCTCAGGTTTTGGCATGGCCAGAATTTCAGAAGGATATTCGCTACCTTATGACCAAAAATCTCGTTTTTGATCCAAAACTTCCCTAGAATTCATGATTATGCTTTCTCTAATGCCAAAACCTCTCGTAAACGCAACTTTTCCAGAATGTGGGCCCGCCCGTTTATGGGCTCGAAAAATGTGCAAAAATGTGACACTGTTATCATGAATTTTATGATTTTTATAAGTACCGTATTGCTCTAATCTACCCCACCCCCATTTTTTCAAATTAGTTTTTAAAGAGCAAATAAATGCAACACAGGTTTTGGTGCGAAAAATCGTTGTTATTGCTCAAAATCACAAAAAAAAATCCTTCGCTGTAAACCGTCTTCATTCCTGAAGCAGTCATCTAACCATCTTCAGTTGTAATTATTTTGTGTTTTCTGGAAATACCGAGGTGTTCCTCCGAATGCGCCCGGCCAGACCACCGATTCCACCTCCAGGTAAGAGTATTTTGACTGAAAAGACCTTTTGATTGTCAAATTTAGTGTTTATCCTATTTTTAGAAGCTTCTTCTTTTAGCTGGAACGGGGCGAGGGTAGTCATCGACCTCTTTCCCAACGGCCTCCTTATAGATGATGCGGATTAAAAACAGCGGGAGGACCGAGGCGGCTGAGTGGGCTCTGCATTTTCATATCCCGCAAGGTCATATTCCATGACACACTAACCTGTCTATTCCTTTGCATATTCTTCGGATTTTCTCGTCGATGTTTTTTTTAAATTCTTGATTTTAGGCGTTATTTTTGATGGGCTTTGTTATATTTGCAAACTGCTATCAACATTATATAATTTTGATTACAGGTCTCCTTGAGTTCAATTTGAGTGATTTTTCCATATTATGGCGGTTTTATCAAAAATCGACCAACAATTTGGCTGCAACGTCTGCACCCAAATCGGAATCAAAGTGTTTGAATTTTTAAAGGTAAGCTTCGCTCTCGTTTTCGCATTTCTGCCGGTTTCTAGAACCAAATATATTTCAACTGGAAAGGCGGAAAACGGATCGTGACCACTATTCGCTATCGTACTTACCTGCAACGTGCAGTTGGGCGACTCTATATAGCCGAAGACAGATCCTTCTTTTGGACACTGGGTATCACGACGCCTAATAAGACAGCCATCAGAATAACGATGGACGATAATATCGAGACGTTGTCCCGTCGAGTCCTGGAATTAATAAATGCGGACGTGTTTCCGATTCTTCACTTTTAGTAGGTCCTATTTAAATTACTAAATTGTTTTTTAGGAAAGAAATCACTCGTTTCCTCCGATGATTAATTAATTTAATTTGTAAATACATCATCTCTTTTTTTGAAAAAACAGTGAGTTGATTTACGCTTAAAAAATAACTCGGGTTGCTCATGGAAATTTTACGCCCCTTTAGCCGAGCTGGGGGCGCATAGCCATCTCATAACAGTTGGATCCGCGCCCTCGCCGCGCAGTCTGCTCAGAACAGTAGGATTAGCGGTGCACGCGTTCCATCGCCAGTGAGAGAGAGAGAGAGAGAGAGAGTACCCCGGGGGACAGGATTTGAATCCGTGGCCATCCCATATCTCATGCCCTTCAACGCGCAGTGGGATATCGCCCGAGGAATATAAGGAAACTCTCGGATTTTTCAGATCATTCCACCCCCTCAATCTCGTCTTTTTCATCACCTCAAACTATTTTGCGCCTACGTTGATGTATTGTTCACCGGACATTGACTTTACGCCCATTATATCCGAATGGGAGCTGATGCAGGAAATGCGGACGTGTTTCTGATTCTTCGTTTCTAGTATGTCCTCCTTAAATTACTAATGTTCTTAAGAAGAAAAATCACTAGTTTCCTCCGATGATAACAATTTGTTTGCAAAAATACACCACTTTTTTTCCAAAACCAGTCAGTTGATTTACGCTTAAAAAATAACTCGGGTTGCTCATGGAAATTTTACGCCCCTTTATCTGAGATTGGGGGGGGCTCATAGCGGCCATCTCATAACAGTTGGATCCGCGCCGCCCTCGTCGCGCAGCCCGCTTTGAACAGCAAGATTAGCGGCGCATGCGTTCCATGACCAGTTAGACAGAGAGAGAGAGAGAGAGAGAGAGAGAGAGAGAGAGTACCCCGGGGGACAGGATTAGAATCCGTGGCCATCCCTATCCTGTCTTTGATGCCACGGCTCCTAGCGATATTCTATATGGTAATCCCACTCTGGGATTGCCGACTACTACGGTCAGACTCGCTGACTTTATTAAATACTATCTTTGCCATCATGTCGGGTCGCTTGGAAGTTAAGGTTATCAACATTTGGTCGAGGATGCGTTCGAGGATTGCGAGTTTGAGCAGCTCCGTAGGTATTTGAACGATCAGACTTTTCATTCGAAGACTCGTCGTTCTGACGGCTCCATAGTTTTTCATAAGTTTATCGATCCCGCTTTGATGATCTCTCCTCAGCATTTGTATGTCTCGATCAATAACCTAGAATACTCGCTAAATTTTTATTTGAAAATTTTTTACAATATTAATTGGGGTGGGGACAAGCATTGTCATTTCTATTTGTATGGGTTTCTAAACTCTCATCCTTTCCCGCTCGCTATACCGGTTCCCATTCAGTATGTGCTAATAACTTTGCCGGAGGATATGTACCGCGATATGGCCAGGGATGTGCCTTATGCCTCCCTGTAGGTCACCATCTTTTGCCTGTAGGCCCTCTCTTTTGATGCCTCCCTTTTGCCCTCTCTTTTGATGCCTCCCTTACTACTTCCTAATTTTTCCGCTTTGCGCCTTGCTTTGTATCTGTGCGAATAAATTTTCTTTCTAACATGGACGTAGACATGGCATATGTAGACATGGTGACATAAATTACAGCTAGGTATGGCAACTGACATTTATTTTAAACTTAGTTGATGACATAAAATACAATATACTTGTAGTAAGGTAGGATAGTTATAAATTTACTCTTATCCGAGATCCTAGAATTTATCCATTTTATAGACTTCGTGCTTCGCGCAGACATCCGTAGACACCGCTCAGCCACCGCTTTCACACCAAATAGTTATCAAGTAAATAATATCAACATTTGAATGTAAATAAACTGTTTATCCAAATATCATGGCCGACAAATTAGACGACAATAATTTAATTTATATAAATCTTTCCTAAACTAGCTTTGAAAGTTTATTGCGTGAGTATTCATTGATTTCCGATCTGTTGGTATAGCTTTAGGATAAGGAATTTCCGAAGGGCTGGGGGGAGGGACCTCTTAATGACGCCCCAGGATATTCCTGACACGCGTTCCCGCCCTCACACCGACTATATAATCCCGGTCATTCTTGATCGCTAGTCAAACAAAACAACATTAGCACCCCTTTCTGGCCCCCGGTCACCGAAACTACCGTATATTTAGTCTAATGGAAGCCCAGAATCTGTTGTTTTTAGTGTCCCAGACTGTAGTGGATTTTTGTAAAGAGCGGCTTCTGAAATAACCCGAAGCATATTTTTGATCACCTAAATCTTGAAATTCGAAACTGCTTGACATGTGTGCAAATCGAGGTCATCCTTCCCGGCCGCAGCTGGCCAATACAGGGGGTCCAAAAATAATACACCCATCTCTAGCGGCTCGCAGCCGTGTCCGATGGTGACGATTTAGGTATCTATCGACAGCTCCCAAAATGACGAGAAAACAAGCGTTTTTCGTTTCCCAGTTTAACGGGATTTAATTGTGTAAATTTGTGGCCAAAACCCGTGGAAAGAGCTAATTTATGCGATATCCATAAGTTAATTGCGATCTTGACAGAGAAAAACCCACGCTTTTTTAGCAAAACGTTTAATGGCAAAAAGCTTCTGAATATTTTAAGAAAACGACACCCGCTTGTTTTCTGGCTTTTTCCAGGGCTTTCGAATAGTGTAGGAACCAACCAGGTCCCAACTTTCTCCGGACCGCCAGAGCGAGTACCTTCTTTTTCTGCATACCCAGTATAGGTCATTTTCTCATCATTACAGGGTGTCCCAAAAAAAAGTACCCCCCCTCTAGCAGCGCGCAGTCGGTTCCGATTTTCACCGTTTCGGTATCAAACGAAAGCTCTCGAAAAGGCGAGAAAACAAGGAGGGTTCATTTTCTTTATTATCTATTTTTATTAGCCATTTTTACGTCCAAAAACCATGAAAAGGCAGATTTACACGAGATCTGCATGCTAATCGCGAAATTCGTATTGAAAATCTACCTGTTTTTTAGAAAAACGTTGAATATCCAGCGCATAAAAATAACGCTCATAAAATAAATCCCGCTTGTTTTCCGAGCGCGTTCGAATGGTATAAAAATTATCCCGATCTGGGCTTCCCTCGGACCGCTAGAGGGGGGTGCTTTTTTTGGGACCACTAACAGATCAGTCAAAACCTTTAATTACCGCTCGGTTGAGTCAAACGTTTGTCTATCCTCTTTCTCGCTGTATTTTCCAACTCCGTCGAATTTTTTGCCACCTTCTGTAAGCCAATTTTTTACAAAAAAATTATAAATTTTAGGTTTTTATGGCTTCATCTTGGGTGATTTCTCCAAATTCCCACGGTTTCTTCGAAAAAATCGCTTCCGATTCGAGTGCAATTTCTGCGCTCGTTTCTCTCTATGGACAATGTATGGAGCATCATAAAGTCAGTTTCTCATTAAAAATCCAAATTTTGGCCCATATAAATCAAATATTTAATTAATAATATGCTTAGAAACGGATTAAACTACGAATGATCGTTTACTGTATGGAGAATATCGATGAGAAGTACTGGGTACCATTTAAAACCCTGCTAGAAGTTCGAAGCAGTCTGACTCCCGGCCACCCTCTTCCAGGTAAGTAATAATTTTGTTTATCATGTCATGAAATGCTTCTGATGAATAAGTCACTTTCAGCTACGAAGACGCAATACATCGCGCATATAGACGGGTCCAGGCTCTCGGCTCAAAATGCTGATGAGGGAAGGTTTTTTGAACTCGGCCGGGTATTGCCACATATGACACCTAATTTGATAGAAAATTGAAAGTAACTATGAGTCTTTAATATCCGTTTTTGCCAAAGAGCTTTCCTTAAAAAGATATGCCGCTTTTAAAGTAGGTTTTGATGCTTCGCTTTTTCTAAACAAGCTGGCAAGATTTGTTTTTGAAAAATCAATCGGGAAATATCTGGATGTGAAAAAAATTGCGCAAAATGGACTTTGAAAGTGTTATATCCTCTTAAGGAAAGCTCTGCGGCCTTAAAGACTCATATTTATTTTCAATTCTCTATCGAATGGTGTATTATATGTAGCGAAACCCGGTCGAGTTCAAAAAACCTTCCCACGTCAGCGTAGAGATTCTCAGAGGCGCTACCGCGAACTGGGCAATATGGTGCGGCTCCTCAGGCACCGGCTACTCCCTCCCAGAATGCCAGCTAAAGATAGGTATAAAGAATACAATATAAAGATAGCCATCAAACGGTGCGTTTTGGTACCGTTTTTTACTCCTTTCTTTTTCTTTAGACGCCATTTTTTTTCAAAAAACGATTCGAATTCGGGGCGAGTTCTACTAGTTTCCCGGGGGTGCATTCCAGCAAATGCTGGGAGATGACATGCCCCGGGATGGGATTGAATTAATCAGTAAAGGTGGGCATTAGTCTTTTATCCTTAGCTTCTTTTATCATAGGAGGCCAAGGGGCCGTTTATAAATGGGCCCGCCCGTCCGGTGGACCCATTGCCTTCAAGCTCGTCGACCTCAGCGGAAACGTGGCAGGGCGTTTTCGGGAGCTTCAAAATGAGGTTAGGGACCCGATTCTCTCAATACTACCGTAATATAGCTGGAAATATGCGAGACGCTAAGAGGTGCTCGCTTGGAAAGAAATGTCGTGCTTTTGAGCGGTATCCCTGCCTTTTATATATTATTATTATTTTGAGACATGATATACTTCCATCAGCCCCAGTTTTGCCTGGTTTCTATGGAGCTTGTCCAGGGCCGCGACCTGACTCATTACACGTGTAAGTTAATGATTTCGGGTAGCATTACCTCCTCTCTTTCTCAGACAACTCCGGGGGGCTCGAGATGGAGGAGCTAGTCCATATCTACCGGCAGGTAGCGGACGTCCTCCATAGCATGCACCGAACGGGTATTGTTCACCTCGACATTAAGCAGGCCCGTAGGAGGGGGGGCCCAGGGGGCCCTGGGCCCCCGAAATCGGTCGAGGTCCGAAAAATTCATAAGGGGGGACCCTTATGAGTTTTAGTTACAAAAATTTTTCTGCCTGCGGCGCTGTTTATTACTGTTTTTCAAACAGTTTTTACTTATATTAAACCTATTCTTTCAAAAATTTTTGCCTGCGGCGCTGGTTTTTCCTTGGTGAATCAATTGTTCATAAAAATTTTGGCCTGCGGCGCGTTTTCTGCCGTGTTTTCACACGAATTTGAGTGTAGCGAACGCTTTTTTGCGATTTTTTTTGCCTGCGGCGCTATTATTGACTATTGACGCGATTTTCGGATGTTTTAAAAGTGACGACCGGGGGGGAGGTCGCCAAAATTTTTGGGCCCCCCGTAATTTCGGTTCCGCTACGGGCCTGACATTAAGCCAGACAACATTTTGCTGGAAAATATGTCAGGTAAAAAATTCAAAGTTGGATTTCATGCTTGATTAGGTGTCGCGAAAATCTGCGACACGGGCCTTGCGACAAGGCGCCCACCGAGAGGAGTCCGTAACCGCACCTACGCACTAATCTATTAATTCAATTATTTCTAGCAAAAAAAACACACTTAAAACGCAAGAAAGAAAAGAAAAAGAAAAGTTTTAGGTGTATAGTTTTCTGATTTTGTCAACGGCACCTGATTTTGCCAAAGACCTAGAATGTGAAAAATTGCTGAAACAAAAGTTTCCTTCGAGCGTTGATTTTGTAATACATTTTGAAGTCGGTACGATAGAGGGGCCTGAGCTGGGTCAGGGCTTGATTTTTGACTATAACAAAATTGTTTCGTTTGTTTTTGGCTATCCGACTTCTGCAATGTTTAGATAGGTCTTAATCAAGCTAGAATCGAGAATCCTGAGACGGTGCAACCTTTAGGCCAATCTCTTTGATTTATTGTTTTATAGGAGGGCAAGTGGAGGTTTTCAAATGGATGCGCACTAATGGAAATGTCCTCGCGATCAAAAAAATTAAGCTCAGAGGAGATGTGGCAGGTCATATGGATGACATCAACAACTAGGTTAGGGAGAATTTCTATTGCTTTAACACAATTTAGCTCAAAATATGTGCTCATCTTAGGCACTTAGGCATTCAAATTTGGACAAAAGAGTGGTACTTTTATCAGGTATTTGAACCAAACAAACCTGTCAAACTAATGATTTTTCAAGATAGCTTCCTTTTACGCGACGTCGATATCTGTTTAGTATCCATGCCATACATCAATGGAATGGATTTAACGCATTTCAAATGTAAGTTGTATATTCATGTTTGACCGTTTTTCTACTCAGACGGCGATGGTGGACTGGAGCTCTCGGAGCTGGCACACATCTACCGACAAGTGGGTATTGCTCTGGATATGATGCACAACGCCGGAGTTGTGCATCTCGACATAAAGCCGGGTAATATCCTGCTGTTCAAAGAAACAGGTATGTGAATAGAATCATACACTAATGACAAAATTTCCCCGAAGCCGATTTCATTTCGAAGCTAAAATCTCGTAGGCTCCCGCTAGGCATCGAATTCGTCGATAGAGGCGTGTATTGATTTATTTTCTTTTGATGTGTTTTTTCATAGGAGGCCAGGGAGAGGTTTTCCGTTACAAAATCGTTAAAAAATCAATGTAAAGGACGACCAGCATATGAGAGACATATCCATTGAGGTTATATGAGCTTCAGGTTTTAACTGAAGTTTCAACGCTTTAGCATGCATTTTTCTACCCACTAATCCATTAATTCAATTATTTCTAGCAAAAAAAAAACACACACTTAAAACGCAAGAAAGTGCGACGGATTTAACCATGGGAGACTTTTTGCGTTTCCCGCGGAAGACTTTCATAAAATGGTGCTAGGCGACATTGAAAGTGATGCATTCATATACCTTGCCGGAGGTAGTTCAGCCTCTATTTCACGCATTCAATTATTTCTAGCAAAAAAAATACTATGGCGAATCTACTTCTGGGAGACTTTCTGCGATTCCCGCACAAAGTTTTCGAAAAAAGGTGCGAGGAGAGGGGGACACCGGCGAGTTCACCCACGTCGCCGGAGGTAGTTTTTTTTTTTGGATAGTTGATATTGATTTGTCATAGGTGGCCAGGGTACGGTCTATAAATGGGAGCGGGAAGCTCCACTACCTACACTGGCCATTAAGCTTATGATTCTCTCCCGCGACCCTGAAATACGGGCCAGGGAGGCGAAGAGGGTCCGGACGGAGGTTTTTTTATGAGCACATAACTCTAAAATTGGATTTTCTAGCTTCGAATTTGCGACCACCTGAGGGGCCAGTGCGAATATGTGGTCGTCATCAGAGGTTAGTCTATCGTTCTAAAATGCTTATTTTTTTATATGTATAGACGGCATTTACATGAAAGAGCAGGGACGCTTTATTTTGTCGATGGACATGTTCCCCGGCGTCGACCCAAAGTAAGCTACTAAAGGTATCAAGAAGACCCAGTAGATTTGGGATCATCTATATTTGGCAATGATCCAACCGGAAATGTTGATGCCAAAAAGAACTGAGGAGAGAGGGGCCGAGGCAGGAGGGAGCAGAGAAACTCGTGCTAATTTTAAAACACTAAAGTCCCCCCCGCGCAGTAGTTTTGGAGATAATTTTTGAGGGTCGGCCACTTTGACTCCAATTTTAACCCCAAAAATTAACTTTTTAAACTTTTAGTTAGGATTTTAGTTACGATCTTCTTTTACCTTTGATCGGGAATATCGTATAATATTTTTTACCTTTTTACAGCAAATTTGCGACTATTTGAATATGTCTGATCGTGACATCAAGCCGCCTCTACGCGATTGGGGGCACTGGACTACAGTTTCCGTAAATTGGGCCGAAGTGGAGGAGAAACCATGACGGGGAATGTAGCAGGTCGCATGGCCGACATTCGCAATGAGGTTTTTTTCACCTTCTTTCTATTTACGCAAATATAGCTGGATATTTGTGCGCATCTAAGGGATTCGCTTTTGGGCAGAAGCATGGTCCTCCTCACCGGTAACTTGTATTTCCGTATCTGATGAGATTTACTATTTTCAAGATATGATCGTTCTAAATGCCCCTCAAGTATGCTTAGTCGCAATGGAGCACGTTCCCGGGCGTGATATGACACATTTCCTATGTAAGTTGCTCATTCCTGACTGTATGACGCCCTTTTTTTATTTTAGACGGCGATGGCGGACTAGAACTATCGGAACTGTCACACATATATCGTCAAGTGGCTAATGGCCTAAACAAAATGCACCATGCCGGAGTAGTTCACCTCGATATCAAGCCGGACAACATCCTTCTGAACAACCATACAGGTACGTGAATCGATTTGAGAAGCACTAATGATCGATTAGGTGTTGCAAAAATATGTGATACCGGATTGGCGACATGGTTGGTTCGTGGACAGATGGATGGATGTTGCGGTACTGATGCCTACATGGCACCAGAGGTGCGTGCGCGGTCGTACGACGGCCGACTTGCCGACGCGTGGTCGCTTGGTGCGGCTTTATATTTTAACCTGACTGGAATGCCTCCGTGCGAATCTCCTGTAATGTAAGTGTAGATCTACAATCGTAAAAATTTGATGATTAGGGCCGATGATGGCTACAGGCAGATAATTCGAGTAGTATATAAAGCCGGACAATATATTACTAGATAGCGAGACAGGTATGTGAAACTATTCGGGCATTAACGATCGGTTAGGGGATGTCAAAATCTGTGACACTGGGCTATCAGCATAGGCAACGCACGGCCCCATGTCGAGATTCGGTGGTACGGATTGGTATATGGCACCTGAAATACATCTGGGATCATACGATGGAAGGCTTGCCGATTCATGGAGCCTGGGCGCGAGCATTTACCACACAGTAACTGGACGTCCGCCGTGTGAGAATGCAGTAATGTAAGAACCTCACAACCATCTATTCTCATTGATTTACAGGTCCGATGCCAACTTCAGGCTGATAATAAGGAGCCAGGCACTGCCGATATATGTGGAACCAATAGTGCGAGGTATGCAGAAAATCAATTGCTAAAAAAGACAATGATTAGAACCCCTGCTTAATTTATTGGTGCTGGAGGATCTGAGATGGACTGTTACAGAACTGGCTGAGTCAGATTTTTTCAGTAAGTTTTCTCATACACTTGCTTTTTTTGAAAGACTCATATATTAGTCATACGTACAATCTAATTACAGGACTATACCACAAAATCTCCCCGCCACGATTCCCGATCGACGAATGTATTGTGTCTTCTGATGATGAGTACTAGAATGCCCAACAAAGTCTGGGTATTGATTTTGTGTGTGGTTTTTTTTGTTGGGGACCACCCCTCTCTCTATCTCTCTTTGATTGTCTCTCTCTAGCTCTTTACCTTTTCTCTCTCTCCACATCCGTTCTTACGTCTCTCTCTTTCACACCGTTTTTTGTCTGAAGGAAGTTGAAGCCAAAGATTGTCTGTATGATAATTTCGACTGTAAAATGTGTTTTTTTCTGTGATTTGATTGGCGCTCAGATCAAATAATAAACTTGTTTATTCAGACATTTAGTTAACAGGATATAAAGAAAAAAGAGGATTTCCATTAGTGCGCAGTTGGCTGTGTAGTTGAGCCGTTTCCTGGGAATCGTTGGGCAATGTTGTTGACTTGGCACGCTTCGCATATCATCACCTTGAAGATGCAACTCGTCTCCTTGCCAAGGCTGGTGGTAGTGCGAAGACAGGGCTTGCAGAGGGAGATTTTCAGCATGGGATTTTGATGATCGCGGGGTCCAATAGAGCAGACAAACTGCTTCTGGGTCATCGGGCGTACGGTACCGTCGGTCGGAGCGAGGAAAGGAGTAATTGAAGACATCGTCGTTTGTTGTGTAGCTTTGGTTGAATGATAAAATGAGGAAAATTCTGGCTTATATAGCCTCAAAAAAATCGAGCTTCATTGGGCTCTCTCAATTTGACGCACTATTTTTTAATAATAAACCACGCCCCCGCACCGCTAGAGCAGTATAAGATGGAGCATTTTGCACCGGTTTTTTCATACATCAACATGACCTACTACAACGACGATATCTTCGACTACGAGGCTTGGCTGAAACTTGTCGCTGACCTCGGCTACCCGGAAGGACAACCATCCCCACAATACGACTCGGATTCTGAATCTTACAGTACCGACGAATGGGAGTCTGTCTGTGATCCTACGGACGACTCTGGATACGCAACTGACCGTGAATCCGACGTCGAAATGGCCGCTGACTACGGAGAGGAGCAAGACGAGGCGGTGCTTTACCAAAACCAAATGCAATGGTATTCGGTATACCCAAGACAGGATTCAGACGATGAATCCCCTGACTTTTGAGTGACTTTTTCTTTCAGTTTCCCCCCCCCCCCCCCCCCCCCCCCCCCCCCCCCCCCCCCCCCCCCCCCCCCCCCCCCCCCCCCCCCCCCCCCCCCCCCCCCCCCCCCCCCCCCCCCCCCCCCCCCCCCCCCCCCCCCCCCCCCCCCCCCCCCCCCCCCCCCCCCCCCCCCCCCCCCCCCCCCCCCCCCCCCCCCCCCCCCCCCCCCCCCCCCCTCCCTCTCTCCTCTCTCTCTCTCTTTCTCTCTCTCTCTCTCTTTCTTTTTTCTCTGTGTCTCAACAATTTTCCCCATCTCTCGACAGTTTGCAATTTGACAGTTTGTACTTGTTTTCTTTTGTGTTTTCCAGTTAACGTGTTTATCGGTTTTCAATAAAAAAGTTTCAGATACAACAAAGCGCGACTATGAATTACGACTACGACTACGACTACTTTTCCCATCTGATATGGGCCTGGAACAATTTTGTTTCCAATCAAGCAGCAGGTAAATTCTCTCTATCGCAAATATCTAATCATATCTTTCTAGCTGCTGCACTAATGAATCCTGGAGGCGCACCCAATGTCATACCGGTGAGCAGATGTAAATGACCCCTAAAAGTACGTTCTTAGGTGCCGGGTGTACCCCAACCCCCTCTCCCACCTCCGCCTCCGCCACCTCCGCCTCCACCACCTCCGCCTCCGCCACCTCCGCCTCCGCCACCTCCGCCTACACCACCTACGACACCACTGCCTTCTGATCACGATGAAAAGCCGAAACGAAAGGTAGTTCAAGCTGAAGCCAACGAATTCAAACCGCCGTTTTTTTAGCGAAAACTCAAAGATTCAGACAGCAGTTCCCGAAAACGTGCCAGAGAAGAAGCTTCAGAGATTGAAGTGGTAAGTTAGCTTCCCCGAGACTCTAATGACTTCTTTCAGGAAAGGCATGTTATCTACGGAGGTGCTGCTAATGACGTTGACGTTGAGGAAGATGAGATTCTCAACGATAATGCGGGACTCAACTCAATGTTTGACGGTAATACCGAAACATAATATTTTCATAGAACGCTTTTTTTTTTAGAACACGCAATTGCCCCGGACGTTCTCGACGGGATAAAAAGAAACTAGACGGAAAAGGTAGGGCATTGTCTCACAGCCATTGACGGTTTTTTTTCATAGATTTTCGACTGCAACTCTCAAAGACGAGAGCACGAGGACTTAGAATGGATCAAGCGACAGCAACTGTCGATATCGATCCGACTACAGCGCCTGACAACTTCCTGCCGGTCCTCCAGGAAGCCATGGATCGTCTGTTTGACACTGTCGGCAACACCAGCGTGAGCACCTACTTGCATAGTCAGAAACAAGCATTTTTTCAGGACGAACGAACGTATTCGACAATCCTAAAGTGCCAGACACTTGACGAAGAAGGGCGCAATGAAGACCGATGGGTTGCCTATCTTCCACCACGACTCAGGCCCCAGATCACAGCGGTAGCGCTTGCAGATGTCCTTCAGAGCAAGGTACACAGCTCACACAGGATCAAGAACATGACACGATTCACGCTCCAGGTAAGTTTTTTTTGAGTTCATGCAGCACCACCCTCAAATTTCAGCTGGACGGCTATGAAGTGCGAAAAGGAGGAGCAGGAATCATGGATTGGACTGGAAAACTTGCCGTTTTCTACCCAGCAGACCTTCAGAATGCGTGCTTCCCCATGAGCGTCTACCTTCTCGTGGAATTGGCCAAGATCATGGACTTCAGTGCCACACTAATCAGAGGAAGAAAAGGAATCAAGGGGAGGTATGGGCATATTAGGCTACCAAGACTGTGTTTTTTCAGAGGAAAGCAGCGAGAATGGACTGAACTCAAGGAAAGCCTTATCCGAGAGTTTGACGGGGCCTTCCACCAAGACCCGGACACAATCGTGAAAGCTCAAGACCTTTTGAGAAGCCTATGGCCCGGATACATAGCCGGACAGATGGTATCCCTGCCTGAAGCCGCCCAAGTCCTCAAGGAGGTCAACCGACGGAAGCTTGGGAGGATCTACATGTTCGACAAGGCGTAAGTGTCCAGCATATGATAAAAAATAACACAATTTTTAGGGGCAAAAAGCTTGGATGTACGCCTGCCTACAACAATGTTGATGGCCGTGTCCTGACGATGGTGTACGAAGAACAGAATGAGCACTTCAAGCCGGTCACTAAGGCACCTTCGGCCGTTACGTGGATTCGTCAATCTCCCTACGACATCGACGAGGTCTTTGCGTACAAAAAGCAGTGCGATGGATGTGGAGTCTACTACAACGAGAACTACCACAAAAAGTAAGGCGTTTCTTTCGGTTTAATTCCAAAATTTAGATGTGAATGGCGCTGCCTGAGATGCCAAACAACAGGGAAGACCTGTGAGAATGAGCCTGGCGTCCGGACAAGATGCACGACGTGCAATGTCTGCTTCCAGAACCAGACGTGCTACGACAACCACTTCAGGAATCGTGTGTGTGGAAAGCGCTTCTTCTGCTTGAAGTGTGACTACTACTACGATGCCACGAGAGATGGCATGAAGGCACATGTGTGTGGACAGTAAGTGAAAAATAATCAGTACTCTTACGTCGATTTTAGGCGCTTTTGCCAGACATGTATGAAAATGCAGCCCATCAAGCACGACTGTATCTTTGCTCAGTCACATAACAAGCCTGCAACTCGTTACAAGTCTCAGCGTTACACGTGAGTTCATCATTTTCAGAAAATACATCACAATTTTCAGCATAATCGTCCTCGACTTTGAAACAGAGGTCGTCAAATACGTCAACTGCGAGATGATCGACATCCCACACAAGGCAACGCACTGCTACATGCGACAAATGTGCGAGGAATGCACTCCTGATGAGTAAGTGTACTTTGCAAAACTGCCACTCTCCATCTTTCAGACTCTGGGCCGGCGAGAAAATCAAAGGAGGTCGCCTCGAGCGATACGACCACGAACTTGTCGAAGAATCCGACGAAGATGAAGAATCTGACGATCAACAGCAACGCCCAAAGAAGCTGAAAGATCGGTGGATAGTGCGCAGGCCCCAAGGGGAGTGCCGAGGACAGTGCTTCGAAAAAAGGTATTTTTACAGCAATTTTCCAGTTTCACACACTTTCAGGTTCTCGAATCTCGACGAACACGGCGTCTGGCACGAGGGCAAGGTCGTTGAGGATGTCGTCGACTTTTTGCTTTTCGAGAAGCACGACAAGAAGCAGGAGAAGATCGTCCTCGCCCATAACGGAGGTATTTTTTGAGTACCCTTGATCGTGCAATGTGTTTTTTTCAGGAGGGTACGATTGGGTTCTCCTACTCCCGGCTCTGATGGCTCGAAAAATCCCCTACACACCGCTAATGCGAGGGTCCCGCATCGTGGAAATGAAGATCGCCGGCCGCCCAAGCGACTGCAAGCAGAATCGCCGACGAGCAGTTCAACGCCGGCCTCCGGCCCCACATGAGCGTCGCCGCAACAAGGTAAGTTTTTTGGTTTTACGTACACCATCCCTCAAATTTCAGCTCCGCTTCATGGACACGTATCGGTTCATTCCGATCGCCCTGGGCAAGTTCGCCGACGTGTTCCGGCTCAATGAAGAGAAGGGTGTCTTTCCAGTGTTTGCAAACTGCGAATACTGGCGTCAACCAGGCCCTCGAGGCTGGCCGTCCGAAGAATGGTTCCCGGTTCGCACAGAAGGGCAGCTGAAGAAGGTCAGTTCATCCCCAAGAAATACAAACGAGCTCATGGTTTTAGGTACGAGAAACGCTTGTCGAGAAGACCGGACAAACTTTCAACCTTGAAGAAGAAATCTGGAAGTACTGCGAGTCAGATGTGAACGTGCTGCTGATGGGTGTGATGCTCTTCAGGAAGAACCACGTGGAACGAGGCGGATTCTGCCCGTTCTCCTCGTGTTCAACGCTGGCGTCTACATGCATGACGCTCTTCCTGATGAAGTACTACAAGGGACAGCCGATCGCAATGGTTAAAGAAACCCCTGAAGGAGCTGAGCGCAAGTACTCTGAGGTAAATTCAAATTCAATTCAAGTCAACAAACACACGTTTTAGGTTGCCGAGAAATGGCTGCAGTGGATGGAATATCAGCAAAATGGACATCCGATTCAACGGCAGCTCGCGTATGGCGGCGAGAAGCGCATTGTATGCGGAGCAGCAGAATATTTCCTTGATGGCTACTCGGTGATGCCAGACGGGAAGCGTGTCGGCTTCGAATTCAACGGGTGTTATTGGCACGGTATGTACATAGAATGTTTTTTTAAATATTTCAAGTTTTAGGCTGTCTCTCTTGCTATGGCCCGAACGCCAACTTCCCTGCCGGCAAGGGACAAGCGGATACCATTCGGGAGCGGTTCGACCGGACCGTCCAGCGATACGAAGCTCTCAACAATTCAGGTATTCCACACGAAACCCAACATCCAAAAGTGAATTTTCAGAGCTACTGGACGAAATTGTCGTGAAGCGCGAGTGCGACTTTTACAGAGAGCTGCAAGAAGACCGTGAGATGCGTGAGTACTGCGAAAACCTTGACATTCCGGGGAGACTCTGCCCGCGACGTGCTCTGAAGGGAGGCCGAACTGAAGCCTTCAAGGCATGGTCGACTCCTGGCAATCAAGTACATTACCAGGATGTTAATTCGTAAGTCTCATGCTGAATATCTTTATCCTAAATTTCAGAATGTACCCTCACGTGCAGCGCGATGGCCTGTATCCGCTTGGCGAAGCAGTTATTGAAATGTTCCAGGGCAAACCCAATCGTCTTCCTTCTCATATTGTTAAAGTAAGTAAAAAACAAGTCTAAGAAAAAAGCTCAACAAATTTTTTAGAAAACATGGCGGGCCGTCGATGTGTACGAAGAAGGCCTGTTGAAGAGGGAACGCCGCTGCGTGCAAGAGATCCAAGTTCGGGGTTTCCTGTACGTTGATGTCCTGGTTCCGCGCGACATCCCGATCACACTTCTCCCTCTGACAGTCAAGGGAGGTCTCCAATTCCCGGTCTGTGGACGATGCGCCCAAATGAAGAAGCCTCCTCGAGTCTGCACCCACACGGACAGCGAAAGGTTGCTGCGTGACGTCTACTGGTACGAGGAGCTCCAGCTGGCTCTCGATTGGAAGTGTGAGATTCGATGCGTCCACGAAACGATGAGCTGGAAATCCTTCACCGCCGACTTCTTCAAGGAGTACGTCAGGTAAGAGCCTTTCGAAAACGCTTATCCCACCTATTTAGTGACAACATTCGTCGAAAAGTTGAAGCTAGTGGATGGCCAGACGATGCTCAAACTCCAGAAGAAAGGGCGATCTTCCTCAAGAACTTTGAAGACCAAATGGGCGTCCCTCTAAGGCCTGAAGAACTTGACCGTCCCAACCCATCTGCACGCTGGCTGGCTAAGTTGGCCAATAACAATCTCTGTAAGTTTCTCACTTCTTTTTTTCTGTTACGCTGATTTTTAGGGGGCAAATTCGGCCAGAAGCCCACCAATACGAAGACGGACATTTGCTACACGGCTGATGAAGTTGAGAAGATTTGGTGCGATCCAAGCCGAGTGATTACTGATGAGTACCTGATACCCGAGCATAATGTCTGGATAGTCAAGCATAAGGTAAGCATTGAGTATCTCGCTTTGAGTCGTTTTTCAGGGACATCGAGACGACACTGTGGCCCGCTCAAAGGGTTCAATTGCTGTGGCTGCCATAACTACGAGCCGTGCACGCCTACGCCTAAATCAGCTGTTGCTCCAGGTCTATCCTCGACATGTGGGTTTCTCTGTTGTCATTTTTTGAAAAGGTTTATTTCAGGTGTACACGGATACGGACTCGATTGTCTTTGAGGGTGGCTCTGTGGAAGATGACGAACTTGTCAGACGGTTCTATGCTCGAGAAGTGGGCCCCCAACTCGGTCAGCTGACTTCGGAAATCCCCACCGGATGGACATGTGTGAGCTTCGTCTGTCCTGGTAGGTTGGAGAGAGAGAAAATCAAGCCAGAAAATTCTAGGCTCGAAGCAGTATGCGGCTCTGTTGAAGAAGGACGGCGAGGAAGTGTACCAAGAGATCATTAAAACTCGAGGTAAGCATACCCAAGAAAAAAGCCAGAGACACGTTCTTTTAGGCATCACGCAAGATCTCGATAATAAGGGGAAGCTGACATTCAACCGCATGAAGTGTATGGCAACTCAATTTGTTGAACGCTATCGAAGTGACGAAGCCGAACGGGCCGCTGTAGATGAACCAGAACCTTCGATTGAATTTAATTATAAGAATATTCGCAGACCAAAGCCCGGTGTGCTAGAAACTGTTGAAGAACGTAAGAAATACCGTGTTGTTTATAAAAAAGGCTTTCCTAATGCTGAAGGGCAGTATTTTCAGTACGGCCGTATTTTCCGTTAAATTTTTATTGTGATTTGCATAATTTCTATATCATTTTATGTCTGTTTTCGATATTATTTTCGTGGATGTACATGTTTATTTGGCGGAGTGTGGGCAATAAATTTTCCTATTAATTGACTTTACGTGCCTCCCGAGCAGTATGACTAATGCAAACAGCCACATGTGGCCCGCGCGCGCCATTCGACACAGTCCCCGCTCAGTCGCAATCTCGCCGAAAAAACGAGATGGCCGCTTACATTCAAGTGCATGAAGATCTCGACAATCTGATTGTCCACAACCTGGAGATTGTGCGCTACACCACCTGCCCGATTCCATGTCCCTCCGATGGCCGCTGTTACGGCTTTGCCGGGTTAGTTGGTCAATTGTCAATCATGCTCTGGTCTTCTAGATTCAGTTTGCCGGTGTTCTGCTCAAATATCGAATCGAGGCTCGTGGCCGTGGCGGAGAATTGTGTTGCGACTCCGCTAGACATGACGACCCTTATCATCATCATCACAATAATCGCCCTTGTGCTACGCTAAAGTAAAAAACGGAAGGAAAAAACGACTGTCTATTTTGTTGACGATAAACTGTGTTGTAACAAGACTCGGTTCCGCTAAGGTATAAAAGGGCACGAGAGACAGTCAGAATCATACATTACCATGACTCCTGCTGATACTAAGAAACACTGGCTACCGTTTAACGTCTTCTTGAATTGCCGCTACCGTCGTAACGAGAATCACTATCGTCCGCTGACTCCTCGTGAACGTGTTGAGATTGTTACGCTGCTCATGAACGCTACGATGAGATGCAAGCTGACGCATACAAGTGTCGTGGGTCCGCGCATTCTCTGGGATACGTGCCCCGTCGACGTGATTGCGCATACTTCGAGCACCTTCTTGCAGGGCCCGAAGCGTACCATGCCGATGCCCGGATCGATGGGCGTGCCCCTAGACGTCTACTACCAGCTGTACCACGACTACAACACGACATGCGCGTACGAGCCCGTCATTCGAGCTGGAGGAATCAGTTACCCTCAAGACACTATTGAAATCTGTATCGATTAATTATGCCTGGAATAAACGATGATACTATCGAAAAGTTTCGCTTCCGATGGCCTTTCAGCTGTTTTATCATGGGACCTTCAAATTCGGGGAAGAGCTTTTTGCTTAAGCGTATGGTACAGTGGCTAGATGAACTTACCGAACCTGCCGGCGTATGCAAGGGAATTCTAATGTGCTACAGTATCGATCAGCCGCTCTACCACGACTTGGTGGCAATGGACTCTCGCGTACGCCTGTATCAAGGACTGCCTACAGACGCTGACATTGAGACGCTCCAGACGCCCCACTTTATCGTAATTGACGATCAGTGCACCGAGTTGAAGCGCAACAAGACTGTAGTTGACCTCTTTACTAAAGGTGTACACCACCGGAATCATTCACTCGTCGTGATTTCACAGAATGCGTTTTGCGGAGACCGGACAAGCCGGGTTAACGCTTCGTACCTCATCTTAACAAAGAACAACGCAGATCGGAACCAGGTCCGCGTCCTCAACTCTCAAATCTTTCCCGGAAGTCGCTTTCTCGTCGATGCTTACGAGGACGTCTGTGCTTCAGATCCCTACGGATACCTCCTGATCAACAACCACGTGCTTGCGGATCCCCGGCAGAGGCTCGTGACCCACATCTTCCCAGATGACGTGGGCGGGGAGATTGTGTATATGCCTCGCTAACTCTCATGCTCATTCATTTCTGGACATGACTAAACTCACAGCTGCCGATCGCAGGCTAACTGCTAACATTGACTTTCTCAAACGTCTTCAAAAGTCGAAAGACACGAAGCGGATTCTGAAGAAGGCTTCTTGTAGTCAACTGGGCTGTCTCATCGAGTCGATGTACAACGTTAACAATGGAAACGTACCTTTGCACAAGTATGAAGTCCGCAAGCTGAAGCGGCATCTTGGGACGATTGACGCATTGGCACGACAGCGTCAGGTGGAGGCGGCGCGTCACGGACTTATACAAACAGGCGACGGCATTCTGCCATTCATTCTACCTGCACTCATCGATCTGGCTGCAAGATTCATCTTCAATGTTTCGTAAAATGCGACTAGTTCCCTTTACCCCTGGGCCCACCTCATCTACTTCTACTACTACCCCTCCAATTATTAAAGGCGACGGTGCTCCTTTCACTCGTTTTACTCAAGATGATGTCGATAAGCAACGGCTGCAGGTGCTCGACCAGCAAATGCAGCGTACTCTAAACGACAAACGTATCCCCGACAACGTAAAGACACCCCTCTACAATCAGCTCCTTGCCGTGTTCACTGACCTGCTCGCCGAGTTGCGCAAGCGTCACCCTCAAACTAAACGAGAGCCATCTCCCGATCGATACCCGATGCCCACTGATCTGACGTATCCAGAGCCGGAGCGGGAGCCAGAGCCCGAGCCTGAGGTGGGGCCTCCACCGAAGAAGAAGGCTAGGCTGAAGGCCAAAACCAAGCTCCCCATCGTCACGCCTTCGCCACGTTTGCTGCGCAGTGGCAAAAACTTTGGGAAGGAATTTATTGCAGAGCTGAACAAGAGCTTCCCACGCGTAGAGTCAGTAAAAGGACGTCTGATTGACGGAAAACTGGTGATGGACGGTGAAATTGACAGGATCGTCACTCATCTGAACTCTCCCGTGAATAGACGGAGAGGCACACCTGTACATCTCGATCACGTGTTTGACGCACTCGAGCGCGCTAGCCCGTCTTCCCCATTCAGCGCCTACTACCACACACCCGGCAACGACGACTTTGAAGAGGAGGTCGTGGACACTTCGCGTACGCCCCGCTATCAGAAGACGCCTGGTAAGAAGGAGAAAAAGTCAGACAACCTATTCACACCTCGAAACTACTCTACAAGACACTAAACTATGACCCCATCTCTCAAAGATCTTTGGACTTCTCTTGAAAATCCGTCTGCCTTCACTTCCGCAACTGTGCTTCGCCGCGTCGGCAAGGAGCACGGGTATTCTAAGGAGCAAATTGAAGAATTTCTCCGAGGCACACCAAGCCACTACGTTCACGCACCTGCTCGCGTACGTTACCCACGCTTGAGGATGACCAGTACTCAGTGCTGGACCCATCTCCAGGCCGACTTGGGAGATCTCAGCTCGCTGTCGACTTGGAACGACGGCATGAAGTGGCTGCTTCTAGTTGTCGACGTCTACTCCAAATTCATCATGGTCGCAGCATTGCCCGATAAACGACCTGCATCTGTTGCCGAAGCTATGCGTAAAATGTTCACAAAATGGATTCCGTTTAATTTGCTCACCGACAAGGGCAAGGAGTTCACTACAGGTGCCATGCTACAACTCTACGCAGACCTGAAAATTAACCATTTCACTCTACGCGGCAGCGACCAGAAGGCCCAAGTAGCCGAAGCTCATCTGAAGACGATCAAGTACAAGATTTACCGTTACTTTACGCATAACAATACCCGACGTTGGGTGGATGTCGTGCAACAAATTGCCGAATCGCTGAATAAAACTCGCAGCACCGTGACTGGGATGCGTCCGGTTGACGTGAATTTCGACACAAAAATCCCAAATCAGCAGCCACAGATTGCCGACAGCTCAAAGTTCCAGATTGGTGATACTGTGGTACTTTCTAATCGTCGTGAGACGTTTCAGAAGGGGTTCCGAGGCTTGTGGGGCTCTGAACTATTTGTCGTGCGCCAGATTGACATGCGTGTCCCGGTCACTTATCGTGTCTCCGACTTGAACGGTAAGAAGATTGAAGGAAGATTCTACGACGCTGAGCTGCAGCGAGCCGAGAATTCTGATGGCGTGTACAAGGTTGAGCGGATTCTTGACGAACGACGGCGAAAAGGGAAGCTGGAATACCTGGTCAAATGGCTCGACTACGACGACGAGTTCAACTCTTGGGTGCGAGCTGAAGACGTTATCGACCTGAGAACACATCCTTCTGAATAAACGGATTTTCATTCTTTCCATTCTTTGACCAATGACACGACAGTATACAGAGAGCACTACATCTGCGGATAGCACACAGTCGTTCCGATGTACAGGCCCGTACCGTATGCGAGAAGTACGCGTTTTCACGTCCCTGGCTATTCTGGCTGTGCTTTTGACTCTTTCAATTTTCAGTATCGTGCACGACGTATCGAGAGACCACTCTATTAGTGAGCGGACTTTGACAATCGTGGGCGGTGCACTGTGTCTCGTGGCACCGTCGCCCATCTACCCGGTACGCAAACCCGAAGCTCATTTACTACAAACTGTCTAGATGCACGACGACTCTTTCTACGTTGTTTTAGCTAGTAATGCCTCAGACTCTCCGGAGAATACGTCTTCTGTTTTTGTGAATCGCATGCCAAACCACTTGAGACTTTACGATCTGGACGGGCGGCTTAACCGGTGGGAAGTGGGCCTTGCCGAGCTTCAGAGTTGTTATTCGTGGGATACGATACCTGAAGATGAGATCATCAAGGTGAACATGATCAAGTCTCGCGACAATTACACGGTTACATTGCGTCGTGGGAACTACAAAGATCCGACACTTCTGGTAGATGCCCTGAATGCCGCGCTTGACCGTTCATCCAGGAAGCGTCGCGCCCTTGGAGACGTGGAGTATGACCCAAATCAAGGCACGTTCAAGCTTGAGAAAGACATGAAGCCGGTGCCTGATGTGAAAAAGCCTGAAGAAGCTCCTCAACCTAAAATCCCTAAAGGTGCAGTGCCCTTGCCTCCCGAGCCTATAGCTCCCTATTCTGGAGCTCCTAAAGGCACCGTGACATTGCCTAAGGAGCCCGAGGTGTCAGGGGAGCACGAAGTGTCAGGGGAGCCCGAAGTCTCTAAACCTAAGCAGTCCGAAGTCTCTAAACCTGCTGATCCCGAAGCCTCAAAACCTAGGTTGGAGCTGTACGTACCGCCTCCTCCCGAATTTGTCGCACCCTCGACAGAAGACCGAAAGACTTCATTCTACAGCTTGCAACACAAAGATGACGCGCCGATCAACAATGCGGAAGCGCAGACGTACGTGCTCCCGGAAGCACAAGCGCTCCGTGCAGGTACGTATTCCTTTCCTGCCCCCGAACAATCCGAGAAAACGCGTCAAAGGACGGCTGATCAGAAGACTGCTCTAGAAAAAACTGGCGTCTATTTCCGACATGATCCTGTGTCCGGACGTCTCATCTTAGATCTAAACCGTAACATTGTGCATAGCATCGAATTTTCCCAAAAACTAGCCTACACTTGTGGATTCGATCCTGCTCAATTCCTCGAAGGAGGCATCGCAAAGTATCTCCCCGATTTCGGCAATGGCCTCGTCTACTGCTATTCTGACGTCGTGGAGCCGTCTATCGTCGGAGGCAGACTGGTCCCCCTTCTGCGTACCGTTGCGGTAGGAGATACTCCCTTTGGACATGCCTTTTCCCGTGAATTCAACACTGTCCAGTATCGCCGTGTCCATTCAAACGACATCCAGACCATCACCGTCAAGCTGGTCGATGGACAGGGGCGGCCCCTTCGTATAAACTACGGTAACACCATTGTCTGTCTTCATTTCCGTCGTATCTACTAAGCATGACGCACGTTCGCTACTATCTTCCCTTCGACCCTGACGCCCTGGACTGGCTGCCCGTGTTTGAGCAGCAACAGCAACAAGTCGGGGGATCTTCACTCGCCCATTTCCCAATGTTCATGGGCACCCCTTACCAAAGGGGAAGCTCAGTCTGGGGCTCTATCGCTCGTTTTCTATTACCAATTCTAAAGAGGAGTGGAAAAGCAGTCGGCAAGGAGCTGATCACAGCTGCCGGAAAACGCTCTCTGACATCTCGGCCGGTGTCGACGTCAAGGAGTCGCTGAAGAAGCATGGAAAGGAGTCCGCGGTACGCCTTATCGATCGAGGACAGCAGCTGCGAAGAAGAAAATGGGCGGGGGCCAAGCACGTAAAAGGATTCGCCCCGTCGCTGTCGTCATTCCTCAAAAGAGACGCCGCACGACACGTCGCCGCCAATTTCTAAAGCGCTAAACCATGCAATCACTATCTGAAGACTCGGAGTTTGCCTATAGCTCCGAACTTAACCTTTCTCGACTCCCCCAACTTCTATCGGAATCCATCAAATCAGAACACGAATTGTCAATCTCGACTCTGCACTCACTCAGGAAGGTCCCTGGTCGTTCTCGATCGTCAAACAACATCACCCCATCAGCCTTGCCCGGACAACAATTCAGATTGAAGCCCGGGTAACGGATTTAGACAACGGCGTCGGGATCGAGGTCGCAGAACCGGTCAACGGAGTTGTACAAGCACAGCCAAGGCGCGCTGCACCAGTCAACTGGCTTGCCAAGGCCCTCTTCCGTAACATTGTGCTGAGCCTGAACGGTATCCCTGTCGTCGAGACTGGTAACCTGAATCCCTACCGCCAATTCTTCATCAACGAATTCTGCCGTGAGAAAGACTCGAAGGAATTTGTTCTCGGAAAAGCTGCCGGATACAGTGCCAAAGACAACGGTACCGAATCAAAAACAAATCCGGGGTACCTGGAGCGAGTCGAATGGGTTAGGGACGGGAAAACTCTGCAGCTGATCACAGGGCTTGATCTGGGCCTTGAAGCCTCCAATCGACTTCTTCTCAACGGGATGGACATTTCGCTTCAACTTTTCAAGTCGCCGGACAACTTTATCTTTGTCGACTTTGACGAGCCCGGTGAGAGGTGGAGGCTGGAAATTAAATCCATGCAGCTGCGATTAGCAGAAGCCGTCTGCTTTGATCAGACTATTTCTGCCATAAATCGTATGCTTGCTAGCGGGAAGCTGGCTACCTATCCATACAGGCAGATGGTCACGAAAAGCTTCTTTGTCAATACAGGAACCCAGCTAACCCAGGAATACGTGTGTTTTTCGGGAAATCAGGTTCCTAGACGCATTTTCGTGGGTATCGTTAATGCCGCTGCGTTGACCGGAGACTACGGAAAAGATCCGTTCCGCTTCCACCACTTTGGCTTGAGAAACATCTACGTGGACTTTTGCGGGATTACCGTGCCCATGCGACCATACAATCTCGACCATACCTCGGGGCAATTCCTTCAAGCTTATCATCAGATGAACGAGAGCCTCGGATTCCATGCCAGTGGCCGCACTAATGGTATCTCGCCGGAAATGTACAGCAACAGCCGCGCCGTCTACTGCATCGATTTGCTGCCTTCGAGTCTCGACAGTACCGAATCCGAGTTCCAGCTTGCTCTCCGCGGATCATGCGGGCTCCGCCTTGAATTCCATCGTGCGCTTACGGAAGCCGTACAAGTAGTCGTCGCCGGAGAATTCAACGGACTCCTCACTATTGACGCTCAACGCCAGATTTCAGTTCTCCCGATTTGATGGACAATTCCCAAATTGACCGCTTGTTGTTTTCTCATCCTGTGTCTCGGCGCTATTTCCTAGGTACTTTTGCGGCTGACCGGCTTCCCACTCCTCCTCCTCATTTTCCCTTTACCCTTGTTGCAAATTTGAGTCGAGCTGCTGATCCTTCCGGTGGCACTCACTGGGTTGCTATGCTAGGAGACAGAGCTCGGCGTATTTGGTATTTCGACAGTAGCGGTGCTCCGCCGCCCGCTGAAAGCCCTATTTCCGCATGGATAAACAAATTTGCAAAACAGTTGTTTTATAATCCGTATCCACACCAATCGATTTTTACACGCACATGTGGGGGATTTACAGTATGGTTTGTTATGGAGATCAGTCGCGGAATTCCATTTTCAGATTTGCTCACGCAGTTAGAGAACATAGAGGAAGACGATCGATTTATCGTCCGGTATCTAGCCCGAGAATTTGGCTATAAATTGGAGCTGTACTGACCTGGAGCTCATTCTAACAAACTCGACAACTTACGCTCAACGATGAATTCCCAGCCTTCTACCGTATCCCCTGCTACTCCGGCTACAGTACCCCCTGTCATAGCCTATGAATTTACGACTTCAGTGCCTCCTACTGTGCCGCTGCCTGCCAACACCCAATTCAACCTGGTTAAGGAATTGCCTGCTGACTTGGACAAATCCGTATTGGAGGGGCTTTACATGCCAAAATACGACGCCGGACATCTGAGCTCCCGAAGTATTCAAGCCAAAGACGTACCCGACTTGGTTTCTCAAGGCCGAATTTACACTGCGAATCCCGGCTCTAATGGGCTGTTTTCCTGGTGGAAACCCGAAGAAATGATTCCGCTCACATGGCTTCTAATGCCGAACTATGAACCGGAAAGCGACGGCAAGCCTGAAATTGAGAAGCTCCCCGTTCTTGAAGAAAATGGAGCCGTTGCTGGAGGGCCTTTGAAACGCGGCCGGGGACGCCCTCGCAAGCATCCGTACCCAGTCAAAGACGCAAATGCTCCGAAGCGTGGACGTGGACGCCCGAAGATAACCCTGACGGATCCGGCTCTGACTATCACTCCTATCACAAACCCCAAATTTCACTTCTGGGGGGAAATTCAAGCAGCCCTCTGACGGCACTCCACTCGACACTGGAAAGGTTCTCGACTTCTTGGACACATCTGCTCGTGGCACTCCTGCAGAGCCGAAGTCAAAGGTACAAAGTTCTCACAAAACACCGGTTAATTCAAGACATTTAGGCAAATCTTCGCGCGTGGTTTCAACTCATGGTTCTGTATGACGATGATTGCAATCTTTTCGTGGTACGCCACAAGCCGACTGCTACCATCATCATACCACCCCGAAAACTGAAGACAAATGCGACTCAAGCAAAGCGCTGAAGTGTGCTCTTTCCCTATCCAACTATCTCTTTAATGTGTGAATCTATCTCTCTCTTTAAAGTGTAATTCTCTCGCTCTGTATCGCTCTCTATCTGTGTAAAGTAAATAAATCTTTGTAATTTAAAAAATGTTTATCGGAACATAGAAATACACAATTTTAACGTGTTGCGCGGTAATTATCGATGAGGACTAAATCTTCTGGGGTCGCAGTTACAAAAACATTCGCCGCGCCTATTGGGGGGGAAATAAACTTCCGGGAGCGCCCTGATCACGCCAATTACATACAGAATCGATGGTGTGTCGCTGTCCCCATAGATAGATGAAATGGCCGCGCTGAGGGGAACTTCAAAATCGGGCGTTTTTACGATAACATTGAACAGATCCGGGATTATCACAAGGTCTGCAAATCTGATCGAACAGTCAGTCTGTCTACCATGTACGAAAAATGAGGTATACATGATTCTCTCGCGCAGGACCTGTGAGATGCGCGCCAGAAGGGCTTCGCTCATCTGCTCATGATCGTATCCGCCATCGGGGTGTGATGGCGAGTTCCGCGCAAATTGGAAAACTAGCGCGTCGATCAGTGTATGAAGCTTTACTTCCCTGAACGCACCAAAGATCATTCTGGCCCTGGCGAGCGGCATTTCATTGTCAATCACAAAGTCCTGCCTTTCCATCGTCATGATGATCTATAAAAAATGAGATATAGAAGTCACATTAAAAAAATTCATTTTCGAGATAAAATACACACCTGATTTTGACCGTCGGTTGCCCGGTTGTTCACGACCGGAAGTCCAACCGTTCGTTGGAATGGGTCTTCCGGGATTCGCTCATCGTCGTCGGTGTCCGTGTCCTCGACGCGAATCGTCGCGTCCTCTTCGGGGTCACGCCGACCCGACGCCTCCGCCTGACAAATTTCTGTTTTTTTCACATTACCAAATCAGACCTCAGATAGACCCGCCTCGTCCCAAAATTTGAGTAAAAAATTACGGCTTACCTTTGTATCGGGGCATCTCAAGCATCCGTAGGATGCGGCCAAAGCCGCCCAGTAGATCGCGGTGGCAATCATAAGCATATCGAAGAAGGCCATTTGAAGCGCGCTTCTATATGACTGTGGTATTAAAGAAAGAGAATGAAAAGAGATCTGGGAGTTAAAAGATGCAAAATAAAAAGGCTAACTGTAAAGTGTTTTTACTCAAGTTGGGGTTTCGATTCGGGACCAAGTGCATCTTGTGCAGAATTTTTTGCTGATTCCCGAATCCGTTTTCCAAATTTGCTGCGGACTTTTATTTAAAAAGCCATTTTTGGTGCAAATTGGGCTTGAAAAAGCCAAAAACTCGGATTCTGGCCCACTATTCCCTTCTTGGTTCGATCTGATCCAGAGGCCCTGAAATACGCGTCACAGCTCCCCTCGCGGTTGGCACCATGGTGCATTGGCAAAGTGCTCGCTTGCCAAGCGCAGGGCGGCGGTTCGGATCCCCGCCCTGCCTCTTTCTTTTGCTTTTTGCATAAAAAAATCTAATTTTTTATAAAAAAGTTTGCTTTGACTTTTAAGATGCTTGTCCAGCCAATCTCGAGCCAATTTCGAAGTTGAAATTGATCAGGAAAATCGAAAACGATAACGGTTTCTTGATTTTGGTGAAAAACACTACCACAATCGCTGTATAACTTTCAAAACAAAAAGTCCGCAGCAAATTTGGGAAACGGATTCGGAATCAGCAAAAAATTCTGCACAAGATACACTTGGTCCCGAATCGAAACTCCAACTTGAGTAAAAACACTTTACAGTAAGGTATGTAGGGGCTGGTTGGGCGAATGTAAGAATGACTTGGCCTACCTTGATCGTCTCCTCCCGACTTCAAGCTGCGCGGTAGCCCATCCTATGGTCTTTATCATTAGTAAACACGGCACCTTTCGGGGCGATTGAAATCTGTGGGAATTGACACCTCTGGAGATATCGACACCACTTATTGGAATTTGGCACCCTCCATTAGAATCGGCAATCTTTCACACCTTCCATTAGAATCGGCAATCTTTAGCACCTCTTCCCTTTAAATGTAAATTGAGGTTTGAGAATGCATGCGAAAAAAACAGACTATGAAAATCCTTTTTGAAAAACACTTGTGAATTTTGTTGGTAAAATGTATTTTGTAAAAAAATGTATTTTGTAAAAAATGTGTTTTGTAAAATGTGTTTCGTAATATGCATTTGTAAAAATGTGTTTTGCATAATTTATTTGTAAAGCACAGATTCGGTCTTTTTTCGGTTCCATATTTTTGGTTGGTCCCTTTCTTGGCTCCTTGTTTCTAGGTCAGGATCCATTACATCGTATCCACTCATAACAAAGCCCGTGCCGGCAGTGTTGCGCAATTAGCAAACAGTGATGGGCATTCCCGGGCCCTCCGGGCATCCTCCCCATGACCTTAATCCCCTCCAAGGGGTCACTCAAAAAACAGATGTTATGTAACTCAGAAAAGCAATGTAGTATGAAAACGGCAGCTGGCATCTGTAAAAAAACGGTAGCTGGAAACTATGTAAAAAAACGGTAGCTGGAAACTGTCAGAGAGTCTCCGTGAGGCCCGGATACCGTACCGGGGTTTCTATATATCCTTCCGACCCTTTCTCTCTCTCTCTCTCTCTCTCTCTCTCTCTCTCTCTCTCTCTCTCCCCCCCCCCCTCTGTCTCTCTCTCTCTCTCTGTCTCTCTCTTGACCCTTCCCACGGACCGTGGGTGGGGGGGTCTTTGGCAAGTCCGGCTGTCAATAAGGGGGTGGGGGGTGTGTCGCAATATATACTACTAATTCGCACTCAGTCCTTTCCCGAGTATATTGAGCCGGTGTTTAGAGGTATGATAAGAATTCAAATACAAATAAAAGTCACTATTTAGAACCGCTCCTCAACTTACTGGTGCTAGAAGATTTCCGATGGACCGTTCAAGACTTCTTGGAATGCGATTTATTCCGTAAGTTTCTCTATCTTTAGCTTTTTTTGAGATGCATCAAAAAATCACACTTACTAATTCTCTTTCTTTTCCAGGCATGGCCTACGCCTTCGCTCCCCGATTCCCCGTGTGGCCATCCGTTCCGGTCCGGAGTGAGTGAGGCTTATCGACTGCACAAAGGAGAAGCATGTGTTGGTATTGATTTTTTGTAAGTTGTATCGTCCTTCTTGGCTATGACCCCTCACTCTCTCTCTCTCTCTTTGACTTTCTCTTTGTCTCTCTCTCTCTCTCTTTGCCCTTTGTTTGTCTCTCTCTCTCCCCTTTGCCTCTCTGTTTGTCTCTCTCTTTCACACCTTTTAATTGTCTGGGAAAAAAAGCCTAAGATTGTGGTAATGATTTTCGACTGTTGTAATGAATGTTTTGTGATTTCAATGATTCTCAGTTTGAAATAAAAAGTTTGTTTTTATTCAGGCATGGTATTGAGAAATGAGATTTTCCATTAGTGAGCAGATCGTTCGGTAGCTGGTCCATTTCCTGGGAATAGTTCGGCAATGTTGGTAACTTGGCACGCTTCACATATCATCACGCGGTAGATGCATTTCGATTCTTTGGCAAATGTTGAGGTAGTCCGAATGCAGCTCTTACAGAGAGGGATCTTCAGCATGGGGTGCTGTGGGTCACGAGGACCGATCGAACACACAAGCTGCTTCGGGGTCATTGGGCGTACGGTAGCGTCAGTCGGGGCGAGGAAAGGTGTAATTGAGGACATCGTCGTTTGTTGTGTAGCTTTTGGTTGAATGACAAACTGAAGAAAATCCCTCCTTATATAGCCCTCAGAAATCAAGTGCTTCGCTGATGTCTCTCAATTTTACTCACTATTTTCCAAAAATAAACCACGCCCTCGGGTAGATAAAGCTGTATAAATGGGAGCATTATTTGACGGTTCTCATCCGTCAACATGACATACTACAACGACAAAATCTACGACTACGAGACTTGGCTCAAACTTGTTGCTGAACTCGGCTATCCGGAAGGCCAACCAACTCCCCCAGACGAATCTGATTCTGGATCTGACAGTACAGAAGAATGGGAGACTGTTTCTGACACTGTGGATGACTCTGGATACGCATCTGATGCCATGGATCACTCCGGATACGAATCTGACTGGGGCACTGAAGCCGACTATGGCGAGGTGCCTGAAGAACCGGTGCTTTACCAGAACCAGATGCAGTGGTATTCAGAATACCCAAGACAGGATTCAGAGGACGACGAAGTCCCGTTCTTTAAATGACTATCTCTCTTTGTATCTGCGTCTCCACGGCTCAGCCGTCTTACACCGTTTTGTAATTTGACCATACTTCCCTTTTTTAATTTTGTGTTTTCCTTTTTTTTAAATGATATCTGGCGATAATATTCAATAAAGTGTTTCAGATACAACAAAGCGCGACTATGAATTACGACTACGACTACGCCTACTTTTCCCAATTGATTTGGGCCTGGAACAATTTTGTTTCCAACCATGCAGCAGGTAAATTCCACCCTTATCAGTCCTATCTAATCATTTTTTTTCATAGCTGCTGCACTAATGAATCCTGGAGTCGCACCAAATGGCATACCGGTGAGCAGATGTAAATGACCCCTAAAAGTACGTTCTTAGGTGCCGGGTGTACCCCAACCCCCTCTCCCACCTCTGCCGCCACCTCCACCTCCGCCACCACCGCCTCCGCCTCCACCACCTCCGCCACCACCGCCTTCTGATCACCATGAAAAGCCGAAACGAAAGGTAGTTCGAGCTAAAGCCAATGAATTCAAACCGCCATTTTTTAGCGAAAAGCCAATGGACCGGACAGTAGTTCCCGAAAACATGTCAGAGAAGAAGCCTCAGAGATTGAAGTGGTGAGTTACCGTTCCCGAGTCTTTCATGATTTCTTTAGGAAAGGCATGTCATCTACGGTGGTGCTGCTAATGACGTTGACGTTGAGGAAGGAAAACAAGACGTTACAGGAACGTGCTAATCCCGGCTTTGAAGATAATCTTGAGCGCATCGAATACAGGAGTTCTTCAAGCAGCCATAATCGCGTTCCACGATATCATTTAATAAACAAGATGCTACTCATATCGGACCCAAACTGCCAAAGATTTTTGAAGCACCGAAACGGCCGGTATTTGATTAATTTGGGGAGTAAGAACAGCTTTTTTGAAATCTAGAATTTTTAGCATTTCGAGCGCAACCTGAAACTTGCATAGAAATAATATGCGAGAGATTTTTCTGCTTCGAATAGTCTATCACTTAGCTTGCGCTCGAAACCTTTGAGAAAAATCTTGTTTTTTTTGTGCGAAAAACGCCAAAAACGGCCCCACACAAATACAAAGTTGTTAATTTTTATATTCTAAGATATTAAAGTGCTTCCAGAGACCAGCAACTAACATGCAGGTTTCGCGTAAATCCGGCGTATTCATAGATTTGGGCCCTAAAATTCGTGCAATGCCTATATTGAAAAAACGAAAAGTGCTTTTCTTGTTGCCTTCCCGAGAGCTTTCCCCGGGGCCGGCCAGGCCGCCCAGGCCCGCCTAAATCGCCAAAGAAGGACGCTTCTCCGGTCCGCCAGAGGGACAGGACGCCTATAGTTCACCCGCAAGTCCATTTTCTTATATAAATCAATAGATTTGTCTCAAATTTCTAGACCATTGCTGTAGGTCGAACCTGATTAGGCAATTATACCTACAATATCAGTGCTGTAAAATGTTATAATTTCCGGTCGGGGTGTGCCTTGGCAGATGCACAGATGTCATACCGCCCCGCCCGAAGCGTGCCGATCCCGGTAATTTCCCCATCAGTATGCTTGGAATGCCCCCTTTAGACTCTTTAGATCATACCTGTCTGGTAGTATTAAGAATTAGTGCTGTAAAATGTTATAATTTCCGGTCGGGGCGTGCCTTGGCAGATGCGCAGACGGCACACCTTTCCGCCGAAAGCGCGCCAATCCGGTTCAGCCTCTCATCAGTATGCCGAGAATCCCTCTCTAGACCCATCGAAAAGACCCGTTAAATCTTACTTACCCTATTTCCTCTGATAGAATCCCAAAAAGTTTTTAAGTAGCATTTCAAGTTTTTGAAAAAGTTTCTGTTTATGCGTTTTGTGGTGCTCTGAATAAGTTGTAAGCAGTTCGGACTGCTAAAAAAAAACTTTTTAAAAAGCTCAAAATCGTGAAAATGGCTTATTTCGTCTAATACAACCCCATGCCTGGCGTCATTCAAAAATTAAAACACCGGGACCATATTAGAAGAAAAGAAATACGGTATTTAATCATTGATTTGTCACTGCTTTTCATGCTCTATCGAATTGGCCTATCCAAAATGCCGAAAAATAGCGAAAATATCGAAACCTGGCTTATGGGACCCTACGTTATTTTATCTTCCAATCTTTTTGGGTTGCGATTAACACTCTAAGTATCAGTTTTGACGCTCTATCGAATGCAGCCAACATTCCGGAAAATAGCGGAAATCCCAAAACTTTAGGGACCCTCGGGGTGGGGGTGGGGTAAAGTAAACCATAGACTTTGATTTCCCACTTTATTACCGTATTTCATGTAATTATTGATTACCTTCTAAAACTCCACTCTTCCCATGATTAATTTTCTTAAATTTCAGGTTTCCACGGCCTCCGCTTGGGCGATTTCTCCAAACGCCAGCGGTTTCTTAAAAAAGACCGCCCATTCGAGTGTAATTTCTGCACTCGTCTCTCTGAATAATGTATAGAGCATCATAAAGTTGGTTTCTCATCCAAAATTCAAATTTTCGCCCTTATAAATCAAAAACATTTAATTAAAGGAATTTTTTAGAAATGGTTTAAACTATGAATGACAATGGATTAAACTGTATCGACAACGCGTATAGCATAATAAGGTTTGTTTTCAAGAAACAATTCCGATTATACGGGCACGGAATTGCACAGCGTTAGTCCAGGGTTGCTATGGCGCGCCCCAGCGACAGTACCCCAGCCGAGCCTTTTCGGGGTCTCTTCCTCTCATCTTTCAACGCGTAATTGGACACAAAACCCAAGGAAACCGAGAATAGATGAAAAGATAAAACTAATTGATTGTATGAAGAAAATTTGGGAGGTTTAGATCTTGATACTGACTGTTTTGCTGCCTTTCATACTCATAAGGTTGAAATTTGCACACAATGGCGCAAGTGCCGGGTTATTTTGACGACCATTTTTCTTTTTTTGCCAGAGCCCACAAAAAAACAACGTCGCGTGCGTATAGCAATTAACTTCTGACTATTATTCACATTCAGCTTTTAATTGACGGATCCTTGTTTCAGTTATATCCAAAAAGATGACGCTCCATAGCTGAATGAGACGATCTATCTGAATAGCAACAGGGTTAGCTACGCGACCGACTACAAGGTTAGGCGGCTTTGCTTTGAGCAAGAGTTAGACTTAATCTCTCGCTATTTTATTGGTGCGTTTATGACATACTAGCTGATTCTGCGCATTTGTTTCAGGCTTTTCATCTTGACTTCATGAGCACAGTAGAGCAGCAACGTTTTTAGTAGCCAAGCAATGTCTAGCTCATCAGGCAAATCCAGCCGGCTTTCCAACTTGATAATATGGATGTGTAAATTAACTTTGTAATAATTACTACACTGGTTCCGTCGGAATTTTAGCGATGTCGATGCCGTTTTCCGATGCGAGGAAGGCAAATTTTTTAACGCAAGAAACCTCAAACGATGCTTAAGCTGTAAGTTTATGTAAAAGCTAAGCTAGCTTGAGCCCTGCTTAAGTATGACAAATTGTAAGCCTTGCTTAACCCACCTTATGTGGGCTTTACGCGAAGCTCGTCAACTAACCTGTTTTTTGAGACGAGCGGTATATTAAAGCTAATGTCCGCTGCACGTACGCCAGTTAAACAGATTAAAGCCAAGCTAAGCCTATTCTTCAATTAAAAGTCAAGTAATTTCAGCAAAACGCCTAGTAAGCTTCTACTTTCAAGCTTCAGCTTCTTTTTTTCATTTATACAGTTGACAGTTTTGGAGCTAATAGCACACCACAATAGCAGGCTTTGAACATAACTTAATGATAAAAGCCATACTACCTTCGAAAAACCATGTGTTAAATAGCTAAGAACGAATGATAACGCCCAGAAACATCAGAAACTAGGCTCCGACAAGCGATGCTGCACTATAATGGCTTCTGGAACGTTCAATGAAGTCAGTGAAATCAATTTTATGTATTAACGAAATGATTTCACGATTAAATGAAAGAATCTGTGCTCAAAACGGTGAATAATGCAGATATTACGGCCCCGACTAGCTCCATTCTCCTATAAAAGAAAAATGGTCGTCAAAATAACCCGGCACTTGCGCCATTGTGTGCAAATTTCAACCTTATGAGTATGAAAGGCAGCAAAACAGTCAGTATCAAGATCTAAACCTCCCAAATTTTCTTCATACAATCAATTAGTTTTATTTTTTCATCTATTCTCGGTTTCCTTGGGTTTTGTGTCCAATTACGCGTTGAAAGATGAGAGGAAGAGACCCCGAAAAGGCTCGGCTGGGGTACTGTCGCTGGGGCGCGCCATAGCAACCCTGGACTAACGCTGTGCAATTCCGTGCCCGTTCCGATTATAGCCTCCGAATCGATAAAAACCTTAGTTTAATGGATTATTTTCAGAAATGAACAAGGCACACCGGCTAAGGTCGAAAACTGGATAACGGAGCAAAATGTATGCACTTTTTACATTGTGTTGGATTTGAACGAATTCCTTGAAAAAAACTGGTAGGTAGAATCGAAGAATTTTCGTCAAATTTAAATCAGAATTTTACCACAGAAAGTGTTTCTACGCCTTTTTGACTATTCTAACTACCTAACTAACTTAAAAACTTTGCCATCCGTCATTAAAAATTACAAAATAATAGTTTTTGACTCAAAGTAGCCTTTTTCTAAATTTTTAAAAAGTTTTTGGGGTTTTTGGGTAATTTTTCTGCCGGAAATATCACCCAAAACACTTGAAGTTTTATTAAAATTTTCTGATTTTAAAGCTATTTTTGATGTATTAATTTTTTAAATTTAGTCAACAGTTTTGTGGGCTAAAAATACTCCAGGTTTGCCAGATGTTTTTATGGCCCTTGATTTGAAGGGATCGGGAGCTTGTAAAACATTCGATGCGAGGTTTGCCGTGGGGAATGAGCATGATGTAGGGGTGGCTGTAAACGTGGGATCCTTGTCAAGAAGATTGACAAAAATTGACTTCTGGCGCGCATACTCCGCCTATTTTTTTCTGCGAATCACTCCCACGGTTACATTGCCACATTTTTGCCTAACAGCGGCATTTATTACGATTTTTATACATTGATTTGGGTAATGAAGTCAACATTAGCCTTTTCTCGGATTCTTTCTTGATTGATGTATCTAGCTTGATAGTTTTACAAGGACCGGAAAGACCCTGTCAATTCATATAAAACAGGTTTTAGTTTGAAAAATTTACGTGAATTGTCGGTACTGAACTATTAGCAGGGGTAGGGGTTTTGAGCGGGGGAAGACTAACTTTTAACTTGCAGCCAAAGCCCACCCGTTGTTAATACTCTATATTAAATTTAATAGTGTTTTTAACGTTTTTTGCTTGATAGCCGTTATAAAAATATTTTTAAAGTATAAAATTATTAACCATTGACCTTCATTTTTCAGATCTTTTTGACCAAAAGTCAAAATTTCCGTAAAATTTTATAATTTTCCATAAATTTTTTATCTCTAACAACCGTTTAAAATGGTATAAAAATGTCTAGATTTTGTTATAGGGCCCTGAGAAATTACTGAGGAAAAATCTGTCAGTAGAATTTAAACACAGTTTCGACCGGTCGATGAACTTTTTCCCATTATGCTTCAAAATATTTATCTGAATGACGCTGTTTTCAGAAAAGCTCAACAAGGAGCCGGGGTGGCCCGGTGGGGCCCCCCGCCGCTGGGCCGCCCGCGGATGGCCCCACCGCCGGCAATGGCCCCCACCGCATCCGATGGGCACGCTTCTAATGGGTAAAAACAAAAGGTAAAACCTTTGTTCCGGGTTCGGTTTGTGTCCCACTTTTAGCACATACCGTAACGTGGCATTCTAAAACACAATTTGTCTAAGATCTTAGCCAATTCAAAAGCGGACTGCACCTTTAACCTTGGATCATCAAATATAGAACACTGAAATTCCTTTAGTCATAACTAGTCGCATTTCACCTTGAGTTTCATGCGATCGATAGCCTTTTTTTTTCGCACCCTTGCTTCAAAAGATTTCTTTGAATGAGAGTATTTTCAGTGTTTCAGTTTTCAGTATTCCCGAGTGCCCCGATGGGCCATCCGCCAGCCCTGGGCCCACCAGCCATGGGCCATCCGCACCCGATGGGGCCCCCGACGCCACCGGGGCCCCCCGCCTGCGGTGCCCCAGCAAGCCATGGGCCCGAGAGCCCCGAGATCACCGACGCCTCTGGTTCCCCAGCCTGCGCCACCATCGCCGGTCACCGGCAGCAGTGTCTTGGCAGACCTGCCTGCGGAGGAGGCGGTGGAGGCGGTGGAGATGAAGCCGCTCATCGCGGATCGGGACCCCACAGGGCCTCCCGTGTCGGAGTCTGCGGTGGAGGCGCAGACGGAGGAGGTGCCGGAGCCGGCGATGGATATGAAGCCGCTCATCGCGGATCGGGACCCCACAGGGCCTCCCGTGGCGAAGCCCGAGCTGGCTGTGACCGCAGCCGATGCGGTGGAGGCGGAGGCCGTGCCCGCAGCCGATGCGACGGGCGGAGCCCGTGGCGGAGCCCGGCGTGGAGGCGGATGCGGAAGGGGTCGAGAATATCGAACCGGAGGCCCTAATGAAAGGGTGGGATGACTTCTTTGGGTCGGCCACCTCTGCACCTCCCCCGGCACCCCGACCTCCTCAAAGAAGGGTCCCACTATACATCCGCACACAGGGAAGAGTTGGGATTCAGGTATGATTTTATAAATATATTTTTTGATGCTCAATTTCATCATCAAGCAAATCCATGATTTTTAGGATCAAGGTCTACCCGAGGCTGAACGATGCTATGAAGAAGGGAGGTCCAGGAGCCCGCATGATCCGCGATGCCATCGATTACTACGGGATCAAGTAAATATCAAGGGATAGGGGATGAGACCAAGGCGCCTTTGACTAATGAGCGTTATGAGGGAATACCGGTAATTAATCAACGATGGGCGCAGCGCAGCTTCAGTGATCGGATGAAGCTTCTTCACCTACATTCGGCAATCCACTTGCCATTCGTTCGGCAGCATCAGGCAGTTTTTTCCTTTAGCTTCCAGCTTATTTTTCAACCAGTGGAAAAAGACCGCTTCGCGACCCATTTCCACTGGACACCGTCCAGGGACCATGAATTTCAATACCTTCTTTTTTAACCTGCGACGCATGAACCTGAGTCAAGGAGCCATTTTTTGGCCTGCGGCGCAAGAGCCAGCGTTCCGCTAGAATCCTTGAGCCTGCGGCGCTAGTTACTGGTTTTTCTCTCCTGGGATCTGGCCTGCGGCGCGAGAGCCTGGGTCCAGGACCAATCCTTGGCCTGCGGCGCGAGAGCCTGGGTCCAGGACCCATCCTTGGCCTGCGGCGCGAGAGCCTGGGTCCAGGACCCATCCTTGGCCTGCGGCGCGAGAGCCTGGGTCCAGGACCCATCCTTGGCCGGCGGCGCGAGAGCCTGGGTCCAGAACCCATCCTTGGCCGGCGGCGGAGCCTGGGTCAAGGGCCTTTTCTTTGGCCTGCGGCGCTAGAGCGAGAGCCAGGCCTAAACCTCGCACCCGTGAGCCTAAAAAAATGTTTTGTTGCTGAACTACCAAAAAGCAAAAAGCTAGACTGGCCGAGGATCCGAACCCCCGAGCATGCGCATGGTGGAACCCGCCCCAATCCCCTACACCGCGGGTCATATGGAACGGGGGGCGGCAAAGGCCTCTTGTGTCCTGGGGGCGGCTCCGCCCCGGGCAGCGTTAGCGAAATGAGAGCTGGGAGGCCTTCCGGTCACTTTACAAAATTCGCTTTTTTGGTCTGAAACTGCCAAAAATTTGTCAAAATAATAAGTTGCGCGTGATCCCCACCATCGATTACATAAGTGCCCCAAATTACAGCCCGAAATTCCATCTGGGCTTCGAGTTATGGCCCGGACACCACGGCACTTTGGCCATTTTGTTAAGGAATTTTTAGAAAAATGCTTATAAAAACCTTATTTTAAATGATTAACAAAAATCCCAAAAATGGTATCGAGATATTTGCCTTATCCATCGACCCACCAAAAATCAGAGTCTAACTCCGTCGGGCAATCGAGATAGCCTCTGAACAAACCTTTTTTGCGGCCAAAATGTTAAGGGTTTTGCACTATTTCGCTTGTAAAATCGTTAAATGAAAGGATTTCGAAAAACTAAAAAACCTTATAAAGAGAACGTGTTTCTCCACCTCCATGCCAAAAATCAGCCTGAAATTCGGCCTGACGGCCGAGAAATCGTCAGCACAGAAAACAAACATACTTTTCTCGCTTATAGGATAGGATTTTTCTATTCTTCAGAAACGAAATGTGTAAATTGTCGGGAAGCTTTGGCGCCTTCCCTATTGATGCGTTTTTGCTTACGGCCAACGACTATGAAGCCCGCGAGGGCATCCGCTTTGCCGCTAAGGGTAAGCTAGATCTGCCTGCCTATAACCTTGAAATTTAGGTGGACAAGGCGAGGTCTATGCTTGGCAGCCGGGACAGGGCAGGGGGAGACCATCGCCGTCAAGCGAGTGGCGCTTGACGGCGACGATGATTATCGGGAGCGACAGATCACCGGCCTCATAGATGAGGTAATTTTCGACAACTAGCTAATACATTCTGATTCTAGATGGAGCTCGCCGAACTCCTCCGCAACAGCGGAGCTGACAAGTATGTAGTCACGATCCAGGGTCAGTTATTTAAAAAAACTTTATAATAAGGAAATTATTTTGAAGAGATCCGTTATATCGATCAACTTGACTCCTATCTGGCTTACATGGACTTTATCGAAAGGCGAGACCTCTCACATTTTCAGTGTAAGCTGGTAAAACTGAAATGGGTTAACCTGTTTTCTATAGACGGATGGGGCGGCCTAAACATGGATGAGCTAGTGTTCATATGTCGCAGGTGAGCAAGGGCTTGAAGGCCATGCACGACATGAATATCGTTCACTTGGGTGTGAAGCCCGAGAATGTTCTCGTGGACGGGTTCAACGGTAAGTAATGCTATATTAAATTGCCTACCAAAGACTAGACTAGTAAATATATTTTCCTTTTTTAGACGTTGTCCGTATTTGCGACACGGGGCTCGCACAGGTGACCAAGGACGGCACAACAAGCGAATTTTGCAGGACGCATGGATTCATGTCCCTGGAGGTGGGATCGGAACCGTACCACGGAAAAAAAGCCGACATGTGGGCGCTCGGGGTACCCGCCAGCTATGCCCCCGATGGGCCACCCACCAGCTATGGGCCCGAGAGCCCCGATGGGGCCCCCACGCCACTGGGCCTCCCGCCTACGGTGGCCCCGCCGATCCCCGGCAGCAGCGTTTTAACTGAGATGATATCGGCAGATCAGTTCGAAGACGGACAGCCGATCTGCCGTACGGCAAATTAAATAGGTACGGAAATTTCGCAATAGCATTTCATAACTTAATTTCTCAGAGCCGACGATGGCTACCGCATGCTGGTGGATCAAGCCTCCCTTCCAAAAGTCCAGGACCCGCACGCCCATAGTAGGCTTTTTTAGATAGCAGACTCAACAGCTCTTTCGCACAATTCTACGATACACGTGGTTTCAGAGATAATCATCAGTCTCATTGGGTCATGTGAGCGTCAGGTGGACCGTGGAGGAGCTGCTCAGCTCCCAATGGATGCGTATGTTTTTTTGTAGATAAATGAGGATGGAACTAATGATGAGATAGCATTCGGTGGTTACGGTAGCTCATAGCTGCGGAGCAAAACCGCATGCCTGGGGCAAGCGCCTTAGACAGATAGACCAAGGGAGAATGAGAGGAGAGAGGATAGGAAGGGTCAGAGAGCCGACGCAGGTCAGGTGCCAGAGACGGGCTGCCTACAATAGTGTAATGGGGGACTAAGTCATGACACTAATACCGCAAAAATAATACAAAGATTTTCAGGAAACCCCTTCGCTGAGCTCCCGTCCCTCCCAATCTATCCTAAATACAACGATTGATAAAGTGAATGAAGTGTATGTTTATTCGATGATGTGCAATTGCAACGGTTTTTTAAATAAATAAATTTATTCAAGAAATTGTATCATCAAATGCAGAGATATTGATTTTGGTTTTTTTAATGAGTTGGGTTGGGCATCGAAGTCGCGGCAGTTGAGTTGGGAGCAGAAGTCGTGGAGGTGTAGCCGGTCTTGCCTGGGAAGCGCTCCAGAATGTTAGCCTGCTGGCACGCTTCGCAGATCATTACTTTGAAGATTCATTTTCCCTCTTTGGCAAACACAAAACAAACAACCTCTTTTCTTTGACCCAGACTTCTCCACTGTCGTTAAAAGACCCCGCCCACAACCACGGGAGGTTAAAAGGTGACCGGGCAGCCGGGTCACCCTCAACCGTACCAGACAACCCCGCGACCGCTACGTTTTTTTTCTTTCAAATACGCCTCATTTTCCCGACATGACTCATTGGGAAGACGAATTTTTTTGATTCTGAAAGCTGGATCAAGCTTGTCAGAGATCTCGATTTTCCGGATAGTCAACCTTCACTAGACCTTCACCTCTCTCAAAATGCCTATGAGCGATTCCCAGAAACATCACAGGATGTTGAAAATTCTGAGGAAGAAGCGCCGGAAACTCCCGCTGAGCCCGTGCTTTACCAAAATCAGATGCAATGGTGGGCCCTTCACCCTGCAGATGCTTCTGACAATGACCAGCCACCGTATTGAGTGTTTTTGCGCTCTATCTCTCGTTCTCTCGTTCTCTCGGTCTCTCTATGTATTTTTATGTTTTCGCTTTCTTTCACATGTTTGATTTATGTAACCCAATAAATATTTTTAGATACAAAAAAGCGACGATGGATTCTTATTACGACTTTTGGGCCCAACTACTTTGGGACTGGAGCATTTTTGTTTCCAACTATCCTAATTCCTAATTCTTACAATCACCCAGAAAACAGTCTGAAATCGAAAAATGGGCACTTTATGGAATTTTGTCTTGGCATGCTAAAACGTGCTCCAGATTACCGGTCGATAGTGATTCTTTTCTATTTTCTTGGTTGTTAATTTTATGGGTATATTTTAATGCGGGTATAAAAATGTATACGTTTTGAATTGCGTCTATCGAAACGAACTACAAAAGTTAAGAAAAATGCAAAAAAATCTAGTTTGGCAAGCGTATAAATTAAAATTTGGCGTTTTGGGGCAACGTTAAAAATTGCAGGAAAATGGTTTCGATCTTACAGAAATAGACAACAATTTTGCGATTAGCACATTTCAGTAAATTCGCTACAATAAGACATATCTGGTAGAGGACCCTTGAGACAATCGAAACAATTGATATCATCGAAGGTTGGTCGATAGTTAGCCTGGAAAATCAAGTATTTTATGGAAACGGACAAACCGTCCATATCCACGTCTCTTCCCCCTCTTCATCCGGTGTCCATGTCCTTTTATAAGTCGATTCATTAATCTTCTCCGATGTCACTTTCCATTTCTCATCTTTTGGAATGATTCCCAACTGAAATTTCCACTTCTTTTACAACCCAATACTTTTCATATGCCACTAGAATGGTGGTCCCATTATTCTGTCGAAAATAGCTGTAAATCTCTCTAAGGCTAAAAAGAGCCTTTTCAAAAAAGGGCTTTTGGTTTTCGCAAAAAGAGATTAATTCTCGTGGCAACAAAAAGTGCGAAATTCCTTTCAAACTCTGAAAAATGCCACAAAATGTGGGAACAACAAAAAGCTGCTGGCTAATTAAAATCTTAATAAACTTGGGACTGTTTTAGATTGCAGGTCAGGTCTACAGATTAATTTCAAGAAAATGGATCATAATACAGAAATTTTTTTATAAGCCGAAACGGCTAAAAACGAGTCTGTCCCTTTTAATAAGGTGCAGCAACTTTTGGTTGATCCCACATTTTGTGGCATTTTTCAGAGTTTGAAAGGAATTTCGCACTTTTTGTTGCCACGAGAATTAATCTCTTTTTGCGAAAACCAAAAGAACTCGGGAGCCAAGTCTTCCCAGTACAGCGTGCTAACCACTAGGCCAACCGAGAGACTGCAGGTCCCTCGGGGACCTAGACCCGCCCTGCTGACCCGGGGAAAGGGGGCCGAGAAAGGGGAGGGTGGCGCCCCGTATGGCGAAGGTTTAAAGTTATAATATCTCAGAGAAGAAGCATTCTTTCGATGCAATTTTTTCTGTACTTACTCCAGCATGGTCTAATGCATATTTGAGCAAAGTTTCATCCCAAACGGACATCACTAACTATTGTTTTGGCCGCAATTTAGCTTTTAAACTTAAAAATTTAAGATAAATTTTTTAAAAGCCTATTTTAAAAAAACGCTTCATCCTCACCTTCATTTACATCAAGTCGATATATCTGGAAAATTTCAGCCCAAACGGACAATGGGAAGGCACTTTTTGACGACTACAAAGGTTTTGCGTACGCACACACATACAAACGCAGACCCCCTCCCTCGAAACGCAATTTAAATCGGCTGTTAAAATTCGAAATTCCACTTTTTTCAAATTTTAAAAGCTTATAGTATGCAAAAAGTGGCGCCGGTTCCGATGGTGTATTCAGTTTTGCGATCCGATGCATGGTTCTTTTTTAAATCCGGAAAAGGACCCCAAAAGAGTCGTATGGGGGGTACCTCAAACCAAACGGGGTTAGCGGGCTACGCCCCACGGCCAATCAAACAGGCCAAAAACGGCAATTTGCCGGGAGGGGCAAAAGCGTCAATTGGAGCCGGGCGTAGCGCGCGTCAAAAGGTTTAAGCTCTTATAACCTTTCCAAACCGACTTAATATTGAAAAGCCAATATTCTTTTATTGCAGAGTAAAATTTTACGGTTCGAATGATACCAAAGACAGCAGGTTAGCCCTCCGAAATACCACTTTTCACAAAGTCGCCCACCAAAACCGCCTTCGTTAGCATACTTTCTAAATTCAGTTTTGTTAGTGCTTAGTATCATTAGAATCGCCATGTTCCCTTCTACAAGACTGGAATTCGCGTTTTTTAAGATCGGCCATATCTTTCAAGATATAAGCCTTCAAAGTTTTAGCCCCATACATTTTTGAGTCGATAGGAGCGCCGCGTTGCCTAGCCCTTAGACCGGCAAGATTTCGGGGCGTGGCCCGCTACCCCCGATGAATGGGACTGACCTCCATTTGCTCATATTTTAGACACTTGGAGGAAGAACCCATGGCAACGCGGAAATATCTGTGCAATTTCATCTTATAGCTGAAGGGAGATGCAGTCCTACCGAGACGAACCATACCAAAGGCTTAGAGCTGCGTCGGGCTGGAATTGATGTTGAATGATATCGATAAATACAGTACCTTGTCGCTAGGGAAGATCCAGAACCATCTCGCTTCCCTAAAAACATTCATCGTAAATTAAAAATAACCGCCGATCCACCGGCCAAGTCAAAATCCACAACTTTCAATTTTGAGAATTTGTCAAGATTTATTATTTATAGTTTGTGATTTACATTGATTGTGATTAAAAACATTTTAAAACAAATTGATAAATATTTATGTTGTGTAAATATAAACAAGACACTTGCATGGCTGTTTTCGAAAATATAACTGCTTAATGATTACCTCCCTTCGTATGTAATGAGCAGAATTCGAACATTATATTTCTCCTCAAAAGCCCTCTGTTTCTCACCGATAAATGGAAAATGCTGAACAGAAAAATGTAATAGATTTGGATGAATTCAGAATACCCAGGGGCCATGGTGGATGCCATTTCCCTCACCCTCTGATGTCCCTCCATTCAAAAGTTTCTAAAACGAATTATTATCTGGTTGTCTATTCTCATCATTTACCTGTATAATTCGAATGACAAATGATGAGAAGTTGATCCCATCCTTCATGGCTCGATTACCTGTTGGTCATATTACAGAACGTATCGTAAAAGCTTCGCTTCAGAAATTACTCAATGCAGTCCAAAAGACAAATGACATACTATATTAATATTTGGAAAGGCAGTTTTTGCAAACATCCCAAAGCAATAGCCATGAGAAATGTTATCACCACCAAATAGAAAAATAACGCACTTACCCCACAACGTTAGGTCTTTCCATACACCGACCCATTCATAAACATCCATCTGCAAGGCGGATGGATATAAAAAGGGGTAAGAAGGTATACCTCGGATGGATATTCTTTATTGCTGAGGAGTGCAAACCAGCAGCTGGTTCTCGACAACACTTCCTAAATTCTTTAAATGATTCTAATAAAAAAACCCCCGAAAAGTATAAATTAACAAACTGACTTTCAATACCCTAAAAAAGGTAAAATCTTACGCGGAATATTGGAGAATGAAGGATATTCATCATCCGGCTGATGTCACTAGATTGGGCTGAAGAGAAGGAAGTATATAGAGGCGCTCGGTGATCTGATTTCCTTTTATGTTTTTGTAGACGACAATTCAATACCTATCGTCTGAATAAAGGCACAATACAGTTCGTGAAGATCCGTTTTTCCCTTCTCAAATTCATGCTCTGAGCCCAACTCATCAAGCATGTCTCTAAGATTTGGCTTTTGTAATATAAATTACCAAATTACCGGAACTCCAGCCGAAATCCATGTTCTGATGTGAATTCTTCTGGCTAGAATCATGCAACTACAGATGTGAAAATATCGACTCACAAGTAGCTTAGCCTTGATCACTTCCTTCATCCATTTCTCAATATCATCCACTGTCTCTTCTTTGCCAATTCCTATTTTGTCGACAATTTTCCGAAGTTCATCAGAAGATTTGAGCTGAATTATATACTACAACGGCACTTTAGTTGTGAATAACCCACATATCTTAGGAAAAATAAATAAGCCAGGAAATAGTGCTACCTCATTAGAATCAAGGTCTGACATCGGGGATATCTTATGCATTTCGGGTTCTTAAAAGGGATGAAATGATGATGGATATGGCGAACCTGATTGTGCATCAATTTCTGATTCGTGCCCGATTTGGCCGTCATCAAGCATTTGCTATAAGTGCGTCTACAATGAAGGCCTAGCATACTACTTGTCACAAAAAATGCACGAGGAACTGTTCGACCGAAAACTGCCTTTTGTTGGGTACCGCGGCAGTTGCGGCGCGACACTTGCGGTTATTTAGTTTTAGCTGGATAAAAATAGTTTAGAGAGTTATTTTATACGCTGCTTCCGAATTTGGCTGACATGGTACACGGCCGCGGCCCGGTCCGGCCGGATACAGCCGGCCGCGGCCGGCTGAAGAATCTAACCAAGGCCGGCCGGATCTCCTTATCATGGCACCATTATAATGACTTGCGCACCGCGAAATAAGGCCAAAGCAAAAGTGCATAGCTCCTACCGACAGAACATCGAAAAATACCGACATGCCGAGTGTCGAAAGGGCTAAATAAAATAATTTTCATAATACTGAAAAAATTTTTCTCGAAATCGAGTTTTGGCAATTCAGGATTTTCCGTTTCGATGTTCAAAACGATGGATTGCCTTTGAGCTTCGCCTGCACAGAAGTTGTAAAAAATTTACGTGATTTGAAAGCTACGTAGACAAGCACGGCCGGCCGTATTATCATGCAACGGCCCGCCGCGGCCAGCTCGCACGCAAATTAAAAGCCGCTTGGCCGGCCCCGGCCGTAGAGCAGCCCCGGAACGGCCGTTTTGCCATGTCTGGAATTTGGCGATAAAAACTATAAAAAGTCGGGTGTTCGACAGAAGTCACCCAATTTGGAGGGAAGTGACCGCTACTCCCTCCGCTCTGCGACTAGAAAAAGGCTTCGTGCCACTCGGAGCCTAGTGGCTTCGGATGGGTGCGAGCTCTTACAGGGTTTCGAAATCGGGGCACCCGAGGAGCGCGAAGCGCCCAGGCGCCTCGCTTTTGAAAGAGTGGAGCGGCAGCCCACCTTTCTTGACGCCCTCAGGGACGCTCAGACTACGGTTCGGCTGAATTTGAACATAAATACAATAATTAAAAACAAAATCTGCGACGACATGCAGAATTTATAGCACTTTAAAAAATATATACTGCGTCGCAAATGTCGCGAGCCTTTTGTTGGCCCTGTACATTGTCAGACCTCAAGATTGAGTCTAGCGCTGTACATTTGCCGTTGAATATCGACGAGAGAATTGTGATATTTGAGACAAAAGTCGAGATGTTTGTTGAAAGCCATCTCGAACTCTTCGCAGTTACCGGCAGCTCTTATTGCGCCCATTAGACGCTGTTCTTTCTGAAATACGCTAAATCTTTACAAAACACAGCAACCAACGGCCGTAATTGCGGTGATCTCCATCGGAAAGGAATTTGCCAGTTGGTCAGCAAGTGGTCGAACTATCGCATAGATCCATTTCTGCATAACGCTCGTGTAAATCAGTACCTATTAGGATTCAGAACCACTAATGCTTTCAAGAACCTGTGCTTCCTTCAACGAAATCCATGGAGTTATTGGCTGATCTTGTGAACCTTGTAGCTTCTGACAGCCCTTGCTGCATACGATCAACGAGTTCGCCTGGTTAGCTATTTCCGCAATATATGACAAAACTCACGTAGCGACGAGACAACTCTAACTCTACATCAGGCCTCCATTCCCTTTTCCATTTTCTTTTCAGTTCATTTTCCAATTTAGAATGTTCCAGGAACATTTCCTCGATTGGATGCCCATCACTTCTACATTTTGTACAACGGTATTTTCGTGTATACCAGGGTGCCTAAAATAATGTTTGTCCTTACCGTTCGGGTTTTACAACTATATAATGGCCGCCGTGAAAAGCCAAAGTGTCTTTCGAAACACCCTGTATGTAGATGGCATAATCCGACCACTCTCGTCGATATTCAAAAAGTTACTTTTTCTTCTTCCGGCACGTCGCCCCATCTACCGATGACAGGCAATGGTACTTTATTTTCTGGGACGGCTATAGTATGATTCCGCCATTTGTCGAAGATTCGATAAATCGGCGCCTGAGATTCATGATAGAGTGGATAAACCAAAAAGGCTATCAACCCCTTTTAAGCGCCTTGCATCTTTGCGTGCTTTCGCCGCACTGGGTCGATCCGCTGGCATACGGTGAGCACATCTAATTGTAAATTTTCATAACGGAAAGATTTAGTCAACAAACTTTTCTATCAAATCAGCGACAGGGGCTAGACAATTCGCTCTTTCTAACGGCTTCCCCGAACAAATACGCGACTGGAGCATCCGATGGTCGACAGTTTCATGAAAGACATCACTGAAAATCGGGTTTTTTTCATAAAGCTCTAAACTGGAAAACTCTCTATTCGGAAGTTCCTAACTCCAACCTCGGCTTTACCTAACAGACCCCAAAGGTATACTTTATTATTACCGTCTTTCGATACATTCCCAGAGAACCAAACCGGCAGAATAGAGATCACTTGCATACGTATACTAAAAGCTTTTTGAACAATGGAATTGACCTACGATTTGCTGATTTTTATGATCGGTAAACGCTTCTGGTGCTAGGTATCGAATGGTACCGTGCACTCCATAGCTAAATTCCTGATATTAGGAAAAAGGGGTCCTAGGGATTCTTACCAGGAATTATTTGTAAGCTCCGCTTTTGACAGGCCAAAGTCGCAGAGTTTTAGTTGATACTTTTCTCCAAGAAGCATACTAAACTTGGAGAATTTCCATGTACTTCTTGTAGATCAACTCACTTTGATGGTTTGATATCACGATGGAAGATGCTCTTTCTGTATAGGCAGAGCAATGCATCAAATATTTGACATGCCCAATCGATCACAAGAGAAATTGAATAGGTTTGGTTCGGGTTGTTTATGACTAGAACAACAATAAAAATACAAGTTCCTAAAGTAAGGAAAGAGAATGTTATCCAAAAAGGGGATATTGGGTCCGTCAAAATCCGTAAAATGATTTTTTAACTTTAAACCATCTGGTGCTTTGGAGGAGTCTTTCCTTGAGAGAAGTGCACCCTTTTTGTAGCAAACTCGCTGCCAAAATGTTGCCTACGGCATCTCTTGTTCTATGTTTTTCACCAGAAACTTTGCCTTACCCTCCAACAGACGGCTACATCGGATTATCCCGTACTCACATTTTTTTAGGTCTCCACGTTCGCAATATTCAGTGACAATGTTTCCTGGTTGCCCTCCATCGCCTTCTTCATATTTGATATATTCCACAATATTAGGATGGCAAAGCCTTTCAAGAATTTCGATTTCACGGCGGAGGTGGGTGGGATGAGGAGAATATTTAAGTCGCTTGACAGCCACAATCCTCAAAAAAATTTAAAATTGCGGAAACAAGCGTCTGGGCGGCTAGGTTCGACCTTGATTCAAGCTACGCCCCTAACTACGCTGTATTAAACGGCCCTAATTTAGTGAATGAACCGAACACCTTCAAGGGTTCCTTTTCCTGGACAATATTCTAACCACAAGTTACTTGTTATGAAGGTTCATACCTTCCATCCCTCGATTCACGATATACAGCGCCGAAACCACCACGACCAAGGCAGCGACTGTCGTCAGGTTTAGCCAAATTGGATTGTGTGGATGGGAGCGAGAAAGGAGGCGAGTCGATATCATCAAACAGATGGTCAGATCCTTCAGTTGCTGTCATCTCAACGTCACTGTCTAAAAAATAAGTATAAAAATTATGTATTAATTATTCAAGTATGAATTGAAAGCGTTGCGAAGGATAGAAAGGTGAAATTAGTTTGCCAAACGAAGCCCCGTCGCTGGCTTATCTTTTTTCGGCGGCCCATTTTCTTGCGGGGGAGAAAGCTGGAACGGCTCGATAAGATGCGGTCGATATACTGAATTAGGAGCATCTGAAAAATCGAAATGATGGGCTAGAAAACAGCTCTCTTCTTGTTGCCTCGCTCGCAATAGATGAAAATTTACAATTGCCGTCGATCTGCCCCAAAAAATTTGGTTGAATCCTCGTATAACAATGTAGCTGGGAAAGCCATAAAGAATGCCAAAAATAGACCTCAATTTCTATAAAATATTCGTAAAAGCGTGCGGTGGAGAATTAAAAGTGAGCCCCCAACATTCCACTCCAAAATGCGTGCTTCCCTGCAGTTCCTCGCTCTTTTTCTAGCTATTTTTGCCATGTCGGTAGTCGACGCTTTACGGTAAAGCGAAAAAAATGCGGTTTATTGATGTTCATTCAGACACGATTTAATCTCCAATCAATGAGAGGACTAGAAGAGCCGTTCTCAAACATGCTGATGTTAGTTTTATAACGTTTTCTTCATGCGATGAGTGAGATATTTCGAAAAATACGAAAAATACCTAAACCCCATATTTTATTAATGCTATCTGTTTGATTGGATAGTTTGAGACGCAATATTTTCAGAGAATTGGCTTGCATCGGCGCGATAATCTCACCCGCAATCTTGCTATTTCCGTTAATCCACTCGAATTATTATTGACTGATCGATCAAACTTATCGCAACGTACGAATAGATTTCCAAAAACAATCTTTATTACTTTTCAGTTACGACCTGCATTTCTCCGTGATCTTAGGACAAAAAGGGACTCCAGATTATCGATCGTCATGCCGTGCTTGTGAAAGAGTTTTAAGGTAAGAAATTTGGGTAAGGTTCATAAGATTAGTTTTTAAATATTATTCTTAATACTAGAGATGTTTTTATTCAGATACGATCTGAGAAATTTGGCATTTAATGCGATTTGCATATCGTATCTAGGTTCAAGCGGCGACCATCGAGATACGATTATCGCATCTGGGATCGGCGAGGATCAACCCAGATACGATATATCCGAATAACATTTGCATATCGGAATAAGCAGAAATCCGTCATTCCCGTGATAATACTTGCTCCGTACGGTCAGTCTGCATAAAAAAGCACATGAAAAGGCGTTTCCGAGACAAGATCTGTCGATTTGCATCCTGTTTATCGCCTACCGAGCGCCCTGATTTCCCTTAATCCGATATCCGATTCCGATAGTATCGTATCTCCGTGAGCCAGATTCCAATTCAGATGCGATTATCTATATCGCATCTAGGATTTTTCAATTCCGATGGCTTATTCAGATTCGATATATCTGGATGCATATCGTATCTGAATAAAAACATCTCTACTTAATACTACTAAAATAATCTAAATTTAATATTAAAAGTTATACAATTAAAATAGCGTTGGAAAGGTTATTCGGATTTTGCTTATTTTCGACATAACTATTTTATATTACATTATTTCAAGCGGAAATTAAAAATCTTAGGATATTTTCTGACACTCTACCAGATGGCTTTAACTAAATTTTGCCAAAATTCCAATAATGTATTTTAAGATATATTTTGAGATTTAGGTAAAATAAACCGTAGCCAAAATTTGTCAAGGGCTCTTCCCCTTTGATATGTTTTTGATAGCTTTTTTGATAGCCAGTTTGCCTGACAACTACTTTTTTTCAGAATAGCATGCTGCAATTTTGGATGGAATGAATGTATTGTAAATGGATGTCATCAGACCATGAAAATTTTGTTCAACGGGAGCAGGGAAAGCGACAATCGGCAGCCTCGCAATGGTGTCGAAAAGATCCAATCTACTCACAGCAAAAATTAACAACGCTATCCTCGAAATAAATTGTATATTTTCTTGCCGGTACAGTTTTATCCAGCGCACGGCTGATTTTTGCTTCGTCGCAATATAATTTTGCCGAAATTTAATTTGTCGAAATGTTATTTTTTCGAAATTTCAATTAGACAGAATTTCAATGCCTTTTTTGCTTTTATTGAATATTATGCAAATTGAAGTTTCAGCGCAAACTAAAAAACCTTCGAACCACTGAAATCACGACAAATAATTATTTGACACCACGAAGTTCGGCAAAATCCAATTTCGCCAAAAATTGTATTTCCAAGAAATGATATTAAAGCCCAACAAACACTGCAGCTAAATTGCGTCGTATTTTCGGAGTCCTTGTTTAGGAAAAAAGACTGAAAATATTTCGTAGGCTATTTAAATAAACTCGAATTTTTCACGTCTTTTTTGTTTTTACAAAACGCAAAACCATGAAAATGAATCGTCTAATTAACTTCAAAATTTTGGTTGCTTTTTCCAAAACTTTTCATAGCCGGAATTTTTATGTCTAATCTTTTTGCTTTAAGTTATTAAGGATAGAAACTACGTCTTATTTTATGTATTTTTGATTGGTGCATTACCGTTCGCCTTTCTATTGGGGGCAGGTATTTCATTGGGCAAACGACGCCACCCAAGGGCAATGATGGCGCGCCTTCCCGCCCAAATCCTCCCAAGCTGGGTCGATTTTCGATTGGCACGCCTAGACGGATTAGCATGATCAACAGCTTTTAATATGTTTATGAAAATTTGGTAGTTTGTTTGTATAATTTTTGACTATTTACAGTTTTTTTGTTTCCTTCTCGCAATTTGTTATCTAAATTAATTTTATTATTTATTACCACCTATCAGCGTCTTTTATTAATATTTATTCATTGTTTTCAGGTTTCCACAACTTCATCTTGAGTGATTTCTCCATTCGAGCGGTTTCTAATAAAAATCGCTTCCGATCCGAGTGCAATTTGCGCACCGATTTATCTACGCAAACATACAACGCAGCATCTGTAGGTAAGTCATTTTTATTCAAAGTCAAACTTCTAGCTCTTCTATAAATAAGACCGAATTTAATCGGATTTTTTCAGCACAATCTCATCGCCGCCCAGAAAATTGCTCAAATAGCGACTAGGAAATTAACCCGTTTGGCATCGTTTCGAGAAGGTGACAGCTGCTTTAACAATACAGGGTGGCTGATAAGTATCCGGAAAAACTTTGACATGGCGTAACAAAAAAACCAACGAGTTTTATGTTCTGTTCTCCCAGCCATCGTGGATGTTCCTGTATATACTTTGATATTTTGGGCCTAAAACTGAGTTGATTTAGGACAACAAAATATCGGAGTCTTTAGCTCCAAAAGAGATAAGAAATAGCAGAAAAAAGCTGTCTTTAGCCGTCATTTCCTTAAGCTTAGGTGCGCTGCACCTGGGGGCAGTCAATGTTTAGACGAAAAAATTTTCTGGGTTAGGGTGTCGGAAAACTCTCAAGAACCGCGATAACTTTTCAGTTTGGGTCTGAAGAATACCAGGAAGTTAAAAATTACTACAAAAAGGCTTATCCCAGAAAGTTATATGGTCAAAAGAGGAATTAGCGTCTCCGATAGGTTTTCATCGATCAAAACGCTAAAATGAAGATGAACCTCTATCAAAATGATATTCTGGAGCAAGATGTGATGCTCTGTAATAAAAATAATCCGTGTATTGGCTTTCAACAGTTTCGGGCTCGGGGCTAGGGCCCAAAAACCACAATTTGTCATTTTCGCCCGAAAATCGACGCTTTTATGACGAAGGTTACATGACCTGCCAAAAGCCCAGATCGTAATCCACTAGATTTTTCTGTGCGGCAATGCATGGAACACGAGTTAAGGAACCAGAGCATCAAGAATTTAATTGATTTCCCTTTAATTTATCGTCATTTTTTAAGTCATTAACCAACGTAAACAATCAAAGCCATTCCAGATACGATGTTCGATCCGAAACGCCGCAAGTATGCGACAAAGCCACCAGATGCCTTCGACGAGCGCGTCGAAGCAGTTCAAAAAACATTAACAGACGCTCGAGTCTTCGATGTAAGTCCTCAAAATCTTAACACCACAATCAATTTAGAAAGCCCACAAAAGGTGAAGAGAAAAAAGAAAAAGTGACACGTACAATCAGAACCTCAAAGCGGCACGAGATCGTCAGAAAACAACCTGCGTCAGAGGTCAGCCACACGCCAATTACCTCTGTAAGTGGCACTCCTCATTCGATTCAAAACTTATTGACCTACTGGAACATGATATTTGCGCCGCGTGTATTACAACCGAACACCAAGGAACCCTGAATTGTAACATTCTTCCGTACCAGAAACGGTGCAATCGCGAATCTTGCAGCTTGATCCTCGTTCATAGTTTCGAACTCCACCAACTGGCCCCTCGCAATACCATCCCCATTCAAATGCACCCACTATTTTCTCGATGGCCCACAAAGAATGCCAGCACTAGCCAATACGAATTCCCTATCCACCAGGAGATTATCGTGGTGGACCAATCCCAGGCACCCGAATCTGAATCCCCCTAAAAAACTCCGAATCTATCCATATTACTTACCCACCTCCAGATTTCCTCATTATATGTCCCCCATAAACAATTTATTACAACATTTTAATTATCAACGTACGTAAAACTGTATTTTGAATAAAAAACAATTAATCTTCAATAAGAATGTGCTCAGAACCTGCAGTATAAGATACCGAACGAACACGACGCACGCAGATACCGAATACATAGCCAACAACGGCACACACCGCGAAAATAGCAATGAGCAGCAGCCAGAACAACAGGGTCGGCCAGATGCTTTCATCTTCCTGAGTACGCAGCCCCATCAGCACATCACAGTGATCAACAGCAGCCGCCGACACTGGAAATTTCATAATTTTATTAATTTTTCAAATCTATTCACGAACGATACAAAAATTGGAAAATGATTATCAAACTCTGCAAAATTTACTAAAATCAGCCGATAAGGCATCCATCCGGAGACACAAATCCACCACAGGCAAGCGAAACGATCTCTTTCGCAGAAGCGCACACCAATCAGACGTTGTTTGACATCCTACAATCAATTGTCACTTTTTTTATTTTAGCTCTTCCTTGTGGTTGGTTCACACGGTTTTGTCGTTCGCTCGCTTGAGAGTTCACACCCCCCGGCCTGTAAAGACTCCACTGTTCATAGTGTGGAGTTTCCTTTCATCTTTTTGCTTCTCATATAGAACTTGTCTTTCTTTATTTCTTTTGAGAAAATGGGGGACTATCGCCTGGGGCAAAAGATGCCACCCGAGAACTTTGATGACGCGCCTTTCCCGCCCAAATCCTCACAATCTGGGTCATTTTTCGATTATGCGCCTAGACAGATTAGCATTAGCAACAGTTTTTGATTTTTTAATGAAAATTTGGAAGTTTTTTATATAATTCTTGAATATTTTCAGGCTCCCATTTTTTCTTTTCATCAATTTGTTATCTAAATAATTCTATTCCTTATTACCGCCTCGAAGCCCTTTTTGTTCATATTTATTCAATCCTTTTCAGGTTTCCACAACTTCATCTTGAGTGATTTCTCCATTCGAGCGGTTTCTAATAAAAATCGCTTCCAATTCGAGTGCAATTTGCGCACCCGTTTAGCTCCACAAGCATACAATGGGTCATCTGTAGGTATGTTATCCTACTATCCTACTATATATAAAAAATAGTGTCTGCGTGTGTAGACACTTTGTATAAAAACCCGGGTTCCAGCCATAACTCGAAGGGAAGGAATTTTTTTGGTCAAGAAATAAGATAGTTACGTCTGATAGAGAGAGAGAGAGAGAGAGAGAGAGAGAGAGAGATAGAGAGATAGATAGATATATAGATAGATAGAACGTTAAAATAAGGTATAAAACGAATTTTTAGCAAAAATCTGATAAGCGTGCAGTGATCTACGCCCTCGACTACCCCTAAATTGGCTACCAAAATCAAGCCAAAAATGGTGTTCGACAGAGATACGTGCGCATACTGCGCCGAACCGCACAGTTCACTCCAGTACAACCTTCAACCAGGTCGTGACCTCCGCTGCGATGAGAGGCCGTTGCGACTTTTGCATGGGCCACCACTACTGGTCCACGTACCCTCACCTCAGGAGCAATTGGCGGTTAGTCAATCTTTAACAACCCAAAAACAACCAAATTTTCAGGCAATTGTGCCGTAATTCAACATGCCAAGCTCTCCCGCCGCACAATTTCAAAATGCATGACGTCCAAGCTCGACGGCACATTTCCCCGCCCCCCCCCCCGTTATGAAAGAAGCACCTGCGGCAGAAGAAACAACTTAAGCTACGCGAAAACAGTATATGTCACCGATGCGTGCGGTCCCCGTCACGACACAAGGCAGTGCCGCGGGTTGGGTAGTAATAAATTTGTGAAGGATAGTTGTCATCAAAAGCATCATCAAACAAAAACAGAGGACTTCGGAAAAACGAGAAGCCAAGAAGCAACAAAGCTATGTTTTCAACCGGTTTTGGGGGTATTTAGGATTTTGCACGTAGAGCGCCGAACATCGAGGATATTTAAAGGATGCTTGCTAGCTCTAAAGGATTTAAAGGATGCTTGCTAGCTCACTTGACGTCAGGTTCCCAAATAAACTCTGTTAATGTTGGTGTTCATCTAACTCTCTCTCCCTCACTCCCTCACTCTCACTCTCTTACTCTCACTCACTATCTCTCTCTCTCTCTCGCTTTCTCTCTCTCCCTCTCTCTCTCTCTCTCACTCTCTCTCTCTCTCTCCCCTCTCACTGCTTTCAAGATTGACTCGAATATTTATCCAAAAAATCATCATCACTTTGAATTAATAATTATAATAGAAAATTCACACACATTTTTCAAGTATAAAAACCAATTATTCACAACACCGGCACATTCTGTGCTAAAAAAATGGACAATGACTAGGATAAAATTATTGGTATCATTGTTATTAAATTATACAAAAATGGGCGTGGCTTATTTCTGAGAAAGACTGACAGGGTACGGCAATTAATTTACAAAATTAAAAAAAAAGGATTTTCCAATTTTTGATGGAATTCTCTGTTATCTGGGATACATACTACATTTTGGTCACGTTAGAAAATACACAAAAACGCAATAGAATTGTTTAAATAAAGGCAAGGCTTTAGTTTGTACACAAAATGCACGGCTTTTTGTTGAGGAGTGAGATACGGTGTGTTTTAAAGGGGCAGGGAAGTGGAGGAATTTTTGAAAAACGTAGAATCTCTTTTTTCAAAATTGGCAGCTTTTAAAAATTACATTTTTACAAAAATGGCGAATCTCGATTAGAGAACATTTCGATGGCACAGTCACCATATATACAGTAAGGAAATGGGCAGATTTTTGGGGGTACGGCATTAAAACAAAAAAAAATAGGAGTTCAATTAAATTAAAAATCTCGTTCCTGAGAAATAAATGCTATTCGGGGATTATCGTAATCAAAAATTACAAACGACATTTACATTTTTGGCACGAAAAATAAAATCTCTGGCTCTAGGCAATTTTCTCTAAAAGCTCAGGGCCATAGAATTCTGGATATTTTAAGGGGAGCCTGACAGCTAGAATTTTGGGAGTTTTGATGGCTGTGGTTTTAATTTTGATAGGCGCTCGGCTACAAACTACACCCTACAGACGCTGTTTTGGCAACTCCTAGATATTTTTATGTATTTTGTAGTTTTTCGTCGGCAAAAATGGACTGGAAAGCGTAGAATCCTACACAGTACAGGCTACAAACTGCGGCTTCTACAGCCATATCTGTCATGCTCCCTTTAAAATGTGTATTCTTAAGCGGTATGAACAGGCAGGGGGTACGGTATCGACTGAGGATTATGGCAGAGGGCCCTTGATCTCATATTATCTGGCGGAGAGGGTCTTCATTGGTGTGCTGAATGCCATGCAGTATCGCATGTAGGCTGAACGCTCTTGCAAATATCGGTAGCAGTTGTAGATCTGAAAAAAATGGATTAATCGAGCTCAGCAAAAATATCGTAAAATTAGCCGAATTTTGTCGAATGAGAATTCGTATTTAAAATGTATTTTTAAATCTTCGATTTAAATTCTAAATTTATAAATTTATAAATGAAAAATTAAATTAGGTAAATATTTTAATTTAGTTTTTAACATTTAGGCGTTGAATCAAGAAGACGTCCATTTTTATGTCTAAACATCAATAAAGAAAAACAGTTAAATTACTGGCCTTCAATAGTTTTCCAAATTTATAAATTAAGGTCTAAAAATTGCATAATTGCATAAAAATTCAAATTGGATTTTGACAAGCGACATTTAAAAGAGGGCAATTTCAATTTCTTACGTCTAAAAATTCAAATAATTCGTTTTTTTTAGAAATTTCATGGATTTGAAAACAATTTTTAAACGTTAGGATTTCAATTCTTGTAATCCCATGAAAATTTTAATTTTGAAAATGAAATTTAGCAATTCTGAAAAACTTACGACAATGATGAACCACAGCTCGAGGAATAACGAAATCCCATAAACGACCAGCATCGAGTAGATTCGCACAGTTGTCGCTAAAAATCTTGATTTGAGGGCTCCAAATTGCCAACTGACCGGTCTCCAGCCGTACGGTACTCTGATTGGGATGATCTCGGAATGCGGCAGCATTTAGGAAACGATAGAATGTCGCCGAATCGGTGCATATTGCCACGACACCAGAGACGAGGAGTAGGATGAAGCACAGGATGGCGAATACCTGGAAAACTCCGATAATTTTGGCAATTTCGCAATGGATTACGCCATGTAATTAGCAATGGAATATTATTTGAAAAGCGCTGGAAAAGTGAAAAACAAATACCATGGTTCCGCTTTCGTATTTGAAAAATAAAATCTAAGAAGATTTTAGCACCGATTATGCCACCAAATGGCCACCGATTTATTTTTTAAAAACTAGTCGGAAATGCACAAATTCAACGCCAAAAACCAGATTTTCTTAGGGTTTCAAAAAATCCGTTTTGACGAACATTGCCAGTCGATTACGCGATGTAGTCTGCTAAGGATAATAGTGCAAGCTTGGAGGCCCTTTTTCGAATCAAAATTCCATTTTACCGGGTTTGAAACCATTACGCCATGTAATTCCGGACTTTATAATGTGTTGTTAGTTCAGTTTGTACCTCCAAAATTACGTGTGATGCTTAGGATTTTCATAGGACTTTATTAATAGAATTTTTGACGATTTTTCGGGAACCGATTACGCCATATAATTACGGCCGTTCTTTTATTTAAATAGTTATTTTTTGACAATCTTTTGATAAATAGAACGAACCTGCACGACAATATGCGGTATGACAAGTCCGGCGATATTCTTGGTGACGGCTATGACAAGTAGAAGCAACGCCACCGCTCCGATCCCCAGCCCCACCAACTCGGCCACGAATGACCCGAACACATACTTTTCTTGGTGCTAAAACGCCGTATTATATTTTTGTGTTTTCTATAGATTAACTGTCAGCCAGCTTGTTTGTATGCCAAAGGAATTTTGGAAAATCTAGAAAATCGATAAATTACCTTGATTTTGGCGGCTTGATAGTATCGGGCATCGTGCTCAAAATAGACGAAGAATGTGTGGATGAGGAAGAACAGGATCATTATCGTGTGCACAACTGAAAGATAGTGGTATGTCAGAGAATTTAATGGCGTAATTGGTTTAAAGGGGGACTGAAGGCTAATCCATTAAATATCCGAGGTCGATCACGCGATCTTTTTATTTTTCGATCGATTTCGAATAGTTTATGCGCTGTAATAACGAGTGAAAATTGCTGATTATCGATTACCTATATAATTTTCCACTTTATCTATTTTTAACCATTGCTTATGAAATTAAAAGTATTTTTAGCCATGCATTATAAACCATTACATGGTTTTTTTAGACTAATACAATCGATTAGGCAATGAAAGTAACGAGAACCATATTTTATAGGATATTTTATTAAAATTAAAAATTTAGAGTTGTAGCGGCCAGTCTAATTGATTACGCTATGAAATTCATGAAAATCCGTTTTTAAACGTTTACTTCCATTCAAATTGATGATCTTGGCGTTTTTAGCTGTCGTGCTAACCGCTTTCTCCATGAAATTCCAATAAATTCTGATAAAAACCCACCAGCAATAATGTAGGTACCCGTTTTGATATGAAAACAATTGCAGAGGCATCGATATTCATCCGATGACTCGTCGAATTGCACTGTTGATGGCACTAAAATTTTCAAATAATTTTTAAACCCTCAAAATCGATAAATCCTCGTGCAACGGCAATGAAAACGGGTGTACTGGGGGGTAGTGGTGCGTAGTCTACGGTATATAATCATTTATGGGGTACGAGACGATACTATGAGTCAGTCAATCAATCGATAAATCGGGGATCAATCAATCAATTCAGTGCTTTTTTATAATGTTCAAAATTGCAAATCTACTGTATATTTTCCTTACCCAAATCCTGGCTACAAGATGCCTCGCAGTCGTCTACAGGTTAATTTGACAAGTTTAATATTTTTTTGTATTTTTGTAGTTCGTAGCCTGTATTTCCGGAACTTTCGGGTTTTAGGTATTTCCCGTCTTTTTCAAAATTTTGCGAGTTTTCCGTCGTCTCCGTCTATTAAGAAAGCTTTACTAAAAAAAGGCTTCGTAATTAGAGATTTGATCTCAGAATTTTTTTAAGAATTAATTTTAGTCAAGCTGAACGACAACCGATCGGTTTATTTCGTCAAAATTGTCACATTCTCATACGCTTCGACTAAAAGCCATTGAAAATGATATTTCAAGGTTACGGGCTGACAGATTGCGGTTGGAAGCGTTAAAAATACTTATAGTTTCGTTAATTTTGCTATTGCAAAAATTCCCAGGGAATCTTTCAGAATCTCGCATTATCATAATCTAGTTCGGAGGCCTTGCCTCCTGGAGCCCCTCTTTGGCCCGGCTACGACGCGATACAAGCACCAAGGACAGAGCGCGCGCGCACCGACCCCAGAGGCGCACGATTTTCCCCTTTGCCCGGCGAGAGGATCGGAATTTCCCCGAATCCCCGGTCTCTTCCCCCGACCCCGTCACTTTTGCCCCTTCTTTTCCCCTTATTTTGACTATTAGAGTTTTCCTGTATTCATGTCCCTTTTTGCCTCCTAAAATCTCTATTTTTATTCCCCCTAATCTCTCCCACTTTCATCCCCTCTAATACTTTTCGCTTTTAGTAATTTTTCCTTCCCCTTTCTGTAGATTCTAGATTTCTCTCATTTCTAATCCATCCCACATCATTCGTAATAAATTCTTTAACTCTTAACCGTGTTTTCGTTTTACTAATTCGGCTTGAGAGTGGTTTGCGGGGCTAGCTCCCCATTCTTCTTGGCTGGCCTGTTGAGCCGTTGTTCTTGGATTGCCGTTGTGCAATTTTGTGCGTTTCGTTTTCTGCTAGGCGCTACCCTTAGGGGTCAGCTAACCTAACTGGGGGCCGAAACCGTCCTTTCCCACCTCTCCGCTCACTGTTTTGCGAGCGTCCCCTCGAGAATCTGGCAACGCACCGCCGTTTCTCCGCCCTTATTCAGGCTGCAACTTACGGCAGTAGAATAAGCGGCGTAACTTCAACGTCCCAACGCACTGGGTAATGAAGATTGGTCATTCGGAGGCCGGGCCAACTCGGACAGTGTTGAGCCCAAGCTTTTCACAGTCGCAGGGCAGGCAAAGCCACCCAGACTTCGACATGCACTCGGTTTGGCAGACGAACCAGTCATGAATATCCACCGAAGAAGCCCTTCTTGAAAGAAGTTGAGGCAGGAATAAAGAAAACCCAAAGATAAAGGGAAAGCCAAAATTTGGCGAGCGCAATAGCAAGAAGACCTCAAGTAGGCAGCTATTTTCACCGCGGTGATCGGTGAACGGAGCAAATCCACACTTTCGATGTGGAAGTGTGGCCAGTTCGTTGAATTGGTACTCAGAGACGGGCTCAGAGTCGAAATGCGGAGCCGACGTTGCCTACCGTGCGTTGTGGCCGTCTTCTCGCCAATTCTTCCGCGGAATTGGTAACCCGTTCTCAATTGTCTTATTAGGCAAGTTGGGTCGAGTCTTCCCGCACATCCGGAAGACGTCGGCTGGGCTGCTTGGCCTGGGTTTTTGTGTTTTAACACGGGGGTGACTGGCGCCGTGCACAGGCAAAAGTCATTTTGGCCTTTGTATTCTTGGGCACTGGAACGTGTGCCAGTTTGAAGGTCTTTTGCTGGCTAGATGTCCATGGGCTCCCCCAGCTAACAGGAGCACCGGAATCTGGACCGCGGATGCAATTGCCTTTAAGGGTTACTGCGCGTTAGGCTCAGAAAATTCGCCCGTCGAATTTGTCTGCAGATAACGGGTTTCCCAACGTTCCCACATCTTGCTTGGAATCGTTTTCTGCTAGGCGCTACCCTTAGGGGTCAGCTAACCTAACTATCTCGCATTATCATAATCTCGCATTTTCATAATCTCGCATTTTCATAATCTCGCATTTTCATAATCTCGCATTTTCATAATCTCGCATTTTCAGAATCTCGCATTTTCAGAATCTCGCATGTTCAGAATCTCGCATGTTCAGAATCTCGCATTTTCAGGATCTCGAAATTTCAGTCTCGCAACTTTTCCAAGGGCTTTCCAAGGGTTCCAAGAATTCGATGAATAATTTTGATCACAGAATAAGCGGATCACACCAAATTAATCGAATGTCTGGGCCACTAATTAAAGGAATTCGAGATGGTCATATGCGTCGTACACCTCGTCGAGGCCACGCTGTGCTTGGTAATCGATGGCAATGTGTGTCTGCTAGATGCCCTGTTGCTGCGCCTCGATTAGACGGTTGTCGTGCGTTCCTGGAAACCGCCCAACGTTTCCAGAAACTTCCAAATGCCGAGGCTCTGTTAGTTGTACTTAGTAGAAATGCAGCTAGTCTATGGGAATTGCGAGATTCTGAAAATGCGAGATTCTGAAATGCGAGATTCTGAAAATGCGAGATTATGAAAATGCGAGATTCTGAAAATGCGAGATTCTGAAAATGCGAGATTCTGAAAATGCGAGATTCTGAAAATGCGAGATTATGAAAATGCGAGATTATGAAAATGCGAGATTATGAAAATGCGAGATTATGAAAATGCGAGATTATGAAAATGCGAGATTATGAAAATGCGAGATTCTGATACCAAATCAAATTCCCAGTGGCTAAAATAATTTTTTGCGGTACAGGTCCGCCAATTTCAAGCAAAAAGTGTTTTGATTCAGGATTTTGAATCCAAATTTTTCTGCTGCCCGACGACAGTTTAGGTTATTAAAAAAATAAAATGCTGGTTTTAAAAATTTGATGTATTTTTATGATTTTCTGCATACCAGTTTAGGGATTTCCATCGACAAAATCGATAAATCCTGATTTAAAACCAGACATTACAAAATCAAATCAAAATAACATTTCTATCTCCTTTAACATTTTGGTAACCGGTTTAACGACCTGAATCTATAAAATCGATAAATCCTGATTTTGAAACTTGAAAATCATATTTTTGGCTTTTTTAGATGCCGGTTTAGAAATTTCAGCTTTCAATACCCAAAAATTCAATTTCCGGATAGATCTTTGGGTATAAAACATACCGGCATCGATGCTCTGACTGCCTCTATCGTCTCGATCTCTTCTGACAAGATATGACCGTACCCCTCTACCATTCATCATCGCCACAAGACGGCTGAAAAGGATATAAAAATTAGTGGCTGTGTTTTCCATAAAATACGGTAGATGGGGCACAAGACAGAATTTTCACAGAAAGCAGCACAATATTGTACACGGGAATACGGTAGAGTACGGTAAAATTACGGTAGAATACGGGTGGGTGAGTGGACACGGAAAGCAAAATATGACATAGCCTGTGGAGCAGTCAGTTAGGGTGAGCAGCGCATTCGGAAAGCGGTTAGTTTAGGAAAATATTTAAAGCTTTAAAACCGTTTTTAAAAGGCAAAAATCGAAAGTAAAGTAAATCAAGTTTAAAAAAGTGCGAAAACTTATTTTTAGACATTTCCGAATTTTTGAAACGTATTTTCGCGAATCCTGAATTTTCATTCATTTTTCATTTTATAAAAACTATCATAAAATGACAAAAAGCAGTTAGTTGTTGGAAAAAGCTACGATAGAAAAAAGCAAATCCCAATCGATAGAAGTAAAAATTGTCATATCCAGAAACCTTTTCAAATCGTGCGGCTCGGTTTTGGCCGACCCCGTTTCGGCTTTCATCGCTCCTGCAGAAAACAGAAATAGGAAAATTTATAGGAAAGTAAACAAAGCAATAAAATAGGCATAGAAAAGATACAGTAAGCATTAACAAAAAAATTAGAATTGACAAATCGTTAGGTCAGAATTGGCAGAAAATCAGGAAAAGAATGAATTAAAGGGACGCGTAGAGACGGACGATCGATTTTAGAGCCTGCGGATTCACTAGGAAATTAGCCGGGCTTTAAATTAGCTTGCGCGTTGCGTTTCGCAGCAAATCTAATCAAATAAATCCAAGGCAGGCAGATCTCCCAAAAAAAACCAATCTGCAGACCATAAAATCCATAGCTTTGCCTTGCCTGGCCCTTTAAAATCTGATCGATATTTTCGCTATTTTTATATGCTTCTTAGCATAGAAAAACGCCGAAAAAGCCCGCAGGGCCCACGTGGAGGACAATAGCAAAATGGGCCCCGCGACAAGAAAAAGGGGGTATTGGAGTGTGAAGAGGAGTGGAATGGAAAGACGCAAAAAGGGAGGACGATGAGATGCGAAACAGCAAAAAGGAGGCCCAAAAAGGCGTAAAGATGGTGGAGTAATGAGTATCCAGATGGAATGGGGGCAGTGGCAATGAGCCAAAAAATGCTCCGGGTCTCTTGAGATCAAATAGCAAGATAGCGGAGGAAATTTGGGGATTAGCACTAAACAAAAAGCTGAAAGGATTCAAGCGAAAAGCAAAAAAAATAGAAGGCAAGCCAGCAAAGGCCATTTCGGAATCGGGAAAAGTCCAAAAATCGTGTCAAAAATTGAAGCCAGCAGAGATCATGTAGGGAGCGCAAAAAGGACAGAAATCACCTAAAAAGTAAAAATAAAGTTATAAAGAAAAGACTTTTACAAGAATAAATTATACAGACCAAATGATAGGCCAGCAGAGACATTTTGGGAAGCAATGGGACCTCATGGAGTTTAAAAATGCAAGGAAACTAGCAGAGATTCTTAGAGAAACCTACCAGATTGCGGATAACCGGTCGCAAGCTATTACTAGAACGATTCTGAAGAGATTCGTAGACCTCGTTGAGAACGACGTCAATTTTTATTGCTCCTGCTCTCTCAAAAATCCCCATCCAATCACTCAATTCTGTCATTTCGGATGGCTGTCGAGGGATTGCGGGAATGGAGAGAGCATAGAGAAAAGACGAGAAATTAGAATTCCGAAAGGGGAATCTCCTTTTTCGGGGCCCGGCTCTGGAAATATAATACCTTTGGCAGAGTGGGTGGGCTCTTCAGAAGGCATTTCGATTATTACTTGGGTATGAATGGCTATAGTTTGCTATTTAATTTTAGTATGCAATGCAAAATCAACCGTAAATCAATTTTAAAAATCTGCAAAGTAATAAAATGAATTTATAGAAAATAATTTTGTAAAACCTACATTTCATAAAAATCTTTAATTGATGAAGTACGGCCGGCTTCTGGTTTTTGTTTATTTCAGCTTCTTCTCAAAGTAAGTAAATAGTGATTTTAAGCTTGAAAAATCCACTAAAACTCGACAAAGTGCTGAAGTGAAGTTTTTCGCTAAAGGTATCGAATAGCAATCGTAATAGCCAGACGCCTCCGTGAGAGACAGGTGCTAATTCGAATTCCAGACGGCGATATCGAGATTAAGGAGCAAAATGATTTGCCTGATTGGCAGGAAAAGCTGACTGGCACGGAACTAACGTACTTTTGAAGTCGTAAAAGGAATGCCATAGGAGAAGCAGATAGAAACCGCATAAAAAGGTTTTTAGGAACGTGATATGCCGTAAACCGTAAAGACAAGTAGTTTTAGTAACATATTAAAGCTGACTTGCTGTATGTATAGCGAGAAGAAGAAGAAGCCATGACTCGAGCTGGACGGGGGAAGGGGAATATGCAAAGAATGAGCAAATAAAGGGGAGGGATGACGCATCCCAGCCCAAAATATCGATTGAAAGAGGGCCCCTTTTCGTACTTATTAAGCCCATACAAAATAGCTATTAACCGAGCGCTAAAAACTACAAGGAAAGACAAAGATAAAGCCATAAAAAGTCGAACTTTCCAAGGAAAATTGGAAAAATATGAATAGTGGGGCTTGCGCCGGGCTGTGCCCTCGGGTTATTCCTCCCAAGCATCTTTTTGTGCCATTTCTCCTTTCGGCCTCTTTAAAAGGGATCGGCTGGCTTCGCTTCGAAGCTCCCCAGGGGATTCTTCGCTTTCCTCTCTCGCGCTCTCTCCCTTTTCTCTCTTCAGGATCCAACCCCAACAACACAACATACCCACAACAAATTCTGCCTTGCTCTCTATCTCTCTGCCTCCCTCTCTCTTCCGAAGCCTTTTTTTTGCTTTCCAAACCAGCCAGAACCCGCAAAACCCCAAAAAACACAGCGCGGGGCCCAAATTTGACTTGGAACTCCCGGGGAGGGAACGGAAGAAAAAGTGGCATCCTGTGGAGGAAGAAGGCCGGAAAATGGGGCATCCGGTTGGAAGGGAAGTGACGTAAAAGCACTTTCTGGCTGGCAGAATAGAGATATTCAAAATCCGAACCAGAGGATTTTTTATTAAAATGAGTACACGTTAAATACCAGCGTTGACGCTAAAATATGCCAAAAATTGCTCAATGTGTGTATTAAAATGATCCTCAGGGGTTTTTTACAGGTGTTGCCTTTTAAGAAGTCTGCCAGTAAAATGGAAAATGTACACTAATTTATGTTCTTCGATCGCTTGGCAGGTTAGCAGGTTTTTTAAAAAATTAGGAGAAACGTGAGAAATCTTACTTCTTTACGCGTCTTTTAAGACGCAACCAGTTTTCTGCCCAACAGATCGTAGTAATTTTTATCTTGAAAGCGTTAGCCGTAAAATTCGTTAAACTAGAAGCTTGAGAAGGTATCGGCACCAAGAGTTTCGTATCACCCAGGGAAAAAAGTCGACAAAAAAAAATCAGAAACTAATTATCCAAAGTGGGCCCAGGTCTAGTTGGCACCCAGAAAAAGGATTGAAGAAAAGAAAATGCAAAAAATTGTAATCCCGTGGATAGGAAAGGGCTGGAAACCGGATTGGATGGAATAGAGAGGGGAACGAATTGAAGTCATCCATATTCAAAGCTGAAGAAGAACAAGAATAAGAAGGAACAGACATTCAGAATTAGGAAATTACAGACAAGTGCGAAGAGAGAGAGAGAGAGAGAGAGAGAGAGGGAAAGAGAGAGAGAGAGCATTTCAATATATATATCGGTGTGGGGTGAAGTGGTACCCTGAAGCCGGGGACTCCGCTAAAATTAATTACCAACCAACCGGGGAATGGGGGGAAAAGGCACCATTTCACGCAAAGGCAAACGGGGAAAGCCGGAAATTGACGCAGAAAGTAGTTTCCGGGCCAAAAAGAGTCGATCTTGATGGAAAAGGAAAAATAACATGTCGTAGACGTATCACCGCAGCCGTTTTTGTAGAATTGGTAAAAAATCCCAAGATTTGCACCGGGCTTCAATTGAGAGCTTTTTTGCTTGATTGTGCGCCAGTATATGTAAAAAAGCTAGTACGCCAGAATACGCAAACTAAATGGCAGTTAGACCGGACAAGCACCATGTCAGCAAAGGCCCAAAGGAACAGCAAAAAGCTTAGAAGGTGAAGCAAGCGGTGCGAATTTTCGCCTGTGAAGCTTATGTGGATGACAGAATACTAGAGGATGACGATTGGGAAAACGTAAATTGGCGTAAAATGGAATTTGTGTATGAATTGTATTCTCAAGGAGCCTGCATTTTGCAAGTGTGTGTCCTAATGTTCATCCGATTGAACTTTCAGCTTCCTGGGTGCCAGAATAGACGAAACTGATTTGATTGATGATTAAAGGAAGAACCAATTAACCTACGTAACTAGTAATGGATATAACTATTGGAACGGAACGAGCCCCTTGACCGGAAGTCAGCAAAATCACGCAAATAGTGTTTGAAATGCCTATAATTCATGCTTATAAGCTTAACTGGATGCCAGAATAAGCAAAGATAATCTCTTAATCAACATAAACATTCATTAAACGGAACGAGTGTTCAAACCGGAAGTCAGACGAACGTCGAAGGGGTCGGCAAATCCAGAAATACGCAGCTTTTAAATGACTAGCAGTCTAGGCTATAAGTTTAACTGGATGCCAGAATGAGCGACGTCAATCTTTTAGAAAGCGTAAAGAGTAATTAAACGGAACGAAATGCCCTCGGGCGGTTCGTGTTGTGTTGTGTGCTATGTATGGACACACACTGGCTGGCTGAGGGATGGGGTGCTAACTTGAAGGCTGTGGTGGGCCCTCCCGTCCCTTCCCTTCCCTCCATTCCATCGATCTTCTCTTCCTCTCTCTCCACTCTCTAGCCTCTCTCTCTTATCTCTACTCTCTTGTCGGTTAGACTCCCGTCGACACCTCCTCTCTTCTTCTCTTCTCTTCTTCTTGCTCTTCCCAAAGCTTCAGCCCCGGGGCGAGGGAGGGTACCCAGAAATCTTCTTCTCTCCACCCAACCAGCTGGCTGCACACCCATTCAGGGGATACGGACAATGGGTGGAGGCTAGCAGGGATTCTTGAGCAGGGGGATAGGTAAACTGACAGGCAGGCTAGCAGAGGTTATTGCGGAACTGCCCATTGGATCATTGGAAGCAAGATAGCAGACATTTCGAGTGATTCTGCAAAATTGGCCGGGTGGCAAGCCAGCAGAGAACCTTGTGGAATTCTGAATTTCTAGCCCCGGGCAAGCGAGCACAAATTCTTGTGGAATTCGCAGCGGCTCAATCGGCAGGCAGACTTGCAAAGGCAATTAGCGAAACTTTAAAAAATTAGCTTGATTCCAAAGCAAGCTAGCAGAGATTCTTGTGGAATTCGCAGTGGTGGAACTGACAAGCAGTTCAGGGAAACGGCCATAAGTTTTCTGAAATGGGCAGCCTAGCAGCCACTCGTATGGATTTTTTAAGAAAAAACAGCATGATTTGACTTTTTCGGAATTTTCCCAAATATCTCTGCTAGTTACCCTCCATATTGGTCTCTGCTATTTCACCTATTCACGCTAGAAGTCAGAGAACACAAAGCTTCTCCCCCTCCCCTGCACACCCCTTCACAATGTTCCATGCATTCCAGAATCACCCGTTCCACCCTCTATTCCATGGTTACCCAAAGCGAGAGAGAGAGAGAGAGAGAGAGAGAGAGACGGGGTGTACACCTGGCCCCAATTTATGAACCACCCTTCCAGTCGGGACCCCATACACACAATTTTAGAGACGAAGGACCCGAAAAGGAGAAGAAGAAGAAGAAGAAGAATGGATTGGAGGGTGCCAAATAGAGAGAAAGAGAGAGAGGTATGTAATATGAAAGAGTGCCGAGACCCTAGCGGGGTGGAACCACCAATTTACGGATATTTAAAGGGACCGGCAAGGCTGGAAATAGTACTACCTAATCACCACCTAGAGCTCGGGTAGGGTAAGCTTGCAGGGATCATTTGGGATACTCTCAGTAATTTTCGGGGTTTGAAGGAGCCTGGTAGGGTGAATTTGCCGAGATTCTTTAAAGAATTGATATTTATCTTTTCTTGCAACGCTAAGAAAAAAAGAAAAATAAATAAGAATTTAAAATTTAAAGAGACCGGTATGCTTCCAGAGCCTCGAAATTTGCCTCAAAGCAACCGCCAAGGCAAAAATCCATATCTAAAACTAGGAAATTCGCACTTCATATGCGCAGGGAAGCATGATTATTGAGGGCAAGCTAGCAAAGATTCTTTGAGCGCAACTCGAACGGATTCTGGCCTATTTTCAGTTTAGAAGATGCGCGGAAGGCACGAATCTGCCATGTCAACCTCAGGTCTCAAGGTCGGAAAACCAGAAAATGCAAAAAACCACGCGAACTCGATTTCTAATGTTTTTAAGGGGGTGGGAAGAAATGCGGGAATTCTGGTAAAATAGGCTATGGCAAGCTAGCAGTGTTCATTTGCCGTTCCAGCGTTCCAAGTACCACCGTTACCCCCTAAAATTGGCCGCTAAAGAGATTGTACGGGGCCGAGGGTCCCGTACGGCATCGAAAATCCGTTGATTGAGTGTCTCTTCTCCACCCACCCCCCCGTAAAGAGGAAAGAAAGGGAATGCAATTTTGAGTCACTCAACCTAGGCAGAAGAAGAGGATAAAGAAGGGAGGAGGAGAAGGAGTCAGAACGAATTCTCTTCAATTCGAGACATCTTCAAGATATCCCTTTCAGGAGAGAGAGAGAGAGAGAGAGAGAGAGAGAGAGAGAGAGAGAGAGAGAGAGGGAGAGAGAGAGTGAGAGAGAGAAAGCTGTGAAGAAGAATGAACACTTCCTGTCTTGAGCTCTAGGAGGACCCCTAAATTGGCATGGAACGAAAAGGGGAATCCTCGTTGTTAGTCAGAATTCGTCAGGGAATGGAAATTTAGGGACAATAGCATAAGACTAAATGGCGGCTTGAAAATTGCATAGATTGCAAAATTTGCGATTTTGCTGCCATCCACGACGGCCCGTAATTTCTAAAAAGGCCTTAGAAGCAAAAAACAGCACTTTCCGGAAGGTCAAATTGCCCGAACATGATGACAATAAATCAAGCGGGTTGGTTTTGGTTGGAAAATTCCGGCTTCAAAAACCCCAAAACTTAAAAAATTAGGAAGCCGGATCGCGGCTGTAGTGACCTGAGTTTTTCATTTCGTTCCACCTGGCTTTTCTGTAGCTTTAATGTATTGTTTAACGCACTTGGGTATAAGAGCCTATTGGCACTAATTTTTCCCACGTTCCAGGCTTAAAAAGCGGATTTTTCGGTATTTTTTGTTCCATTTGTATCTATTTGTACAAGCCTATCATGCTCAAAAATATGCCTTTTCGTTTAATTTCTTTGTTCTATCTGTGCCTGCGGCTCTTTCTCATGCCCTCCGGCTCCTCCTCCTCCCTCATCCAAACCTCACCCCTCTCATGCTCCTTTTCTATTCAAAAGAGGGCCCTCCTCCCAGCCACTCTCTCTCTCTTCCACAAAAGCCCGCAATCGATTCCCAGTTGGGCCCTAAAGCTTTTCCCCTACTCTTTTTCTTTTCCTCTTTCTCTTTTTCTCTCTATTCTGTCTTCCATCCACTCAATCCAATTCTCTCATATTTCAACTCGATCCCTACACCTTTCCACACAACATTTTGTGGGTATTTATAACTTTCCAGGCTTCGATTTGGTGGTTTAACTTGGAAAATGGATGTTTTTCCTGGTTTTTCGGCTCCGGTCGGTTATTTATGTGTTTTAAGACCATCATTTTAAGGATCTCTGCTAGCTGTCAGCCAGTAGCGCTCGAGAAATGATCAGCGTGACAGTAGCTGCTCACGGCGGAAGAAAAAGGGTGGTTGGAGGTCATTTGAAGGTATTTTTTCTACTGTTTATTTATTGTGAACCTAAATAAAATAGTTTATTTAAATTAAAAGCTCTTGAAATAAGGAAATTATGTATATTCTTGACAAAATAGAGGAAAGAAGTAGCCAAAATTACTGTTTCGGATAGAGTTTCTCTTAAAATATCTATGTTTTAGGCGTATGACAGCGGCCGTCTCTCGATTTTCGACCTGAATATCCAACCCGAAAAGCTGGAAGTGCAGCAGAGGAGGTTCGTTTATTTTGCGCAACATTCTCACTTTTTAAATCCATTTTCAAGGAAGAAATCTGAAATTCGGCAGATAGTCAGTTTTTAAAGCTTTCAGTTTCATTTTTCATTTCGATTTTTGGATTTTGAAAATTAAAAATCTTTTAAAAATTTGGTTTTCCATAAGAGATATTGTTTACTTTTGTAGCCTTAAGGCAAATTATCTAAAAGAGCAAACACAGGTAAGACTCCAGATAACCCCCCCCCCCCCCAGCCGGCACCCAACTTTTGTATCTCGGCTCCCTGTTTATCTAAAGGTGTGTAAAGTATACCAAAATGTTTGTCTTGCTGTGGCGAGTATTTTGGTATACTTTACACACCTGTAGATGAACAGAGAGTCGAGATACGGTAGGTGGAGGTCGGCTGGGGGGTGGGGGGTATCTGGAGTTTAGCCCAAACACAAACCTCACGGAAGGGCTACTCGATTGTGGGTTGTTTTTATGGGTATAAGGGAGTGACTGGAAAGGGAGCGCATCCCCCCGCCCTCTCATTTCCGCTATTTAGGAGGACTATGGAATTTTGGGTAGTCGAAGCGAGTAATTGTTCTCTCCGCCAGCCTGTCATTTTGATGCTTTTATAAGAAAACTATATTTCTTGGAGTAAAAATTTTTTAAACGAATTTTTAGCCTAAATTAAAAATCTCGAAAAACAACCATCTTGTTCATTTGGTTAAAATGTTTATTAACGTTAGAAAATACAATCAGTGTGGAAAGAATCATTTGATCTAAAATAAAGCACAAAATAAAATAAATTGACGCTTTATAAACGCCATTTTTAATAGAATAAAAAGTTAAAACCCCTTTTGCAACGCGAAAGTTAAAAAATTCAATGAAAAACTAAAAACTAAACTAAACAAAATCCAAGACAACCCAATTTTTAATTTGTCTAACGGTGGAATTTGAGCCTTAAACTGCACAAAGACCACAACGAGAATGACATACCGTAATCGAAGAAAACTAATACGTCGCCAAACATTTTTAGGCAACTCTGGAGCCATTTATTCGACAAGCTATTCGCCTTGGCGTTTCTTTTATTCCAGACATGCTTCCCGTTTCTGGCCAGGTTATTTAATTTTTTTTTGTGACGAACAAATATCCATGAATCTCCAGATTTTTCGAAAAGCCCGATAATAATAACGTGGAGGCGAGGATGGCGGCTCGAAGGAAGTCCGCAAAAATACCACCGCCAGCTATTCATGTAAGAGATTTAACAATTTAAAAATATTCCCTAGGTAATGCCGAAGCAAAAAATGCTAATAATTTCGTCAAATAGCAAATATAGAACTTTTAAAATAATTTGTTTGTAAAATTTATTTTTTGAAAGTTTTGCAACTATAAATTCAAAATTTTAGAAACTGACAAGTAAACTCCTGCTGAACGTCTTTTCCAACCTCGACGGTGTCGATATTGCCCATTGTGAGGCAGTGTGTAAAAGATGGAGAAAAGTGATTGAGAAACACAATGATGACATGCCGAAAGTGCTCAAGGATCAGGTATTTTTATCGTTTCTGAGGATTTTGAGCTTTGAAAGGACCGGAAAGCCAGCAGACCAGAAATTACGAGTTGGTTTTCAGATTCGAATTCTATTTGATGAGGGCGAGATTGTGATCTATCCGCTTGATTCGAGGAATACGCCCACCAGATATCCTATGCCGAATTTACAGGTAAGGAAGAGAGCGAGAGAGACACAGAGAGAGAGAGCGAGAGAGAGAGCGAAGGAGAAAGGCTAGATAGGCTAGCCGAGATCATTTGCGGAATGAAGTCTACGTTACGGCTAGTATAAAATGCTTGTGGACCAGAAAATTACGCAGACTTGGATTTGCTCAAAATATTCATATTTTAGCGCTTGGCCATCCTGCTCCGTCACCTTTCGACGCTCTCCCTATTTGTCCGTGGCCTGATCCCGATCGAGGCGATTCCTGTCCTCAAGAGTCTCTGTCAGCTATCCCTCCGCCCACAGCAGATCTATTTTATTTGGAGCAAATTCTCGCAGGAGAGCATTGCACTGGTAATTTCTGCTATCAGAAAACGCAAAAACATCGTTTAGCTGGAAGAATTGATTATCTGCAATGCCGAGACGTTGACCGATATCGGGTTTGAAGAATGTAGTCCGACGGCGTTTTTGTCGGGTTAGTTCTGAAGTAAAAAGAAAAAATTAAGGTTAAGATCCCGATAAACAGGTTGGCCTAAAAAGCCGGAAAAATGAGAAGATTGATTTATACAGTCCTCTAACAGTTTTTCCCGGGAAGTTATGTCGTAATTAGAAGCTAAATAGGACGATAAAAAGCATGCCTTTATAAAATAAAATTAAAATTGGATTATTAAGATTTTAGATCGTCTAATCTTCCCAATCGTCCATCAAATTCAATCCCTCCGAGTGTGGAATGACGCAAAAAGTGGGCAGCATAATATTACCGACGTAACCCTTGGCCATTTGACAAGGTATGGAACTTTAAAAATCAAGAAAAATCTATTTTTTTAGAAATTTCGCTCGTGGGCATCGTCTAGAAACTTTGGATCTTTCATCCTGTCGGATTTCTTCAGCAGCTCTGTCTAAATTAATCGTGGCCTGGTCGAAAAAGCCGAAATGTGATTTAAGGTAATTTTATTTTAGGTTTTACTGTTTTTAATTATTTTTAAACGTATTTTTGGCACCTCTAAGAAGTCATTAAATTCAATTAATACCATGAAAAGCGCTGAAATTACATTTTTTAGTATTACCGTAAACTTCTGCCCGGACGTCTTCCGCAGTGAAATTGTGGAATGGATGGCCACCCGAGAAGACCTACATTTGCATAACGGGAAACTGGCTCGGAATGGATGTGTATTAACGCTATTCTGCTAGCCAACCGCCATTGACTGTAATTTGTTAAAAATTGTACAAAGCAGTGATATGTACGTGTACAGTATAAAGATCTCTATCAACGAAAGATCTTTTTCTTCACAACCGCGAAAAGTACTCCTAATTAAACGAACGAATTCTGTCAAACTACAAATTCACCATCGACCAAGTCAAATCGCTTTATTGCTGGCTGGAAGAAGAATCAGAGCTACAACGGGAAATTGTTTGAGTTTGTGTTTCTGCAGCGGGTTGGGGCTCCGCCAATAGGAGTTCGAGCCTCTCCCTTCGCTCCTGTCTTGCAGTTTCTTCTTTTCTAAACTCAATTTCTGGTTCTTTTTTGGTCTGTAAGAATTCTACGGTCGTGAGCGTTCTTTCCGGCAGCACCTACCGAAGGTACCCGGCGTATGTCGAGTAAGTATAAATGAAGCAGGCCAATACCGCTCCACTGAAGGCTCCGAATACGAGGGAACCTAGGCGGAAAGAGAATCATGATCCCTGAAAAATGTTTTACCTGTCGGTTTGCCCAGATTGTCGAAGTGTACAAGAAAAGACCACAGCTCGATGAAAAAAATTAGGACCTGAAAGTGTTTCGTTCGAGAAGGAAATTTGTGTACAAATTGTGGTGTACTCATGTAAACATGTTGCAAAAGTTGACTCCGAAACTGACAAAGCAAGTCCACGAAAATATAATCATAAGCCGACGCTTCGTCAAAACGGCCATGATCCCGAAAATGATGGTGACAGCCGCGCCAGCGTGCCAAATTATCTGAAACAACATAATAAACTTGCTGTCACTAATCGACACATTTCTTGGTCATAGAAACGAGGTCTCACTTTCACAGGGCTACTGCTAAAAAGATCATTTTAGAAAGTCATAGCGTTTCAAAATTTGCGAACTTCAAAGTCATTTATTTTGCCTTTCCGGGCTGATTTAACAAAAACAAATATAACCAACGGTTTCAAAAAATTTCTATAAAAAGAGCTTCTAACTCAAATTGTTTAATTTAAAATCGAAAAGCGATGTATGGACAAGTTTTTATATGGGAAATGATGAAAAACAGCCTATTTCACACCCCCGTCAGTGATTGTCGGTAGGCAGGAGCGCACAATTCGAATGCCATTTGAATTAGTATAAAAATCAACTATACAAGATAAACTAAAAAGAATAGATTGCGATAAAAGAATTTGGCTATCGTGACAAATGAGTCTTCTCGCGGCTCAAAAACTATCTTAAAATGGCTATAATTTTTTATATAATTTTTATTATTTTGCTGAGACGCCGACTTTTCCCTGTAGCCACTGCAGAGTCTCGCTTTCCAAGGTCGGCGGATACAACACCCACAGCTTCACAGTCTCATATATCGCAGCCATTGAGAGGGATCTCTGGACGAATTGATCGCTCTAAAAATATTGCTCGAATAATTTTTATATAGCGGCACGGGGAAATAGGCTCTTAAGCTCTAAAACTGATGATTGCTGCTTTAAAAAATATTGACAGACTGTTTCAAAACGGCTCAAGATATTGGAAAAGCTGCTCACCTCAGAAGTCTCCGGGGCGCGCTTTGCCTTTTCTTCAGCTCTGAAATTTGTTTTCTTTGCGATAGGATAGGAGAGGTTGCTTGACAAAATTTAAAATTTGGGAAAGCTTTCGTAGTAGTTCAGCATTTTTCTGCTGATGAATTCGCTATCCTATTGTTAAAATTCATAATGTCGCAATTTCGTAATGTCGAAAGTCTCGGGATTTTTTTTGCATAGGATCGGGGGGTTTTCCGGGAAAATTAGCTTATGTAAATTTCGGCATTATGATTTTTGACATTTTGAAGGAAAACGGAAATTGTTACGTGTTACACATTTTACGTATATAAAATGGCCTACCGTAGTTCTTTTTGATAGCTATAAAACAGCGTGGAGAAGGTAAAGAACATGCCGATGCTGATGATCCAGTATGTCACAAGTCCTGACAACCACTCACTTCACAAATTATTCCTACCTATCCATTGCAACACTAGTTTCGTCTGGTAATCCCTGATCGTTGCAGCATATTCTGGGTTGATTCCGCGCTGGTTCTTGAAGCGATACCAGTTGGAGGCAAGGTCGAGGAATGTCATTATCGCCTAAAACTTGAGTCTTACGGTATTTTAAGCAAAAAAAGCGAAACGTCGTTTGAAACCAACAAAACAGGTGCAAACGATGTTGAGGAAAACACGGCGCCGCGTGGAAAGAACGATGGATCCGCAAATCATGGCTATCACCGCGAGAATAATCCAGAACGTCTTAAAACCAATTATCATCTCAATTATGAACGCTAATGATACCTGTAGCCATGGCAGCATCTCGATCGTGCCCGGATCGAGTCGTGGCGCATCCAAGTACATAACCTTTAGCGCTTCATATGTAATTGCCAGTGCAACGGCAGTAAGAAACCCGGCCTAGAAATGATCGAAATCGGATAACTTGGTCGAAGAGAAAACACGGTTCGATGACTTGAAACTTTAAACTCTGACGACACTAAAGGACGCCGCCTTGCTAGTTGCATGCAACGTCACTATTTGGACTGACCGAATCTGAAGGGGTGCATCCACTGCCGCAACCAGAGCACAGCAGGCCCCCGTCCACATGTTCAAGCTTGCGTAAAAAGCCTTCAGCGGCAGCCAAAGCCGTGTTCTCTGAAATACGCACATCCCAATTAGCGATTTTGAAATGACAAAAATCCTAGTTGTCTAACCAGAAAACAGAACTACAGCCATTGGGTGGTATCGCTAGGTTTGGACCTTTGAGATCCATTTGCGACGCCCTTTTTGTTAAGCATGTTTTTGATCAAACTTCACAGGGAACTTTGGGCAAATATGTACACGTTCAGGGAGGGGCCGTGTACTCGTCCCAACGTGTACACCCTATGGACGTAGGGACCGCGCGTACTGCATGCCCGTGCTGTCCCTTTAAGCAAAATTTTCGATAGAATGAGTGAAAAAGCCGAAATACTAGGTACAAGGAAAGCGTGACGGTAAACGAGATGAAACCAAGAAGATAATATGTTTACGTCACATTCTATAAGATACTTTTATTGCGATCGGTTCATGCAGGCACAAGGCGAAGCAAAGCGGGCGTGAAGAGCTTAAGAAGCGAATAAACTGGCAACACAATCAACACTGGATCTCGAAATAGGAAAAGCTCAAAAATTGCTCAAATCAAAAAATGCTCTAAGATTTGGTGGGTACCGTGTAGAGATAATTAGATGAGAAAAGCGATCAATCGATTCAAACATTGATTTTCTTGTCCAGGCCTGAAGAAGCGCACCGCGTTTTTCACTTCAATTTCGCGCAGCCATCAGCCCTCAACTGCAAAAAAAAATCAACTTCCATGAAACGCGGAGCTCACCTTTACTGATCGAAGAGCATAATACTGTCCCAGACGAAAGACGACAAGTAATAAACCAAAAAATAAAATGTAGATGGCTGAGGCTTCTCCAATCAAAAGTATCGGGGCAATGATTAGCCCGAAACCCGGCAAGATTAGGGCAGCTAATACTACAACAACGACGGCCATGAGTAGTAGAATATACGGCCGCCCTAAACCGCGTAATTGACCAGGTCTTACAAAAAAAAGCTACATTTTGTGAGAAACGCCGAAAGTGCCTCCATGAAAAGCATGCCAATCGTGACTTTTTTGGCATCATTTATTTGTCTTAGGGTAGCATAGTGCTTCTAAAAGAGGGTTAATAAAAATCTCGAACGATAAGCGCACGTCAATGTGCGTCACGAGCTCTTCAAGGAATGGCAGACCATATTCGGCACCACCCATTTTTGGGGTATCCCTGAATAAAGTTTGATTAAAATAATACCGGGGCAAGCGGTACCGGAATTTCTGGACGGCCTTCCGTTTGCAGCTGTCATGAAGTGTATTCAGATCTGACGACTGGATGAAGGGACTGCCTGGACGGCAAACCTGAAAAATGTCGATGAGTGGGTAGAACTCGCGCCAAGAAGGATCAATAAAGAGCCAGGGCCCACCAATTCCATGCCCTCGTTGTAGCAATTACGCGCCGCTTCCACGGCGCATAAATTGTTCGCCTTGGATGTGGCCTAAAAAGTCAAAAAGCTATATCTGGCATTCACGCACGCACAAGCTACTGGCCGAGTACAAGTTCTTCCCAAAAATTACCTCTAGCATTGTCGTGGCCATCGGCAGCGTGTCGCTTTGGAAGATCTCCATGTAACTCTTGAAGAGTTGGAACAACTCGCGGCAAGTCACCGCGTGCCCATTGACTTCCTTCACCACCAACTTCTGACCATCCAAGATGCCCGGGATCAGTTCACGCAACGAGTCCCGGAATTTCTTGGAAATCTCTGTAAAAACAACGCGTCAGGCAGCCGACGAACTCACCATCCAGCTGCCCACGGAAAGTTCCGCTCGATGCAACCGCTTCCCCTGGGTAGGGCATCAAGAAGCACCGAATTTGCCGGAAGCAATCTCGGATGTTTCTGCGAACTTTCCCGAGCTCCACGGGCTGCCCAGCCGGGATCTAAGGTTGATATTGGGTCAAGATTTAATCAAGATTTTGTACCCTCAAAAATTCCTCCAAAACCTCATGACCGCCACCAAATCCAAAGTCAGCCTCATCCGGGCAGCTCCAATCGCGTACAAGGAAAACAAGGTCCTTAATGTAAGTGGTTTTGAAAGATTACATTGTGGTGAGAAAGACTAGAACCTAGTCGCGCACGCGCATAGGGTGCCCTTGTGACAGTAACCCTAGGTCGCGCAGCGGCTGCCCTAATTTCATGTCGTTATGAGCCGCGCTCGCAGGGATCTTTCCCCATTTTATCCACGCTTAATTTTTGTTCCACGTTATTTCCGTCACGATTGGTTTTTTCAATTAACGTAAAATGTTTTTTATGCAAGAATTTTGTACGACATTCAAGCTCTTCAACCACACAACTCGTTGCAAAAACACATACCTGGAAGGGCTTGCTGCTTTCGTTGTTCAACGCCAATCGCCCGTAATCCGTGAACAACTCGAGATGTTGTAGATTGTCTTCTTGAATGTTTTGGCTTAGGTTGTAAATCTAGGTTTATACACATGTGCTACCGAGGCAATCTGCCAACCTGAACGGAGCTAACCATCGTTGATAGGGCAAAGATGGTGGCACAGTCCGTTACCGTTGATCTCGAGTCAAAAGCCCCTTGTGTATCCATCAGAAGAACGGCTATCTCAAAGAGAACACTAAAAATTAATGGAATTTGATGATACCTCCTCTCCTTTGGAGTTCCTGACAAGGAATGGCCGCTTACAAATCAAAATTCCGTTTGTTTCGGGTTTGCGGCCATTGCGCCATGAAAAGACGTTGAATGCCGTCTTGGCCTCGAGCCATGTCTCGTCTTTTCTTCCTAGATATGTGATTGGATTGGTGACCTTAGTATACCGTCATTATGCTCCAATTTCTGTAGATACCGAATGAAGAAATTTAGCAGGAAAGATTTTCCCTTTCGGAACGCGCCGGCCACGCTGATGACGGCAACCTAACTAATCATCATTCATGAGAAGAAAAATATTCTCCCCTTTTTATCAGCAAATTTTGTATCGAGCAGCACTTCCCGGAGTGCCTCTTCATTCAGCGTGAAGCGATGCTCGGCAGTCCGCTCATGCGTCTCGACAATTGGAAGGGCTTCCACTGAAAAATGACACACCGTCGCGTTATCACAACAAGACGAGGGTTGCAGCTCCCCCAGCGGGAAAATGTCAACATAAATTCATGAGGGGTAAAACGATAGTCGCTAATGATGCATGACACTAAAAACATGACGTCCAACCTTCTTCATAAATAATTTCATAGGTGTCCTCGATCCGGGTTTCTGCTTCTCGTTGTGGAGTCTCTTTGATTGCGATTTGCTCGCCTAAAAAAACATAAGGTCCAATGATAGCCACCGTTTTCTAGAAAAAAAGACCAGACAATCTATTTTATCTCTAATCGATTTATTTGGACTTCGAAAACCAGAAAACCTCTGCCAAAAATACTTTTGATCCCAAATCTACTACCAGCATTCTCGATGCGTTCGAAATCAGCTTCACTCGACTCGAGCCGAACGCTTTCCTTCGGCTTCTTGTTTGCTACTTGTCGCCTTCTGCCCCATCGGAACACGTAATTGAATGCGTAACATGTGGCTATGCCGACCAGCAAGGTAACCTGAGCAAAATGTTATTTGATGAAGGGATTCATCGATTGATTCTCACATGAGTATTCTTGGAGAAAGGGTTTGACCTACAATTAGCGTCCCGGTGAAGAAGCCTAGAATCAATGCCTGGATCAACGTTTCCGGATTCGTCTCTTCCACCGTTATTTCGATTTCGGCAGGTGGCCCGAAGAGCTTTTCGCTTAGCCAATTGATGAGCAGCATTGAGTCGAGGCCGAAACTGACAAAGAATTGGTAAAACCTAAACTACAAGTAAACCACAAAAATGCATATCTAAACGACGAGTGAAAACCCGTAAAGTTGTAATTTAAAAAGCAGTGCCTATAAAATATTTTTCGAGCGTGCAACTCGGCACAACAGAATCTGAAAAATGGCGCTATCATAAAATTTGACTCTGGCCGCGGTCCTGCAATTTTCCTGATAGCCGGCGAGTGGTCAGAAAACGGCAAGGGATGGCATTTGTTTTTGAGTAAGAAATAGATCTTCTTTTGTGCGTTGTAAATCAATCGCTGCAACCGGCATAAAAATAAGACAGTAGGCCCTACATGATGTCTTCGATGAGACGACCAGAAAAAGCGATTTTTGGCAAGCTCTACAAAATTTTACCTAAATTTCCATAAACATTGACCATCCGCCGCGCTATTTTTCCCGATGTTCTGTATCTTTGCATCTATTTTAGCGTGAAGTTGTCAGTGTCCTAACGCCTCTCTGACTCGATCCAAGTCCCGGGTTCTCACGTTTGCTGACCCGTGGACCCGTGAAGATGGTGACGAGCTGCTATCGTCATCTACCCGGACCCCGTTTCCGTTCCACTTTTTACGAGGAAGTATTTTGAGGGTGCGAAGGCTGTTGAATTTGTCATTTTATTTCTGGAGAGAGTAGCAGAAGAAGAAGAAGAAGGGCCATTCCACTCGAATAGTTCTCGACGTGGCGAAGAGGGGGAAGAGAGAAGAAATCGAGATTGAGACACCTTTCTAAACCCGGAAATCGTTGGCTGGGCTAGAGTGCGGCTTATTCAAATCAAATCGGGACTCAAACCGGTTTGATTTGAATAAGGGCGGTTTGAATAAGAAACTGCTTTCAAATCAAACCGGTTTGGTTTGAATAAGGATCCGTTATTCAAACCAAACCGACCAGGTTTGAGTTGGTTTGAATTGGTTTGAACAACAGGCAAATCAAGCATGTTAATCGATCTGATGGATGCTAATCGGCTAAGATTTCAAGGCATCCCTTCTAAAACCTAGCGTGACCATTATAATGATGAAATTGGTTGTGTTTACAGGGTTGACACACTTTTTCAACCATAGGCTTGGCATTCACGACCGTTCACAAGCATCCTAATGGTCGTGATAACTTGGGCAGGGTGCCAGAAAAAAAACGTCTCGAAATGGTCCGCCAACCCCAAAAACCTGGCAGAAATGCTGCCGAACGATCCTAAAGTGAATCACCAATAGATTGGTGCCAAAACGCTAAAAACAGGACAGAAAACAGACTGTTTTGGAGACTGGTTCTTATTCAAACCTTGTTCAAATTATTCAAACCGGTTTGGTTTGGTTTGAGTTGGGAATCCTTATTCAAACCGGGTTTGGTTTGAATAAGGATCCCGTATTCAAATCAAACCGGTTTGATTTGAATAACGGAAATCTTATTCAAACTCGGTTTGAATAAGCCGCACTCTAGGCTGGGCCCTGGAAATGTCCCGTTCCTCTATATAAATCACAACCCAATGCACCAGCTCTAAATATGCATCGAAGCGGGTCGTGAAATGATCTTCAGTCTGACTGAAATGAGGGTAACTTTTTACGTCCGGCATTTTGTGGGTAAAATTGCTAACTTAAATTAATTTGATTTTTCGATTTTAAATAAGGGAATTGTCTGGAATTTTTTTATCTGCTTCTAAACGTACATCTTTTACAAATTTGCATGTAAAAATTATAAAGTTTTTTGACCAGAATTGGCTCGAGCAAATTTTCAAATTTTTAGATTTTTGTAAGTCATTTTTGCGAGCTGAAATAAAGTCAAATTCCACCAAAAATACTATTAAAGCACTTAATAGTTGATTGTTAGGCGCTGCTGGACAAACAAAAAAAAATTGGCTCCCCCCGATAATGCGCAAGTACCGTTTATTCCAATATCATTTAAATCCAAATTTTCTCTAAAAACCGAGCCTACTCTCGATTTCCGGAAACAAAATAGAATTCCAGGGATCTCTGCTCGAACACCATTCCCTGCAATTGGAAACCACTTCCATCGTATTTCCCTTTAAATCCCCGTCCACTAACACTTTAAACCCCATCCTTTTTTTTGCCAAAAAATGTCTCGATGTCTATCTGAAAATGACCCCCATCTTCCCTGCTTGCCCTTTTTTGCCGTAAAGATCTTCTTCAAAATGGCGTCATTGCGATGCGTTGGGTAATTAATTCAACGAATTAGACACCGTTTCCGACTCAATGGCCTCTTCTTCTTATCCTAACCTCTGGGGTTCGCCAGGAAAACCAATCCCCCAACCTTTTTAAAGCTTCTTTTTCGTCTGAAAAAGCCAATAGGGGAAGAAGTTTTTTTTTTTGTTTGTGACGATATTGAGATGGGGGCATAGTTTAGCAGTCAGAATAACTGGGTGAAGCTTGGGTGCCCTATTTTTTTTTTGGTTCTACCGTAGCCGCGCTCAATATTCACGGCGCCGACGTACTTTAGGAAAAAAAATCATAGTTTTTTGTAAGCGACCAGGGAGTTTTTCAGCTCATTTTTGCCAGAAAACGTAATTAATCCCAGATTCGATTCAAAGTGCCTCGTAAATTTGTTAGGTAACGCAAATGTTACCGGTTAAAGAATTCAAGAATTTACAGGGTTAGTTATTCTTGCGCAATATAAATTATATAGAAAAATACCATTAAACAATTCTGGCATTTTGATTTTTTTAGAGAATTCACAGTTGGCGGAAAGGTGCACAGAGCATACCATTAATGCACCGGGTTAAAAAATTCACGACACATTTGCAGTTTTTCCAGCCCGTGATCGCACTATAATCTTCACTTCAAGCCCATTTTCATGTCATACGGCTCGGCAGTTTCCTTTTTTCCTATTCTTCCGAATGCATCATCATGATTTAAGTAGATAGTAAGAAAACCTGATCAGGTTATACAATTTCGACGTTAAATTCGTGCTACTCCTTTTCAGGGCCTTGACTCTATCTTTTTCGTAATTGAATCATTCAGGCGTTTTGGTTAAAAATTGTGATTTCCCGGAATCTCTAACCCGCACCAGCTCACCCCAACTAGAGTAGTCTGTGGTACCAAGCGTACCTATAATCTCTTGATTTTATTTTTCCGCGCCCATACGGGTCTACCCGACCTTTTTGTTCAAAATAAATACGTGGTTTTAGCCGATTTTTCCTAAATTTTATTGACCTTTTGGTTTTCACCCGTTATCCGGCTACCGTATCTTCAGGGATAAATTTAGACCCAAACGAACAAGGAATCAAATTCCCATGAAAATCTTGATTCCCGGATTGGCGTCAATCATTGGAATACTAGTACCAAAAATTCTGAAAATATCCGTTGGTCCTGGGAAGTTCATTTTTCCAGTTTCTAAAAATACGACCCAGGGAGATTGTCGTAGATTGTAAAGCCCTTCAAGATGAAAAATGGTAAGTTTTTCGTTTCAGAAGCCGTAGCACAAACTTGTCAGTTGGGGAAATTTTTGATGTTCTATCACAAAGCTTCCTGGTTGCCTTTTTCTCGTGTTCTTTAGCTGCAACTCCACGAGACACCAATTATTCAAATGTTGCCTCCGTTATATAATTAAGGTGAGTGGTGAATTGGTTTTTATTAGCAGAATCCAGGGATAGATAGCCAAATAATGATGTCGCTTTCTGATTGGAAACATCACAATCGAGAGGGAGTCCTGCTCAGATTTTGCAGTTTCATGCTCTTTTTAATTTTTTCCAAGTTTCTAATTTTTGAAGCCGCGCCAAAAATCCTGGGCTGGTACCAAAGTGCGGAAATTAGCCCATATCTATTACCCCCTAGTCAAATTTTGACTACCCCCTAGTCAAACTATTACTAGGGGCTAGTCATGTCACCATTCGCTAACTAGTAATTCAATACAAAAACACCTAGTCAAATCTTGACAACCCCCTAGTCAAATTTTGATCACCCCCTGGTCAAAATGTGACTACCCCCTAGTCAAACCAGCTCCTGGATGATTGGTAGTGGTAAAAACGAAAGAAAATAAGGTGGAATTCTAGGGTAAAACCACAACAGAGCTTGACTACCCCCTGGTCAACGAAATATGAAAGTTTCTTCATATTTCGGTTGACCAGGTGGTAATCCACACTTGCAAGAAAATTTTCTCCCCAAACGTCGAAACTGAGCGTTTTTGGGCTTACCCAATCGAAAATTCACACCTTAATCTGCCCGTACTCCAAAATCTAGCATCCGAGGTAAATTTAGCGAGTTTTTATAATAAAAACCCTTTTTTTCGTTGACCAGCCCCCCATCACCATTTTGCTCGGAGCTGGTTTGACTAGGGGGTAGTCACATTTTGACCAGGGGGTGATCAAAATTTGACTAGGGGGTAGTCAAGATTTGACTAGGTGTTTTTGTATTGAATTACTAGTTAGCGAATGGTGGCATGATTAGCCCCTAGTAATAGTTTGACTAGGGGGTAGTCAACGTTTGACCAGTAGTGGTAAATTAAAATTTGGCACTTTGGTACCAGCCCTGGCAATTTGAGTTACCTCAGCAAACCCTTAAAATAGTTTCTATTCCATCTGGATCTGGAAATGATTTGCAAATGGCTGCAAAAACATGAACAACGGAAATGAGGGTGGTAGGCTCGTTTTGGGGGGAATTCCAGGAACCACTCTAAATATGGGAGCGACAAAAATGACGTTATCGGACCTAGAAAATATGATTTAGAACATATTTTAGTGCTCCACGGAACTTCTTTTAAAATTTAAAACAATAAATTGATAGAATAAAACGATGTTAATCTTAATATAATTTACGTATAAAAAGGCAAATAATTTGGTCCTTGAAAATTCCACATTTTTGTAATTTCTTCGTAGAAACTCCGTTTCCTCTTTTTTGTACAATTCCTTAGATCAGAAGACCATTTATTTCATTTTTTCGTCTGGCCACTAAAAATTCCCCTGCTCCTCTGTGATTTTCCATTTATGCATCTCCCCTTTTTGGAGTCAAAATCCAAAAATTCCCCCGAGTTCACTGGTCCGAAAGTTGCACCCACCCAACCCCTTGGTCCAACTCTCGTGTGTGTTGCTAAATATGGATGAATGTGTAAACGTTGCAGCTAAAAATACCCTGGCTATGACAATAGAATAGCAAAGATGATTGGGGAATCGCCGGAACATCGCCCAGAAATAGTTGATGCTCCCCGAAAAGGGCCCAAAAAATGGGGGATGACCCTCGGCTCGTGTGGGGCCGGAATAGACGCGCTAACTGACAACGGATTCGATGCATTTCCTGTGGCATTTTCGGGCCTTTTTTGGGCACTAGCGGGATGCGGCTTGGCCCTAAAAATAGTCGAGTCGGGTCAGAAATAGCCACTATTTCCGAGCAGAGCAGGAAAGTTGCAAATTGCACTATTTTTAGCCGAATTTTTGCAGCTTTCCACACCGCGTGAAATTTTCTAAAATTAGCAAAATCAGCGCCCAACCTTTATCAAGCTATTTTTAAAACCTGCACCCTTGTGCTGTCTTTTGTTTTGAACTGGGATTCCTGCCAAGAGGTGTGTTGTGGAGTGACGAAAGCGGTGAAAAAAGGCGGTGGAGGAGGTGGAGGAGAAAGATGGAAACGTGCCCCCTTCTCTGTTCTCATTTTTATGTGTTATGTGTATTGGAATGCAGTTACGAAAACCATGGATGGGCCCCACATGTTGTATTTCAGCGTGGGGGGCAGCCGAATTATGAGTCATCTATCTTGAAATGCAGGCTTTTTCACGTAATTTTATTATCGTTGTGAATTTCCAATTTTATGAATTTGAATTTTTGTATTTCTTTAATCGGTTCAAAACACTTTAAAAATTCGGTTTTTCGATTTTCTAGGTATTTTTTGTGAATGCGAAACCAAAAAAGTCACGAAAATTCGCGTCAAAAGTTTTGCCTTCCCAGTCCCTTTAGAGCCTGATTTTGATGCTCTCTGGTTATTCTGCCCCCACCCGCACGTACGTATGTGTATTTGCAACAGATCCACCCCCAGTCCGCCCGCTTCAGCTAGTCAGACATCTTTCTTTCCGGGCTCTTTTCCATGTTTAATTGTTTCAAATCGAATTCCACCCCCTCCCCTTCACTAGGTCGCTCTCTCGCTCCCTCTCTCTCTCTCGCTCCCTCTCTCTCTCTCTCTCTCTCCATAGCCTTCATATACCCCGTCTTTTTCTGGGTACACCCAAATTTGTCGATTCAGACGAACGGCCCTCCAAATGACACTAGGCAGCTAAAGGTCGCGGGGGCTTTTGCAACCAGACTGACCGTAGTTCTCTGCCGCTGCGGACCCCTCTCTATTCATTGCTAAATGTTGGCCTTTCGGGCTAGCTTTCTCTTGCTATTTTCAGCAGATATGATCTATGGGTTGGGTTTTAAGGGGGCAGGAAAGGTGTGGATTTCCTATGGATATTTTGCTGATTCGATACGCAGTTTTTTCCATGTTTTTAAGAGACTGAGAAGGCTTGGATTTCTCTAGATTTTGCGCCTACCTCGTCGCGCGCGTTGCGTGTCGGGGTGCGATGGGATTCATAGGGAATCCGCAGCCAGAAAACCCCATAATTTGTATCATTACTGGGCCTTTAAGGCGCCATCAAGAAAAATATTTTGTAAAACTCGTTCTACTTACGGTAATTTTTAAAGCTGAAAAAGAAATTTAGATTTTGCGATTAAACCCCTCAATTTTTTATGGTAAACATTTTGAAAAAATTTTAAAAGGTGCTTTTTCGCAAGGTCTGTTTCGATAAATTTTTCACCGGGTTTTATGCTAGCCTGCCGGCTTCATATCTCCTGCCTACTATACTGAAAGTACACCCAAAAGTTGCTACCCTGCACTTTGAATGCAAAATGACTGATCGTAGTTCTATCTACGCCCTGTCAACCCGATTCACTCCATTTTACCCATCCATTTACGCATCCCTAAAACGCGCCTCCTTTTGGGTTTCGGCACTTCCACGCGTCCAATATCTACCCCCCCCCCCTCTGGGGGGCTGCACACGAAATTAGTAGCCTCGCGTACTCGAAACCCTCCTCGAAATCTATTTCCGGCCTTTATTTAGGCCCGAAAAATTGAACAAATTTTTCTTTTCGCAGCTGTACATTCAGCCCGGAAAATTGCATTTAGCGGTGTTTGTTCCGTTTATTCGGGGCTTGAACCTTCCGCAGAAGCTAGTCAGTGCCGAAACTTCCGCAAAAATCTGATAGATATTTTATGTCATTGTTGTACTAAGAAGCCTTTTGTAGTTTGTGAAAAAACGGGGGTAATTACAGTAAGGACTTCCTGTCTACGATTTTCCGGCAAAAATGATGTTATTTTTTTACACTGACGTGCAACCGAAAAAAATATAAATGATGCTAGCATAAAATTATTGGAGGTGAAAGTGATTATATAAGTGCTACTCTAAAAAGGTAATTTTTCGAACTCTTAGCTATTTTTTCATAGATTTTTCATATCGATAAAGCGGAAATTGCTAAAAAGCTTTATTTGAATTTTTATTGCGTTTTGAAGGTATTTTACGGCTATATCTAATTTTTATGCCAAATGAATTTCATAACTTTACGAATTTTTAATCGGCATCTCAGGTTATCGTGGCCCATCGCCTAAATTAAATTTTGGAGAATTTTTAGCTGTTCAATCTTTAATTAATTTTTGTGGGGGTCAATTAAGTCGAAAATAAAAGCATGTTTACTCGCATAAGATTTTATTTGATTTTTTTAAGGGATTTCTGGCCTGGTTTATCAAGTTTCTAGGTAAAATTAATCCCATAAATCCTATGACATTTTAATCTGCACTCTAGGCTACCGTAATCCGTCCTATTCCGTGGATTACGTAGATATGTTTTGTCCCGGCAACGCTCTAGCTTTTCCGGTCGAGTACTAGAGTTCCCTGTTTTGGCGCCTTCAACTTCTAAATCGAGCTCCTTCCCGCCGATTTATGGCCATTTCGACGGGCTTTTTTGGGGGTTTTTGGCGTCTATTTTGGTCTTACTCCATTTTGGGGGTTTAAAGCTTAACCCTAACTCGTCCCGGGACTTTTTACTCCCTCCCGATTTTCGTGTCATAAAGATCACATGGGACCCGGTGGAGGGGGTGCTTCCACCCTCGCACCTGCGGCTTAAGGTTAAATCATGCGCACCAGTGGATACGGTGGCTTCCAGTTTGCGTGTTTCCGGGCGTTTGTAGGTCAGTGTGTCTTTCTGTTTGCCATGGAAAGATTTTAAAGTGTTTTCCGGGCTGTCGATTTGTCGGCTAGGCTTATTTGGCCGTAAACGAAACGATTTTCCGGGACCTTTTAAGCTTTTTTTGTAATTTGTGTCCGTCTGTCTTTCCGTTTGTCTGTTTGTAGTTTGTAGGTCAGTTTATTTCTATGTCTGCCCAGGAAGGTTTTTAAATTGCTTTCTCGCTGGGAGTTAGCTGTTATGATTACGGTAATCCAGAGGTATTTACGTGTTTTTTTCTAGGTTTTAAACCATTTCTCTAGGAAGCGTTTTTGCCTTTTTGTATGTAAGTTCACCTAACTGTCTGCCAATCTCTACATTCTGAGCCTTTTTGTCCTTTCCAGACCTCTAACAATCTGGTTACACCCCCCTCCGGAGGTCTACGTATTCGGGCCCTTCCTCTCTCTTTCCCTCCCTCTATATCCGGCCCTCCCTCCCTAAAAGAGCCCCAAAAAAGGAGAAGCGTGTGTCTCGATTCCACTCCGCAACAATCCACTTTTTTCGCCGTCAGCCCAAAATGTTTTCCTTCCCTCCCATGTCAGTTTGGCTTGGGCTCCATGTCCATCTAGATAGTGACGTCTTCCGGGAATCTCAGGGGATCCATTCTGCTGCTTTTTGGTCAGATTCGGATTTAGGAGGTGGTATTCGGGCTACCGTTCGGCAGTTTAGGGCACGGTATTCAAAAATGCAAATTCCCCTGATTTTTGTTAAATTTACGAGCTTTTTTACTTTTTACCGCTTTAGGCTACACGCTCCAATTTTCCGAAGGTGCGTTTTAAAATTTTTAAAGGGGCTAGGACAACAGAATTGAAATGAGCATTAGTTTGATTTCTAAGTCCAAACTTTAGCTAGTAAAAAGCCTTTAAATAGATTTTTAAAATTTCGGATATTCAAAGCCTATTTTTACAACGTCATTTTTCTAAATTTTTTGTATTTCAAAGCCCCCGTTGTCAAAACAAACACCCCAATCCCATAACACATCAAACTGACAGCCATAAATCCCATTTTCATGGTCAAAGTTCTACTCCCCGTAAAGCTTGAGAAAATATTGGAACCCATGGCCCGAGAGGAAGGGAATGGATGTCTGGAGTGGAAGGGGGCAACTTTCAGGAAATGGTCGCTGTCTAACGGGGGTGTCAGGAAAAGGGAAATGTCTCTTTTACTCTTTTTTCATCGAATCGAGTGGGGGGGTATATGGGCATTTCTACTGTTTGCGTCACATCCTCAACACTTCAAGCCGAGGGGGAGAGTAGACGACGATATACACCCATAGACACCACCTAGGTCTCTCTCTCTCGCTCTCTCTCTCTCTCTCTCTCTCTTTCTCTCTCCCCTGACCTGGTGGGATAGAGTAGGCGGATTGAAACATTCAAAGGGACAGGTCCACTAGCTGGTGGTGGTCACTCTGTTATTTCGTCATCCCGCTAGACGCAGTTAGCACGATTGAATTACCCCTAAAAACTCGGCCGTCATTTGGATTTTCACGTACACGGGACTTTCCCGGCCGCGTATTTGCTGTATTTTGCTGTCTGGCAGGCTAGCAGAGATCCTTTGAGAGATTTTGGGCTTCAAGGATTTTCCGAATTACAGCTACGTACACTTGCCGTTAAGACGTCCCTTTAAATTTCTAAATCCACTGATTTTTGGCCTGTCCGGCACCTGAATGCAGCTGGTTTCGTCGTCCAGGCAAGCTAGCGGTGGTTTTTAGGAATTTTTGGGCGGAGTGTTCGGTACTTTTGCCTTCAATGGCCCTTTAAAGCTACGAAATTTGCATTTTTAGTCTAAAATTTTGTTCGGACCGACATTAATTGTAAGTGGCAACCGTATAGATAATTTTTATCTTCCCTGTCCCTTTAAAATTCCAAGATCGCCGGGATACTGTTAGCTGACAAGCATTTTTGAAGAAAAAGAGTCCATGACTTCCCGGTCCCTTCAAAACCCAATAGAAAAGATCCGAGATCATTTTCTGACTCACCCTTCCCTTGTACACCCCGAAAATACTCTAATTGTCTCGTGGAGTGTACTGTAGCCCTTCCCGTACCATCGCGTAGTTTCCGATGTTTATTCTGGCAGTCAGTAGACACAACGCCATCCCCTACCGTACCCTTTATCCCCTTTTCCACCCCTTCCTGTCCTCCCATCATTTTCCCATTCATTAATTGCAGATATTTCTATTTTGCTCCTCTTCGCCATTCTCTCAGTGGATACTCCCTATATTCCGTTCGGCGCCGTTCTTACGTGTATCCCCTCCACCAATTATGTTCCATTTTTACACGCTCTCTATTTCCTGTCCTCTCCCGAGATACCGTACTCCCTCCCTCCCACCCCATTTCCTACCGTACCCCAGCCGTCCGTTCGACACGTCCGTTCTGGGACCCACGCAATTTGCAGTCACTCGGAACTTGGAATTGCGATTTTACTGCGGTTTTCGGTAAAATTTTAGAGCTAAAATTCCTTTATAAATCTTTTTGAAAATTCTGGATTTTATTAACGATTTTAAATCGGAAATACCAAGAAATTAATTTTAAACCCCGTTCAAAATGGGTTTATTCTGGTATTTAAAAATTGCAAAATTAGCTTAGTAAATTCTGAATTTTGTAATTAGTTTTCAATAAAATTTAAATGGTGACCTTAGATAATTTTAAAAACGCCTTAAATACAACTTTTTAAGACTTTCTAAATTGCGTCGAAATAGCTGGCGTCATTTTCGACAGCCATTTTTTTACTCAAAAGCCCCCAAAAACGTCTGGGAGCAATTATCACGTTCTTATTCTTTTGTTCGGCCGCCCACTTATCAACGCAAATGTCTCGCCCCCACCCCGGCTTTCCGGCTTTTCCGGCGCCTTTTAAGCCCCCCAGAAGCAATTGGGCGTTCAAAATGTTTTTCGCAAAACTTCAGGGCCACCTTGAGGTCTTTTTCGATTTTTATATACTACTCTTTAACTTTTAATTAAAAGATTTTGAAAAAAAAAAAAAAAACTTGTAAATGTAAAGTAAAAAAAAAAAAAATCACCATGTCTGAATCTTCAAATCCGCTCAAGTCAGAAAATCGCAACATTCCTTGGGGTGGTCGCTGATTCTGGTTTGGACCCGTTTTGGGGTATTTCACCTGCTGAACCCTAATTAGGCGCAAAAAGGCACGGCATACCAGACAATTTGAAGGATACAATACTATTGCGTACCTCAAGTTAGGTAATTTTCGATACACCGGCCCGAAAAATTTGCCAATGGTTGTTACTTATTTTCGGTCGAAAACCTGGAATTTACAATCTGGAGCGTTCAGTTAGAAGTCTTGAGAATTTTTCAAGGGATGGGCAAGTCAGAACAAACCATTTTGTTCCCAATGGATTTTAGTGGATTTTGCCCCGCTCGCGACTCGCGACGCGCACGCACCGCTGGCCGAAGTGAAGGTATCGTAATCCATTACGCAATGGAAATAAGAATCCGTAGTCTTTTGCTTTGACGGTCCCTTAATGCTATATATTTTTGCTCAAAGAGCTACAGTAGTGCTTCCACCATTAGTCATCGTCTGGACCCACTAACAATGGTCTTCTGCAGGTCCCGCAGACCAGACTAGCCCCCTATAAAAAATCCTAAAAATGTGCGCGTGTAGGTGGAGACCCTTCCGGTTTGTCCATTGGTTGTTCTTTTTTTTATTTTTTTTTTTTTTTTCTTTTTTTTTTCTCTCCTTTTAAACCCAGGAAGAACAAAAACAAACACCCCCCACCAAAAACCACCCCCAAAAAAAAAAATTTTAAAAAAAATTTTTTTAACAAAAAAAAAAAATTCCCTCTTTCCTTGGAAACCCCCTCTTCCCGCCCGTCCCCCTAAAAAAAAAAATTTTTTTCCCCTCTTCTCAAAAAAATCTTCCCCCCCTTTCCCCCCTTTTTCCCCCCCCCCCCCCCCTTATTCTCTTTTAATCCGAAAAAAAAATTTTTATTCAAAAATTTTCTATCCTGGGGGGGGTGTTTAAATTTAAAAAAATATTTTTATTTATATTTGGAATTTTTTACCCTTTTTGTTTTTTTAGTTATAAAAAAATTGGGTAAATTTAAACCTCTAGTTAGCAGCTTTTAGCAATCCGGAAATAAAACTCTTCCCCCTCCCTCACTCCCCCATCTTCCCAATCTATTCATCGCCCACTCTAATCCCCCCTTTTTTGGAGACTCCCAAAATGTCTTCCCATCCATTTGCTACTCCTCTCTTACGCGTACTGTCGATGGGATTGTCTCGTAGTCTTTGGCTCTCTCCCTCTCTCTCTCTCGCCTGCAAAAATACCCGTCCTCCTCCCCCACCACCCTCAATATTAAATCCGCCCAAATCCCATTTTTTCGTTATTTTTGTCGCCTCCGCCGCCCCGATTTGCGTCAATGCCCCCGAGTTTTTATGAGAAAACCCTGGGAATACGGTATTTGTGAGTCAGTTTAGACAATGGATACGTGTGGAACATCAGATGGCCATTGGAAGGGCTTCAAATAGAGTGAGGGAGGGATCAAAATCCCCAGTTCTGCAGAGAGAAATACAATATTCCACACGAGGTGGCTGAGCGGAGCACAAAATGATCCCCTCTATAAAAGCCGGATTGAGGGTGGATCGGGTGGATTGGGAGACGGGTCGACGCGATGGATCTGATGACTACGGTAGGCCCGGGATAAGCTTGAAAATTGCATTTTTTGCTTTTTCTGCTTAGCTGTCAGACAGCAGGGTATAACCCTTGAACTTCTGCAACTCTTTTCAAAACGAATTTCTGATTTTGCCGCCACTGTACAGTTCGGCCGATACGAAGTAGGCAGTAGATACTGTCCGTATGTTGCGGTTACAGTAAAGAATGTTGGCATTATCCGACTTTTCCAACTATTTAGGCTATATATAATTTGGATAGAGTACGATACCCTTTAATTACAGTAACCAAAGTACGATCGGTACGCTCCGATGCGTTTAATTTACCTTTTAGTTCACTAAATTCAATCCAAAAAATGGGAAGTTTTTTGAGTTGATACCGCAAAATTTGGGCTTTTGCGGCTTGGCAACCGATTACGCTATGTAATTGCATGAGATCTTGTGTTTTTTATGAACTGTCTAGCAGGCTTCAACCCGATGCCATCATTTTCTTTTTCCATGACGAATTCGCGAAGTTCGACCCGGATACCCTCTTTGTCTAGCAGATCTGACGCGAACCCGTCTACAGGCTTCACGCGGACCCGATTTTCTTTGAATCCACGGATTACAGACAAACGAAATGAAATGGGTGAAGCCATAACCAACACGGATTTTGAAGGTCCCCGGGGTGGTCTCTTCTATAATAAAGGTTGGGGGGGGGGGGGCGGCCCCCTCTTTTTTCAGGGTGCCAGCATCCCAGGGTACTGTAGTCGGCCAAAAATTTATATTTTATCGGAGTTTTGATTGCGTTGTGCTTACTGGCTGTCAGTTTAGAGTTTGTAACTAAAAACTTATCCAAAACGCATCAATTTCGCCTTAGTGACAGGGGCTTTGAATTGCTCCATCTAACCCTTAAGCGGGCCAGAAAAATCGTAATTTCATATTTTTCTTCGCTGTTTTTAGGTGCAATACGCTAGCTGGCTGCCAGTTTAGAGATGGCGCGTAGAAATTTGGTTCGATCGCCCCGGATTCACGTATTAATGTTAGGTTGTTCTTTGATTTTCCAGCCGTCGGAATGACCCCCATGAAGCAGATTTTTGAGCGCTTTTCCCCCGAGCAGGCCAGTTTCCTATTTGGTGACGTGAGATTGTAAACGGCTTCATCGGTCCCTTCCCCTACTCTCTAAAACTTTAATGGTGGAACAAAGCCTCGTGCTCATGCCCTAAATTGAGAAGTGTGGCCTACGCGCTCTCCAGCTACTCTTTTATGAGCCTGGGGGCACCCAGATTGTAGGGGAGAGAATCTAGGGGCTGACGATCCTCCAAATGGATGGTGGCCTTTCAATTTCCGGTGAGCACTACTCCTCTCCAACCCACACTCACATTCTTTATACCACCCACACGAAACCACAATCGCATCACTTTTGAGCTGTACTTTTTGGTTTCGTAAGTCCTGATCGAACCGTGGTTGAGTTCTAAAATGTTGTTTTTAATGTATTGTTTGTCAGCTCAGTAAACTCAAACCCCTGAAAGTCTAGCAGAGGTTTTTTAGGAGCTAAGAGGGTTCGTTTTCAATGCTTTTTTTGAGGATTTGGGACCGGTTTTGTCGAATTCGGAGCCGGGCCAACTAGCAGAGATTCCTAATGATTGATCAAGCGATTCCACTAGACACCATACGATTCCACCATACACCATACGATACGATTCTATTGTAAAAAAGCCATGAAACTGCGAAAAATTCCGAGAATTTTGCATTCGAAAGCCAAAAAAACCATGAATGCCATGATGGTACTGATTCGATATTTTTACGCATCTACAAATATTTGCAGAAATCACGTCAAAAAACCGCTTGTATTTTATTCAGAGCCTCTACCATGAGGCCGAAATAGATATCCGTTTTCTCAAGGCAAATTGCTGGGTAGGCGGGGAGTTCTTCTTGTTTTTCCGCCAGGATACTCCTTCCTGTACAGTGTGTCAAAACATAAGCCACTCTTTGAACCTATAATGCCTCGTTGAGTTTGACCCAATAAGGTCTTTAGTGTTGAAAAGGGCATTCCATCTCAAGTTTTTCAAAAATAGAGCGTTTTTTAAGGAAAAGAACAAATAGAGGCAAAACCGAAGTGTAAAACGATAGAGCCACACTTTACATATCATTAGCTCAGGTTTGAGCTGAAAATTACTGCTAAGTGCTAATACGGTTCGAATCTATGCAGTTGTCTCCCCTGAAAATCCGGAAGTCAGAAATGGAAGTCACTTTCATGTTCTTAGCTGTAATTTGCAGCTCAGCCTGATGCTAATGTATGTAAAGTGTGGCTCTTCGTTTTGACCTTCGGTTTTGGCTCTATTTGTTCTTTTCCTTATAAAAATCGCGTGTCTATTTTTGACACTTCGTGTGGAATGCTTTGGCACTACGACCTGTAGTTGCTGGGTTCAGGGGCTGGTTTGGTTAGGGTGGCTTTGTTTTGCTGTTACCGTGTCAGTAGAGCATTTAACCGCTATATTTTGGGAGATTCCCGTTAAAGGACCCATGTCATATTTAGAACGAGAGCGAGAGCGAGAGAAGGAGGCGCAAGAGTGAGAGTGAGAGAGAGCGAAAGAGAGAGCGAGGGAGAGACAGGGAGAGAGAAAGAGAGAAGGAGCCTAAGAGCCAATAATTATTCCCAGAATTGAGGCAGATGATGCTATCTGGATGTCGATCTCTAAAATATTTCCGGGATTTCCTCAATCCGCCTGGGCTTTTCTATAAACAGGATTTTGGGTACTTTTTGTTCGTGGTTATTTTTGGATGGAAATTGCGGTTGAAAATTTTCTATATAAGCCGAAATTCCGAGTCTAAAGTCAGTGCCATTTTCAGATTTTTCGCAAAGAAAAGGTGAGTACAATTTTTTGGTTTTATGCATGGTATATACCTACCGTAACCTTGCAATATTCCGGAAGCCGGAAACAAGGCCCAATCCGGCCGTCCAAAGTTTCAGGATGTACGGCCGGATTTGGGGGTGGAAATGGGGGGCTAAAATAAGAGGAGGATATACCGTAGCCCAGACAAGAATTTGGGAAATTATCTGGTTTTGGACTCCCCCGAAAAAGTTATTTTAGCGGAATATGGTAGGTAAATGTTGGCCACGGCCCTTTAATTTCCTCACTGCGGAATACGGCAAAACCTAAAAATATGAAAATCTATCGATTTGAAATTTTGAGCTTGTTTTCAACGTATATATTAAACCCGAAATTTTCCCAGATTCCACCCCCAACTTGAATAATGACACATGGATTTGTAATTCGATATATTCTTGCGTAGATAGCTTGCGCCCACCCTCGAATATTTGAAGAACCTCGACACATCATCGGTCTTCCATAGGTCGGTCTCTCTATCTCTCTCTCTCTCTCTCTCTCTCTCTCTCTCTTTCTCTCTTTCTCACTCTCTCTTTCTCTCTCTCTGTCTTTCTCTCTCTCCCTCTCTCTCTCGCTTCGAATATTTGTGCCAAATCTATTCCCCTATTTGTCTGCCATTATTTGGTATTAACCCTCCCCCATTTGCAGCTGCAATTCCACCCCCTATATCTCATATTTTACGATACATTCTACCCCAGTTTTAGCACTCTATTTTTCGCCCAAATTAAAGGCCAGAAATCGGGGCAGGTGCAAGTTGGTGGAGGCTAAGTTAGAATTGAACTTGTACACTTTCGGGCAAGGCGTTGCCAGCCTTCTACCAGGCCAGTTTTCCTCAAAAATCTCTGCTAGCTTTCCCAAACTTGTGGGCGGCAAAGGCGACTGTGATAGTTGTTTTATCTTGTGACTAATAGGAGGTTCCGTCAAATTACCCCTGCTAGCCTGCCGCCCGCCATAATTTGTGTTTTACAAGGGAAGGTTGTTTGGGTCAGGTGTCAAATCGACTTGAAACTTTGCCAGTGGATAGAGAATCAAAAATAAAGTGGGTTCTTAATCTCATTTTGACAATACCCCAAATTAAAAGTTATAGGTCTTTGAAGTTACATAAAAAAGCACGAAACGACCCGACAATTCTGATCTGGTCCTCATTGTGGCCTGCCCCCTTTCAAGCTCTTGCGTCGCCCGGACTGGCAAGCTGTTTGGCGCAGTAGGTAGTGCCGTAGAGTGCAAAACTTTTAAATTTTGTAATCGAGTTCAAGTCTTTGATCCATCAACTTTTTGCTTTTGGATTTTACGCCAACTAACCCTAATTTGCAAGAGCAAAAGCAAAAGCAAAAGATAGAAAAGTTTTGGTCTCGAACTTTTGCCAAAATTTTTCAAAAGTTTGTGAGTCAAGCGCACTACCGTTGCGCTAGAAGAGACGTGGGGAGCGGAGACTAGGGGGGTCAAGAAATCACGCATGAAGAAATGTGGAAACGGTGCGGTATTGGTGCAAAAGCCTGCGCAAAATCATTTTCAGACCACAAACTTAAAATGCTTATAACTTTTTAATGGGGTATTGTGAGAAAACGTTTAGCGCACCTTGTTCCGTTTTCAATTTTCTATCCACTGGCCAATTTTCAGAAAGATTTAACACCTGACCCAAACAACCTTCCCTTTTAGTGGGAAAACGGCATTTATGCATCCCAGACGGCTCTAATAGCCCATGTACTGGGTGCATTCCGGAAATGTTACTGTGTACCATGTATTTTTTTCACGTTCTCTCTATCTCTCTCTCACTCTATCTCTCTCCAGATAATTTTAGATGTCCGCAAGACTCCCTAATTACTACGGTAGCTCTCAAAGTGTACCCCCAGGGCACATTTTCTCACATTTACATCCCGCCTCAAAACCTGAGGCGAATGTTTCAGGATTAGACGGAATTTTTTGTTTTCAAACGGTTTTCCCTGGTCTTTTGTGACCGGGAAATTGCAAAGATAAAAAATCAAGCCGCAAAAATTAAAATTGCTTTTTTAAAGGAGTTCCGGGACGCTCACTGTTTCAGAAATTGGTTTTTGAAGGTTCGGATGGAAGCAACTGGTCTTCAAATTAATACTTGCGCGTCATGAGGTATCCCTGCGTACCTGTTTTGCAAAAATGGCTGTCTAGTAGTTTGAATGCTTTATTTTTGCAATTTTCACCGGATTGGTGGGGGATTTTTCTTTGAGAATGATTTTCGATCTTTCCTCTCTCTCTCTCTCTCTTCTCTCTTTCTCTTGCTCTTTCCCATAATTTTATAAAAATGCGAAATCATCGGATTTTTTCAGAATTTTAAGCACCGCTAGACTTCCCTATATTCGAGTGGAATACACGATTTGTCCATAAAAATCGTGTATTTTAAGATTATCAGCATATCCTTTCGTTATTCGCAGTCCAACTTGATCCCCAGATCCTTCAATCCGGGTCGGGGCTCCCCTCTGTTTTCCCTTTTTCCAATTTCCATTGCGTTTTTCTGCAAAAAATGGCTGCGGATCGGGCTTTTCTTTATTTTTCGAACCCGCCGTACACAAAAAGCGACGTGCGAAAAATAGGCCGGGGGATAAGTCATCCAAATTGCCGGGGCAATTTGGATAAAAGACCGTACCGAGGTGTCAGACGGAGTATACAAACCATCAGAAATTTTTTATTTTGCCCCAACCCTGCAGAATTCTAAATAGCACCTTGGCTACCGTACCTGGGCCTATGGAGGCGCTAAATTGGGTTCTATTGTCAATCTGGTAGCCATTATAGAGATTCCAGCTCTTTTTCAGCTCATCTGGAAGGGTATTCAAGAAATAGAATTCCTTATTAATTAACTATTCCTTGGGGCCGCGTGGTGGCAGATAAAAATGATATCACTGGGGGTCATAAAAACCAATCCCTACCTTCTAAATTATTTTTTTGTTTTTTTTGGTTTTGCCCTTCGCCGTTCGCGGCCGCCCCCCCCTCCCGCCCCCCCCCGCCAGGTTGTCGGGGGAGTTTTTTTCCGGTTCGGGGGGCTGTTGGGGGAAAAAATTGGGAAAAAAATAATAATTTTTTTTTTTTTTTTTTTTCTTATAAAAATTTGGGTTTTTGAAAATTTATCAGAATTTCCTCTTTTTGGGGGCCCATTGGCCCGCGACGGGAGGAGGGGAAAAGTTTAGGAAGGGGGGGGGGGGGGTCCTTTCTTTTTTTACCAAGTTCGGGGGAAAATTTTTTGGGGGTTGGAGGGGGCCCGGGGTAAAACCCCCCGAAAGCTTTTTTCAACCCTGGTATAATTCTAAAAATAAGCCGAACACTAACTTTTTAGCCTCTGTATTTCTTTTAGCTGGCTGACAGTCTCTAAAACCCTTAAATTACCGTATGCCTCAAATAAAATTTTCAAATTGCAAAAATCGAAAAAGCCGATTTTTTCGCTCCCAGTGAAATTTTTGCCTTCATAGGTCCTTTAGACGGGGCATTAAAGTTCAGCATTTGTTTTCCCACCTGTATGATTCCATCTGGCTAACAGATGACGCGATGGAATGCATAAAAATGAATTTCGGGTGGGCGAGTAGACACGGGACGGCCATGGTCTCGGCTATAGAAATTCATGAGATCGCTTGTCTCAACCGAAATAATCCCACACTCCCCCCCCCCCCCCCCCCCCCCCCCCCCCCCCCCCCCCCCCCCCCTCTCTCTCTCTCTCTCTCTCTTTTCCATTCCAATGATATCAACCCCACAAAATATTCCTATTCACACCCCTCGATTCCCCCTAAAAAAAGCAGGATCATTATTCTATATCGGGAGATTTTTACGGTTTGATCACATTGCTTTTTTCTCGTTGTGAATGGGAGTTCTATTTCTATCCCCCTCCAAGCTACCGTAATCCTTTTTGTGGATGTGCCTAGAGGGGTCCCGCCACGAGTACAAGTCTGGAAATCCGGGAAGGGGAGGGGATTAGCTTTGGAATTTGGGGCGCAACGACCTAAAATAGAAAGTAAAAATCTTGGAACCTTCCAATCTTTTGTTAATAATCTAAAAATTAAATAAAACAGCACTTCAATAATTTTCAGAAAGCGATTTTTCCAGTCATTTTTTTTTTCTACAGTACTCTCAAAAACACGTGATACTCTGCTAGCACCCAAGCTACGAAATGGTCCAAATTCCTGGCAGGGTCCTAAAATCGGCTTATTTTTGGAGCCGAGTCTGCTTTCAATCTGTCGAGGTCCCGCAGAGATTGCTCCCCTAAAATTGGATCCGGAACTCTTTTTTTTGCTTGAAAATTTCGTACCCTGTTTGCCCTGCGAGAAAATTGTTGCGTGTTGCCATGCTGTTTCTTTGGGTGCAAATTTGAGGGTGCGAAAAGGGCGTTCGACTCGAAAAAGAGGCCTTTTTAATCAGAAACTAAAAATGACATTTCGGGAGGGTTTTTACTGTAATTCTTTGTTGTTTAATTTGTAGTTCGTTGCATGAAAACCGATAATTTTCATTTTTCGGATAAATGCCTGCTACTAGTTTTGAGGGTGGAGGGCGTCCCGCTGAAAAAGGTGCTCAAAATTACCGGGTATGGATTTCCGTGTCTGGCTCTTGGTGAATGAGGCTTTTTAGTGTAGTCTGGGCCCCATAATTTTATTCCGAAAAAATCAGAAAATTAGATGGCAACATTCATTCTAGAGACCGTTCCAGATTCCGCTTTTCGCAAATTTTTGAGGCGCTTTCACTGCTAATTTTTTTGATTTTTTTGCAGCTTTGTCATCTTTTCTGGGAGTACGTGCCGTTTTGCAAATTTTTCAAACCAAATTATGGTCTTTTCAGTTGCAAATTGTCCGCACTGATCAACCTAGAAACTTTAGAAAAAGTTCAGCAAAGAGGTGCAAGTCGAAAATTGCAGGGTCTGCCGGGGGGTTTAGGTGACAAACCCCTCCCCCCCCCTTTAAAAAAAAAAAAAAAAAAAAAAAAAAAAAAAAAAATAAAACCTTTAAAACAACCATTTAAAAATCTCCAAAAATCAAAAAATTTTAAAATATAAAAAAAAAAAAAAATTTAAAAAAAAAAATAAAAATAAAAAAATTTTTATTTTTTTTTATTTGTTAGGTATAACCCTAACCAAAAAAAAAAAAAAATAAAACCCCTAACCTTTTTCTTCTTTAGGAAGGTTGAAAAAAAAAAAGAGGGGGGGAAAAAGGAAAAAAAAAAAAAAAAATATTTTTTTATATATATGTTAGTGCGCAGATGACATTTGAAAAATGCTAGAATTTACCCTATTCAACTAACGGGTCCCAATTTGGTAATTGTAGTCATAAAACCCCGTTTTGTCATTCAAAAAACTACCGTAACCCAGTATCTTGGCCCGGAAGAGCCCTTCTGACGTTGAATTTGACATTTCATGTCGTAAGTATTTAATTAGAAACGTCAATGGGCACGTAGCGTACTCAAGACACAATGGTAATTACAGGGATTACGGAATTAGGGAATGACTTCCCGGTTCTGTCTGCTCGTCCCTATCTCTCTTTCTCTCTCTCGCCCTCTCGTCAACCAAAAACCCCAGCAATTTTTAGACGCGCCGGACAGTGGCATCACTTTATTCGTTTTTCGTAGTCGTCTGTCTGTCGGTCTGTCTCTCTTTTTCTCTGTCCATCGCTCTGTCTGTCTGCCAGTTTATCTATCTGTCCACTAAAGCCGTTCGCCTGCCCTCCAGAATACACACCACCACGGGCCGGAAAGCCGCCAAAATTAGGGGGGGGGGGGTTGCCGTGGCGGGACCCTCTCTGTGGGCCCGCGTCATTTTATCGTCTAATTGGAGGGATGGGGGTGAGGGTGGGGGGCCCACCCTCGCAGTCTTTAGAAAAATGGAAGCGTTTCAACCAAAAAGGCCAAAAAGAGACTGGACGCCGCTTCTGATTCGTTCTTTTGATTCCACTTCCTCCTCGCCTGCGTCCCTCCCTCACCCGGTTTTTTTGGGCATTGCTCGCGGCGCGTGATTTTCTGCGCCTTGAGGTCTTCTTGATTTTGCTGTGTGTTTTATTTAGAGCATGGCGGACATGCGCAACCATTTCTTACAGAACTTTGGGGCGTCATGGACCGGATCCTGCGAGCAGTGCAGCAAGATAGATACAAATTACTCTGGAATTTTTGGTCGCTTATTTTGGCATTTGGCTGCAACCGGTGACGCATAGCTTGGCAAAATTCAGTCTGCGTCAATTGATGGCAAATTTGCATAATAATTTTCGGAAAAATAATCGCATTCTGGGGGTACTGTGAGGGCCATTTTTCCATGGTTCTGGACTGTTAAACCCATGTTTCAGGTTTAGTAACTGTAGAATTTCTAGGTTTTTATGACTTGTAACTTATTTTGATAAATTCTAATTTAAATAAACTAATTAATCTTATTTATAGCTTAAATAAATTTAATTAGGTTTCATAATTTTAAAATTCACATATTTGCAATTTCTTCAAGTTTGAAAAATTCTGGATTTAGATCAGGTGGGCATTTTTTTTATTTTTTTGTTTTTTTTTTCCCCTTTTTCCCTTTTTCTTTTTTTTTTTTATTTAATCACTTTGTCCTTCCCTCCCCCCCCCCCCGCCCCCCAAAACCCCACGCCATTCCGTGTAAGACTTTCCTCTCGGCTCCTTTGTTTCTGTCAGCTAACCAGCTAACCACTTCCACTCCAAAGCCCAAAAAGCGTCATTTTCGACCGTTTTTCCGCTGCTAATTGGCGCGATAATCGAATTCCCGTATTACAGTAAGTGATGATGGCCATCGGGGACCCCCTCTCTTCGACTGTCAATTTGCTGATTTTTGGTACTGACAAACCCAGAGATCGGAAAATGTTTTTGGCTTTGAAAAAATATGTAAAAGCCATGTTTACCCTGAAAAAATGGGATGTTTAACGTACGATTTACACGTAAAAACACGCCAATAAATTGGGTTATCCGCTTTTTGTGATGACGATTTGGGTCTGGGGCTATTGGTGATCGCGGTCTGGCTGGGGGGCTGCGAATAAATTGAGTTCTACGGCGTGTTTCTCACTGTCTGTCTGTGTATCAATCTTTCTCTCTTTCTTACTCCCCTAAGTGCTCATTCATAAATTACATAATGGACTATTGAGAGGAGAGGCGCGGAGTGGAAAAACCTGCCCCGGAATATCGCATCATTTCCATTAACACTCACTTCCAGATCCGCTCAGCAATTTTTGAGGCGTTGTAAAGATTTTTGGGGAAATTTTCGGGTCTAATATACTCTTAAAATAATTTAATGATTTTTAAATATACCGTAATATTTTTATAAAAACTAATTGTCTATTTAAAACCTATTTTCGTTAGGAGAAAATCTTACGTTGTTATAATTTTAGAAAATTGTTCGGATTGTTTTAGCATGAAAATCTCACCGGAATTTCCATTACAATTTTTAAGCAAATTTTAGTGGCCTTTACCCGATCGTAGGTGTTTTTACAGTACCAGATACAGTATGCGTCATCCCTTCCTCAAATAATTCCACATTTTGTTATTCTCCATACCCGGGTCCAATATTAAAAATAAGCGACCTAGAGGCCATAAGAGTCCAGTCATCAAATTCTCATTTTCAGTCCATTTTCCCGTCTCCCGGGCCCCGAGACTAATTTGCAAAAATTTTTCTGAATTTTTCGGGTCTCTCATTTTTGCGTTTGGGGAGTCGCTAATTGTAGATGCGTCGCTCTGTGCGTATATCCAATCGCAGGACGAAAATTTTGGGGTCCCCGGGGAATGGGGAAGGGAAAAGGTGCACTTGGCAATTGCGCATTTCGGGTCTTTAGTTACCGTATAAAATCAGGGGCAGCGGGTTGGAAGTTGCAGTTTAGCTTCGTTGATGTTTCAGGATTGTATGAAAGTTACCGTAACCCACCCATTTTAAGAGACCGGGAAGGCTCTCTCCTCTCTCCTCTCTCTCTCGCTTTTTCCGACTCTCCGTCGCTTTCGATTTTTTCTCGCTTGCCCGATTTTCTCGTTTTTCATGTCTTTTTTCTCATCTCTTATTATTATTTTTTTATTATTATTATTAATATTATTTATTTTTCCAGATAGGTATGCACCCACTCCGACTCCCAGCAGCATTGCCATTGTTGGCCACTTTGTCAACCCTCTCCCTACTCATTTCGACAAGTCTCCAGAATCCCGTCAGACAGGTGAGAAAGAGAGGGAGAGAAAGAGAGAGAGAGAGAGAGAGAGAGATAGAGAGAGCGAGAAATCGACTCAATCCGTAATTTTTAGCGACAACCCGACCTTCTCGTCTACCCCGGCTACTACAGTTCAGAAGATTCGACCGTTTTGTTAAGACCAGTGGTAAGTGATTCAAACTACAAACCCAAAACTATGAATTCCCTCCAGAAACGAAGTCATTACATGGAAGTCAGCGATGAAGTGTGCGAATTGAAAAAGAAGGCGAACGTCGTGTTAGCACAGGTCTTGGAAGAGGTCAGTTCAAAAATTAGGAAATCAATTTTACAACAGTCGAAAAAGCATGAAAATTACAATGCAATTATTTAAATGTTAGCAGAAAAATTAGATTTCTGCAGAATCGATTTATTTGTATTTTTTTCAGGTGTGCGCGTTATGCCACGAGCTGTATTCGCATAGCGAGGCCAATGTTCGGTCACGGTGTAGGTACGGTAATTTCACAAATTTTGTTTTTAATTTATCAATTGCAAAAATAATTTATATTAATATTCATGGTGTAATCTAAAATTTAATCCCAAATTAATTTTCGAATGTCTGATGAAATTTGCATATTTTCAGAGCAAATTGCTTCAACAACGAGATGGTGGGCAAATGTATGCAACGGTTCTCGCCAAAAGACTTCATGAACCCCGACAATTTCGAATTCTAAGGAAATCCCGAAAATTTCATTCACGCTCTGAAAGGCCTCCCTCTCCATCTCTCTCTCTCGATTTGTCAGCTTGCCTTACTCCTCCCCCCAAATAATACCATATTTCATACCATTTTTTGAAGTCTAGAAAAACTGTTGCTATCGTTCTCTCTCTCTCTCCCCCTTTATCTAGGTATCCCTTTTCTTTCTTTCTTTCTCTATTTTTGTACAGCCAAAGTGATCTCCAAAAACCCACCCCCAAATCCACAAGTTCAGCTCAGAATTCAAATTTCTGATGAAAACACCAAAATTTACCCTTTTTTCTGTTCCCTCTCTTTCTCTCGCCGTTGTTTGTCCCTCTCTATCTCTCGCCTCTCTCGTCTCTCTCATCTTTTTTCTCTCGTTATATTGTCTGTCCCGATGTGATAAATGGTTGACGCTATGAACGCTTCGAATTTCGCGTATTTTCGGCGGCCACGAGACAGACTACGAAATTTGCTTCGCAAACGGCGGTGACATTATTGGGCTCGCTTTTTTGAGCTTGAGGAATTAGAACCCGTTATTTGATCTAGACTGAAAATTCTAAGAGTTGAATTTAAAACAGTAAATTTAATTAGAATTAATCAAGATTTGAAAAATAGACGTCTCAAAAAAATAGTGACAGTACACCATCTTTTGCTCCCTGAAAAATTCGTATAATTAGAAAAAATTGCGGCTGCATGAAAGTGATAATTTTTTTGAAGTTCACGCCTTGAACCTGCCAATTTCCAAATCGACAAGCAGTAGACGCTCAAAAATTTGATCTTAAAAATGTTGCGGTCCCGAAATGACGCAAATACTAACCAGGCGAATAAAATTTATCGACTAAATTGCCGGGCTGTTCTCCCTCTCTAGAAATAGCCCCATCAAATCCCTTATCTTTTAAAGACCGCCAAAAAGGGGCGAGTGAACGGTTTTTGGAGTGTGATGGAATGTGAGCGGACAGATCAAAAATTAAATTTGAAAATAATTGAAAACCTGCTTATTTAAAAGCACTGTATCTCAACCAAAAATTTTTAAAGGGTCGCACAAGCAGAATCAGAATTCTGTAGGATAGGAATTTTTCTGAATCTGCCTGCATTTACGGCACGCAAGGTGACACGCAAAGCTAAGGGCAGCGACAACGCAACGCTAGACGTAACGCTATGTGCAGCTCGATACGCAACGCAGACGTAACGCGGTACGCAACGTGGCCTCCGGTCCGACACGTAACCAGATATGTAGCGACATACGCAACGTGACACCTAACCCGACAATCAACGCGCCGCGTAACACATTGCCCAGCATGACATAGAATGCGACACCCAACGCAACGCGCAACTTTACAAGTAACACGGCACGCGACGCAAATACGATAGCGGTGATAGTGCGGTGCGTCGCGTCGCGTGTCTCGACAGCGACAGAAAAATCGGCTTCCTTTGGACGTTCTGGACAAGGGGCTTCCTGAAGGATTAGACCGGTTTAGACTCGAAGAAAAACGGGGAAGCCTGATCTTTTATCAGAAACCCCTCTCTTCCTTTAGCTGCAAATTTGCGGAAGAGCTTGACCAAAATGAGCCGGGCTTCTAATTCTCTTCGGGAATTTCTCATTCCTTTTTCGAGCTTCTTCTCCCTGTCCACCCACCCCTTCGGGGCTTATCGATGCCAAAAATCAAACGCTCATTTCGAGGGCTAGAGACCCTAAACGGGAAATAAACTGCATCCAAAAGGGGAATAATCCAAAGGAAGAGAGAAACAGAGATTATCACCTATTCTAAGACGACAGACAGATGATACAACAATTCCCCTGGTTTGGCTCATTTTCGGCTCGGGCTGCAGGCCTGAAAATTCTTTAAAAATAGCTCGGCTTTATTGAGCCACAATTTTAAAGGAGCGGCACATGGTGAAAATTGGCAACCGAGATCCACTGGGTGTCGACTACTACACTACTTGTTACACCTACTGGTGCTACGAAGGGTGCAGAAAACCCTAACAGCTTAGGGGCTGATGCCCAAATACCATAAGCATTCTTCAAAGTTGCTTTCCGCTTTTGCTTTCGCCCTTTATTTAGGCTGGAATGGCTCGTCTCTTCCGTTCCTAGCCCAGTCGCGTTGAAAACATATTTTTTAGTAATTTGTCGCAGTGGTCTAACTGGCAACAAGAACTTTTTCACTGGAAATTTACCCGGAATTTTAACTGCTAGCTATAATGGTTTTCTGGTCTAAAATAAAACAAAGGAATCTCCACGAGAAATTTGTGAAATATTGCTAATCCGCAGACGGAAAAATCGTCGGTTAGAGCTTTTCTCATCTGAGTTCTCTTCAGAATTAGGCCCTTGAAGAATTGAACTTTTGAATTTTTTGATCGGCTTGCCCAGGCCAGAATTCAGACAACACACGCCCCCTTCTTCCCTTCTAATAAGCTTCTGACCGTTCCCCGGAAGGACTTATCAGTCCTTTCTATCACAAATTTCGCCCGCTGTCCGCTCATTTTGCAATTTTTCTAGCCCGGCCGGCGGGTCTGGAAGTTAGCTAAGTTTCTTGGAGTCCGAAAATTCGGCTTTTCGAGCTGCTCGACCCATTCTTCCATCTCTCCAAATAGCCCCCTTCAGTGCATAGTGGAGTGGGGGTGTGCGTAAAGCTGAATTAATGTCTTTTTGATAAAGGGGGAAGGAGAAGCCACGATCTGCTCTGATCGAGTCGAGCAATGGGGAAGAATTCAGGATTCAGACACTCCCCAGCCATTCAATGTTTTTATTTATGGCCATAGACTGCTCGTTGCGGCTTCAAGCTGAAGCCTCAACCTTGATATTCATTTCGTATGGCTTGCCGTAAACCGGAATGTTTCGGAATGGCTTCACGGCAGTGCAAAGGGACATTTTGGACCCGAGAGACCTCGATTTTCCGTTGATTTTTGCTGGAATTTTTTTTTTTTTGCGATATTTTCCGCCTTTTTTTCATTTTGATAGACTTTTTACTGTTTTCTAAATACAGTTATGACGTTATTGACTATTAAAAATAACCTTGAATGGTCCAGAGTATCATTTTGAAACCGAAACACCAGAGTTGGAACAATTTTCCTTTACTTTTCTTTGATGTTTTTTTTGATTTTTCGAGGCTTGATTTTTTGATATTTGGCTTTTTGCTGCTTATTTTCAGTATTTTAGATGGGCGCGCATCACCTTGACCGGCAAGAATTGGATATCGATCCCTCAAACCTAACCGCAGCTTTGATATACCTTCAAAATGAAATTGACGATATTCGACAGGATTTCACGGCTAACGAGAATGCTTTCTTCTTGTGCTCCATGGCACTTATTATTTTTTGTAGGTTTCTTATGCAAATACTCACGTACAATCAAGTACGCAAAAGCTATAAACTACAAAATTAACTTTTTGAATTTAGTAATGCAGTGCGGTTTTGCTTTCCTGGAAGCCGGAGCGGTGCGAAGTAAAAACACTACGAATATTTTGATCAAGAATTTGCTGGATTCTTGTGAGTTTTGAACCATAATTTCTGAAAAATCGGATTTTAGGTATTGCGATCGTGGGATATTGGGCCATCGGATACGCGCTAGGATACGGACAATCTTCGAACAGCACCGTCAATCTATTCGTTGGATCGTCGAATTTCTTCTTGGCCGGATTTTCGGATTATCCCAAGTAAGCTCACGCAATCTATTTTCATGTCGTAATCCATTACGCCATTTTATTACACACCATATTTCTTCAAAATCAACTGAATTTAGCTATATTTTTCAGATTCTTCTTCCAGTACGTGTTCGCCGCCACTTCCGCAACTATCGTATCTGGCGCTGTGGCCGAACGCTGTGAATTTGCGTGCTATATCACGTATTGTACCGTCATTTCAGGTACTTTATTTTACAAACGTTTCGAAAAGTTAAAAAGTTCTCGCAAAATGCTTCAAAATAGGGGGTTTTTCGGCTCTGAATGTCGAGAATTGCGAAAATTTTAAAAACCTATTTTTTTAAAAGATGGTTGGTCATTCTTTTTATTTTCTGCTCAGCATTTCAATTTTCAAGCCGAAAACTACAAAATACAACGCCTTCCTGCCTTCCTTCCCCATCTCCTAATAAAATCCGCTTTATGATCGCCTCAAGCCCATTAATTTCCCATGGATACTCCCGGAGCTACAAGCCGTAAATTTCGCATACCTCTTCCTGCCTTGTCGGATTATTTGGTCAAGCGATTCTTGATTTTTTGGGCGGCTGTAAATTCGGGCCAGACCACCCCAATTTAGGGCTTTTGCAGAAAAAAACATAACCCCTACTGATTGGTCATCATAAATTGAGAGATAAGACGCTAGAGATCCCGGGGAAGCAGAGAGAGAATAGGGAAGAGAGACGGAAGAGGGGATTGATCTATCAAAGTCGGATGAAAAGCAATTTTTTAAAGGTACAGGCAAGGGACGTCACTATGGATTTTGTTAGCTATAGATTAAACACAGATTTTGTTACATCCACGAGACGCGACGCGACCGCTTATCGACTGTGAATTATAGGTCGTAATACATTACGCTATAAAAAGGGAGCTTACGTTGTTGGTCGAGTTGCAGAAAAACCCATAAGCGAGATAGATAGGAATGATAGAAATACCTTGTCTGTCCCTTTAAAGATACTGGCATGCGCCAGAATCTACTCCCTCTACCGATCAGGTATCGACGGCTACGCGAGGCGCCAAATTCCGTTAAAGCTGATTTGGCAAAGAGTATTTTCGCTTTCTAGTCGTAGTGACCGACCGATGGAAATGCGCGCTTCCCAGCCCCCTTCAAATCGAAAAAGCCGAAAACTATCACTACTTTTTCAGCCCTCGTCTACCCGATTCTCACTCATTGGGGATGGGCCGAGGGTGGATGGATGAAACTGGGGATTACCGTCGGGAACCAGACCGATGACCCGTATCATACCACGTATCTGGTGAGTTTATGCCATAAAACTTATTTAATATTTTTTAGGATTTCGCTGGTGCCGGGGTTGTGCATTTGTGTGGCGGTACCATTTCCTTTTTTGGCTGCCTATTTGATGGGTCCGCGAATTGGACGATTTCCGGAAGAAGGACAGGAAGAAAGCCCGGATATTAAGGGGCACTCTGTGCCGGTAGATTAAAGCTATATTGCTCGGAAAAATCGACAAATTCAGTTTGCCGCCCTCGGAGGATTTATTCTGATGTTTGGTTTCCTGGCGTTCAACGGTGGATCGATGGCTGATATTGTCAAGCCCGGGGAGGGTAGGTGACTTGAAAGTGTAAACTACAAAACTACAAACTATAGGATTTCTGACGCCAGCGCCGTTTTTAAAAAAAATTGGACTTTTTATGCATCGTTTGGCCAAAAAGCTTTGAACTTTGATATTTTCGCTGCTAAAATGTTTTGCTATGCATTTTTAGGATAATTTCCATCAATCTTAGTTAAACTGTCATCTAACTAACCAGAAAAATATAGTCACACAGCCCTAACATCCTTATTTTTCAAAATTCCGTGTTTAGGAAATATCGTCGCGCTGGCCATGGTGAATACAATTCTTTGCGGTGCGTTTGCTGCTCTTACCTATCTGCTATGGCATTATGCAACCCACGGAAAGTGGACACTGCTGTTGACGATTAATGCTTGTTTGGCTGGTAAGCATAACGAAATTGACCAAAATTCGAAAACTCAAACAATTCAGTTTTTAGGTATGGTTTCCTCGTGCGCTGGGTGCAATCATATGGAGCCATGGGGTTCTGTATTTACCGGTATCGGCTCTGGTCTCATCTATTTGGCGTTGAGTACATTAATGATCAAGTGAGTTTGCTGCACGATCTTTTAAAAAACCGATTCTTATGGCCAAAACCTGTTTTTCTGCCATTGGATTGAGCGATTTAGCCGCTTTGCGACAAGCAACGCGCAGACCAGCCTCGTTGCGTAGCCTATTAATACCCTCGAAACGGCTGTACGTGGCGCGCGCGTCGCAAGTTGCGTGTCGCGGGAGTTGCCAAATCGCAGCAAAAACGGACAGAAAAATCTATAATCTCGTAACTATCGATTATCAATATTATTTTTTTAGACTAAAAATCGACGACCCACTTGATGCATTTGCCGTTCATGCCGGTGGGGGTAGCTGGGGATTAATCTCAACAGCTATCATCTCCCATGATGGTATTGCCTACGGAATTGCAAATGTGATGTCTGGAAAGGGTGCTGAACCATCCGTTGGACGAGCTTTTGCTGTGAGTCATTTTGGTCCTTTCTTAACTGAATTTTGGAAAAATGAGCTTTATTTTTTTGTTCATATTTATTTATATTTTGTATGGGAATTTTTTTTATAGCAACTGGGCTGGCAGTGCGTTTGCGTGATAGCAATTGTATTATGGTCACTTCTTTGGATGACACCAATTTTCTTGTTCTTGAAAAAGGTGAATTAGATTTTTTGGATTTTATTTGGGCGCTTTTTAAACAGAGACGCTTTATTCTTACAGATCAATCGATTCCGAGTCACAGCCGAAGTCGAAACAAAGGGTCTCGATATCTATAAGCACGGAGAGGTCAGTTTGGCCGCTTCTTATGCCTTGATTCATCCCAAAGTAATTTTAGTTACGTTTTCTCTTTTTAAAACCTTTTCTGTCTGACAATTTGCATTTTGCAAAAAGTTTTTGCGTCTTTGGAGCGAATTGAGAAACAATGGACCTCAAAAAACGTTCAAATTCCTCATTTTCCTGGGTTGGGTGATTGATGGGTTATCAGGTGTGAAATGGAATTGGGCCTTTTTCGGGGCTGTCCAAACCATCAAAACTGACCCCCATCAGATCAAGCTGGAATTGAACAGTTTAAGAGGGGATTAGAAGAGGGAGGCGGCGCAAAAAAAATGGGTGGTGAAAATTATCAAGCCAAAACGGAGAAAATAGAATCGGTGGGTGGTCCGATGTGTGATCGCTCGAAAGAGGAGTTGAAAACTTCGTAAAAAATTTAAACTATCATTGATTATTAATTTTTCAAATAATGAGATGGATTAAAATAAATAAAAATAAATTTATGAAATTTGAATTCATTCGATAAAATATTTTTTTCAGGCAGCCTATCCGCTGCACGCCTATGGACACGGATGGGATGATTTTGAGCAGATAAAAACACAACGAGGACATAGTCAGAGGACGAGGACGATGAGTGCACATACTGAAAGTAGGTGGAATTTTAATTATCCCAACTATAATTCGGTTAAAAATACGAAATACTACATAACTTAAGTTTAGCAGTTTATTTGAATAAATAATATTTTTTTTTAGTGAATCTCGAGCAACTGGCCGAAGCGTATGGCCGAAGAACATCCGTTCAACACGGAGTTGGTTTCGGAAAACATCGTAAAGGTAGGAAAATGTCAATAAAATTCGGAAAATCGTTTTTGGCAGGTTTGCCAATCTATTACGCGATGTAATCGATTGAAATTGAAAAAACGGAGTTTTTTTCAAAGCTTTCCCAATTGATTACGCCGTGTATTACAAAATGAGAACTCGAATTGTTGGAACTTTTCCAGTTGTTTAAGCTATTGAAAGCACTTAAATATATCGATGAAATTAAAAACCCGAACCTCTGGAACTTTTATAACTATTATATGAACTCAAAAAGCTAGATTCGATTACGCAACATTATTTTGCAGCCTCTGCCTACCATAACCCATCATTCTTCGAACACCCCGAATTCCACAACAACGCCAAACAAAAGAAGAATGTGCCAAAGGCAAGCAATTAATCGAAACCACAAACTACGAACATGATTTTCAGCAATTGAGAAGGGAAGATATCGAGACGGTTGAGACCTACAATGACTCTCCACCTCCACTCGACCATATCGAGGAGAATGAGGAGAATTGGACGTAGACGTGAGAAAATCAATTAGAGAGAGACACCGAGAGCGAGAGATAGAGGGTGACAACGCTACACTCCTCTGGACGCTCTTCTGTTAGGCACCTAATTATTTGAATATGCTATCGTAAACATTTTGGTTTGCTTTGTGATTTCGTGAATTTTGTTTGGTTTAACTGGATGTCAGTTTAATTTTTGCAATTTTGGAAAAATATTTTTGCGGTATTTTTCCTCAAAAATCTCTGCTCGTTACCCTTCCCCGCCCCGACAGTCTGTCCCCAATTTGCATAGATTATTATAATGGACCAGGTGTACCCGCGAGATCTACTAGAGAGAGAGACAAAGCCCATTGTCCTACACTCCCCCCCTGTGGCCCTCAAAAAGTCAAGATGACCCGAGGGCAGATCCCCTCTCTTTCTCTCTCTCTCTCTTTCTCTCTTTCTATCTGCCTCCTATTGCCTTCCCGGTCCCTTTAAAGACCCCCGATTTGCTGCTATTTGAGGTGTCAACCAGGTGTAATTATCCTTGTCTTGGCAAACTCTTAAAACATGCCCTCGGGCCAAACACGTTAGAGTAGTATTTAGCGCTAAACATGGCTATTAGGGGGCCTAGTATTAGCAATATTTGGAGCCGATTTTGAACGGATGTGGATTGTCATTTTTGCGGGAATTTTTTGGTCTGTTGCGGCACAAAGCCTTATTTTTTGCTTTGGAAAATTTATTGGTTCATTTTGGCCCCAGATTTTCTAAATTTTGGCCATTGAGCCATTTCAGTTTTTCATTTGGGTCATTTTAATTTAAATCGTAATTCGGACTATTTTTTTACAAAATCTTGAGATCAGTTTGGCAAGAAAATCAGCAGTCTCTTTTTTTAAAGTTCCTTTTTGAAAGAACTTAACCCCTGAATTTTTGATTTTTCGTAAAATTTTAAAAACTGCAACAACTTTTTATGCTGCTGAAAAGTTAGACACGTTTATAAATGCTATTAAAATCTACTTTTCCCAGTTTTTTCAACCTGTTCACCCTCACTTCTGCCCCCAGCTATCATCATCCATTCAACCGTGCTCAATATTGGCCCGCTCCATTGTTCGTTCTCCACCTCATCCTTCTCTTTCCTCATATTTTTCGGTTAGTTCTCGGCTTTTTCCGGCCAGACACCACTAATGTTTAGAGTATGTAAACGTACACGATAATCCCCCTTGCTCAGACTTTATAAACACTTCTTTGCCCTGACCTCTCCAAAATTTCACTTTCTGCGCGCCAGAAGCCCGGAAATTTGCATATTTTATGTGATTAATTGTGCCTTATTGTAATGGTTTTACGAGTTCTATTTTGATGCCGTTATAATTGATAATAAATTACGAAATTATATGGCAGTTTTTGAATGTTTCATGACCCAAAAAACCAAAAAAAACACTTTTCGAGATTTCTCGCGGTTTTTCGCGCCGTGCATTAATGCAAATATATAATTTTAATCCATCACTTGACCCTATATTCCTTCTGTCTGCTGTTCTCCATTTGGCGCTCCTAATACTGTTTGAGGGGGTAGAATTGAAGCTAGAGACAGTGCTGCTGTGGGTATTTGTGTGTCAATACGTGTACCTCATTGTCTTCTTGGCCTCTCCCTCTATCCTCATATCCTTCTCACACGGCGAGAACAAGAAGGAGAAGGCATAGAATGGACAGAAATACAGTGGAGCGAAAGACAGAAAGACGGACAGACAGACAGTATGTTTGTCAGCTCCCTTGTCCTCATCGACCTCAATGGGCCATTCTATCGGGACTTACTCCTCCCCGTTTAGCTTCTGTGTCTTCTTAAATGAAGTCTGGATCGTTATACCGTACTTAATGGATGTCAGATAACAAGCTTAAAAGGTTAATTAGCTTTGGTAAGATGGAAAAATAAACACATCATTTTTTAGCCAAGAAATTACCAAAATGAGTGCAAAATCTCTGAAAGCTTTATCCAAAAATTTACCTTTACTCAAATTTGAAGGCTATATTTTTAATGGATAGGATACTAGCCAGTTAAAATATCCCAAGAATTTATTACCACTCATCTAGATAAACATCCCCAAAATCGGGGTTGAAGATGAATCGGGATCGCGTGTGGGTAGCGGTGGGGCACCTCCTCCTCCTCCTCCGTCCCCAGTTGGTTCCTTCCGGCCTCCCACTCCCCTTCTCACCTCCCCCAAATACCCTTCGGCTATACCTCGACACCTCACAGATTCATACCCCCCCTTCACACCTATTCCCAGCCCACTCTTTCTCAAGGTCCAAGCGAAAACTCGCTCAGCCGGTTCAAATTTGAAGATCTGGCAGTCAGTCGAGCTCAAATTCGCTGCTCCTGCTCCAGATTGGCTCAAAAATTCGTTTTCATTTAAACTGCCAGCCAGTTAATTTAAATTTAATGTTAGAAGCTCCTGACTTTTAAGCTGACTGCTGAAATCCGATTTTTTTGCCTTTCTTCGAATCTGGTGGCAAGTCGGGCTATTGGCAAAGTTGGGCTCAAGCTCCTTGCTCGTGCTCCAGATTGTCTCAGAAGTTCGAATTCGTGTAAACTACCATGAGCAGTTAACGTTATTTAAAAATTGGGGCCCATAAAATTTTATTGGCTAAATTTTTACTTTGAAAATGCGATTTTTGCGCGGCCGATGGGCTATTGGCAAAGTTTGAGCTCAAACTCGTTGTTCGTGCTCCAGTTTTTCACCAGAATTTGGATTCAGGCAAACTGGCAGCCAGTTGGTATAAGTTTAATTTTCATACATTTCTATCTTGGTTCTTTTCGTTCAACATTGACACAGGTGTTTGCTGGCCGGCAGCCAGCTAAACGATCCCTAGGGGATCTTGGCCCCACAATTCTTCATTCTCAGCTTTTCCTTTTTTTGATGTCTATGTTCCCCCAAAATGTTCTTCCCAATGTTTAGAAGGGTCCAATTCAAACATCTCTAGAAACAAAAAACGCTCAAATGTCGTGATCGTCATCAATTATGCAATGGATTCCTCAATTTTTCATCATTTTTACCGTATTGGCGGACCGGATCTCGGCTGAATGTCTACAGGTAAGCCTGAAACTTAAATTTTTGGGTATACTGGGGTTCAGATCAAACTTTAAAATGCAAATAGGCTATATGGTGGCTTATCTGAAATTTTCAGAGCGAACGGAACCTATTTCTCTGGCAAGTGACCGGTCCATCCGGCCGTCAACTCGGTTTTCTATTTGGCACCATCCACGTACCGTACACCAGGATATGGGATAGAGGTCAGTTTAGGATTTCAACGACAAATTTTACAATTCACACACATTCAAAACGTCCAATTTTTTGGATTTTTCCTAATTTTAGTCCTTCTCTGAGCAATTTTCGCCCATTTTTCCGGATTTTCCTAAAGGATCTCTACTAGATTGCCCAGAAATCTTACAGATTGCCAAATTGCCTGCCAGTTTAAGTTTATTTAAATTTATGTTATCAAAAAGCTGACGAATCCACCTCAAAAAATCGCTCTTTTTGGCCCCAAATGAACTTACCGTACCCCCTTCCCCAGGCCGGTCAGTCAGTCTATAATTTCCTGATGACGACCACCTGTCTGTCTGTCTGTCTGTCTGCCAGTCTGTCCATTTCCCTAATTGGCACCTCTTTTCCCCTCCAATCCCCCAATTCTATGTATAAGGTGCCGCTTGCTGTGGTTGCAAATCAGCAGATGCCTCATTGAACAACAAATTGGCCCTCATTTTGGGCCCTCCAGGGGTGAATGTTTGGACACATCATAGCAATGGGAAGGGTCAACAGATTGGTCGTTGGTCAGAATAGTGGAATACGGTATCTTACGGCTATATAATCATTACTAATTAAACTAACCCTGAAAACCCTTCAAAAACACGTTTTTACGCCTCATATGTTGATTTTTATGGCGTATAAATTATGCTTAAAATTTAAGAGCGTGCTAGAAACATTGCAAAATCTGTCCCGATTACGGTAGATTTAAAACAGAAAAACTCGGTGAACTACCGCTATCCAATAATAAAAAATAATCAGAAACTATCCAAAAAATCTTTAAATACGCGTTTTTGAGCCTAAATATAGATTTTTTTTTTTTAAAGTTTTATAATGTGTAGTTAAATTTATGAAAAGTTAAGAACGCGTCATAGTCAATTTTAAACTAAATTTTTAGTATCCGATCGCGTCAAAGAAGCTTTCGAACGCTCCGAATCAGTTTTTGTGGAAGTCGACCTGCAAGACGAACAAACGATCCGCCGTCTGATGAAATGCAAAAATTTGAAGAAACCCAGGACAAGTCTACAATATCTGGGCAATGAGTTGCATACCAGGTTACAAAAATGTGGGTTGAATTTGTAGTTTGGAGCCTTGATTTATTAGATTTTGCAAATTATCGACGTCGTCTGATCAGTTTACTGCGTGAAAAGGACGATTTGGAAGACGCAAAAGGCGTTGTGACGAATTTTAACCACGTCGTTGGTAAGTTCAGGTTGTCCTTTTTAATAGGCTTGGTTCAGCTTAAATTTTCGGCTATAGCCAACTTTAAAAAAACTTAAAAGAGCGGCTATATTAATAACAAAAAATCCGGTTTTAAAGGAATTTTAAATGTCTAAAAATTTCAAAGACTTCAAAAAATCGATGGTTTTCAAGAATCATGAGTTATCTATTTTTAGGAGGCTGGGATCGTCGTCGCCCGGAATGGCTCCTTTTCGTCTTGTATCAACTTTGCGAGGCCGGAATCGACAGGGAAGAATCTCAAATGCTCGACGCTTTTCTGGCAGAATTGGCCGTGGCTTCGGGGAAAGAGATTTATTCGATTGAGACACCTCAGGAGGTACTGTAACTCTCAAAAAAATCTTAATTATCAATATTTTTAGCAATGCAACCCCGTGGAATCGTTGTCCGAGGAACAGGTCAGTTAGATTTGTTTCAAAAGCAAATAACGCCAAACTTTCATAAAAGTTAAAATTATGTTTATAGATTTTTCATAGCCTAATTTTTTAATATTTAAACGGGTTCAAATTACAGAAAAATCGCAAAAATAGCTATTTTGCTCTAGGCCAAATTCCCAATTTGCATACCAACTTCCGGCCCGAGGTGTTAATGAATGTGTACGCATGTCAGTCAGTCAGTCTGTCTGTCTGTTTGTCTATTTGTTGGCCTCTCTGTCAGTCAAATATCCATATCTGAATAGAGATCCTATTATTTGACTGACCTGACACCGTGTTCTCACCTATCCCCCCTACCATCACCACACAAAACAAATACAGAACGACGGGTGACCGGGATCTCGTGCGTTTTTGAGGGGGTTTTGCTAAAAATAAGGGGAAAGCTACTTATCACTAGTTTTTTTAAGATGTTTGGCTGTCAGAAAGCAGAGTTCGAGCACATAACCCCAAAAAATACCATTAAAAATTTAATTTTGCTAAAATAAGGTAATTTTCGCTCATTTAGCTAACTGGCCAGCCAGAGTACCATTTCCAATTAGTTGATTTCCAATTCATGGCAATCTTAGCAGTTTTTTATAATCTAAAATCCTGGATTTCCAGTTCAGCCACCCATTTTCAAGTCCGGAACACTCCAATGGAAACCCCCGAGTACCCGTCCGTTGGTCCATTCGGCACCACTTTGCGGGGCTGGCTGCCTCATAGAATATGAAATGTGCCATTTTGGGGGTGTCGAGGGGTGGGGAGTACGCTTCCTATTGTTGCCACGAACAACCCGAACAATCCGATGCGTTCCCCAACATTTAGGGAACCACCTTCGTTGTTAGCTTGTTAGGGGTCCCGAAGCTGCGAAATTTCAATACTAAAAATTTAAGAAATGCCCGAAATTTGTTATAATTATTCAAATATTTGTACAATAAACATTTTTAACTGCTAGCTTGCCCTGTAACTCATAACTAAAAAAAATTACAAATCATAAAAGAAAACAGATTTATACTATTTTACAGCCATTTTTCAGCTGGTCTTCGCCATCAACTACACCCTCTCATACCTCGAATACCAACTCGAGATTAGAAAAAATCCGGTATTAAAAGTGGACCGACCGAGGAGAACGCATGATATTGTTAGGTAAATGAAAATACGAAAAAATATGGTCATTCTAATATTTTCAGAAGCTACGAGTGTGGAAGCCTTGAAAAAGATGTGTTCCAATCTGACACCCGAGATCGATACGGGCAGATTTTAAACGAAACGGATATTGAGAGGGCGAGGGAGGTATGGGGATTTTTCGATTGCCTATTAAAGACTGCTAGAACTCTGGAACGCACACTGTCACCCCAAGGGTGGGGCCCCCAAGCACGCGCGAAGATAGGCGTCATTAGCGGTGCCCCGTATTGGGCACAGGCCCTCTGGGGTTTTGGACGCCCACTCCCCTCCCCACTTGCCCTGTGGTCTAGTGGCTAGCGCTGGACTGTGGGCGAGAACATCCGGTTTGACCCCCGGTGCGCCTTCTGCTTTCATGGGTTTCTCGTTCTGACGGTCTTTAAAGCTAATTTTATACTCAATAAATTTATTGGAATGTTAAAAATGACAAATTACTGTTTTCAGATCGACCGTCTCCTAAAAGACGACATTCTCGTGAAGCGAAATGTCCGAATGGCTTCCCGTATCGATAAATTGATCACTTCCGGTGGTCAAACCAACTTTTTCGCGGCATTAGGCACCGGTAAGCCATACCCTTTTTGGCTTTACTATCCCTTTAATCAGGTCATTTCATCGGCGAAAAGAATATCATCACACTCCTTGAACAACGAGGATATTCCATCAAGGCTGTCAAGGAGGACGACGTTTTGTAAGTTTCATCGCATTTACATGGCGTAATTGATTGCCCTAACCCTAGAAATACTTAAATATTACCGTAATTCGGTGTAAAGTCTAATTTTTCAGATTATCACATCGAAAAGATGCGAATTTCCGCGCCCTCTGGGTCCGCGAAGATCCAGTTTCCGACTCGGAAGACATCGAAATCCAAATCGAAATCACCTCTTCTTTCTCTGGGTCCAAATACTTTTCCCTGTTTCTAATTCCCTCGACTATGATCTCATTTCTTTGTGTGTCTCACTATTTCTAGTACAACAAATTGATTCGCAACGTGACTGTGATATATTTTGCATAAATTGTTTCCTCGAAATAATTTATTTGTTTTAGTTGTCAGCTTTTTTCTGCGACACTGAAGATTCCAGGTGTTCTACTTACAATTAGTCGATTGTTGTTGCTCTATCAGGTTGGAAGGTAAGTCCTATCGCCGGGATTTTGGAAGGCTGTCTAAAATCGTAGTTAGCTCCATTCTGCACATGCGATATGTCATCTTGTAGCTCTCTTCCTGAACCGTTTCGGGAGGAGGGTCCTAGCCCGCCAAAATCGAGGAGGACCGAGATACGGGCCCAAGAAGTTTTTGGAAAAATTGGACGAAAGTGTTTTTGCAAGTTGTCTCTGCATAGAGTGATTTGCATACGATACCTTTAACACCAATCGATAGCTCTCGAGGAGTAGATATCGATAGATCTTGAGATCATCAAAATTGGACACTGGACGGCCGAGATATGGGCCTTTGAAATTTGGACGATTTCTTAGAACTTTTCTCAAAATCCCATACATTTGGTCAAAAGCCGCTCGGCGCGTCCAAAAATAAAGCGGCAATTTTCGGCACCTGCCGGTCAAATCCAGCGAGGATCAAATCAGGTCAAATCAAATCGGGGGGAAAATTCTTTGGTGACCTATTTTCAGGGCCTTCCCAAAGCTAGGTAACGCCGAATACAGCAAACCATACCTTATCGATCTAGAGAAGTCCATTGAAGTGGGTTGAACGTTAGCGAATTTTCAGCACCCTTTTAGAAAGATTACGCGAAACTGATGGAGGTCAATGAATTGAAGAATATCCTGGTGGGAACTATGTTCTTACAGGCGTTATCGGCGCTCATCTCTTCATGTAATTTCTTCGATACCTGACTGGTATCTCGATTTAGGGTGTCTGTATATTTTGCTACTCATCTTTGGCGTCATTCTGGTGCGGACCATCTTCGTCTATCCGTATTTCTGCTGGAACATCGTTCAAAATGTAAAATTTATGCGGCCTTGCGTAAGCATTTCAGTTGGGCGCCGCAATCCAGGCGCTGTGGCGTGGCAGTGTGGAATTAGGGCTGGGATCATCAGTCAGCTCTGACCAATGTGAGCTTCCCAAAAACACTTTGATTGAAGAATTTAGCGATGCTGCGCTATATGATCAAAATCATATTTTTTATTGTCTTGCTCTACTTGCTCTTTCGTGTTGGGCTGTATTGTGTGCGTCGCGCTACAAAGGTTGGTCCCGGGTTTTTGTGGACAGTATGATTTTTTTTCAGTTGATGGCGGGGGGCAAAGCCAAATCGACGTGAGAATCGCGGGACGCTTCTTGACGCCTCGTCGAAAAGGACAAACTATGACTTGATAACCTTTTGATGATAATTATTATTCACGTGACGGACCAACACGTTTGCTAAATTGCTTCTTATTTACGAGCTTCAGCCATCTTTTTACTTACACGAGCAGATTGACTAATTTTTCCCTTTTATATCAGGTTGGAAGCTGAGTCCTGTCGCCGAGATTTTAGATCGTATAAATTTGCCGGGCGGCTACAATCGTAGATAGCTCGATTTTCGACATGAGTCTTGTCGTTTTTTATATAAATACATAAACATACATACATAAATATCTGCATGCGATATGCATAAATAGAAAAGTATTTATTAAATACTCAAGTACTCCAGTAGGCGGAAAACGGCCAATAATCAACATTGCACGACTGAAGCCGTTAACATTTCAAAGTTCAAAGCGTTGTAGAACATAGCAGATCGTAAATTCGTCATTGCTGGAACAGTCAGAAATTGGGGCGGAAAAACTATACTAATAAGCCAGAATGGGGGCGGGGAGGGTGACAGAAGCCTCAAATCACTTGCCCCAGAGACATTTGTCACCCAGCGACCATTGCCCCGGCGACAATTGCCCCAATCGGCAGCATAGGTTGTTTTAGAAGACCACGGGATAGGCAAGCAATGCGGATATAGAACAGCTTTTCCACTGACCTGCTAATACCTTTTTAGCCTTCTAACGTTTAGTGCGGCAACTTCTCGCTTAGAGCAATTGTCGTTTTGGACATTTTAAAGACTGTCAGAACGATGGAACGCGCGCTGTCACCCCGAGGGTGGCAAACCAAAAGGACACCCGAACCAAACGCAAATTGGAACCGTGCGTTGCCAAAAGCGCGCACTGTTCGCGCACCGTTCCCTTCCAGAGTTCTGACGGTCTTTAAAGGGCAGTTTCAGGGACAGGGCATATACAGGGTGACCAGTTGAAAGTGTATACAACTCGATATTGATGGAAATTCTCGTGGCAACAAAAAGAGCTAAATTCCTTTCAAACTCTTAAAAATGCCACAAAATGCGGGAACAACAAAAAATTGCTGGCTATTTAAAATCTTAATAAACTCGGTATCATCTCAGATCAGAGGTCAGGTCCACAGATTAATTTCAAGAAAGTGCAAATAGATCATAATCCCACCTTATATAATTTGGTCGCGTATGTGTGTGTGTGTGTGTGGATGTCACTTTCGAGACCCGATTTGAGGGCCTTCCCGTGTCCAAAATGCCCTAATTCTCCGTCACCCGGGGGAATCGACCCTTCTGTTTCCGATGGCGTTCTCAGAATTTCGATAAAATACAAGTTTACAAAGTTAAGGCCGGTTTTATTCATTTTTGGGGGTCCCTGAGGGCTAATTTGCATAATGCGAGAAAATACAAATTTCCTCATTCTTGCCAGTTGCACTCGCGCGTTTGGCTGCCCGATTGGAGCTGCCTCCGATTGCCTTGGCTCCCCTTTCTCGGCAGTCACCTCGGGGCATACAAGGGGTGTTGCGCGCGCACTCCCAAGCATTTCATGGTATAGTGGTTAGAGCGTCAGCCTGCCAATCTTGCTATCGGGGGTTCGATCCCCGGCTTTCGTATTTTTTTTGCTTTATGCTCGGAATGCATGTTTCGAAGTGTGTTTTCCTGTAGGGAGGCGCTATTCTGAAGTCAGTCGCTCTAAACTGCGTCGCAGGCTAACGAATCCAGCTAAGCACTGAAACTAGCGCCACAGGCTAAAGATTCAGGCAATCCCTCAAGCTAGCGCCGCAGGCTTCAGATCGAAGCTAGCCGCACAAGCTAGCGCCGCAGGCTTCAGAACGAAGCTAACCGCACAAGCTAGCGCCGCAGGCTTCAGAACGAAGCTAGCCGCACAAGCTAGCGCCGCACGCCAAAGAATCAAGCTAACTGCTCAAGCTAGCGCCGCAGGCTTTAAAACGAAGCTAGCCGCTCAAGCTAGCGTCGCAGACTTTAAAACGAAGCTAGCCGTACAAGCTAGCGCCGCAGGCTTTAAAACGAAGCTAGCCGTACAAGCTAGCGCCGCAGGCTTCAGAAGGAAGCTAGCCGCACAAGCTAGCGCCGCAGGCTTCAGAACGAAGCTAGCCGCACAAGCTAGCGCCGCAGGCTTCAGAACGAAGCTAGCCGCACAAGCTAGCGCCGCAGGCTTCAGAACGAAGCTAGCCGCACAAGCTAGCGCCGCAGGCTTCAGAACGAAGCTAGCCGCACAAGCTAGCGCCGCACGCCAAAGAATCAAGCTAACTGCTCAAGCTAGCGCCGCAGGCTTTAAAACGAAGCTAGCCGCTCAAGCTAGCGTCGCAGACTTTAAAACGAAGCTAGCCGTACAAGCTAGCGCCGCAGGCTTTAAAACGAAGCTAGCCGTACAAGCTAGCGCCGCAGGCTTCAGAAGGAAGCTAGCCGCACAAGCTAGCGCCGCAGGCTTCAGAACGAAGCTAGCCGCACAAGCTAGCGCCGCAGGCTTCAGAACGAAGCTAGCCGCACAAGCTAGCGCCGCAGGCTTCAGAACGAAGCTAGCCGCACAAGCTAGCGCCGCAGGCTTCAGAACGAAGCTAGCCGCACAAGCTAGCTAGCGCGGCAGGCTTCAAAAAGGAGGTAACCGTTCAAATTGCGCCGCAGGCTTAATCTTGAAGCAAACCGCTCAAACTGGCGCCACAGGCCAAAAAAGGAGGCTAATCCCTCCAGCTTGGGCCGCAGGACGAGGTAGCGACCTCGCCGATCAAACATGCACCGCAGGCCTAATAACGAGACTAGCATTTCAAGCTTGCGCCGCATGTCAATACAAAGAGGTTTGCATGGAAGATGGGTTTTTCTTTCTTCAAGGTAACTTTATGTGGAAGGGCGCTCGATTAATAGGGCCTAGACGGGATCCAGCGGGGGAGAGTCGCGAAGCGGCTCCTCCCCCGCTGGTACAGAAATTATTTGCAAGCCGAAACCGCTAGAAACTGGATCTGTAATTTAATAAGGTGCCAGCAACTTTTGGTTGATCCCACATTTTGTGGCATTTTTAAGAGTTTGAAAGGAATTTAGCTCTTTTTGTTGCCTCGAGAATTCTTCTCTTTTTGCGAAAACCAAAAGCCTTTTTTGAAAAGACTCTTTTTAACCTTAGAGAGAATTTAGCCCTTTTTGCCTCAATCTTATTGTTATGATCGTAAAATAAGCCACGGAATACTTATTCAGATGAACCCTTGTACGCAAAACTTCAAAAAAAGTTGCCTGCGGCGCTTTGTAACAGCACTAGAAACCATACGGTTGCACGGGGGCCAATCGGCAAAAACGATGTTTCGGTTGGGGTTCGAACTCGGGAGCCAAGTCTTCCCAGTACAGCGTGCTAACCACTAGGCCAACGGGGAGACTGGATGCCTGTCTTGGGGAAGCTAGAGCCGCCCGCCCTATCTTGGGACAGGGGCCACCAAAGGGGAGGGTGGCGCCCCGTATGGCGAAGGTTTAAAGTTATAATATCTCAGAGAAGAAGCATTCTTTCGATCCAATTTCTTCTTTACTTTTTTCCGGCAAGGTCTAATTCCTATTTGAGCAAAATTTCAGCCCAAACGGACATCATTAACCCTTGTTTTGGCCCCAATTTAGCTTTTAAACTTAAAAATTCAATATAAATTTTTTTAAAGCCTAATTTGAAAAAAACGCTTCTTCCTCACCTTCATTTACGGCAAGTCGATATATGTAAAAAATTTCAGCCCAAACGGACTATGGGAAGGCACTTTTTGACGACTACAAAGGTTTTGCGTACGCACACACATACAAACGCAGACCCCCCCTCGAAACGCAATTTAAATCGGCTGTTAAAATTCGAAATTATACTTTTTTTTCAAATTTTAAAAGCTTATAGTATGTAAAAAGTGTCGCCGGTTCCGATGGTGTATTCAGTTTTGCGATCCGATGCGTGGTTCTTTTTTAAATCCGGAAAAGGACCTCAAAAGAGTCGTATGGGGGGGTATCTCAAACCAAAAGGGGTTAGCGGGCTCCGCCCGCTAACCCCGATGTCCATAAAAAATTTCCTAAACTGTTTTAAACCTTTTGCTCATTGGAGGTAAGCAAAACCGGTAATACTAACAAGGCATCAACAGATTTTGAAGGTAGCTTCAGTTGGGTGCAAAATACAGCTTCCAAAATGTTGCTCGATGCGAGGAAAACGCTCGCCAGAAGGCCGCAACTCCCAGTCGTATACTTTGTTACGCCCTGAAGCACCCGAGTGCTTTAGTGGGCTCAGATTTTGATAGAATGTAAAGAAGGCTTCTGCCTATATCATACACAATTATGGAAATTTTTGGACACAATTCCTTTCGACACGAAGCTTTTTACGGCGACCTAGTCGGAACAAGAAATCGGCTGCTGAGCTAGGCTCAGACTAGTTTCGCTCGTAAAAAGTCGCGGAAAGCTTTCGTGAGGCCCAAAATGTTGTCCAAAGATGCTTGTTAGCATACGGATCCACATTATCAGCATCAATAAGCTCCTTAATCAGTTTTCGCCAGTTTTTGAGCCCCAAACGCCATAAATCACGCCCATTTTACAAATAAAGGTCAAATTAAATCTAGATTTGATATTTCAGTATTCTGAACGGTTCGAAACTTACTTCCTATTGTTTCCGATCGAAATAGATTATTCCATGCACTGCTGATTGCCCCAACAAAATTTTGACTGAGTTTTAACACTGCAATAGCAAGCCGGTGGGAGCTGCGGCCCATGACCTCATAATGAGCCTCCCTTCTGAAGCTCTATCCAGAAGCACAGAGCAGCCAACTTATAACCCAATAAATATGTGATGATCTAACTCCTAATCTTTTGTTTTATCCATCAGAAAAGCTTGGGTTCAGCTTCTGTCAATTTGTAGAGGTAAAAGTTTTGTATACACTTTCTACTGGTCACCCTGTACTGACTCCAAACCTAATGCCAAAATTTCAATTGGAAATTTCAAACGGAGCCGGCACCGGTCGGCCACTTTTTGCTTAAAAAATCTCCCGCTACGGTCCCGTTAAGCGTATTTAATTAGATTTCGATAGCAAGCTTACCAGATGATTGATAACCAGATCAGCAAACTAGAGGATGAACAGAAGATTCATAAACTTTGTAATGAAAATTGTAACTGCTATGAACACCACACCCTAAACTGACTTTCTTGGGATAGAAATACGGTTCATGAAAAACCAGCGGTCCGCCACATAAGTGCCATTGCACGCAGGTCGGCAGCAGGATATTTATTCCGGGTTTTCTTTTGGTACCGGAAGAAACTGTGTGTAGTGTAAAATTTTTCGTTACAACCGACTAGGACTAGTGATCCTCCTGGGACCCTTCTAAACCACACCTGCCAGGCCGTTGCCCGGGTTCCCGAACGAACTTCGTACGATTTTTTTCGACCCTTGATTGTCGCCGTCGTCGAATTACCAGGGCTGCAGAGTTTTCAAAAGTTTTTAATGATTGTAATAGTTTTGTTAATATCTTAATTTGTTAATGTTAGCATAGTTTTTGATTTTCGGGCCTTCAAGCGGCATTAAAATTCGCACCCCCGAATATTTATCTTAAAAGCGACGAATCAGAATGCCACGAAAATTTGCACCATCATCGATTGTAACGAAAATGTTACATACACAAACAGTTATTTCCTGCTCCAAAGAAACCCTGGCTATAGATTCCAGCCACTGACCTGTTTGGAAAGGCACTTATTTGATGGGCCGCTGGTTTTTGATGAGGTGCACAAGCGCCTACCGTTGCCGTGGTTGCGGTGGCGATGGTCGCAACGGGATGACTCCGGATCATATTAAATGGCGTGGCTAAACAAATACGGCAAAAGAGTAGTACGAACTTGCTGAATTAAGCATTTTGTCCCAAACGCCGCCGATGCATTGCTTTATTTTTTCCAAAACGGGTTTCCGCTGCTCATTCTGCTCATGAAATCGCCCGTAGGCCGTCTAAAGCAGATGTGACTGGTCCACAATGAATTCGATCGACCTCAATGTCCTCCTCCAGTTCCACACGGAACTCCTCGGCAACAGGAGATTCGCTCATCATGCCACCACTGAAATTTCGGAATCGGGCTGCTGGTTTTGGCTTGTTGGCGGTATCGAATCCCGTACATGGTTTGCAGGTTTAAAAACGACATCCTACGCAGAATTTTTTCTCTATCGAACTAGCTAGCTAGGTCTTCCTCAAAAAATCCCCAATGTCACCTAAAAACGCCTCCTTGTGTGTACCTCTCTGGTAATTGGTCACTTTACATCCCAAAACAAAACAAAAAGTCAGACCATCAAACAAAAACTTGGTTATGAAGACGGTTTCGAGCTCGCCGTTTCGACGGCTTTTACATGGTAGTACTCTGATATACTCGGTCGAGTTAGAGGGGGATGTTTTTTGGGACACCTGTATTCAGGCCCGTAACGGGGGCGAGGGGGCGAGCCGCCCCCCTCCGCCCGAAATCGGCCGAAGGCCGAAAAGTTCATATGGGGGGACCCTTATGATTTAATTCTTCCAAAAATTTTTTTTTGCCTTGTGCGCTGTTTTTGGCCATTTTTAACACTAGTTTTAGTGTTATAAACCCTATGTTTTCAAAAATTTTGCCTGCGGTGCTGTAGTTTTAGTCCTATTAGTGAAAAATTTTTGGGGTCGCCCCCCCCCGAAATTTGGGTTTGTTACGGCGCTGCCTGTATTTTACATCCCGTATTTTTGCTTTGAGAGGTTACCGGAATGTTTCCATTGCGACCTTCTTGTACGCCTCGTGCGTAGCTTGCAGCCTCCGTACATATGGTTTTTTAGGACCGCAAACCTAAGTAAAGAGTCTTAGCATTTTGCATAATTTTGTAGTTCGGACGGATGGCATGGGAAAGCCGTGGAGAAAATAACTTTACGGATTCCATCCCCAAATTGTACGATGAAAGTGCGGCCTTGGCAGCACGCATATTTTCGGCTTTGGCTGTAGCCTGAAATAACACATGAGTTTCAATTCAGGCGAATCGGAGTGCAGAAAAACCTTAACAAAAAAACACCAAAGCAGCCCCATACATTTCCAAACATTTGACAGACAAGTTCCAAAAATTGCCGCTCTAGTTTTGGGAAGCGCCGAGCCGATTTTGAAAAAATGTATGGGACGAGCGCTACGCAGATGTCCAGCGCTGGTCCTCACATCCCCGCACATAATTTGACTTTTTAATTTGAATGCAGAATTTAGCTGAATTCCTGGTCAGGTGGGCGGGCGGGCAGACGGACATTAGAAATTTATACAGGGTGTCCCATAAAACGAGAAGTGTATTGGACCCTAAATAACCACAACCTTGAGCTATAGCCGGATCGCTACAGTAGTTTTCGAAATACAGCAAAAACAAACTTTATTTTCCGTTTTTCATAAGGTTTTCGTCGGAATCAACCATTTGAATATTAAATGAAAACGAAGCGACAAGCGTTCTTTAGACTTAGGAAATTTTCCTGATAAAAATTCATCACATAACCGTTGATTTCAACAATTTTTGTAACCCAAAGAAACACCTGACATTAAGCGAAATTAGGGATTTGCAGCCGGAAGTCGATGCAAATCGATGCAAAGTCCAAAAAGATAGTCGAAAAAACTGTTAAGAATCGCGTAAGAAAATAGGATTTTGGCAATAACTTGAAAACTACTGTAGCGATCCGGCTATAACTCAGGATTGTGGTTATTTATAATGTGATACACCCTTGTGCAAAGTATGGGACCGATTGGATGTAAGGCGGCGAAATGCCGGAAGGGTGCTTTTTTTCGGACACCCTGTATAAATTTCTAATGTCCGTCTGCCCGCCCGCCCAACTGACCAGGAATTCAGCTAAATTCTGCATTCAAATTAAAAAGTGAAATTAAACACCACCTCTAACTCGGCGCAGAAGTATCGGATCGGGACGATAGTCATACCATTCGAGAGCCCGTGAAACGCCGAGTTTGCAGCCATCTTCGAATCGATGTTTTTATTTAACAGCGCCATTTTGTAGCACATTTAAAAGCATTGAGGACGGCCTCTGAATCCAATTAACGGCTACTTCCGGTCATTTCTCTTGGAGAAATTGAGGCAAATAGCTCGTATACTCCGAATAATCGGAAAATTTACAAAATGGTTTGTAAAATAGCGCATTGAAATAAAAACATGGTTTTGAAAATTGTTGCAAACTCGCCCTTTTAAGGGATTTCGAATCGTGTAACTACCGTCGAACCGATACTTCTGCGTCGAGTTAGAGGGGGGGGTTTTTAATGGGATCCCCCTTTAGTAGATTAAAGAGTTCTGAGAAATGGGCCATAGTTCAAGGGGCCATGTCTCGGCCATCTTGTGCCCAATTACGATGATCTCAACATCCATAGCTATCTACTCCCTAAGGGTCACCGATTGGTGCTAAGGACATGCAAATCACTGTACAGGGTGGCTAGAAAGTATTTGCCGCGCTTTCGCGCTGGTTTTAATCTGCTAAAATTCCAACGACAGGTGCATTAGTGGGGTGCATTCGGAAGAGCATTTTTTGCTCTATCGATTGATATATAAAAACTAGCAAATGCTTGCACGTATAATTTTAATTAGACTGAAATACATAAAACCTCGTTTTTTGTATTGGTTTTCGGCACTTTCGAAAGCCTCGAAAAATTTCTTAGGGGATATCTTATTCTTTTACGGTGCTGTATTGTAGAAACCATTAACGAAACTATCTAAAAAAATTATGCTCGGGGCACCGCGATACTTAGATGGATCACGGAAGTGAAAGTAAAATTTTGCTAGTGGGGTGCGCCGAGATTCGTGGCTGGCAACCATCTGCCGCACAAAAAATGGATTTTAAAAATCATTAATTCGAAAACTTGCCCTAAATTTACTATTAAATATAGATAATGCATAAGCCTAACAGGCTGACACTTTGACTAGGACCAAAATAATTGAAAACGCCGGCCTCAAGCATTTGAAGATCGTTCGAAACCAACGGCAAGAAAGTGCAACTTATTATTATTTTGTGCCCGCAATAATTTTAGTTACGGCTATCCAATGAGTTTTTCCTATCCACGCGGTTGGTTTTATTGCGTTCACAACAGAAATAATATTTTCCGCATAAAAACGTGGTTGTTTAAGACATTTTGTATTTGTGCTCCAAAAACACCTTGTTCCGCTCATTTTAGGCGCTCAAGAAAATAGCGAAAAGCTTTTCGATACGGCTAAAACGAATTTTTCTGGTTGATACGTCCAATCAGGGGCCTTGCAATAAACAAAAATCCAAATTTCTGTTCTGATTGGTTGCAAGCAAAAATTGAAAAGATTAACACTAAAGTCAAAATACGTGCGGCGCAGGCCCATGTTTGGATACACCTCTAAAGGACCGTATCTTAAAAATCTGAGGTCTAGGGTGTTAGTCTTTTTGATAGTCGTAAAGAGGGGTCTGTTTGCTACATTTTGGTTATAAAATGGCAAAGAAGTCGGACACGGAGAATTTCTTAAGGAGCTTTCCCTGCGGCAAATACTTTCTAGCCACCCTGTATGCCGGGATCACTCGCTAAAACACTTTGCGTAAACTTTCCAAAACTTCTATGGCCTGTTACCGGGCTCTCCTTTTCACAAGCAGACGTTTTTTGACATCCCAGTTTGGTAATGAAAGATAGCTCATTTAATAGAGAAATAAGTTCTAAACAAGGTCGGGTTTTTCAAATTTGCTGAAATTCCTCCAAAATCAACTCACAAGGAGGTTTTTAGGTGATTTTGGAGTTGTGCAATGTGACATCCCTCATTCTTTAGAGTTTTGAATTCTGAACAATTCCGATCTTTCAAAAACTGCGGAACGAACACGGTTTTTATGAGGGAATCCGCTCTGAAGGGCCGGATTGTCTTAGCCTGCACTTATTAGCAAAAGGCGAACTTTGAGGAACCGCTTCTCAAAGACCGTTAGCGTACAATAGTTTTTTAAAGGGACACCAGGGTTGAAAAGCCGCTTCGCGACTTTTCAACCCTGGCCCCCCGTCTAATCCTATGATGTTCTTTATTTTGCATAATTGTGCCCAATTCCGATGGCAAAAAAATGAAAAATGCTTTCTTTGGGCCTTTATATAGGCTACTGCAACTTCCGGCGTATGCTAATTTTCTCCTAATAAAGTGGGTGACCGATTTTTTACGAAAAACCTAATTTTAATGTCGAAAACAACATATTTTATAAAATCTGATATGTGTGCAGTCATCTCGAGACCATTACGCATCAAATGATGTATCAAACATCTTCTTACACCCCTCCCCTCTTGAGAAATCCTCCGGACACGCTAACGGAAGTTGCATGCATACACACACACACACACACACACACACACACACACACACACACACACACACACACACACACACACACACACACACACACACACACACACACACACACACACACACACACACACACACACACACACACACACACACACACACACACACACACACACACACACACACACACACACACACACACACACACACACACACACACACCCCCCCCCCCCCCCCCCCCCCCCCCCCCCCCCCCCCCCCCCCCACTATTTTTTTATATACAGGGTGTCCCAATAAAAAAGGTCACGCTGGCATTCCGCCATTTCAAATCTGTTCGACCCGAAATTTGGAACAGAGCTGCGGAAGGTAATTTCAAATGTTGACAGAAACTTTCAGCCCGATCGGTACAGTAGTTTTCGAGTTATAGCAAAAATACTGTTTTTTCAACACTTTTGCTTCATTTTTTCGGCTATCTTTTTGAACTGTGCATCAATTAACATCAATTTTGGCCCTAAATCCCTCATTCTTCTTAACATCGGGGATGATCCCACTTTGTTAAAATTACTTAAACAACCTATTTCCAAGACGAATTTTATGAAATAAAAAATTTTCTGAGGTAAAAAAGGGTCGGCGCTTCATTTTTGCGATACATTCCAAGACTCAATTCCGGCGAAATCCAGGTTAAAAACGTAAAATAAAGTTTATTTTTGCTATAACTCGAAAACTACCGTACCGATCGGGCTGAAAGTTTCTGTGAACATTTTGAATTCCCTTCCGCAGCTCTGTTGAAAATTTCAAGTCGATCGGATTTGAAATGACAAAATGCCAGCGTGACCTTTTTTATTGGGACACCCTGTATATACACTCTGTCAAATAACTATAGAATCAAGCGTTTTTTGCGCGTAACTTTCTTTCTATTGATCGGTCCTACTCGAAAATATTAGTGCAGCCCTTCTCTGATAGCAGAAAACTGTGTGCAAAGTTTGGAGGAGAACCGATTTGTGGAAGGTACGAATCCGGAAAGCTTCGTTCTGAACTTTGTCAAAAAACTATAGAATCACTTTTAAATCACCGATTTTTCTACCCGTTTATCTTTTCCGATCATTTTTTTCCAACGCGCATACATTTCTTTACACATGAAATATATTTTTTGATTGAATAGTTTGGGCGTCCAAGCTCAGAACAGGATTTTCCAAAAACTGAATTTAACAAAGAAATCCACATTTTTCTAAAATTCTGCCGTATCAAAATTGTATTTCCTAAATGTTGATTGTACCTCGGAATGCGCATTTGACAGCGAGTACATAGGTGCGTTTCGTTTTCCGGGAAACAGCCTGACGGCAAAGATATGCTCTGTCGAACCGTCGACGCCACGTTTCCATTGTTAAATGGTCAGGAAAATACCTTGAGAGCCGCGGCCAAACACTAAAGTGACCGTAGAGGACGAACGTTCGTAAATAGAGGGTAGGTTCCAATAAACAAATGCGTACCTTGGCCTGCTCTTTCAGTAGGCAAAGTGACATATTTTTCCATAGTTGTTTCTTGTCAGAATTTTAGAAAAATGTGAATTTCTTTGTTAAATTCAGTTCTGGAAAATCCTATCCTGAGCTTGGATGCCCAAACTATTCAATCAAAAGTATATTTCATGTGTAAAGAAATGTATGCGCGTTGGAAAAAAAATGATCGGAAAAGATAAACGGGTAGAAAAATCGGTGATTTAAAGGGCACGTTCAGGGAGGGGCCGTGTACTCGTCCCAACGTGTACACCCTATGGACGTTGGGACCGCGCGCATTGCCTGCCCGTGCTGTGACAGGCCATTCCCCTCCTTTGCGGCGTGGGGCGCCTCTCGCCCCCTCGCCAGGTTGTAGCTGTGGCTGACTGGTATGCATCCGCGCCTCCCGAGCGGGGGGCCCGGGTTCGACCCCGGCCACGGCAAAAATCTTTGCTTTTTTTCCAAAAAAAAAAACGTCCCTGAACGTGCCCTTCAAAAGTGATTCTATAGTTTTTTGACAAAGTTCAGAACGAAGTTTTCCGGATTCGTACCTTCCACAAATCGGTTCTCCTCGAAACTTTGCACACAGTTTTCTGCTATCAAAGAAGGGCTGCACTCATATTTTCGAGTCGAACCGATCAATAGAAAGAAAGTTACAGGCAAAAAACGCTTGATTCTATAGTTATTTGACAGAGTGTAGTAGTAGGATTCCGCTCTCGTTGATAATTTCAGGATGTTGAAATGGTCAACACTTTAGCACGCCAGGTTATGGTAGGTGCTAAACGTTCGGCAAACCGAACCCGGACCACTCGCCTGGGGCAAGCGCCATAGACCACTCGGCCATAGGAGGGACGAGAGAGGGAAGAGGGAGAGGGGCTTTGAAGGGTCTCTGTGGGCCGCCGCCGGGCAGCCGAATTCCCGACGCCAACTAGGGCTTCAGCATGATAGCGGAATGTACCTCTAAAGATGGGATCTGTTCAGAATTTCAAGCTCTATCGAATGAGCTGTTTCACATCGAAAAACTCCCAGGTCACCTAAAAAACACTCCTTGTGAGTTGATTTTGGAGAGCCAGAACCCGCCACCCGAAACAGTCCAGCCTGGGCGCTACAAAATTACACATTACGTGTGCAGAATGAAGCTATCAACGGATTTAGTCAGCCTTCAGAAATCGTCCCACACTTACGATCAGCATAGTTGACGGCGTAGGTAAGCTTCCGTCTCGAAAAACTGTGATGTAAGCCTTGAAGTAAAAGAATAGTTCTTCGCACGTCACTTCTCGCCCATTAATCTTTTTCAAAACATGATTGCCATTACCCACGACACTTGGGATAAGTTCGAGAAGCGATTTCTTGAATTTCCCTTCGACAACTGAAAGTGTACATAATATTGTTTACCCTAGTCATCACCACATGCTTGAAATTCGTTAGTTATGTTATGTCTGGAATTATCCTGAAAGTCTGGAGCCCCCGAATCAATTTTCCTTGAATCGTTTCGAAACGCGAAACATCCGGAAACTTCGATATTAACACTTGGAGATAAATTCTTTTTCGAGATCAGAAGTGTTAGCAGGCCCGTACAAGGGGCGCACGGTGGCCGGCGGCACGGTGCCCCCCCAAAAACCAAAAGTTTTGGGTGCCCCCCCCCGCCCCCTAAACCTCGGCTCCTGATTGGCAGTCATAACAATTTTACCATGTCATGTCATGTCATTCGCTCGACATGTCCATACCCACCTTCCAAATCGCCATGAAAGTCAGGACTCTCGTCAACAATTCGGCCTGGATTAGGCATCAAGAAACAGGACATTTCAAAGAAACAGTTGCGAATGTGGTTTCGCACGCCCTTCAACTCCTCATGTTGCTGAGGGCGAACCTATAGCACAACCATTGCGTAACCACGATAATCAATGACATACTTGCATCACCCAGTCCAGGTACTTTTGACCGCCGTCGTATCCGTAGGGGTATTTATGCGGGGAACTCCAGTCACGGACCAGAAATGTTAGTGTCTGTAAATGTTACGTCCCGAACAGTTGTACAGCGATCTACTTACGAAACTTTCAACCCAGAGCTTTTGATGAAAAAGCAACAAGCCAAGTCGCAGGGAGGGGTCGAACCCGAACCTTGCGCCTGGCAAGCGAGCACGGGTTCCTCTCGCCATCGAATTTCGTTTAGCAAATGGCTCATTTCCTAGATCTCGCCAAGACAAATCGATTGATGTAACTTTTAGCAGCAGCTACGCAATTTAAAAAATTTTTATAAGCGTCTAAAGTTCTTGACAGACCTTCATAAGCCCCCCCCATGCCCCCCTCCACCGCGGTCTGGTGGCCTGGTGGCGTAGTAAGCGGCGTCTGGGGGAGGACTTGTACTTATTTTTGTATTTATATATTCTTGGACTGTATTTTGTAGGACTTTCCAGTTTTTCGGGGTTGGGTACGAGTTAATTTGCCTCAAAATCCTGACGCAAAATGACCGGAAGTGGCCGTTAACTAGATGCAGAGAAGGTTTCTCAATCTTTTGAAATGCGTTGTTAAATAGAAAATTTAAATACGAACATGGTTTTGAACGTTGTTACAAACTCGCCCTACGAGGGTTTTTGATTGGTCATCCATCTATCATTCCAATCCGCTACTTCTACATCAGGTTAGATGCGGGTGTTTTTTTATTGGGATACCCTTTATAGCAAAAAGCTTGTGAGGGTTTAGCGCTGTTTTGATCCAAAAATATCTAATTGAACGAGCAAAAAGCACCTGGAATGGGGCCTTAGCGCCGTTATTCAGATCTGCTTTCGCCTCTTTTCCTGGATTCGACGCTTTCCCGGCGGTCATACGTCCGAATTCGGCAAAGTATTGAAGATGTTGGAGATCGTTTTCTCCGATCGTTCTCATAAGATTGTAAATCTACGATGTTATTAGCATCAATTTGATTTTCCGTTTACCTGAACCGAGCTAACCAAAGTAGACAGCGCAAAAATTGTCGTGCAGTCGCCAAATGTTGCTGTATTATCGAAAGCACCCTGGGTGTCCATCAGAATAACCACGTACTTAATAAAAACTCGCTATTCTAAAAAAATCGATTTAAACCTCTTCTCCGTAAAAATCCCTCAAGACGAACGGCCGACAAATGTGTATGCCGTTTGTTTCGCCTTCGGGGCCATTCCGCCAGGAGAAGAAGGCATCTAGTGGATCCACAGACTCCAGCCAGTTAACGTCTTCCTTTCCTAGCGAGTTTTTTTTATTTTGATCCGATAAACTTTAACTACCCCTATTTCGTTCAACTGCTAACAAATAGCGCATGAAGAAATTCAGCATGAATGATTTTCCTTGTCGGAATGCTCCGGCAATGCTTATCACCGAAACCTAAAAAATCGAAACTCTACAAACCAAGAAAGAAAAAGAAAAAGAAAGATATCTCCAAGAAAAATTGAGCTACCAGCGCCTAATGCCAAACCTACACCCCACCTTTTTATCGGCGTATTTTTTGTCACACAGTATCGCTGAGAGCGTTCCTTCGTTGAAGTGGAATCGGTCTTCCGCGCCTTCATCCTGGGTTTTGAGGATCCGGACGGCCACGGCTGAGGTCGCCTTCGCTGAAAGCAATTATTTGAGAAAACGCGTCTGACCCCTGCCAGCCGTATTCTTTATCTGGCTTCGGTTCTTCGAGCTTCGCCGAGAGACATGCTCGACAGTTGGCGGACGTCGCGGATGTGCGTCTAGAATTGAAGAGGTTTTGAAAGAGGTTCTGCTAAAGATCTTATTGATTCCCTCGGGTTGACGCCCTCGGGAGCAATCTGTCAGTATATCAAAAATCGATATCTCGAAAATAATGAACTTTCGGAATGAGGAGCCTTCGGGATAATGAACTTTCGGCATGTTGTTTTTCGGGGTATTGATTTTGGGTAGTGATAGGTAATCATCCGCGCTTCCATTAATAAATCGATTTCATAAGCGAGCTTTGCAATATGCGGTAAGCAGAAATTACCGTTGCTGTCGTTTTCCTGCGTTTCATCATCGCTTTCTTGACAATTCGCCACGCCCAATCCGAACAGGTTTAATACGGCGCCATATATCGGTAGGACGAAGTCATGCTAAAAGGGATCACAGATTGACCCCTTCTAGTCGGTTGTGGCCAGAAACACCAATTTCATAAAGGGTCAAAGAATTTCGTGAGAGGCGTTAAGAAAAATGATGTTTTTAGGAGAGATAGCCGAAATTCTTTTTTGCAATTCGGGCCAACAAAAACGCCGACGCAGGAAAATTCCAACTTCAGGTAGCAGTGCCTTCCAGAAGTCAGTTTCAGCTCAAATGTGGGCGAAGCTTACAAAAATCTGCCGCGCGAGAAGGCACAATGTGGATCTGATAGTCGGCTGTCTCGATCCGCCTCGTTCTCCAACAGCCTTCATTTGTTTTTTTTCTAAAAGTTTTTCAATTTTCAAGAAATTGAACAAGAAAATCATAAAAAACACAACAAAATCGACTATAGAAGGTAATATACAGAGTGTCCCAAAAAACGACCCATCTGGAATTTCGCCGCCTTCCATCCAATCGGCCCAAAATTTGGACCAGACGTTTCTCAGACGCTAAATAACAACAATCCTGACTTATAATCCTTTAGCTATCGTGGTTCTGAGTTCACGAAACCAGTGGAAAATGACCGTTTCGCGGACCTTTTCCACTGGCCCCGTCTAGGAACCAGATTTTCGTTTAATTAATAACCCTTCAGTTTTTGAAGCCTGCGGCCTTTTTTGTTTTTGTTTTTGAATGCCAGATGGTTCGTTTTTTTGGGGACACCCTGTAGTTGAACTCCTTGGCATATCGTTCGTAACCCAGACCCCCGGAGCCTTTATTTGATGACTAGTTCTAATTTTTCCGATTTCCTAATCATTTTTCTAATACATTGCGAAGCACGGAAATGGCCGGAACCTATGTATATTGCGTATCAAAAGTAGTTTTTGCCAGGTTTCGAACTGATGGGTTCGACCGCAGGCATGCGCCCTTCTTTTCTGCATCGATGCATTTTTGATCATTTTTGATCATGCGGTCAGACACCTATTTTCTAGAATATACCATTTGTGCGCAAAACGCATCATAAATGAACCCAAACAATGCAAAACAGAGTATTTTTGAAATTTGAAGCTTAACACATCTAGAAGACGAACTGAAGCTCTTGCCAAAGAGAGCAAACCGAAATACAGCTTTTTGGAAGGTGCTGGGAATGAACTGACGGCAACCGATTCTATCGGCGCTCCGTTTTTCGGAATGTTTGCTGCAACAGAATTTAATACTGATAAGCCATCAGGCTCGGCGATTTTTTTTGTGCCAGGCGGTTTCTTCTTGTGCAAGCCATTAGTGGTTCGAAATTCGTAATCAGGCGCTTTTCCGGCATTTCGCCAGCGCTTCCTAGCTCCGAACCGCGTATGGTTCTTGGCGCGAATAAGCTGTAGAATTTTTGCAGCTGAAAGTGAGATAATTTGCAGAAACACTGTCGGATGCGCATAATGCTAGGTGTGTGTGGTGCGAATGCTATGAAGTTATTGCTGCATGAAACGACATCAACGGGGTTACCCATTCAAATTCAGGAGAAGATCTCATGCTCTTTTGGGAATTTGGGACGCCCGAAACTCACAAATGATTTCCGCCCGGAGTTTGTCGTTAGCTTAGAAGCCATTCTTCAATACAATTTACTCAGCTTGATCTTGTTCTCTGTTTTTATTCTAAAACCAAACTTTAACTATTAATAGCCAGTGCAAGCGAAAACGAAAACAAATGTACCTTTGAAAAAAAGAGCTATGGAAAGTCAGCAGGCGCAGAACCTGCACTGAGCATCAGGATTAGGCCTCATTGGGCGTCCTGGTAACCTGTATTACGGAGCTTTCAGTAAAAAGCTGGTGCCAAGTGTTTTATGACATTAGATAGCGGCAATAGCCTGCGTTTTCGTACACTTGTAAAAATGATTGGCGCTGTTTTGTTGCGAAGAGTTCAGGTGCGGATTTTTGACGCAAATGGCCGTGGCAAAAACGTTGATGCCAAAGGGAGAACCGGGAAATCGAGAGCAACTGAAATGGGATAGGCAGCTTTTGAGTCAGGTTATATCGTATCCCTACACAGTTCGTGCGCTATCCGTTTTCCTCTTATGCAACTGTCCGGTCCCTTGAGATCGCTCTAATTTGAATCCTAATCAAGAAAACCTTGGGCGCTGGGGGTGCGGCTCTCCAAGCTAAAGTTTTGGACATGCCTAAAAATTAGTTAAACGCATAAGCCCATCGCTTTTATAATCCATTTTATTGATAAGTGTGTTTTGCACAATCCGTAGAGCTTTGGCGTCTTTGCGAATTTTCGGTCGCAAGAGTATTGGCGCTATCAAATCCTGATAAGCCCTACACAGGTGATGACAATCCCCACTATAGGCTGAAGAGGCATGGCAAGCCGATTTTGCAAAGGTGAAAGGGCCACAGGATCGCAGAAATTTGCAGCGATAAGAATCATGTGAGCGTAGCCTAAGCGTTAAACGGCGCTATTGTTTCTGTATCGTGTAGCAGAGCTGCAGTGGACTGCACAGTGGACCAGTGGCAAATAAATATGGCTCTTGAAAAAAAATATGTGAAATATTTTTCACCGAGCCGATTCTATTAAAAGTGGGAGCGGTAGCTGGCAAAGCAAGCAGCAGGCAAAGTTTCAAGCTACGTGCCTCTTCTCTTTTCGAATTATGTACAAAAACTCTCTACATAAGCATCACAGTGGTATTGCGTCCGGTCCTCTTTAGAGGAAGAAGTTTAGTGCTCGATCCAGTGATCGTCTAGCACATCTAATAAGGAGTGCTTTTTTTGAGTCATACGCAAATCATTTCCAAAGATAGTGCATTCGATAGAGAATTTCATTCTGAGTAACGTCATAAGGTTCATTTTTGCAGAATGGCTGTCCCCGATTTTATAGCATTAAAACACTAAATGCCAGTCATGTCCAGCCACCTGAACAAGAGGGGCCTAGATGGCTTCCCAACCACGATTGACGATAGCGCAGTCGGTAGTGCGGTTGCCTCTGACTTTTTGGACTTCTCTGGCAGAGGTTCGATTCTTCCACGTGTAATTTCTTTTGCTTTTTTTGAATTTTCATAGCGGTGAATGGCTTTTTGGCTTTAATGACCATGGAATCCGCTCTATGGGCAGGCACGACTATAGTGAAATCCCGGTGAACAGTGACAAGGCTCGGGCCTGGAGACTTCACTTTGATCAACTTTGAATCAATTGCCAACTCAAAATCGCAACACTTACATCCCCATGTACGGAAACGCAATTGACCATAATATAAAAAATAGTGTTTGTGTGTGTGTGTGTGCCACTTTGCATCCACTTCCGTCTGTCTGTCCGGAGGATATCTTGATAGGGGATGGATTTTAAAGTACGTATGATACGTCCTTAGGTGCGCAATGGTCTTGGGATGACTGCATACACATCAGATTTTACAAATTCAGCGATTTTCGACATTAAATTTAGGTTTTTGTGAAAACTTCTTCGGTAAAAACAATTAGCATAGACCGGAAGTGGGGCCGCGACTATATAAAGCGGCAGAAAAAGTCAATTTTCATTTTTTGCCATCTGAATTCAGGACAAGTATGCAAAGTGAAAGATAAAATCGGTTCAGACGGGGCCAGGGTTGAAAAGTCGCAAAGCGGCTTTTCAACCCTGGTTGACCATAAAAAAGCAAAAAGAAATTACATTTGGAAGAATCGAACCTCCCGGAGAAGTCCAGAAAAAGTTTCAAAGACAATCGCGCTAGCGACTGCGCTTTCGTCAATCGTGGTTGGGAAGCCATCTTGGCCCCTCTTGTTCAGGTGGCTGGACATGCCTGGCATCGGTGCGCGCCGAGGGATTGAGGAAAACACCGATTTAGTGTTTTAATTTTATAAAATCAGGGACAGCCATTCTGCAAAAATGAACCTTATAGCGTTACTCAGAATGAAATTTTCTATCGAATGCACTATCTTTGGAAATGATTTGCGTATGACTCAAAAAAAGAACTCCTTATAAGCTTCCGTTCAGTACTCGAGACGGAAAATTCCGTCATTGAATTCCATCGACGGGCGATACCGGGTCAGGACACCTAACTTTTTGATCTACCTGATTATCGCGTGTTTTTGTACCTGATTATTGGAAGCTTGGCAATTGTTCTATCGTTTCGATCGCCACATCTTTGTTTTCTGGAATAAATCTTCTGAAAACGTGACCGTCTTCAACAGGCATTTTTCAAAAAGATGTCAACATTCCAGGGCCAATCACGCGTTTTTGAAAAATGTAGTCAGCTCCATTTTTCTTGCGTTTCTAATGAGAGCGAGGCATTTTGTCTATTTTTGGATGCGAATTACCCATGGCGGTTGTTGTTTAGCCATAAGGGGAATGGGGGAAGGGAAAGAGCAACAGAAGGACTAGAGGGCAGACAAGCAGACACACAGAGGATAAGTCGGGCACCCCTCACACATGGCCCGATTTTGACTACAATTCTGGACTTTTTGCGAATTCTCAGTATTTTTGCGTCTGGAAAATTACAGATACGGTAGGCTGGCTGCCATCTAAGAAATTGATCGGATTTTCGAACCTATTTTGGCACGTTTGACACTTTTTTAGTGTTTTTGCGCTAAATAATCGCAAAATTAAAGGAGCTATTATTGAAAAAAGCAGTATTATTCATTTAGTCACATTTTTCAAGGCGTTCTAGCCTGTTAGTTAGCAAATTATGATCGCCCGCGCTAAGTTGGCGCCACAAGACATTTTTTAGAAAACGAGCTATTTAAAGCAGCTAATGTGCGAAAAATTGGCACGGAAAATGCTAGGGTAACCACAATACTTCACAGGTAGTCGTAGAAGAATAAAGCCCGTTTTTGGGAGCTTTTTATGTTATTTCTACAAAATCTACTATATAAAATTCTTCCCCCCCCTAGGAATACTCCTCATCAAATCAAAACGAATTGTGGGGGAGGGCCAGGATCCCCGGTAGGGGGACCAACCATAAATTTGATTTTCGCCGGTGAAAAACCGGAAACTCTATGTGGATGGTCTAGTTAATGTTTTCCATGTTCCTTTATGGCTTCGTCACCTTGAATACAATTATTTCCGTTTTTGACGTCATTACAGTACTTTTCTCGTGGACAAATATTTTCCATTTGATTGCTTTGTCCGCGAGATGACCAGCTAAATCCAACCGGGGATAATCGCCGTCTTATATTCCGGGGCTACTATGGGCGGATATTAGCGTGCCTCCATTCCCCTCCTTTTCCATATTTCCATCCAGATCCATTTGGTTACCATGACCACCCTCATCCCCTCTCATCCCCCTCCACCTCATCTTATCCCCCTTCTGACCAACACGCAAAGTCTTCCCATCCATTTGCCTTCCTCAAAAATTCATTTTCTATAGCCGGAATTAGTCACCAACTTTGTCGGGAGTTACCATATTCGTATAGATTTTTAGCTTTGAAGGGGAATTAAAGGCACAATCCATACGGATCAGTGCTATTCCACCTTCAATGGTCTCTGCTAGCGGAGTCAATTCTATCTCTAGCACTTTTCTTTTTTTTCAAGAGATTTGGAAGGCAAGATTCATCTGAGCTCGTTGTCGTTGAAAGTTGTCCAAAAAGTTATGTGAGTTTGCCTGAATGGTCTCTCCTGGCCCTTGGATCGCGTCGACTTGGTTTTCAATCTGTTTTTAAGGGACTTGGCAGGTCAGACCCCCAGTGATCTCTGCTAGTCTGCCCAGATTTTATTTTATTTGCAATCCTCGTTGCTCTAGCTATGCTGGTTCTTCCAAATTTGTTTGATTTTCCCTGAATGGGTTCTGCTGGTTTTCTCCGTTAATCTCGTAAACTTGGCTTTCAATTAGCTTTTTAGAGAACAGGGAGTTCAAATCCATAATGAACTCTGCTAGCTCCTTCCAACTTTATTAGATTTCCTTTCCTCAAAGGTTTCTGCTAGCATGCTCTGCAAGTTTTGCCTATTTTTAAACTTCTTGCTGTGCGTTTTTCTCGCGTAAATTCATGTTTTTGTAATTTTCCGAGATTGAGTTGTTGCAATTCTTTGTGTTACTTTAATTCTGGCTTGTAATCGTTTATTTTTCGTATTTCCAGGACCCAATGTCCCTCCGTATCCCAATCGGGGAATATTGGGAATTATTTCGAGAATGGATTCGATCATTTGATCTCCCGACGATGAATGGTCGATTCCCGAGGGGGATAACCCTTTTTACCCATGAGAACCCTTGGACCGTCATTATCTCGACGCTATTGGTAAGCTCTCGGAATTTTGTAATGTCTAGTAGTGTAGTTTGTAGCCCGTTTTAACCAGTTTTTCCTAACGGATACCTTTTTTAAGCTCGGAGTCGTAATCGGAACATTCTCTTTCGCTGCTGCTCACTTTTCGGCAAGAAGGACTGTGAAGAAGGCAGTGCCAAATCAGAAGGAAAAGGAGGAAGAGGAGGGCGATAAAATTGAGCACGCAGGTCAGAATTCTAATTTTTGAAGGCCCAAGGCAGGCTAGCAGAGCCCATTTGGGAACCTGGATCCATCGTGTTTCTCTAATTTCTCGGTTGTGTTTCTTTCATTCTCTCTTTCGTTAAAATCCCATATTTTTGAGAATTATTTATCTTAATCCCGAACCCCTAAAATATTAAAGTATGCTAGCCTTGATTTGAAGTGGGCGTGGCCTCGGAAATTCCGTCTTTTGATCTAGCTTCACGATTCGTGTGATATTGCTTTGATTTGCTAGTATCAGGTTGGAATACCTCCCGAGATTCAAGACTCAAAATCAAATAGATATACATGATATGTCATTTTCCTCTAAATTTCTTCGGAGGAAGGTCTGTCATAAATGGGGGGTGAGTAGGGTTTTGTTGGGAGTGTTTTTGATTTCTATTTTTGGTGGATTGTCTGGGTGTATTGTGGTTTGGTTAATGGTGTGGCGGGTGGCTCTGATTTGGCTTCTTAGTTTTCTGATTATATATCAAAATCTGTGTGTTCAAAATTGGGGTTTTTGTTTGCGTGTTGGGTTTCGAGCTTTAAGAATGGGCCATTTCAGAGTTCGGCCTCTGTGTGTTTTGTGTCTCAATCCTCAATATCCTCCTGGTTTGTTGGCGCTCAGTTCGATGATTGCTTTGCGAGTTGTTGTGCTGTTCTGCCCCTTCTTTGTGCGGCTTCTCGGTGGGAGTTTGTGTATGTGCTATTTTTGGCGCTCTTGTCTCGGGGGCTCTTTTATTTTATCAGTTTTGCCAGATGCCACTAGAACCCATAGAAACCGTCGACATCATAGCAATTTTTTGAGCTCTGAGGCACATTAAATTTGGCACCTTTTGATGTTTCGAAAACTTTTATTCTAGACCCCCATATCCCAGCAGCCCTGCTCGGCTGTATTGACAAGAAAATGATCGCGGCGTTGCGAAAAGGCAAAGATCTCATCAGGCAATCGGTTAGGTTTTGGATTTGGTTTAATTTAACTGATTATAACAGATTTTTGATTAAAAAAGGCTAATTTTTAGGAAGACGGCAAGGCGCTGATCGAGACAAAATATCGGTTCACGATGGATGCGGAGAACGAGGAAAAAGAGGAAGAGGAAGAAATGGAATTGAAGCCAAAGAAGGAGATGAACATCAAGGGGAAGAAGGGCAAGAAGCACAACAATAATAACAAAAGGGAAAAGAAATACAAAGAAAATAAGGAGAAGGAGGCGGATAAGAAGGAAAAGAAGACTAACAACACTTTTGATCGCGTAAGTGGATAGCATGATTTCTAATTTTTCATTTTTCGGCTTTTAACCCTTATTTTTAATTTCATTTCAGACACTGATCAACACCGACATGGCCCTCGACATGGACCTGAGCAGTCTGGCCGATGAGGATTTAATCGGGAAACTGGGCGAATTGCATGGCAAGCTGAAAACCGCAGAAATTCGTGCGAAATCCCGATCGATTGAGAAGCGGATGAGCGATGAACAGAGGGATGAGGTAATAGAAAACGCATTTCTGGGCTCAAGAAAGTATAAAGTTTGCCTTACAAATTACTTTATTATGTTATCGATCCACGTTAGGGACCTTAGACCCCAAAAAAATATCCTGTGCTCTAAATTTTTGTGTAAATGCCAGCATTTGATTTTGATCCTTTTTTTTTCCCCACTCCGAAACCCAATAGCGTAGCCTACTTTGGCGACCTGATAGCTTTGCAAGCTTATCGTACTTGGATCTGGCTTCATTGCCCCTTTTCCGTCCCTTTCGAAATGTGGTGTCAGCCCCCCTTGCCATGGCTGCTACCTTATGAATTTGTCAGTAGATAACGTGCCGGGTTGACGCAAATCGAGAGGAATGGATAGAGGGGATGTTAGGAGGATATCGGGAAATGGCAGCATGCATAAATTGAGCATGAACCTGAATTGGAAAGTAACGTAGAGTTGCCATGGGAAGGCAGGTTGGCAGAGATCATTGGGGAAGGCTGGGGGGGTCCATATACGGAAAACTGCGAACGAATAGGCAAGCTAGCAGATTTTTAAATCGCTTTAAAACACCAGGGCGAATAGCAGAGATCATTTTGGAAGTTTTGGAATTAAGGAAGCTCAGGCAGACTAGCAGAGTTTCTTTAAGAGTTCAAAGAATTTTAGCATTCAATTGGCATCTTAACATAGATTTTTTGGAACTGTCAAAATTTCCGAATTCGAGGTTGGGTAGCTAGAAAATTGGCTAGCTAGCAGAGATCACTAGGAAAATCCGAAGAAGAATAGCTTCTTTTATCGATTTTCTTTTATCAATTAATTTTGTAATTTTTCTAGGAAGCCAGAATCCGCCAACAACAAATGGAGCAAATCTACCGCCTAATGATGGCTGACGAACAAAAATTCGGAATTCACGACAAGGGGGAAATGGAGGAACAATTGAAGCTGTATTCACTGTGACTTGAAGCGCGCGAGGCTCTCATTTCCGCTTGTTGATACCTACGCTGAGAAATAATACGCATGCCAGATACTGTATTCTAGTCCCCCAGATAGCTCGCTTGCCGATTTCGCTCTTTTACTCTCGCTCTCTCGCTTTGCTGTATTTAGCTTCGCTTTTAATTTTCTGATCTTAATCCAAATAATCTTTGCATACCCAGAAATAGCAAAAAAATGTTTTGAAGGGGGTGGGACAAGAAAGTGTGGAAATGGACTGGACCGTTAAGATACGGATTTTCTCAAAAATATTTGGGAAAACTGAATTGGCTTTTTCGGTGTAATTCAGGTATTTGGAGTTACAGAAAAATGCATCCTAAAAAATCCTGTGACGGCGAATTCTGCATTTTTTAAAATCTTTAAAACACTGTTTTGCGAAATTCGGATTTCCAACAAAATTACTATTGATTTTTTGGCTTTGAAACTCGTTTTTCACAACTAAAAAATTGTTTACCATCTTTATTGTTGTTTTTGGCGGTGTTTGTGTCTGGTTGTATTCCGTAGTGATCTCTGCTCCGTACCCCCGAGTTATAATTCCTATTCTTATCTCCCACTCGAAACGGCTCTCTCTCCCTGGTTGTGTCTTTATCACTAGTCACCATTTCCGTCGATTCCAATTCGCAACGTCCAACTGTATTGCTTGCTTTTATTTCCATTTATTTTAATTTTTTAAGCCTTTGCTTATTATCGACGCTTATTTTCCACGCTATTTTTGAAGCGCTTGCTTTTTTTCCTGCCCCCCATTTTTTTGTGGCCTCGCGCCTTCGAAGAAAACGGAAATCATGTCAGTTCGATGTATCGGATGATCTCATGTGCATAATCATTTTTGTCTGAATGTTTTTATATTGTTTGGAATGATTTTTAATGGACGACAATAGAATAAAGTGCACAAAGGTAATTACAACGCTTGAAAATCACGAAATTTGATTTGAAACTAAAGTAGAGCTTCAAATTCAAGTATCGGTGAAAATTTAATTTGACGGATCTAAATGGCTTTTTCAATTGCACTATTTTTAGAAGCTAACAATTCTTAAAACCTTAAATTCCAATTTACCCACAACATAGATTTTTCTAAAACTTTATTTGTCTTATTTTTTAGGGCTTCTTCCTCCGAACTGCAGTTGACAACTGTCTCGATGTCAGCTCACTTTCAGCTTTTTTCATCTCTCTCTCCCGCCTCGTCCCATCCTTCCATTTTCCAACTTGCAGAACGGCTTCTCCTCCCGCCTCCACAAAAATAATCAATTTTTCAAGCGTTCCCCCTCCCACTTGAAGCGTCCAAAAATATCTGCCTCTGCTAGGAAAAGCTCAGAAAAGCACGGCAGCCCCTCGTGTGATGAATGTGATTATCGTCGAGTAGGGAGGGGCACTATTTTGGGGAGAAAATATTTTCGGCGAGGAATGGGAAGTTTGGGGCTTCGGATATTGGCAAATCGGCAGTCAGAGTCGAAGCTAGGCAATTATTGGCCGGTTTTTGGGGCTTGAATCCCGATTTTCCCAAGGTAGCTTTGCTGGCTTACCTCACTTTAATATAGTTTGTCGTAGCTCATCGCTGCTACTATGCCCTTTTTCCTAAAGGCTCGTTGCTAGCTTGCCGATTTTCGCAAGCCGGTTCCGCCAGCTTTCCCATTTTTCTAAGGGATCACTGCTAGTTGTCTTCCCCAATAACCTCTGCCAGCTTGCTCTGAATTTAAGGGGGCTTTTCTTAAAGAATTTTTGCTTGTCTCAATGCCTACATTTTTTCAAACAATTCCTCTGCTTGTTTTTTTTCGTATAATCCTTGATTTTCACCCAAATTCTTTACTGCCTTGCCCTGAACCATGAGCTCTGGCCATTCCCCATATTCTAAGGCCCAAAAATACCCATTAATCTCCAGTCCCGATTCTTGGTAAATTGGTTTTTCCGTCGACAAATGCATCAAGTTGGGCTTGATTTAATGGTACCACTTTTGGAGTTAATGAATTTCCTCAAGGATCTTTGCCAGCTTGCCGAAAAAAATTCCAGATATAGCTTTTTAAGGATTTTTTGACGCGTTATTGGTCACAATTTAGAGCTGTTAGGAATTCCTAAAAAATCGCTGCTAGTTTGCCCTGAAAAAAGCTGGATTCTAGCTGGAAAAACCAGATTTTTCGACTCGATGCCCCCGTAAAGTGCATTTTAGCGGAGTGCGAGAATTTGCAGGCGAGTGCCCCGAATCACTACTGGTTTAGGGCATTTGAAGCGAGAGAAAAGTGGGAGAGAGAGAGAGAGAGAGAGAGAGAGAGAGAGATCGATTCCCAGGCCCATGCCCCCGTTTGTCTGTCCCTCTCCTCTCTCTCCCCACTCTCTCTCCCCTCCCTCCGAATGTGTACAACTTGGCCCTCTCTTTCCCTCCTTCTATCGGCTCAAATGACCTGCCCCCTAGCATACACACAAACAATTTCTATTTCTCTTTCGAGTGCCAGCTGTCTGTCTGTCCGTCAGTTTGACCCTCTGTCTATCTCGCAAGCTAATCTGCCGCTTTTTTGAGAAAATAAACACTGAAATTTAGGTTTTCCCGTTCGGCAAGCTTCTAGTTTGGCTATCGGCGTTTTTCAGGGCGGAATTTCAAGCCGATTCCAGCGGGGGATTGGATTACAAATTGCCTTTTTCTTTGGGAGAGCTAATTTTGGATTTTTTTCTTCCCTTTTTTTGGGAAAAAGTCGCCAAAATGTCCGGAAAAAAAACAAAAAATCCGCGAACTTCCGCTCGATTCTTTTTAATGCTTACGCCAAGCATATTACCTGTAAATCCAATTTTAAGCAGTTTAAAAAATTTTAAATGTTTTAAGACGGTTTTTTATAGTTTTTTTTCGGAAAAGATGTTGCAATTGATATGGATATGTATCGAAATTTTTCTTTTTTAGCTGACCAATCCGACTGAAATAAACTACCATTAGTGCGTCCACCATGAAATCGTGCCAATTACGCGCTAGTGATAAGGTCGCGTCTCGATCGGAAATCCCATTATTGCCAAAAATGGCGCTGTTATCCTTTCTTTTGTTAGAATCCCCATGAATACTCCTTTCTTTTTTCCGTAATCCCCTCGACACCTTTAGAAATAGCACGCGGCAGGAGAAGGACCCTCACAATCCCCACATTTTCCGTCCCGGAAAATTATTAGCCCCATTATGTTCGGGATTTCGCGCGGCGTGGCGGCCCATTGAAAGAAGGCTCATGGAAAATTCGGGTTTTTAGGACAACGGATTTTGGGGTTTACGTCATGAAAACACCTTTTAACTCTCAAACTATTTTTCTTGGCTTTTAAATTTGTCGGTATATGGTTCCTTATTATTGTCCCGCTTTCCTCGAAGCTCTTCGATTTTATCACTTCTCAAATATCTCCTTTCTTCATTCTTCGGTTTTCTCTCTATAATTTATTTTAGCAACTCAAATTAACCAGGGTTTATTCGATTACGTCGCTAAAATGTTCGTTTCGTCTCTTTGACAATTTCGTTATCTATTTTTATTCGCTAACCCGATTCCCGGCCGTTCTGCCCGCCAGATCGGTCGATGATCAACATTTCCGGTTCGTTCCCTCGTTCCCTTTCGAGTTTTTTCTTTCAGTTGACTGGCTGAAGGGGCGCACGTGTTGTCTGGGCCTTTTCAGAACCACGCGTTCGGTTCAATGCTTATTCATATGGGTCTGCGGTTTGTTTGTAAGTCTGTCTCTACCCTCTTTCTCCCTCTCTCCCTCCCCCTCTCTCTCTCTCCCTATCGCCGTAAACACCGCGACTCTCCAAATAGGATTCATGGAATCGAAAGACAACATGCTAAAAAGTACAACCGTACTTTTACTGCTCGCTCCCACTTTCTCTCTCTCTGCGCTCTCTCTCTGTCTCTCTCTCTCTCTCTCTCTCTCTCTCTTTCTCTCTCTCCCTCTTTCCCTATTTTTGTTTGTTTGCTATCTCGATTCTAAATCTGTGCCCCCATTTCCCTCGATTTCTTTCCCCCTCTGGCCCCGAGAGTTTTACGATTTCGACTCGGGATTTCGACACACCCAAAAACGCGAAACTTTAATGAAATCGGGGGGTCTGACTATAGGAATACGAATTTTTGTTTACTGAGGATTAAGACGAATTCTGAACACGAGAAAGTCATATTTGAACGGTTTGAACGGATTGAAAAGGTCAGGAATTTCACCTGCTGGCACCTGGATATATTTAATAAAAAAGATTATCGGTTTTTTAGGAATCGAAAATCAGAGGGCTTTCGGGTCAAATTTTTGTAAAATGACATATCTACCAAATTTGGTAAAATTCTGGTAAAGCCTGGTTTTTGCGAGATTTTAATAATTAAAAAAATCGATTAACTATCTTAATTTTATCGCATTAAAATTTCCATAGATTTTTGCCTTCCCTGTCCCTTTAAAATGGAAAACATAGCACTTTTTTTTAAACCAAATATGATTGAAAAATTCAAGGCCGTTCACCAATTCCTAGTAGCTTTATAACTTTCGTTTACTTACCCTCTGCTGCCATTGGCAACAAACAGTTTTATTTGTTTTCTTTTCTTATCTATTGCCCTTGCTGTCTCTCTCTCGCATTCTCTCTGTCTCTCTTTCTCTCTTTCTCTTTCCCTTTGACTACTATGCACAAACTTTTCAGAGACTGCAAAGCGACCACCCCCTACGCATCGAGAGTGCAGAAGGCGAGAAAGCGAGAGAGAGCGGCAGAGAGCGATAGAATGTCATCCCCTCTGCTCTCTTCCACCTCTTCTTCAGATGTCGTTCTCCCTTCCTCAGAGACCCCAGTCTCCGAATACACTAAAAAGGTTCGTCTTTATCTGCTCTTTCTCCTTCAAGGGAGTCGTGCTCCTTTCAAGTTTTGCAAGCCAGGGGAAAAACGTGTCTTTTGGCCTTTCGGTTCTCTTTTGTGGGTCCCTTTCAAATCCCCAAGGGTCACACCGGGACGCCTCTTTCGGGGGCTCTAGATTTCAGAGATTCTGAAGCGCGCATTTTTGCCACCCCCACCGCTCTCATTCTTGGTGTTTTGACGGGGCAGGCTGGGAGCTTGAGCTTTGCGCTTTCGAGTTAAAATTCAACTTAAAAGCTACCGTAATTTTCGCAAATTTTTTATTTGGTTTACCGGCTAGACTTTGAAAGCAGAATTCCAAAAGTTGAATTTTCCAAATTCAAAATTTTTTTTTTGCTTTTTTAGCCCGAATTTTTGGAACCTTTGCCTTTTTCATATTTCTTAAACAAGCTCTTAATTATTTCGCGCTAATTTAACCTTGAACCTCGCCAACCTTGAATCTAGAATTTTGCTGCCAAAATCACCCTCTATAATATAAAATCCCCTGAGACCCTTAATTTTTGATGACTCAAGAAAATTTCGAAAAAAAACATAAAAACCTACCAAAATTTTTAGGAAGACGATAACCTAAAAATCCACATTTTGCCAATAATTTATCCTACTATATATAAAAAAATAGTGTTTGTGTTTGTGTGTGTGCCATTTGCATGGGCAACTTCCGTAACAGTATTCCAGTCGTATCTCAAGAAGGAAGGAAGTTAGGGGTGTGTTTGATACGTCATTAGGTGCGTAATGGTCTCGAGATGACTGCACAAAGGATAACAGAGTTCTGAAAAATCCAATGTTTTCGACATTAAAATTTTCGGTATTTTGATAAACGTCATTCGAAAGCACCCCTCTTTGTTAGGAAAATTAGCATCCACCCGGAAGTGACGACAGCCAATATAAAAGGGCAGAAGGAGGAAGGCGATTTTCGTTTTTTTGTCAACGCGAACTCGGAGAATATGCAAATGTAAATATACTAGGGATTTTTTTAAAAAAAAAAAATTTTAAAAATTTTTTATATTTAAAATTTTTTTTAAAATTTAAGAAAACAAATAAAAAAAAGGGAAAAAAATTTTTGTTTTTTAAATTTTTTTTATTTTTTAAAAATCCATTCTATAGACGGGGCCAGGGTTGAAAAATCGCGAAGCGCTTTTCAACCCTGGTATAATCTAAAATAGTTGCCTTTAATAGCTTAATTCATGATTTTAAAGGCGCCATGGCAGTTCTCCTATGTAAAAGGGTTGAAAACGTTTTTTAAGGCTTTTTTCTTGAGGATCAAAGATTAATGGATTTCAATCAATGGCAGTCGTTGCCCCATAACTTTTAGAAGCATCAAAAGATGCCCTTTTCAAGGCCGATGATTAGTTGGGTGCCCTAGAGGCCATCGACTCGTGGCTTCTTCTCTTTTTTGTAGGCCCCTTTCAAAAGAGCCGGTTTTACGTCGCAAAAACGCTAATTTGAGGGTCAGGGAATAGAGAGTGGGGAAAGAGAGAGAGAGAGAGAGGGAGAGAGAGAGAGAGAGAGAGTGAGAGAGAGATAGAGAGCAGTACGCCCCGTCCTGCCATCTTCTTCCTCCCCTTCCTTCCTTTTTTCGGAGCGATACGGGTCTTTATTACCCACTCCCTCCCCCTCGTGGGTCACATTGCTTTTGATAGCTCATTTTTTATTTTTCTTGGCACTCTATCTTGTTGCTTTTTGCAGAAATTTTAGCTAGGAAAACAATAAACTATCAAAATCTACCGTATCCCGGCCCTAATCCGATTTTTTGGATTTTTATTAGGCCCCAGAAAATCCGTAACTTTTGTCTGATCCCCTGAAAGCCCTTTCTGAAAGTCACCCAATCTACCGTAAGCCGGGAATCGGGATTTTCTATGGGAAAAGGTTTCGCCAATCGATTTTCTGGGAGTCAGTTTGCCAAAAATTGATTGAAGCAGCCTAGATTTTTTTGGAAATTTATATATTCTATAATTGAGATAACATTTTTAATAGATTAACTGGCGACCAGTTTAACTGATTTTACTTTTAAAATGTCAATTTCCGGTTTTCTTAATTTTCTATCATTTTAAGCCGTTTCTGCTCCAATTCGCCAAGCTATTACGAGACACTGCTACAACTTTTCAAAAATTAAAGTGTTTTGCGACAAATTAAAAACTTCACTCAATTAAATGATAGACATTTTACAAGAATTTGGTTTAAAAAAAACTAACTTTTACGATCTCAAAATTTTTTAGTATTTTAAAAGCGTTTCCCTTCAATTCGGGAAGCTATTACGAGTCAAAATATTATTCAGCGCCCCTTGCGATTTCCCCCTGAAAACCTGGGGTTGCTGAATAAAATTCAGTCCAAAATGTGCTTCAAAAGGTGTGGATTTTTGCAGGCTGACACATCATCTTTGATGCCATCTGAATTGAGCTATACGGGTGGTGGTGGATCTTCAGCTATGCATTCCCCATATCCACCAGAGGGAAAAAAGGAGCAGTTAAAGGTATGGTCTTTTAAAATCGAAATATTTGTACTTCCTCTACAAGTTTAAAAATAATAAATGACTTGCCATCTAAATCAGATTTTTCAATCTACGTCAATACCGATTTTTTAGTGTTTTTATAATTTTTTTGCCGGTTTTTCGATCATTACAAGTTTTATTTGTTTGCCTCCTTGGCATGTAGAGGCTTACTTTTACTGATGTTATTGATTTTTATGAATTAAAAAACACTATAATACGAATTTTGCTATTTTCTCAAAATTTTGATATTTTTTGGCGTTTTTTTATTTTGCAGACATTTTAAACACGGTGGCTATTATCACGTTTTGCATCATGTTCATCTTTGTCTAAATGTAAATAATGGCTCAAAAATTAGGCTAAAAATGGCCGCATCAAACTTCCGTCTCCTGCCCTCTTTTTCTTTTCATTTCCTTGTGTTCTTCGAGTAGGGCAAACATTCGTCTCATTTCCAGCCAGATGGGCGGAATGTTTCAAATATCCCATTTCCCCCCCTTCTATACATTTTTAATTAGCTTTTTCGTATTAGAATTCATGAATTTCGTTAGAATTGCTGCAAAATTCCATTAAAATTCAATTATTGAATTATTTCATGTAGTAGTTCGCAAAATTGACAATTTCATTAGCTCTTTTATCCTCAATTTTCTCTTCCCATTATACCCCCAGGGGAAATTTTTCACTTCCCAAATCATTTTTAAAATTTTAAATTTTAAAATCCCTTTAAACTTCTGAATGCCATTTATCCTCACTTTGAATCTCTCGTTCGCTCTCGCCCTCTCACTGGAGAAAACTTTAACTTGCTCTGTCTTTACTCTCTCTCGCTCGCTCTCTCTCTCCCGCTTTCTGTCTCTCTCGCTCTCTCTTTCCCTTTTTCCTGTTTCCCTCGTCTCGAAATAAAAGTCACGCATTGCTCCTTTATCGCGCCCATCTTTTTCTGGGTTTTTAGGTACCGAGTGGGAGGGTTGGTTCTGAAGGGCCAGCCTGCCTCGCCTCCCCTTTTTGCGTCCATGTAAACAGAAGCGAGAGAGTTAGAGAGACAACGAGAGGATTAGAGATCGCGAGGAAATTTTGTGGGTCCTGCACGAAATCGTGTAAAAACGCGGGCTCGTAAAATCAGAGCTGTATGGCTGTTTTTAATTTTTGTTTTGAGATTTCATAGGAGGGAGAGCGGGAGAAAGAGAGAGACAGAGAGAGAGAGAGAGAGAGAGAGAGAGGGGAATGACGAGCCATTTTTGCCATTTGAAATGACCATAAAACAGCCGCCCACATGGTTGTTTCCCCGAAAAAAATTGTGGGTGGCATGAATTTTTATTTACATAATCCCCCGCCAGCTGTTCCACCCATAAATATCAAATATTTTTATTTTTGGGCTCTTTTCCTATATTCTACTATCTTTTTTCGCTAAAAAAGAAAATTCCCCGAATGTCTCTGCTAGACCTGCACAACGACGATTTTCTATTCCATCTACGGCCACAATTGGGCGAAGGAAACGTCTTTCTGCAGCGAAAGCCGAGGAGACACAGTTTTCCCGTTAATTCGACTTTTCAAGTGGTAAAATAAATTTCAAAATTAGTTTTAACTTTATTTTTGCTTAAAATCGATAATCCATGGGGATTTGGCAAGCATTTTTGCTTTCAGTGGTCTTTTAAAACCAAGAATTTAGTTTCTAAATCTATTTTTTATTTTTTCTGAATGACATTTGATAGTAATCCGCAAAAAATTGCAGATATTTGGCGATCATGACGGATTGAGTCTGGGGTGATGCCTTCAAAAATCGATCTGCTTGCTATTTCATGGAAATTCGCGAAAAATTTTCCTAAAATAGGCTATATTAATGAATTGGGCTTTTAAAACGTCATTCTGCCAACCATTTCATAGATCCCCAAATAGGAACCCCCTCAAAAACTCAATTCACAAAAATGAATCGGCAGAAGCTGCGTCATCATCTTGCCAGCGTTTCATGCCATTTTGCTTCCCAGAAAATGTGTTTAATTTTTGTCGGCTTGTTCATGAACAATAATACATGCAAATTATTAATTAGTCGCGGTTCACTCTATATTAATTTTTCAGCAACAAAAACGCGAGTATAAGGACGAGAAAAAGCGGATCGAGCAGGAGCTGATGGGCGCGCTGCGGGACCCTACCGTACGTTTTACACGTTTCATTTTTCGCGGTTTTCAAATTATTTTTGCTCTTGCAAGTACATTTTTTGTGGTGCGAAAATGTACTTTTAACCCTTTTTTCTCTCTCGCATAAACTCGCGAAATCTGGCAAATTGCCCGCGAAATCGGACCCCAATTTTGACCATATTTGGGTACAGCTATTATAGGGGTTTTGGGCTTCAACGAGCTTCTCCCTCTTTAGGTGGTCGTCTCAGCGGATTGGCTGAAATTGCGTGGAACATTGCGGAAATGGACGAGACACTACTGTGTACTCAAACCTGGACTCCTGATGATCTACAAGACCAATAAGACGCATAAGGTATCGGGATGGAAAAGTATACATTAACAAAAATTAAACTGTCAAAAAACTGCGAAAAACATTTTACAAGTCAAACGCGTTACTGAAAATATTTTTACTGTACAAATCGATAAAAGTTAAAATTATCATTTTCACGGTTTTAATGGAATCTTACAGCATGGTCAATGGGTGGGCACGGTACTTCTAAACACGTGCAAGCTGATCGAGCGCCCCTCGAAAAAAGACGGATTCTGCTTCAAGGTATCTAATTCTGTTTTAACTAGATCAATACTATTTTTTTTTTTTTTTTTTTTTTTTTTTTTTTTTTTTTTTCCCTTTTTTTTTTTTTTTTTTTTTTTTTTTTTATGAATTTTTTTTTTTTTTTCTTTTCTCTTTTTCTTTATTTTCCCCTTTTCCCATATTTCCCGAATTTTAGGTTTTTTTTTTTTTTCCCCTTTCCTGTCTTTTTTTTTTTTTTTTTGTTTTTTTTTTTTTTTTTTTTTTCTTTTTTTAATATTTTTTTTTTTTTTTTCTTTTTTTTATCTTTTTTTTTTTTATATTTTTTTTTTTTTTTTCCCCCTTTTTCTTTTTTTCCTTTTTTTCTCCCCCTCCTCTTTTTTTCCCTTCTTCTTTTCCTTTTTTCTTTTCCCTTTCCCCCCCCCCCCCCCCCCTCTCACTTTTTTCCCCCCTTGTCCCCCTCCCCCCCCCCCCCCCCCAAAAAAAACCCCCCCTCGCCCTTTCCCCCCCTGTTTTTCTTTATTTTTTTTAGCTCTTTCATCCTCTGGACCAGTCAATCTGGGCTACACGAGGGCCAATGGGGGAATCACATGGAGCTGTTACTATAAACCTACTCCCCACTACCTATCTCATCTGCAGAGCGGCTGGCGACCAGGTTAGATATTCAAAAACTCTTCTTTCTCACAATGCAGTAAAATCTCTATAAAAATCGTAAGCTTCCTGCCGGACCATAAAAATAGCGGGCTTGCTTTTATTATGGATTAAAACAGTTTTTCCTTTAAAAAGGCACGACAAGACTTGTTTCTCCCCCCTCTCTCTCTCTCTCTCTCTCTCTCTCTCTCTCTCTCTCTCTCTCTCTCTCTCTCTTCACTGTTTTGGCAACAACTGACGGGCAGATCGTGTTATCAGTAAACTCGTGCTAAACGGTCGAAAAGTGATCCGCAAGCAAATTTACCGCTACAAAAGCTACAAAAATTAAAATTTTGACTTTCAACAAACATTTTTAAGCAATTTCAAGTTTGTTAGCTAATGAGTGTTCATTTCAGGCTGGCCGGACGTGGATGGATGGTCTGGAGATCTCCCTTCGATGCTCTGGATTATTGACACAGACTATGCACGAGGTATCTACCAATTTTGTCATTAAAATGTCGTTATTTTAGCTCGAATCCGCGAAAAAGCAGGCATCTGCCCATCAGAAAGACAGTGATTCGATCGATGGAGAGGATGGAAATATTAGCGAGGGCGAGGCCGAGAAGCATTTCGTTGGTCAGTTAGTTAATATTTTTGAATGGCGTCATAGTTAAGTAATGTTTCTAAATACCTTATTGCCTCGAGAAAAAGCGCGGGTTTAAAAAAAATCACAAATTTACTAAACTCGGCTTTTCGGCTTTACAGTATTTTCTCCCAAATTGCTTCTGTTACGGTTTTTTTTGCCATTTTCACATCCGGCCCCATCAATCTTGCTAAAAATCGCCCAGCTATCTTTATCCAAAATCTGCAAACAAGGGGATTTGTCTGAAAAAAAGTGGGGGCGCCCCGGGATTCTGGAAAATGACGAATCGGCATGACGCACAGGGGGTGCATGGAGGCTCGGCCTCAATTTATGGGCCATACGGGAGGCCGGAAACGGAAAACGATAAATGTTTGTTTGGACAGGGGGAATTCAGGGGGAACGTGTGAAAATAAAGATTTTGAAAATTAATTTTAACTTAATCTAATAAACATGATTTTAAACAGGAACCAGCTTCAAACCACAGAATTATTCCGCATGAATCTCGGCTAATTTGCCAAATCAGGAGCTGATTCTTGTGTCAAATCATTAGTTGTTAGACAGTTTAGCCATTCCCCAAAGATGTTTGCTAGTTTGTCCACAACAGCAACCGATTTTTGGGCAATTTCCTAGCTGACAGACAGTTTAGCGTTTCTGCTGGAATCTCTGCCAGCCTTCCCCTATTTAAATTCAATATCCCGTTTTAATTGAATAAAAGGAGAATTTCTAATTTGCTTACATTTCTATCTTATTCCTTTATGTACTTCAATCTATATAATGATTTAAGAAATCGACGAGCTCGACGAGCACGTCTCCGAAAACGGCGAGGCATCGGATGCGGGTGAAAATGGGGATAATGCCCAGGAAAGCCCGTGGACACAATCTGAACCTGAACAGGTTAGTCTTATCCACCTGCAAGTTTAGATTTTATTTTGTAGTTTGGCCAGCTCGGAGAAGGAGCTCAAACAGAGGATGTCGGCGAGGAAAATAAGAGTCTTGTCTGGACGCTGCTCAAACAGGTAAAAATCGCAAAAATCTTTTAAAAGAAATGGATTGAAGGTTTTAAAGCAGTTATTTAGGCAAACTGTATGCCAAAAAATCACTATAAAAAGATTTACTCTAAAAATGCATTTTTCTCGGTTTCATGGCGTAATGGATCCGCTGAAGGGTCCGGAAAAACGGATTTTTCGGTTTTGAACGGCCCAGCTTTAATTTTTCGAAAATTCCAATAGTTATTTTGTTAAGCGGACATACAATTAATTAGTTTTTCAAGAAATATTTAATTTTCAGGGGATGTGGACAGCAAAAATTCGGGAATTTAGAAAAAATCGAACTTTTCGACAAAATTAATTTTTTTCAAATCACCAGGCTAACAAGCTGTGGATGCATAATCAAATAATAGAAAATAAACTATGGAATATTGCAGGTGCGCCCAGGAATGGACCTCTCAAAGGTGGTGCTCCCCACCTTCATCCTCGAGCCTCGGTCTTTCCTCGAAAAACTGGCCGACTATTATTATCATGCCGATCTTTTAACCGAGTATGTTTAATGCCTTTTGTCTAAATATAATGATGATAATAAGTGCTAATCTCGGTTGAACTTAATATTTGAATAACGATGCCTTTTAGAGCGGCAAACGAGGAAGATCCCCTTCAACGAATGATCAAAGTCACCAAATTCTACTTGTCCGGATTTTACAAGAAGCCGAAAGGATTGAAGAAACCGTATAATCCGATATTGGGAGAGACATTTCGATGTTCATGGCATCATCCGGATGGAAGTACTACTTATTATATTGCTGAACAGGTCAGTCAAATCGAGATTGAGCAGAGAATTAATAAAAACACGGATTTGCGAAAAAAAAGAATGTCCTCTTCAGATTTCTCACCACCCCCCGATCTCCACAATCTTCATCACCAACAAAAAAGCCGGTTTCAACGTCGCCGGAACTATTTTGGCGAAGAGCAAATATTACGGGAATAGTCTATCGGCAATGATGCTTGGGAATTTAAGGTAAGTGAAGGGTACTGTAGCTCCAAAAGTTTTCGGCCTTGAAGGAACCCTCCCGAGGGAGAAAGAGAACGGGAGTGAGAGAGAGAGAGAAAGAGAGAGAAAGTGAGCGGGAGAGAGAGAGGGAGCGAGGGGGAAGCACGAAACCCTAAATTCATATTTTTCAGGCTAACACTCCTAAAGCGTGGCGAGACCTACTCCGTCTCTCTACCATATGCCAATTGCAAAGGAATCATGATCGGAACATTGACAATGGAACTAGGAGGACCGGTATGGATTTCACTTCCATGGCTTTCTAATCTAGTTTTCAGGTGACGATCGAATGTGATCGTACGGCCTATTCCACGACCCTCGATTTCCAGTTAAAACCATTTTTGGGCGGCAGTATGAATAAGGTAAGGCTCCAGCTAATTTGTGATTTTTGTTATTGCCAAAACGAATTGTTTAACAAATTTTCGATGTTTAGGTAAAAGGCGAGATCAAGTACGGCTCACAAACGATGGCCGAAATTGAGGGCCACTGGGATGGAACGATGAAAATTCAGGAAAAGGTAAATTTTCGGGTTTTATCGATTTTTTTGGTAATTTTAAGCAGGCATGTAAACTGGCAGACAGTTTGCAATATTTCGCAACCAAAATGTAGATTTCTTAGAAAATTCCAGTAGTTCGATACTTTTAAACCAAAAATGCGCACTTTTTGTCAAAAAACCGAAAATTTTTAAGCTTTCTTTACTAAAAATTCATATAAAAGAAAATTTATATGCATTAATAACATTAATACTGTACTGTTTTTATACTATTTATATTTTCTATCTTTATATTAGGGCTCCTCGAAGGAAATCCTGTGGCAACCAACGCAAGAAATCATCGCGAAACGACTACCGAGATACGAGATCCCCTATGAAGAGCTGGGAGAGTGGGAATCCAGGAAGTAAGTGTTTTATGCAAAGTTAGCCTAGCTTTAGCTTTATCAAAATTTAACAAAGATTAAGTAAATATAATGATTTTACCTATTTTTAGGCTTTGGAATAAAGTGAGCGAAGCTATCGCGAAGGAGGACCAATATGAGGCGACGAATCAGAAGACGGTTCTCGAAGAGGTTAGCTTCTATTTATTTTTCACTACATATTTTTATGTATTTTCATGTTCTTTGTTACAATTTAAAATTACTGGTCAAATTGTTTTCTTTAATTTGTTTGAAAAACTAATTTAACCGCGTTGTTTAGGACCAACGCCGCCGAGCGAAATCCGGCGTCCCCCACAAGACAAAATATTTCAAGAAGAACCCGGTGAAGGATGTCTACGATTATATCTATGCTGAGTGAGTTTAAAAATTGATTTTATAGCCCAAAAATGATAGAAAATAACGGATTTTTAAACCCAGAAAACTGCGAAATAATTTTTAGAAAAACCAGAAGGTAAAAGACGTAGCTTTAGAAATATATTTTTCTAATTCGTAGGCAGCAAGCTCTCAACGTTAGCATATTTTTATTTTTATCTTATGAATAACCTTAAACAGCTGATTTCCCTTGCAGCTACCGTCCCTGGGACTCTCACAATGATGTCCGGCAGATTGAGCATGACTATGAGATCCGAACAATCTCCAAAGTTCGCCCCAAGAACTTGAGGATCAAGAATAACAGTCTCTCATCACAAGACAAACAGAAACATCTGGTGGGCGCATTAGTTAGATACTGAAAAATACGCATTTTTCAGTCGCAAGACGGACAGACAGAAGATTCATCAGATGAGAGTATCGATCGATCGACAAAAAGGAAAGAGACCAAAGGACAGCTCAATATTGATCCCGAGGTCGCCAAGCAGATCCAGGTAAGGAAAATTTTCAATTCGAGGGCAGGCTAGCAGAGAACATTTCGGAACTTCAGAATAGGCAGATTGGGTCAGTAAATTAACCGCGTTCATCGGGGATTGACCGTTTATAAATGGCAAGTAGCAGAGATTCTTTGCTGATGGCTCTAGGATATGGTTGCATGTCAACTAGCTGGGATCCTTGAGGAAATCCAGTTCTTTTATAGTTCAGTTTTTATAGATAGGGGCAGGCTAGCAAAGGTCTTTTTCGGAAAGCTAAAACGCCGTATAATACGCAATTTCAATTTCCAGGAAAACCTCGAGCGAATGGAAATCGCGATGACTCGATTGTCGGCCAAAATCGAGCAAATCGGCGATGAACGATTCAAGCCAAGCCAATTATTGCTTTACGTGGCCATTTTCTCTATCATGCAAGCGTTGCTTTTCTCCATGTTTTTTAGATAGCCCTGAAAAATTTAACTTTCATTTTAACGACACTTCCCAAAAAATTCATTTCTCAAGAAATCAATTTTTCAAAACATCAAATTTTCCAATTTTTAAGATTTGGCAAAAATTTCTTGATTTTCATATTTTGCATATTTTTTAGCCCTTCTAGTCTATTAAATCGTGTTTTTTCTATTTTTATAAAAATCCCAGTCCATTTCTAGCCATATTTCGAATTTTCGAATTTTCCGCCAATTCCACGAGTAGAAATCCCCCCTAAAAGTTGCTTTAAAAACCCTGATAAAACGCGTTGTCTATTTCTGATTGATTCGTTGTGATCTTCCCATGATTTTCGGATATTTTTTGGTAGTCAGGCTCCTGCTTAACCCGCTGTTTATCACGAGTATTCATTTTCCAAATTTTTCCGAATTTTAAAGGGCTCTGCAACACGAAAAAATCTGACTTTTTGCTGTCACGCTCCCTTTAAAGGCCAGATTTTTTTTGCCATTTCCCCATACATTCCCCTGGCCATTTTTTTGGTAAAAATCTTACTGTAATCCCCGCTGTACCATATCCCCAATTTTTTCCATCTGTTGTGTGCTTAATTTTGCTGATTTTTCCAAATTGCATGCGTGTTTTCCATCCTAAAATTAGGCCAATTTAGCGGTTAGTGTCGTGTTTTCTTGCTGAATAAAATATTACGGTGAAAAACAACGGAAAAATTGCAACGAATACAGCCTAAATGCTCTTTGCTAGCTTGCCTGGAATTCGATCTTCCACAAGAACCTCTGCTAACTGGCCCGCAAACCCGTCAAAAATCTTGAATAATCTCCGCTAGGCCGCCTCGAGGGATTTCCACAAGATCGCTGCTAGCCTGCCTCAGCTCCAGCCTTCCTTCAGAATTACTGCTAACTTCTTTTGCAAGCCTCAAAAATATCTGCTAGCATGCCCCGGCGTTCTTTTTCCGCAATCACCTCCGCTAGCTTGCCTCTACCTTAGTTTTCCATAAGATTCTCTGCTAGCTTGCTGCGGTAAGCTGTTGCAAAATCCCTGCTCCCTTTGCTCCGTTGAAACATCCTCAAGAATCCCTGCTTGCCAGCGCAGGTTGTATGCTTTCCTCAATAATCACTGCCAGCTTTCCTCCGTTTTAGCACGATTTTCGGCCAGAAGTCCCATTCCCCAAATGGCTTCTGCTGGCTTCTGACTCCCCTCGGCACATCGTTATCCACCCGATTTTCACGTCTTCTTCCCCTGGCTTCTCTTCTCTTGCTCCCTTCCCTTTCAGCGGCTTCAGAGGCAGGCAGGTGGCACTTGTGGGGATTGGATTATGGAACGGGGGGGAGAACGAGAGTAGAGAGAGAGAGAGAAGGCTAGACAGCCTGAAAGTCCCTTTTCATCCTTCCTCCGCTAGCTGGCTGCCGTGTGTGGCCAAATGGGCCCCAGGGTGCTCTCTCTCTGGCCATTCCCTTCCCTCCCTCCTTCCCCTCGGCAATGCATTCATTCTCCTTTCAGCACCTCTTACTCCCTCCCCTTACCCATTCCCTCACTGCCTGACTACTTGCTACCTTCCCCGCCACTTACCTAGTATAAGTTTTTGGGCTGGTTTTTCGATACCTTTAACCTGACTGGATGCCAGCCTGGCGATTTTCCCCATTAACACGCCTGATGGCAGCTTTCTCGGATTTTTTCGGAATTTTTGCAGAATGCCGAAACTGGCGGATCTGTATGCGGTCCAGCGCCTACCTTTTTTTAGCGCGTGGCCTTACCCTTTCGATTGAATTTCCATAGGGAGGGTTTTTTTGGTTGTTTTGTTTTTGGTTTTTTCTGCAGCTTGATACATAACTTAAAACCTGTACCTAGCAGGAAGGCTTGAAATCAGCACGCTTTGATTAGCTGAATACTTGCCACTTACCTACCAGAACTTTCTAGGATGTTTTATCGACTCACGCTTCTGGCTGAATTTTAGCTGTCTTCTCATTTCTATTTCTTTACGTCCTTGGTCCTCTAATATTTATTGAAACTCACTTTTTTTCAGCACGGCCATCGGATTCGAAAAACGGGCGCATCCGTGTTTACCGGCCCACCCAGACTAATAATATTTCCGGTGTGAAGATTATTGCCGCGCCGGCAGAGATCGGGCCCTCTTCTTGGCCTCAAATTAAATGGGAACCGTCATCTCGGCACTCGGCTTCAATCAACCTTTTATATTAGCATTGGCGCTGTAAGTTATATACAAGAACATAATTCTTTTAAAAACCTATAATTTCGAGCCCCTGCATTTTTTGGGGATTATTTCGAGTGAAATGTCTTAATTGTCTGCCAGTTCGACCAAAAATATCCGTATTTTCTTCCGCATTTGCTTACAAAACTCTCGCACAGCTAAATTCAAGAAAATCTCAGCCGCTCAGCCGCTGAATTCTCTATTACGACATTATATCCGGCGGCTTTGTGCCCCGTGGCCAATCAATAATTCGTCTTTCGCTGTTAGGGGATCTTTCTCCGGCTGTAATTTGATATCCATTCGGCACCTTCTAGAGCTAGAGAGGTAGAGGGAGAGAGAGAGAGAGATAGAGAGAGAGAGCGAGAGAGAAATAGAGATAACAAAAAAACGATTGAAAACAAAGTCCTAAACCGTTGACGCTATGAAATGCTACAAATTGATTTAAGAATCGTGCTGATGCTCGGCCTGACCGTGGCCTTCGTCAGCGGTGATCCACCGGAAAATTGTCTCGTCCAGGAGATGCAAATGGTAAGCTATTTTTAAGATTTTTTTGTAGTTTTCCAGCCTGCATTTTGCCGTATTTTGTATTGTATCTTACGCAGCTTAGATTTCTAACGATTTATTTACAAAAACCAACCAAATCAGCGCTTTAAAAAACGCGAAAAGCACAGGAATAACCGTAGACCGAAACTTAAAAATTACAAATAATAATTACGATGAATTTTCAGCCCCAAGTCCGCGTTCGAGGCCCTATAATACGGAAGGCCGTCTGAGACGAGACGGCGCACTAATAGACATAACGGAAACCAAGCTACCAGAATTCCAGAATATTCCAGAAAACGGGTCAAAAAATGTGATTTTTACAAAATTAATTTAATTGTTTCAATCGAGCTTTAAGGAAAGAATAAATCTACTTACATTAATTCAGGTTTAAAAATGACCAGTGTACGCAGGACTACAAATGACACAGAAAAGAAACATTTACATGGCGTAATCGAAGGGCCAAAAACAGAGTCAACCCGAGTTTTAAGCGACTATATAAAGAGAGAAAAATCAAGGCAGGCTGGCAGAGAAAATTTGGGGAAACGAGGCCAGGAGGAGAGCTTTGTACAGAAATTAATCACAAACACAGAGAAAAAGAAGAATCGTGTGAACAAAATTCGTTTTCTGGGGAGTGCTTCTTATTGGGCGGATTGCTCCGGAATTGAAGGGATGAAGTGGAAATTCGAGATTTCTTGACTGCACTTCTTCCGGGGTAGAGGGGAGACCTGTAAAAAGTTTTCAATGGATATCAAAACAATAAAGGTACACTTCAAAATAACATTCTGAAAGCTTGCTATAAAAATGGTGTACTTGCCGTTTTAGAAAATTCCTCGGCGCTCGTCTAGCTTCCAGTTCAAATGGCTTTTCCACGAAAACAAACAAAAACTAAAGCGTCGAATGGTTCTCGGGACATAGATTGATGCTTCCTGCGCGACCACGTGACGCTGTAAGTGCCTTCCAGAGTCTTTAAACTTACGTTTTAAGTTTTTTTGAAGCCGCATGGCTAAATTGGCACCCAGTTAGATGAATGCCAAACCCAAAAATTAAAAACGGCAAATTTTGAGCAGATCCCGATTTTAATAGCGTAATCGATTAACATTCCAGATCCCTTTAAAGCTAGCGTTGTAATTTTTTTAGTATGCGCAACCGTTAAACTGACAGCCGATTCAACTAAATAGCAAAGAAAATTCCGAATTACGACTCTTTTTGATTTTCATAGCGTCATCGATCGTAAAATGACTTACTTGACAATCATGGTCCAGATCGCCAAGCAGCTGTCGGTCGACAAAATCGGAAGGATGCAGAGCCTGGAATGGAGGAGATTATCTAATAAAGGCATTTGACTACTAGCCTCTGAGAGACTCTCATATCCACTCGATGATACTGAAGGAGGCGAACCAATAGAAGATGAGGATGAGGATGAGGAGTCCGACTCCAAACAGGCCGTCGCCTCGTCGAACCGATCCGAGCACGTCTTTTGCTGCAGCTCACGGAGTCGTTTCTGCTCTTCTTTCCTGCAAAAATGGGATTTAAACAGTTTAAAAAATTATTTTATTTTCGAGTTAATTTTTACATTTTTTGAAATAAATTAAATTATATTTCAATTTCAATTTCAATCCTGAATACTTACTTATACCACAGCCCTCCATCAAACGTCGACGCCGTAATGCCGGCAGCCTCAGCAATGGCCGTCTGGCACCGTGTAGCGAAATTTGCCGGATCCTCCTCGGGGCTCTTCACCATTTTTGGTAAGTACGTCACCTCGTACACCTAAAAAATACTAAAAACCAAATTTTCGTTCCATACCACAGCCCAGCTGATCATCAACCGGAACAAGTGCACGTAGAACTCATCTTCAGACCAGAACCCGTCACCAAACTGTCCGTTTTGCCTGGAAAACAGAAAGTTTTAACGAAAATAAAAATGGCATAGGCATCCGGACCCTATTTCGAAACCCGCGGCCAAAAAGTAAAAAATCTGGGCTGAGCCGGGGATTGAACCCGGGACCTCTCGCACCCTAAGCGAGAATCATACCACTAGACCACTCAGCCACGTGGGGGATGGCGTGTGGGGGGAGGGGAAAGGGATGGGGGACCGCAGAGGGCGCCGACGCAAGGGGGCGTTCAGAGGCGAGAAATCGATGAATCGCCGGGGAATTTGGAAACTTTTTGGAATTTTGAAAGTTCAGGTAAGTAGACTGGCTGACAGTTTAAAGCCTGGCTGTTGATTTTTATGAAATTTCGCTTGTTAACTTGTATAAATCCAGTTTTTAGATTTTCATGAAGAAAAATGAGTTGTTTGGTTTTGGTTTCGATAGTTTCACCCACTTAATGGCCATCGGGTAGATGTTGACGGCGTCCTGGAAGAGGGCCTTCCGGAACTGGAAGACGAGCGTGTTGTTCGAGCAGTAGCCCTCCGGAAACAGCAGGACTGGGCCGGATTCCTGAAAAATCGGGCGTAAAACTCTAAAAATCATGTTTTTAATATTTTCTAGACTTCGAATTCTAATGTATGTTTGATAAATCTATAAACTGGTTGACAGTTCGCCAGATTTCAAAGTTTTAGATCGATCCCACTGACCCTGGCGATTTTGATGGCCTCCGACTGGAAGCTGCGACGCTCATCACCGTTCCGGCGTTCCAGCCACATGCACGGCGAGATACGGTCGGCCTAGAGGTATCAAATTATAGTCGTCCACCCAGTAAAGCCTACCAGCTTCTGAATAACGCCAATCAATCCGCCATGTCGCTGCCCGGTGACGACAAAGCCGTACGAGGCGCCGTGCTGCACATCGGCGAACAGCATCTGCACGTCATTCGGCGACATGTGATTTGAGATGGCGATTCCTGAAGTGGCAATCGGTTAACTGGCTGTCAGTTTGTGTTTTAAAGGGATTTACGGGCCGTGAACTCCCATAGTTCCTCAAAATTTCTATAGTTCACCTGGTTTCTGGGGTCGATTCTGGCGCTCGTGGAATTTGCCGACAAAGCCCATCGAAGCGCCGTACAAGCGACAGTAGATGATCGAGATGGAGGTGCGCTCACAGTCGGAGTACTGTAACGGAATTTTAAGTGTTTTGGAACCTTAAAATACCTTTTTGACAAAAGAAATGGCGACGACCATCAACACCCAGGCGAACGACGTGATGAGTAGGGAGAAACGGATCGGGAACAGGAAGAAAATCCTGGAGAATCGTTAAAATAATTGTTTGTAACTTTATTTCTACCTGAACATCAACGTGGCGTAAAATAGGGCCCGCTGCGCGGGGCTCCAAATGTTGACGGGGGTGAAGCGGAGGAGGGTGTCCTTTTGGGAAGGGGCTCGCTCGTAGGCGCCCGAGACTTCATCCTGGAAAATAAAGATTACTGGTTCTTTTGCTGATTACGGTACTTTTCACAAAGTTTGAAACCTATTTTTGTAGAGTTAAAAGTTCCCGATTCTCAAGAAATCCTGTTTAGTTTTTTTATTTAGAAACAGCAATTTTCTAAACTCCAATAAATTTTATTAAAACATGGCTTTTCCTTTAATTTTTAGCTTGTCAAACATTCGAGTTTTCGCTTGAGATTCCCCTAATGTCAATCAAATGATTTGACAGGTGTTTCGTGTCATGTCCTGGAGTTCACGCGTCCGGACGGGCCTGTCCCCTCTTTGTTTCCCTCTGCGAGATAACCCCCTCCCCTCCCCCGTCTCCCGACCCAACCATAGCTCAGTTGGTAGAGCGGAGGACTGTAGAGTCGGCAGCTATCCTTAGGTCACTGGTTCAAATCCGGTTGGTTGGAATGCTTTTGCTTTTTGCTTTTAAAGCTGGGGAATGCTGTTGAAAATATCAGAATATGTTTTTCATCTTTGAAAAAGCCCTACGAACATTTTTATGAGCCGTTTGATACTGTTTTAATCTCGAAAAGCTATATTTTTGTCTGAAACTACCGATGTCCCTACTGCCCGATACCGGGTTTCACATCCAAAAAGTATTCTCGAAAGTTCACTGCCTATTTCTGTTCATTTTTTAGCAAGATTTCACGCCCTACTCTGCTCTCTGCCCATGCCTATCCATCATTTTTGACCCCTGGATCGCCTCATAAATTTCCACGTTTTTGCACCACCCAGCTGACCATGCATCAAAACGTTCAACGCTCGATTTTTGCTCAAAAACGATGGGATCGCAGGGGGAATGTTGCCGATTTCAGCAAACTGGATGGCAACGTCCTCGAAAAAGGATACTTGGAGATTCCCCGGATGCTCCTGTGGGTTTTTTGGGAGGTGAGCGATGGCAGGAAATAGGGTCGGAGGGGCTGGGGTTCTAGAAGATCGCTTAAGTTAGGGGCCCAGAAAAAGGGCCGGAAAAAGAGAAAGAAGATGGGTTCCCCCGAACCCAACGGCTGTATAGTTTACGCTGAGGAACAGCTGATGCTCTCCCAGAAAAAATGGGGTGAAAAATGAGCCAAAACGGAGGGCAGCAGGACAACTAACGGATTTCCTTGAATGAGCTATCTAGAGCCGTTTTTATAAATTAAAATTTATTATACATTAAAATTAAATATTTTAAAATCAGCTGGTTTTCGGTAAAAATCTATTTATAATAGTTTTGAGACTAAAAACCTGAATAATGGCCTCCAGCCCGGCCATCATCGAGTCGTTGGCCAGCTCGAACGGCTCGTCGGATGTCTTCAGATGGCGGAAACAGGCCGTGGAGGTGCCCTTCAGACGTTCCAGCTTGTAGGCGGGATTCTGAAAACATCAGAGATTAATCGATATTTTTTAAATTCACAAAAGTTCTCTGCTATCCTGCCCAAAAAAATGAAAAATGGGTATGTTTAGGAAAGCCGTACTGCAAAAATGCAGAAAAATTCCCTAAGAATCACTGCTAGCTCGCCATCCGGAAATTGAAGAATTGGTCTAGTTGTCAGCTTACGCATTAATAACCCCAAAATTTCGAAAGAATCGCTGCTAGCTTTTGGCTAACGATGACCGCCCTTAAAATGAGACACAACTCGCATAATTACGCATTAATAGCTACAAAACTCCTCAAAAAATCTCTGCTAGCTTACCTTTTCGATAATTGACGGCCACGGCGCCGTATTTTCCGGGTAGATGTCGGGGAAACAGCTCTGCAAAAAAACCACAATTTTATTGCAATTTTAGCTTTTCCATACCTGTATTTTGGCGACAATCTTGAGATACATCTTGGGCAGTCGGCCCCATCCCTGGCCAAAAACGATGAGGAATACGGTAGCCGAGACGGCGCCAATTATCGTCCCAAAATATATCGATAGCAACCACAGGATCATTGTAGAAATTTGTGGACTGAAAATTCTGAATGTTTGAGGTATAGAAATGTAATTTTTGCATGGAAATGTAGAAATATCGAAATGGAATGGCGGGTGAGAGCGAAAATTGGGTTTTTCTTTGACTTGTGAATCAAGGCGTGAAAAAGCAGCGTAAAACCTATTTTCAAGCCAAAAATTATATTAATAAAAATCGTGCTTTATATAATTTAGAGTTTTAAAGTCAAAGACCGCAAAAATGCGAGAATCCGGCGGGTTAACGAGCCAAAATGACTTTCAAAAGATATAAATAAAACTGGGGTATACTCGTTGTTCTTAAAGGTTAAATTTTTAAGCTACAGTACCCCGGAAAAATCAGCAAAAACGGGAGAATCAGGCAAAAAAATTCAATCGCATCACCCTGCCAGTAACGTTCTGAATCAGTGCAATGACATATTCAAAATGTTTCCACACTAATAAGACTACAGAAGAGTACCATGTACGTATTTCACCCCGATTTCATTGACTGTTAGCCAACAGGGAGAATAGGAACAGAAAAACATGGGTTGGCTGAGAAAGGAAGGCAAGAAAAGGAGGGCAAACACTTACGATGTTCACTATTGTCGCCAAAAATAGACATTTAGAGGAAAAGAGCGAGAGATGGGAGGGTGATTTGATTAGAGCACGAATTTGTACTATCTAACTGTTGAAAAACTAGTTGTCTGTAAAGTTTCAAGGCCAAATAATCACAAGTAACTTCAAAAACCAGAAAACAGCTTCAAAAACCCTTAAAAATCCATGTTTTAGCTTTTTTTAGCACCGAATCAAATTTGTCAATTTCCAGGCTTTGATAATACTAACTGGCAGGCAATAAACTAATCTTTAAAATTTCAGGGCATAAAAGTGTATAAAAATTAAAAATACACAATAGAAATAGCTCAAACATGGCTCGAAAATCGAAGTTTTTGGGCCTATTTTTATGCCGAGTTAAATTTTGAACTTTAGAACCGAGAGAATTACTAACTGGCATGCAACAAATTAATATTAAAAATTTCAGCTCATTAAAGTTCATATATCAAAATCAGGGCATCCCCTAGCCAGACTGGCGGGTGGTCAAAATGGCTGGGGGTGGCGTGAGAAAACAGCCTGCTCTCGGCAGCCCCCTCCCCACCACCTCTCGATCCCCATAAATGACGGAATTTATTTTTCTGCACGCCCAACAGAGACTGGAGCATAGAACGAAACGTCGAAAGCACATGGCCTAAGAGAATCCTTAAAAAGCACTAAAATTCCAATCTTGCTAAAACATGCAAAAAACTACGTCTAAAAATTGCTAAAAAATCAAGAGCCGTAAAGCTTCAGTCATACTCATTAAAACTTCTAAACTGACAGCCAGAAAATAGAATGAAAATTAAACAATCTTTCTAAGATCGCTAAAAATTCAGGTTTCACTATAAAAGGCCAAAACCTCCTTTAAAAATTTCATAAAAAGTTTAATATTGTAAAATTGAGGCATACAATAGTGGAAATGTTCAATTGACATACAGAAAAGCGGCTCCAGATAAAATTATGTTTATAAAGTAGCGGAATTGCAGAAAAAAAATCCAGTGGATCGAATTCTCCACCCGGCGAAAATCAGCCCATATATCAGTGGGCAGAGGATGGTGTGACTCAACCGGAAGTCCTATTTTTATTTAGTCGCTCTCAAAATACACATCAACAGACAGTTACCGTAACCCGAAAGTGACGCGGACTGCCAGCGCTCCGCATGGATACTAAATGGAACGGGTGTCCTCGGGTCTCCCCCACCCGCCCACCCCAGACTCAATCCTAAAAGTTGCCCTTTTCCGCAAACAAAAACAATTTGAGAGGCACGCCTGACTGACAGAAGAGAGTGTCAAGAGAAGAACTAGTCAGTTTCACTACGCCCGGGCACTTTATAGGGACACATGCACTTTTTGAAATACGCAAAAACCGGGGGAATCAAGATGAACCTTTGCCCTCCACTTTGGATAGGCTATAGCAGGCGAGAGAACAGGGAAAAGGGAGAGAGGGCAGACAGAGAAGAGGGAGAGGGAGTGCGGAAGGGGAAGAGACGCAGACTATATATACAATAGTACGCGAGAGGACAATGGAGAGACAAAAGGAGAAGTGAGAGAGAGAGAGGCGCAGACAGACAGACACGTGCCCCAACACGTGCCCTGCTGAGGCCCTTTTTGAAATCTACTAGGGCCAAGGGGAGGTCCCAAGGCCAATGGGAGGGTCAAGAAGGGGATGTGTCCCGGCAAGAAGTTCGCCGGGATTCGATTTTTTTGAAGGTTCGGGTGAAAGGGAAGGCCCAGGGGCTTTTTGCAGGCTATACTGGAGGGCAGGCAAGAGGTCAGTGAAAGAATCTGGCTCGATAAACTTAAAATAAATTTGTGAGAGTTTTTTGGGCCGAGTTTTTCCGTGCCGAAAAATTCGAGGCTTTAAAAATTTGTGGGGATTACGGTAAGAAAACCCGTAATGCGGCCTTCGTTTTGTTTTTTTGTGCGGAGTTTGCAAGGGTCTAAGTCCTGGTTGTTTACAATCGAGGAAAATTGGTGAATTACGATAGGAAAAGTTTCAAAAACTTAAACTGGTTAAAGACAGAAACCGAAAAATTAAAAACCTAGAAAAAACGGTGAAGACGTAGAACACCAGTCAGTTTAGTCGAAAGAAATGTACCGGAAACGATTCAGCGCTTAATTTAACCGGAATCAATTCCCAAAAAATATTTGACCTTATTTTGACGCCCAGAAATGGCCACCTATCGGTCTGGGTCTGGTGACCGGCAGCTGATTAGATAGAGAGAAAGAAGTCAAATAGATTTATGGTCAGCTGGTAGTAAAATTGGTATAACAATGAATAAAAATATCGATTTAGAAACCTATTAAGCTAAACAAAACGAGAAAATATCACAAAACAAAAACTAAACACAGAAAATACTGAGGAATTGATCGTCATTTTAGCTTCACGTGCCATAAAAAAAGACGAAAACTGATGTGAAATTTTATAAGAAACAGCGAACCCGGAAACGCCATAAAACAAAAAGTGAAACCCAGAAGGTACTTTGAACCGTCTGGCTTCGAATTCTGGAGTCCCGACCAATCCGGGAATCGTGAGAAAACTGTGATACCCGGCGGCTCAAAAAGGGCTAAAAAAGGGCCGGGACGGCTTATCACCATGCATGCTCCACCCCCCGTACCGACCCCCAACCGAAATTTGGCGCCCTTCGGAGCCACGAGGTCCCATTTCGGCTCATTTCGGCGGTCCTAATTGCCTGAAAAAAACTTGGCGATTAGGCGAATCGGGAGAGAGATGAAGCCATTTTTCGGGTAAGTGGTTGCCAGAATACAGAATTCTGGATTCAAAAATACTTTTAAGGCCTTGAAAAATGCCGACATTCGGAAAAATGTTTGAATTGGCTAAAAATAGAACTTAGCCTCAGAAAATGTCGAAAAATTGGGACAATTCGAAAAATCCGTCAAAAATGTAAAAGTTAAAGAATTAGCGGGCTGCCAAATATAACTTTCGATTCAAAAATCTTTAGATGTCCTACGACTGGAGTAGTAAGACTGAAAACGATCGTAGGAAAAGCCAAAAAAACGGAACACTTTCACGTGAATCGCCCAAACAGCTGTTTCCGATGGGGCCAAATGTTGACAGGGAAGGAAATAGAGTGGTGGCAAGGGAAGGAAGGGCTATTCGGACTGCTTCCTGAAGATGTTGATCATGGTCATCAACGTCTAGACCGGCTGGATGTGACCGGTCGGACCGCTAGCTACGAGCTGCCTGCCCGGTTTGTTGTGGGTTGAGTCATCAGGCGGCCGACACGTGCGTAAACAGGCGTATACCGGAAATTCGTGTATTTTGCTCCCTCGAGGAGAGAGAGAGAGGGGAGAGAGAGAGAGGGAGAGAGAGGGAGACAGACACAGACGACGAAAAAGACAAAAATCATTGGGCACATGCCACTCCTGTTGACTTTCGGCATCAAAAATAACACCTTTTAAGCCGCTTGATAGCAACTTGGAGTTTATAGCCTGTCTGGAATTCTGGCTGGATGGTAGAATGTGGTTTTCAATCGACTTTTCGCGAATCTCGGATTTTAGGATTTACGATTTAGGATCTAGATGGTCGAGGTACCCGTCCAGGATCCTATAGCGTAATTAAATACGTTTTAAATTCAGCTAAAAATTATTCCAAGAGCGGAACTACTGTTTATTTTTAGATTGACATCCAAAAAACCCAACTGCCCATCAAAAAGTGGAGTGCCATGTGGATTAACTGACTGACCTGCATTCTTGTCCCCTCATTTTTCTGACCGTTCCGCCCCCCGATAAGACGTTGTAAAATATATTCAATACATGCCCGACCACTGGACGGTGTGGAATATATTTTGTCGTGTCTGGCATGGGAAAAATTGGGTGCATCCGGAATCAATTTCGAGCCGAACCGAAAAGTGGGGGCAAAATCATCGATTTGGGTGCGAAATCGGAGGTGGGAAATATTTTGGAGTTTCACAATTCATAGGAAAATGTCATTTTTCACCCTGCAAAATTCTATAAAATTTAGAACGTATTTTAAGGGAACTTGAACGGCAAAATAACAACACAAAATTAATTATTTTGGGTAAAAGCGTGAAATTTTTTATTTTTCAGCCAATGGAAGTTTGCCTTCATGGTAAGCTTGCCTATTAAAAAGTTAGTTTTTGTGTGTTGTATCATTGCGTACTGTTATAAAAATTACGCGAAAATCAAAGAAGTAGCTAGACGACGCCACGGTCGGTGTATTTTCGCTTTCCTGGTATCCTCAAGGACGAAAAATCAAAATTTGGAAGAAATTATATCTGTGTATTTATTTTCGATACAAAGGTACTGTAATGCAATAAGAAAAGATCAGAAAACTAGACGCTGGCTTCAATATTTGAACTTTTACCATTTTTTGCCGGTCTACCTGCCTGGCAACAATTCAGAATCAGCATTCTGATAGCAAGAACAATGCCTTCGAACGCCTCTAAAAACTCAGACAAAGACCCTCTTTCTCCCTTGGCGCTTTTTTTGGGCTGAACCGTTATATTTGGGGCTTTGCTCCCTTTGTGTTCATATCACAGAAAAGAGGATGGGTGCTTTGCCCTCATAGAATAGGGTGTCAACGATCGACGCCTAAAATAAGAGGGCTGATAAGGCGAGAGAGAGAGCGAGAGAGCCAGTGAGAGAGAGAGAGAGAGGGAGAGAGAGTGAGAACGAGTGAGAGAACGAGAGAGTGAGGGGAGACTATCTCTTTTAATTTTTTTTTTTCCCTTGGGAAAAACCCCCCCTTTTTTTTTTTTGGACCATACAGTAAAGTAAGGCTTTTCGTGCCATTTTTCAGTGCGTTTTTCCAAAACTTTGTTGTTTTTTCGCCAATTTAGCTTTTAAAAAAATTATTTTTATTCTCAAACTCAGTTTTTTCCTTCTTTTAAAGTTAAACGAAGGGAGTTACCGCAAAAATGTATAATTGATAAAAAAGCCGAATCTATTCAAAACTAGAATCTTGACAGTAGTCTGACATTGTTGTTGTCCGGGTACCACGAGTATCACAATTTGCGGAGGGATCGAAAAAACATTAAAAATTATAAAAAATAGGATAAAATAAGTTATAAAATATTCTTCTAAGCACTCATCACATCAAAGATTAATACTGGCATCATGGCATCGAAATTCCGGTTTTTCGCATCGACAAAAATTACGAACTAGAAAAATAAAAATGACAAATGTCAATTTCAAAAATACATCTTCGAATCGTTATTCCATTGCGGGCTAGAGTTGAAGAATGTTGGAGCTTGGATACTGTAAAAATCGGTCAATTACCATAATTTTTAGAATATTCTTACTTGTTGGCAGGCAGTTGAGGGGTTGGATCGGGCAGGAAATGGGTCGGGTGGTTGTGGTGGTTCAGGGAAAATGGATGGTGTACCGGAGCGGAAGGGCTGAAGGATGTAAATGCTAACGAATAGCTTCAGAACCATTCGATTCTTAACGCTATGCAACACCCTCAACCCGCAACACGTCAGGTAACGTACACAATGCGATTGGCCGCGCAAAACGAATAGCGCAAAACGCTATGGTAAAATACGAGCCGACCTGCCGCCTGCGTTTAACGGATTTTCAGGGGAAATTTTGATTCGCGAAAACCTTGAAAACTACAAAATCCTATTAAGCTTACCCAGGAGTCAAATCTACAGCACTCCTCGCAAACGGATTCGCATGAATATGCGCTGTTTCCGTCATTTCCGGTGGCGAATCGGGGCTGGTTGTCGAGACAGAGGCTTCGGATTTTAGGTCTGGAACGGAAAAGTTCAAAAACAGCTAATTTGCAGCTTCGGAAAATTATATTTTGAGGTGTTTTACTTTGTAAGCGGTTGTATTTTTGTAATGCCCACCTTCCCTCCTCGCCTTGATGCATTTCTGTTCCTCAGCATCCGATAAAATCAGTTCCTCCATTAGCTGGTCGATGACAGCTGCTCCAGAAAGTTTTGTCACCAAGATGTCTTCGGAGAGAACGTTTGCAATCGACTAAAAACTTTATTTTATGTCAATCTGGTTTTTTTCCTTCGAAAGCTGCTAAAAAAGGTTGTACTCTGCACCAATTGGGCAAAAATAAGACGTTTTGAAGCTTATAGTGCTTTATGGTTGCTTTATGATCATTTCTCGATTCCGCAAACAGAATTCCTTGCTCTACAGCCAAAAAGCAAAAGAATTCCAACCAACCGGATTTGAACCAGTGACCTAAGGATAGCTGCTGACTCTACAGTCGTCCGCTCTACCAACTGAGCTATGGTTGGGTCGAGAGAGGGCGTCTGGGGAGGGGGTTATCTCGCAGAGGGGGCCGAGCGGGGAAGGCCCCGTCCGGACGCGGGAATTCCAGGACAAAAAAATGCTTTGGATTGCACCATTTTTCGGATACTGATACGGTACGGAAAAATGATACTAAATAATACTGAAACGGAAAATTCATTTTTTTTCTGAAATAACCTTTTTAAAGTCCCGAAATTTTATATTTTTTATCGATTTCTTTGACTATTTCCTCACCTGTAACGGGGTCAATATCGAAAACGTAATATCTCCAAGCCTCGCTTTATCTTCCGGATTTTTCTTCTTCACGTACGATTCTAATGCCGCGTAGACTTGACGACGACAAGCCAACACCTTGGCGGAAGCTTCTTTGGACAGGCCTTTTGCCACTAGAAACAGTTCAAGTACAGTATTTTTTATGTAATTTTACCAGGGTCAAACAAGACCGAAGTCTTCATCGCCACAAATTCGACATCATCCATTTGGAGGGTACGCATAGGGGCGACGAGTTGATCCATTACCCGTTCACAATCACGGAAATAGATGTCCGTGATGGCTTGGCCACCACTAAAAATAGATCTTATGATTTTTTTCTTTGTTTTTATTTTCATGGTTTTATTGCAATATTTAATCATTGCTTATGTCATAAAACCCACGCTTTCGGCCTTGGGATACAGCTGTCATTCAGCAGCTTCAAGAAATCCCCTCCGTCCATCGAGCGATACGCCACGCAAAGGACGACGTGTTGAGCGGCGAAATTTTTGAGCAGGCATTTCTGAAATGGGGAATTAAAAGCTTGCCGATCAGAATCTCGAATTACAAAATCTCGAATGACAAAATCTCGAATGATTAGAATCTCGAATGATCAGAATCTCGAACGATCAGAATCTCGAATTTACAAAATCTCGAATGACAGAATCCCGAATGACAAAATCTCGAATGGTCAAAATCTCGAATGGACAAATCTTCGATCCAGGAAAGCACAGTTTGGATGAAAATTTCCACTAGCGGCCTAGTAATTGAACCCAAAGTTTTTCTATGGAGGTTTTGGCAATCAATAACTGTTGCAAAGAAAAGTCTAAAAGTTTAAGACTTCAAGAATTTGAGCCCTTTGCGTCGAAAAAAAAACGATTTTTCGACTTAACGCTAATGTTCTTCATTATCATTTGTAAAGTATGATGTTCAAAAAGGACCATCCCTCGGCAGGGCATACTCACAGCTTACTAGCTTCTATCTAAGACAAAAAAATCTATGCTGGATCGAGCCAGACGAAACTAGATTAGGATATCAGTGGGAATCCTGGCATTAGAGATGTTCATTCGAGATTTTGACCATTCGAGATTTTGTCATTCGAGATTTTGTAAATTCGAGATTCTGATCGTTCGAGATTCTAATCGTTCGAGATTCTGATCATTCGAGATTCTAATCATTCGAGATTTTGTCATTCGAGATTCTGTCATTCGAGATTTTGTAATTCGAGATTCTGTCAATTTACCAATTAAAAGAATGCCAAAAAGATGAAACTATGTGCAGAATTTTGCCTTTAGGGGACCCTTAAAGGGATTGGCAAGGCATCATTGGTATGGATTTTATTGGCTATAGATTGCATAGCACGCATCGACGAATCGATTTGAGTAGAATTAATGAAATCGAGTGTTTTAGACGTCATAACCAATTACGCAATGGAAAGGTGCTGGAGTTTACTGCGTTACGGATATGGCATCCAAATGGAATCCACAACCATGCCATGCCTGTCCCTTTACCCCCATTTTTAAGGGGCTCTTACCTGGTCATCAGTACTCAACGCCTCGAAAGGACCCAGGGTACGAGCCCAAACTATCACCAATTGAAGCTGCGTATATAAAGAGATGAAAATGTCATCGATATCAGCTGTTCTAGGGGTTGCATGGGACGCCTGAAATACCCATTACAATTAAGAATTTAAAGAATTTTCTTACCTGAGAATTCTTCTGGAATTTTGCTCTACTGGTCTCCTTGATGACGGACTCGCGCATATTTTGAATGCTGTTTTCTGAGGAGAGCAGTTGATCCAGAAGGAACTGAAATGGAGCGAATTAGGCAGAGTGAGAGAGAGAGAGAGAGAGACAGAGATGGAGAGGGAGAGAGAAAAAAGAGAGAGGGATAGATCGATTTTCTTACCTTCGGGCTATTCCAATCCCTTCCCTTCCCATCAAATTCTGGCGTGGAATTCCTAGATGATGAAGCTCTCGATTCATCGACAGATATTCTCGGCTTCTCGCTAACCGTCCGCCGAAGTGGCCCCGGTTTTGGCCGTTTCCCGATCGAGTCGCGCTCGTGTTGAACGGCTATAAATGGTTTTTTAATTTTGCTGTTGTTTTTTTGCCAACTAAAAACAGCCAAAAATGTTGTTGCACTCGCTTTAAAAGGTCGAAAGTTTGAAAGTAGTTTTGTAGGCTTAGAAAAATCGTGAAATCGTGAAATTGAGTGTCATTGACCGTTTAAAATTCGAAAAACAGACCCTCAACCCTCATCCCTGCTCTTGTGCATCTTGTGTATCGGCAGAAACGACATACGGCTCTGTTGTCTAAATGATACAAAGGATTACGCGATGAAATGAGCCATACGTTTCTCGATAACACACGTGGAACTGAATCGACATGTGTATTTGTAGCCACGGCGGATGGTGCGCCGGAAGAAACCTGCAAAACGCAAAAATGATGGATTCTCGTTTTTAAAAGAGGCCCGTAAAGGCAAATTTTGGCTACGAGAGACATCTGTTAGCTTGACCCCGGTCTGTCGGATTTTTTGCTGGGCATATTTTCTGGCAGCCAGGTTACTCAAATTCACAAAAAAACAGCATTTTTGACGTTTTGTGCAAGGTATCCCCAAGGATCTCTACTAGCTTGCCTAGAAACTTTACGAATAGCTGTAAGTTCGGTTTCTGTCTGCCGGTTTACCAAAATCAGTATAGATTGAATTTTATACGCATTTCGTAGAGTTTCCGCAAAGGGTCTTCGCTAGTCTGCCTAGAATCCTTGTGATCGATTAGCTGAATTAGCTTTATTGCCGGACAGTTTACCCAAATCCCCCCAAAAACCGCTACAATGTTGCGAATCCCGGCCGCAAACCGACGTGACGCTAAGTTCAGCATCAAGTATCCCCCCCCCCGTTTTCTGACGATCTGTGGTCTTCATTCTCCACCTCTCCCTTTGCATTCATTGGGGAACCCCGTTCCGCCCCAAAAAAGTGGCAAAATGTTGACCAAAGAGAGGAGGGGGCGCTGTGGGACCCGCACTTCACTCCAAACCCCAAAAAGAGAGCGGCTACAGCGAAGGGAGACCCGTCAAAAGGAAGGCCGCGTCCACCCCACCCCCTTACCACAAATTCGAAGGTCTAGGGCAAAAAAAACCCGCGAAAAAATGGACTCGCTGCGGGACCACAAGGTACGGACGGTGGATGGGAGGGAGGGGGCAAATAAGCCCTGCTAGCCGGCCCCCAACACTTTCAAAAGATCAAAAAATTGGGGGGAGGGAAAGAAAGGGCTAGACTGTAGGAAAGTACTGGGCGTTGCGGATTTTAGACAAATAAACCGTTCGAAGCGGAGGTGTTCGCGCCGGAAAAACCGAGACACGTGCAATTTTTGTGAGTACGGTAAGTGGTGCAACGAAAAAAGTTCCGAATTTTTAATCGAAAAAATAGAAAATGAGAAAATAGACACGGTATGGTGATCCTCGGGTTTTTTCGATGCTCTAAATGAGGATTCGGGTTACGGTAGTGGGCCGCAATTTTTAATATTAAAAATAAGAAAAGCGCAAAATGGTCTTTTCTCTACAAAACGATCATTTTCGGGCGTACGGTAATCAGAAGCGTTAAGATAGACTTCCTGGCCCAAAAATCAGTAATGGCGAAATGGATACTGTAGGTTTTTTAAATGTATCTTATTTTCATTTAATTTTTTGACTTTATTACTAACCTTTGCAGCCATTACAGGCAATCGCACCATAATGCCGACCCGTAGCGAAATCACCGCAAACTTCGCAGAGAATTCCCGGGGAGGGCTTCACCTCGGTCTCTTCTTCAGGCGATCGACTCGGCCCTTGTCCATCGTTGTCAAACACCGAGAGCATTCCTGAAAAATCGGGTTTTTAAGGGCATAAAGGATTTTTATTTTACAAGTTTGGCCAGAACTGGTTATAAGATAGTCAACAAAACTCAACGAAGCTCAATTGAGCCAATTCTGTCAGGGCGGTCGCTAACGATTGTATCACATCGCTTTTCTCGTAAATAAAACGGAAAGGTACGGAAAAATACAAATATGAAAACTGGTATTTGTTCACGAGCTGAATTGTGTCAAAATTTCATAAACTGTAGGTCAACTACGCGGAAAACGAATTTTTCAAGACCCCGAAAAACTATTTAAATAATTTTATAAAATTTTCCTTTATGAAAACTAAATAGTTAAATGGGAAAGCGTCTTATTAGAGCCGAAATGCCAATTTTTTGGCGGCTGTTGACTATGGAGTTGAGAGTAAGTTGGCCAAGTTGTGGCCATGGATATGTACGGCCCTATTTTGACAATATTATTGTAAACTGACTGTCAACCACGCCGAAAATACCCTTGAACGAATGAAAAGTTTTGAATAAGGTCTATTTCTTCTTTCTGACCGGGAGTTAGCCAATTTTTTGCATTTTCGTCAAGAAAACGGCTAAATAAAAACGGCAACCCATCTAGAAGCGTGACGTTTGACGCCACAAAGCGAGCTGTGCAAAATTGGGGTGCAGGCAATCTTCTCGCAAAAGTTGCAGAAAGCCGCATGGCCGGATCCCGCGCTCCAAACGCTCCAAATGCCAATTTTTTTGTCGGCTTTCGGCTCTTGGCTCTGGCGGGCTGCGCCGTGGTGGCCAGGACGCTTTGATTACGGCGAAAATTTACCGGTGAGAGACAGAGAGAGAGAGAGAGAGAGAGAGAGAGGGGGAGAGGGAGAGAGAGAAGGAGAGAAAGTGAGAGGGAGTGAGAAATAGAACATTTTTTGGACTTTTTGGGGTCTGGGAAACGGCACGTGGAGTGGAAGGGCAAATGATTGTGGCGAGATGGGAATACTTCAAAAAAAGAGCGTTCAGACATCGGGGAAAATGAGGTGAGAAAATCAGTAAATTGGCAAATTTGCAGGCACAATCTTTCTTGAATGGATCCAGCAGGTGAAAAATTAACAATTGTGTCTTTTGTGATCTTGAGAAGTTGGCTGCGGTTTCTGTTGTTTTTTTAATCAATCTACAACTAAGACCTTATCTTTAATTAAAAATTTGAAATTATCAACATTGAAATAAACTATTGCATTGTTATATTTTTAAATTATTTAAATAACAACTGAAACTACATGAATTAATGCAAAGAAAATTTAACCTGGCGATGGGACATCATTGAAAAACTTTGGCGGCTCTATTGGGGGAGGCTGGGCGAGGAGTTGATCCAATAAATTATTCATCGAATGGGGTACTGTAGCTTGTAAGTTTTCGTAGATTTGAGCTTGAATATTCTAACTGGACGGTGTACGGTAGGAAACCCACGGTTTAGGCCATAAAATCTGCAGCTTTGACGGATTGAGTTTTGTCGATAAGTGCGTACTGTAGCTCGGATCTATTAGCGTAGTGGAATGGCAGACGAAAAATTGGCTGGAATACGGTAGAAGATGGCCAAAATCCTTAGAAAAGCTTCTCTGCCTAGCAGATCAAAGATCCGTGCAAAGCTCTAGAGGAATACGGTAGTGTACGATAGGGTACTGTAGAAATCAGTACTTGACGCACCTTCAAAAGTCACAAGTAGGCCAAGGTGCGGAAAGTGCGTGGGAATTGGAAAAGGTCATGGGAGACACTCGTCTTTTCGTGTTAGGAATTCTAGGGCGTGTCCAAGTCTACCGTATCCCAGACTCCTCTCTCTCTTTCTCTTCCGCAGAGATTCTTGCTAGCCTTCTCCTGCACACAGTTCAGTCTCGGAATGCAAACAGTCTCGCCCATTTTGCTAGAGGGGATCCTGGGGACCGTCCAATCTTTTTCTCTACCTCTCTCTCGCTCGCTTTTTTGCTTCATGAGGTCTCGAGGGGAAGGGAAGGGGAGGAGCGTACCTGGCCCCGAGAGTTGAAAAAGAATGAGGTGGAGGCCAATAAGGCGCTTGGGAGGAGGTTAATTTAGAGATCTGAAGACCATTAATGAGTTGGTAATATTATTGCACTAGGGTAGCAAAACTGGGATTTTTTTTTTGAAAAACTGAACTCAACTAGCAGAACTTGTTTTAAAGGGAATGTGACGGCAACATTGATAAGCATCTTCTAATGTACTGTTGAAAATCCATGGAATCGTGATCAAGAATCCGACCTGGCCAGTGCTTTAAAGGACCGGGTACGGCATGGCCACGCATTTATCGGGCTATGGATCCCGTCGGATGCTATTGAGCCCGCGACCCGCAACGCGAGAGGTGACTAGCGGCACGCGCCGCCGCACATCACGCGCGCCTTTCTTTTAGTGAAATTCTGGATTACAACCGTAACGAGGAGTCAAGTAGGCGCGCAAAGCTCTTGAATGACATGGAGTCAACACTATCGTGTCTCGTTGTGGTTGCACTTGCTTTCGCTTCAAATTTCGACACTCAAAAAAGCCGCGGAGCTACAGGTTCGGGTTACGGTGTGCATACATCGGGCCATCCGATTCTCGTGGTCCATAGCCAATGCACTTTTAGCTCATTTCCCCTAGCCCATATGCTACACTCCTATCAGCAGGCGTTCCGTTTCCATTACCCATTCGCAGACCCGCATTCCTGTTCTAATGGTTTTTGGAGCCTCCGCCCAGCAGTCGCTCTTGGCCCTTTTCGTCCGGGGTGTTGAGGGCCGAGAACGCCAGCACGGCCAAAAAAACGGCGAAAAGTGTCCCGAAATGTGGGCTGTTTTGTGACGGTCTTGCAGAGGAGAGGAGACCTCGAGACTTTTTGTTGACCTCCGCTGCTGGCCGCCCCTCTCCTTCTCTACAGTAGTCCTTCAGCCCTTTTGGACCCTTTCCCGATGAAAACTTCTGGGTTTTTGGTCATTTCTTCACTCACAACTGTCTATTCAGAAGAGAAACCGTTCCGATGGACACCTCAGGACGAGAGAGAGAGGGAGAGAGAGAGAGAGATGCAGACGCGCAGTCAGTCAGTGCAAACGAACGCTCAAAAGAAGAGTGGAGGTCAGAATCCCGTAGAAAACCTGTGCGAAAATGTTGGGGCAGAACTTTTTGGAAAAATGAAACGGGAGAAAACTAGGGAACCATTTTTCTGGACTTTTGGCGTGGGATCACCTTTAAAAAGGGGGGCGGCCCGACCGCCCCCCCCCGGGGGGGGGGGTTTTCCTCCTCCGCCCCCGCCCAGGAGGGGAAAGGGGAGAGGGGGGGCGGGGCCCCCCCCCCCAAGACCCCCGGCCCCCCCCCAAACCCCCCCCCCCCGCGTGTCGGCGCCCCCCCTTTCCCCCCCCCCCCCCCCCCTTTTTGCCCCCCTCAAACCTTTAGAGTTAGACTTTAAAGTTTCAGGAATCAGTCCAGCTTCAAAATTGACGTAAAAATAAAAAAATTCGGATGCCCATAGGACATTAATTATATGTCGTAACCGGATAAGGGTGAGGAAAAATCAGCCAAATCTGTTAATCGATTTAATATAAATTATATAATTTAAATAATGCAGCTTTTTAGCAATCCGTCACGCTTCCAAAATCCGTAATAATGAATTCATCTTACACGGATAATACAATCAATTCGTTCGTGATAGGGGACTATAAAAATTACATGTTGTAATCGAATAAAAATCACCAAAAAGGCATGAATAAAGGGCATAAAAGTCGATATTATGGAAAGTAATGCTAAGAACATTTGTATAAGAAATTCCTGAAATGATCCGCATCGCCAGTCGAAAAATTTGCGAAAACAATCCCACCCTGCCACCACGTGCCAGCCAATTTTTTCTTGCAAAAAGTTCATGGCTTCTCCCCATCCCCCCCCCCTCGCCTATTATCAGTTTCCACTCCACGCAAAAAATTCTCACGTGATAATTTGGTCGCGCGACTCGGGGGTGTGCGAATTAGGGAGACGATAGAGAGAAAGAGCAGAGAATCAACAATAATTACCGTATTACATAAACGATAGAGAGAGAGAGAGAGAGAGACGCAGAGGAACAGAGCTAGTGGGCGAAGGAAATCGCCCAATTTCCCTGCGGACTTTTTATGGATTTTTTGGTCCTCGTGGGAATCAATTAAGATACTCTAAAAGCGCTGGGAAACGTGCCAGCCTGCAAAAGAATTTCGTGATTTTGCAGGTGTGAATGAAAGATTAGAGGCTTGCGATTAAAAATCTTCTAAAAAACGAAAAACTAAGTCTCAAAAAAACAAATTCCGGATTCCCAAGGGGAAATCTAATAAATCCGAATTTTGAGGGCATCCCGATAAGTTTGCAAGATTACCGCTTTTTTGGCGGCCTTACAAATAATAAAAAAAGACTTGAAAATGAAAACAGTACAAAAAATCCTTAAACCTTGGGGAGCGCCAAATCTAAAATAGGATAAAACTATCAGCAAAACCAATTTAAAAAGTGCAAAAACCCCAAAAAAACATGGGAAAAGGCCCAGATCGATGCAGTGAAAATTGTTTGACCCGGTGGTGTGTGTTTTTGCTGGCAAAGACCATTTGGCAAGAGACCTCTCAGAAAAGACGAGGAGCAAAAGAGATAAGGAGGGCCACGTGTGGATAGGAGTCCGGCGGAATGGAGGAACATGTGGAGGGCATGTGGAGAGAGAGAGAGAGAGAGAGAGAGAGTGAGAGAGAGAGATCCATACTGATTGCCACTCAAGGTCACACCACCTTTCATGAACTGCTTTCCCCGCTATCTGTTTCGGCGAAATTGGAAAAGCCGTGTTGATAGGACCGGGCGCGGTCAAAATGAAATCAAAAAATTTCAGCCGAAAGATACGTTTCTCTAATGATTTTTATATTGCTCTTCATATGAGAAGTTAGACGTTAATGTCATGAAAACGCGACAAGCCAGTTAGTAACGTTTTGCGGTTATTTAAACTCAAAATCCCTTTATTTTGGAGTTTAATAGCGCTCAATTCTGTCATTTTGTGTCCACAATTTTTAGCAACAATTTTGACGCCACTTGACCTCTTTTTGACTCGAATGCGGGGTTCAACAAGACAAAATTGAGCCCGGCCGACGTGAGAAACTTGAAAAACTCAAAAATAACTAGAATGCGTTCATAAAAAAAGACGTCGAAACCTAAGTTTACGCTTTCCAAGCTATGAAAAACACCAAAAACTGTACCTGTACAAAACTATCAAACACGAGCCAAATTCAAAGTGGAACGCCTTGAAAATTAGCTAAAATGCGATAGTACAAAGTTCTTCAATTGCCAAACTGACTGGCAGCCAAGTCATGCGTCAACCTCTCCAATGAATCCGGACATTCCAAGAAACGCAAATATCAAAAGGAAGATGCAAAAAACGCAATTTGTTTGTTGGGGGAGGATGAGAGGAGGGGGAAGGGAACGGGTGATCGGATGGGTCGATAAATGGCAGGCAGTGAGAGAGCGAGAGAGAGAGAGAGAGAGGGAGAGAGAGAGAGAGCACTTTAAGATCATTTTAGCAGGGATCCACCACAGCCCGGAAAAGCCTGCACTCTCTCTCTCTCACTCTCTCTCTTCCAAACTCATCCCAAAAAATGCGACCCGGAGATCGGGTCGACCCAAAAAGATAGCGACTTGCCCGGCCAAAGCTAAAAATCACGGCGCGTTATCACCGGAAAAATTTCCGCGAAACGCCAGTGAACGGCACGTGGGTCTCCCGCTTTATAGACTGCTGATTGCACGCGAAAATGATGTTTGGGAATTTGCAGGGATGGCAGACTACAGGCGACAACCTGTACGACAATAGGGGGGCCCGAAAGTTCATCAAATTTCGTGGTAAAATCACGAAATTTGAACTTCAGTTTTACCGTAAGGTCTTTTTTATTTTGACGCTAATTTAGTAGCTTGTTGAATATGAAAAATTCAAGAATCATTTTTACGTTACTTCGAAATTTTTAATTGTAAATTTTCCCTTGCGTTTATCCCCACCCCCTCCTCCCCTAATTCATTTCAATATTTGAAAACCAAAGTAGATTAATGGTACGGCAAAAGCTTAGATGCTTGCAGAATCCCATAAATCGTATAGCCGCCAGATTTACACCGAGTTGATATCGAAATTTGTCGATCGAGGGAGGGCAATTAGCCAGGAAGCGGACAGTGGTTAGGGGCAGATTAGACAGAAACAAAGGGGGAGAGAGAGATAGACCACCTCTGGGCTTGCTAATTTCCGCAGGTGAAAACCCGAGGAACTAATTGTTTACACCCAAAGCCTTTCTGTCTCTGTCTCACCCTATCTCGCTCACCCTCTCCACATTCTTGGTCCAGCTTTCGAGCGTTTGAATGACTGATTTGCATGGGAAAACGAACAGGGGAGGGGAAGCGACGAGTTGACACGTGGAGGGAAAGGGAGAACTCTGATCGAATACGAGGAAAAAACAAATAGAGAATCTGGGAGGACAGAGATCAACGGAACTAGAGGGTCTTTGAGCAAAAATAGAGCCTAGTCGAGTTTTTCACAGGCGACCAAAACACCAACCCCTCCATTGCCTGGTCCTGCTACACAAAGGTCAAGGTAAATATGCACTTTGGGGTTAAAGGGACTGGCAAGGCTAGACTGTTGTATGGGTTTTCTTGGCCCTGGATTCCGCTAAAATTTGCAGCGCCGCAACCCCCTTTTCCCCCTTTTAAAAATGGGGTTATCTTTTTTGAATGAAAGTCCGAGTCTGCGTCTCGCGTATTGTGTGCAATGCGTCACGTGTCGCGAAACGTGCGGCTGCAAAGCGTACAAAACTAACGGTAATGGGCGTCCGGCATAAGATTAGCGTTAGGCCGTAGCACCACTTTTTGACAATGTTGAGGGAATCTGTAAAATCCGGTGCAACGACCCAGACTCGTCCTCATTCTCTGTATGCTACTGCGGCTGTGCAAATTCCAAACCACCCATTGGAAACTTCGAAAATTTTGAAAAAACCCTCCCCCACGTGGTTGATTTTCGGTCCGGATGGAATGTGACAGCAGCAGAGATGAGGGTTGAAATGTGGGTAGGAGGCACCCTCCGAAAAAATCGGTCATAATCTTCGAAAGCTCGGAGTGATAACAGGCAATCTTTGGGCGACTCGACTTTTCAAACTGGCAGGCAGGCTAGCAGCGATCATTTGAAGAAACGCTTTCAATTTTGGCCGCCCTACTAAAAAAATAATGGGCAAGCTAGAAGAGATCCTTTGCGGCGAAATATGCAACTTAATTTTTGAAAACGCTGGGGCAAGCTAGGAGGCTGCTTTAGGACAAAGACAACTTCGAGCTGGAAGGTCAACTAGCAGAGATTTTCGAAGAAGCTCCTGCTTATCGAGGATCCCTGGGATCTCACGTCTTCATACTTTTTCTCCAATTCCCACTTCCAGCCTGTCTTTTTGGGCCTCTGAAATGGAAATGAAAAAGTGATATTGGATTTGCGGGGGAGGAAGAGGACCTCTAAAGGGACAGACAAGTCGTCGGAAGCAGAAGACATGTCAACCCGCTCCAACCAATTAAATCGAAAAGCAGACAGATAGAATAGCGTCACTTTGGAAGTCACTTCGGATGGGGCATCGGCATCGCTATTTAAAGGGATCTCTGACGGTCGGAATTCTCTTTCCAACATGAAAACGCGGGATTTTTCTGAATCGTTTTTTCGCTCCGCGGCACATAACGCACCACCCAACCGCAACGCGCGTACTCTTTCGGTTGCCTAGTGGAGCACGACTTCTCCGACGGAAAAGCGTTGCGGGCAGGTTGCTGTTCTTATGCGCGTTGCATGTTGCGTTGAGTGTTGCGGCGCGTGTTGCGTCGTGTTAAATGCCGCGTTGCGTGTTGCGTTGTTTTACGTGCCGCGTCGCGTGCTGCGTAGCACGTTGCGTAGCCGCGAGTGCGGCAAAACCCATGAGAAATCCACAGTCACTTGTCTGTCCCTTGAAATCAGAGTTTGGAGCTTAAGCAAATGATGGTTTTACTCGAAATCTGCTCCATTCAATTATCTGCCTATTCTCTGCTTTTCTCTTCCCTACCCTCCCATCCTTTACCGGATCCACCTCACCTCAAAAAGTTGAGAAGCGGCTCTTCAGGGGTGTGGAATGAGAATCGAAATCACTCTCTTCAGCTCCTCTTCTCTTCTGCTTTTTCTTCTTGACTCCCGTCCACACCCACGCAAATACTCTAAAATAAATCAGGGGATTGAAAGTTCGGAGTTCGAGGATTCGCAGAAGCAATCGAAAGTCCAGAATTCAGGTGTCCTCCCTGCCGGGGTCCCAAATTTTTGATTTTTCGCATCGAAGCGCAGGTTTTAGGCTTTTGAAGGAAGCCCGTCGTTCTGAGTCCAAAGGGAAACCGCCTTCTATTCATTAAAAATTGGTAATGAAAATTTCTGCATTCAAATATTGCGAGAATTGTTATCCATAACGCCTTCGTTCCATAGTGCTAATTGTATACTTATTGTTAGTAATTCTTACGGTATTCCTTATTATTGTTTTTAGGTTGGTTTCTCTTGGGAGATAAATTTTTCTTGGCTTCGCATCATATTGCTATCTGGGTCGGAATTATTTCTAGGTTTTATTATTTGAGGAATGAATTCGGGATTTACGGCAGCCGGGCTTAAAATTCTTCTATTGCAAGACAGTACAATTTCGAAAATCGCTATTTCTAGAAGGCTTACCGTGAAAATAGAACTACTTTTTGATGTATTCTTAAACTAAAACCAGGTGTCATTGATTTAAATAAATAAATTACGATGTGTTTTATTAGAATAAATCATATAAAATCAGAGAATAGAAAGCCAAAAATTCGTGGCGGGTTGTGCCGAAATAGGCTTTGTCGATGGATGGGGGTGGCATTGTGTGGTGGAAATAGGAATGCTATGGCGTCAGGGGCGAATTACAATTGTTGCTATTTCTCGATGTAGTAGCTCTTCTTATTTCATTGCCTTCAATCGGCCAATTCTCGTCCGAATTTTTGCTTTAAAAGGACCGATTCTCATGCGGTATCCATCATAGCCTGAAAAATCGACAACTTTAAAAACACATTTTTCCTTCGCAATATTTTTCAAAACTTCTGCTGTTTTTTCGATAAACTGCCATGTTTTTCAGCAGCCTGGGTGGAATGTGTTCTTCATTCTCCTCCCCTTCCCGCTGTGATATTTGGGCTCTTCTCCTACTCGTCTGCCTTTTCGTCATCTGCTCCGTCGAGGCCATGCCGTACGCCGAGGAGCCGCTTTTCGTTGGTAAGCTATGCAAAATTAAGGTACAACCCTAAAAACACACGAAAACAGGCAACATAAAAATGAAAAACAATTTAAAAGTCACAAAATTTATTTATTTCCAAAAACGAAAAATCGCGACGTTTTGTAGAAATGCTTCGAGTTTTTTTCAATACTTTTTGTCGATTTTGCAAAATGAATGATGCGGAAATAATGAACCAATGAAACGCTATAGCGCATAATCCAAAAAAATTTAAGTTTTTGAAAATCGACAAAAAGCGATAAATCCTCATTTTTTCAGAATCACTTGCGGAGGTCAACGCGGAGCCCCTGTTCGGCGAGATGAAGCGCACGCGCAGCCACCTGGACAGCGTCCTCAAGAAGCCCGTCTTCAATTTGGCCCAATTCTGGAGGGGACAACGGCAATAACTCGATGAAAATACCACCGAAATCACCTCGTTGATCTCACCTTGTTATATTCCATCATCAAAAAAATAATCCATCACGCGATACTCCACTTAACACCGGTGCAATAATAAACATTTCATTCCGTTAATTCGCCGTTTTTGCCTAGCAAATACTAAGGCTAGTTAAAAACACCCATTTTGAAACTTATAAGGCTTAGAAATAGCTTCGTTAAAATTCTAAGAACGAAAAAGCATAACCGTGATTGACTTGCAAAAATCTAAGCATTTCACCCGTTAATTCTACGTTTTTATGTTGGAAATTTTGAAAATCCGCTTAAAAGGCAACTTTTCTAAGCTTTTAAGCCTTAAAAATGAATTTTAAAACCTTTCCAATATTTGCAAAAAACATTCCCCTACTCTAAAGTCAAAAAGCAAAAGAATTCCAACCAACCGGATTTGAACCAGTGACCTAAGGATCGCTGCCAACTCTACAGTCCTCCGCTCTACCAACTGAGCTATGGTTGGGACGAGGGAGGGGTGAGGGGGGGGCCCAATAAACCACTGGACCCCCGCGCCGCGTCCGGACCCGCCCCACGTAATCGCAAAAAATGGTGGCGTGTTTGCACAGCAATTGCTCGTCTACATGCATGACATTCACATATTTTCGATTCGATGTTATTTTCAGGATGTAGACTTGTAAATATTTGAAGGGAACATGTACAAAATTTCACCATTTCGTCGGGATTTCAATTGCCAATTAAAAGCCTCTTGCTGACTTTAGTCATGACATGACAATTTCTCAAGTGTTGTTTTTAAAAAAAGCTATACATAAAATTTGACGTACCTTTTCGAGGATTTAATGCTATATAAGTTTTACCTAAATTCAAATAACTGTTTCAAAGCCATACATTTTCCGCTGCTAAAAGGAGCGCTCTCTAACCAAGTATAAGCAATCAGTAATCACCGTGGCTTCAGACAAAATTAGTTAAAAAAATTAAAAACAAAGCTTTACCCCAGTTTCCTGAGCCATTCCCACACTCAACGCCCAAAAAGCAAAAAGTAAGCCCAATGCGGGGCTCGAACCCGCGACAACCAGATTAAGAGTCTGGTGCTCTACCGACTGAGCTAACCGGGCGGCAAGGGATGGAAGGGGGATGGGGGCTATGAGGGGTGGGGGCAAGAGTCCCGGGCACGGCAGAGGATCGCATATTGGCAGGTCTTTTCTCGATGGCAGGACCATTTGACAAGGCGTTCTTACAGGTAAAAAAAATACAAAAGGTACCGTATTAATATAGCATTTTTGAGGGTGTTTAGAATAAGTGAAAAGCAATTATAAAATATAGACCGTTCGTTTTTGAATTTGATTTTCAGGGCCCAAATGTGTTGGATTTAGTCGAGTTTTTTGTCCTAGACAGGGTTGTCACCTGATCCTATCATCCGGTCCGGTCGTCGGTCCGTCCTCGTCAAATCCTGACCGGACCGGACCGACCGACCGGACCTGTCCGTCCGTGGCGGACCGAGGGGTTTTATTCTAGGAGAAGGAAATGCAACATCAAACTCGGATCAAAAGAGTGGCGTACGAATGACGCAATGTGCATCCTTTCAAAATGTATAAAATTATCATTCCCCTTACTTTTTGGCTATATACGCGACGGATAATAGCCTAGATGTGGAAAAATATGTCAAATTCTTGGAGAGTAGTATTTTGCATACAAGATTTTCCATATCTGGCTCCTGAATCATGTCCTTTTGTGTTCAGCCCGGACCGGACCGGTCCGGTCCGGTCCGAAATTCTCGGATCCACTCGGACCGATCCGACCGGACCGGACCGCGGACCGTCCGCGGACCGGATCCTTTGTGACCAACCCTGGTCCTAGATACCTAATTTCCACGATTTGGTTTTAATTTTACGATATTTTTCGTTGAAAATGCCTCATAATTTCGAAGCGCTTGCCAGCTAAACCTTGACCCAGAAAACCTTGGTCGCGTGACTGACCAGGCGGATCGTGAAATGAAACAACAAATTTGGCCCAGAAATGACCCACCGGCCCCGGGAATCGGGTTCTTTTTGTCTGTTTTTCTCACTGTCGGCCAGTTTGTCTGTCTATCTGTCGGTCTGTCATCCACTTTACCTGGATTCCCAATTCCCGTCCATCTATCTTGTTGGTGGTGTCCCCGCATCGATCCACCGCCCTGCCGGTTTCATTTGTTTTTGTGCCGAGGCCCCCCAGCTGACAGCCCCCTCCCCTCCCCCCTCGGCCATCAGCTGATTCGGAGGGCCGAGGCAGCGAAGGGCGTATCCGGGCTACGCAGCAATCCGACGAACGGGGAGGGAGGTAGACGAACATACGCCTCGAGAACGCCGCGAGACGGCTAGAAAACGACGGGCATAATCCTTGGAATCGAGAGGTTTTTGAGAAAAAAGTGAGCAAAACGATGGAATGGCAGTCAGATGGCTAGAAAATTGAGAGAGAACGGTGGTGAGGTCCTTGGGAACGCCTGAAAACAGCTAGGAAGCGCGGTGACTCCAGAGAGTACGGGACGCTACTATTCACAAGGGTTCTGCGGGCCGGGCTGAGGAAAGAGACACGAAATAATACTCGAAATAACGCGTAGAACTTGTAGAATGGAACGCTGGGCGAGAGAGTGTCCAAAAAGAGAGACTTTTGACGGGAAAAAAATCCAAAAAATAGGGGGATTCTCGAGGTGTCGAAAGGGGAAAGGCGAGGGATAAAATGGCCCGCAGATGGGCAGAGAGAGAGAGAGAGAGAGAGAGAGAGAGAGAGAGAGAGGGAGAGAGAGACGGCCAAGCGAAAAAATACGGGCCGGTCATCAGCTGGTCCGGGGCGTTCCGCTTTCTTTCTCTCGCGCGCTGCCTCTTCTGCCTGCTCTCTCGCCCTCTCTAAATGCCTCCCCCTCCCCGCATCGCCGTGTTCATCTCCGTGGGCCTGGAGATGGTCACATGCCCCCACAAGGCCCACACAAACCACCCACAACATCCCCCCAGTCAGACCCCAGACGAGACACGGGACACACGAGCACCACGGCTTCTAGAAGCTTCCTTCAGATTTCTAAGCGTTCCATTTGGCTACTATCTACTTTCTGTTGAGCAGCTACGCCATTCTGCCGTCTGCTGGGAATTCGGTAAGGATCTTGCGCGCTTGTGACGTGAGGATTCGATCTTTTGGCCGAGAAATTGTCAGTTTTAGCGTTTTTATGATAGATTTCGTGTCACTACTGTACTCTACGAGTTTTCACCAGGCTTTTGTGTTTTCTGACTGTCAACAAGGAGTATGGTAAGGGAATTCTGTGGCTGTGACGTGATATTTCGATTTTGTGACCTGGACTTTGGTGTTTATCTTGAAAATTCCGATTCAATCCTATACCGTAATTGTTCGAAACGGTTTTGCTTTTTTCCTGGCTGCCGGTTAGAGGTCTTGTAGAAAAATGCCTTATTTTAACATAAAATTGCAATTGTCAGATCCGTAAAGTGTTGTATCGTGTAGTCGTCGTATTTTCTGGGTTTTCTGTAGTACAACCTTATTTTTTACATCTAAAATTTTTTTTTGTAAGCATAAATCCCGAGTTACCTACCTCGTGACGAAATGGAACCCCTTTGGCGGGCCGGCCGCCCTTGTGACCCTATTGATTCGGGGTGACATTTAGGCCGCATGGGCCCGCCCTACCGTACCCCACGCGCTGGGGATCCGCGCTTTTTAAGTTTGCTGTTTTTAGGTATGTTAACTGGCAGACAATTTAGCGTCTCCAAAGCTTTAGAATCATTTTACACACTAAAAAGATGAATTTTCGAGAACAAGCAGAAATTCGGCGTTTGAAAGTAGGTTACGGTAGTAAATCCTTCGAAATATGATGAATTATATTTTTTTTACTCCAATATATTTCCTACTAGCGAGCTAGGACCATTCTGACGTTTAAAAGATCCAAACTCAGAATTAGGGGCCTTTTTTAGCTTTTTGGTTGCAAAATCTAGGCATTTTCACAACTTTCTGTTTCGCAAGAGCATTTCCTGGTGATAACACTATCTTTTCGCTATAAGGTACTGCGCCATCTTTTCCACCGTAGCAGCCATTCCTTCCCTTCTCGGGCTAAATGACGACAACCGGAAATGAGTCCGGATTTGAACTCCGGCTAATCCCCCCTTCCCGGACGTCATCTGCTATATCTATCTCTCTTCTAGATATATGTGTGAATGACGTAGATTCTTGGTGCTCCACCCACGTGTGTTCGTCTCTCTTTCCGTCTCTCTCTTTCACCCTCTCTCTAGCCCCTTAATTCTCCACGTCAATACCCCCTGCCGCCTTCTTCCACTTTTTCACTATGCGTCCCCTAGGCGAGGCGCGTAAACATATTTATGCCCCAAAAACGGGGCTGGGGAGCAAGAATTGGGGTTGAAATGATGCGGAGACCTACATCACAGGTTTCGAAAAAGCTTTGAAACTTTTAAGTTCTGAAAAATCAGGGTTTTTAGCGGAAAATAAGGAATTCGGCGGGATATTTTGATTAATTTTATTGACAACAATTTTTATAATGATTTGTTATAACGTAATTAATTATATTACATGCACGAGATAAAATTTTCAAAAACGGTATTGCCATCACCCGACCTGCCAATCTGCCATCCCTTGCCACCCCACAGGGCCCCCCACCCGTCATACCCCCCATCACTCACCCTCCCACCGCCGCCCGGTTAGCTCAGTCGGTAGAGCACCAGACTCTTAATCTGGTTGTCGCGGGTTCGAGCCCCGCATTGGGCTTACTTTTTGCTTTTTGGGGGTTGAGTGCGGGGATGGCTAAAGAAACTGGGGAAAAGCTTGGTTTTTCATTGTAAGGTTTTTTTCTGTGCAAAGCCAGGCAGCAACTTAATTCCAGCTTTTTAGCACCTGTATGTTTCCAGCTTTGCAAAATCCCTTCATACCTAAAAGCTGTAAAAAATAGCGGCCCGCAATTTTTCAGATGCCCGCCCACTCCAAAATGTCTCTAAAGAATTTCGGGTCAACACCCCTGGGTCGGGGCGCCGTTTTTCGTTTGAAGGGGACGAAAAACTGGGGGCTGACGGCCATGAACCGTGGCGGAGGATGATTCAGCGCTCTGCTGTCGGTCTTTACGTCTGTCAGTTTGTCTCTTTCTTCTTTTCTGCTCTTTCTCCTTTATGACGCCCTCTTCTGTGACGTCGTTCGTCGTGGCGTTCGAATTTCCGCTCCAGCCCTACAGCAGTGTTTTGCCAATTTTCGGTTTTTCCATTCTTTTCAGTTTACTTTTAGGGGTTACGGTACTTTTTCTAGACCCTTTTTAGAGTGTTTTACAAGGCAATAAAGTCCCGAAAGATCCCCTTACTTATTTGCTGGCCCAAAAATCCCCCTGGAAGCCATTTTTCCAATATGGACCTAATGGGTTTCTAAGCCGCTTTGCAGAGCAATTTTGCGACCAGATATAAAAACATAAAAAGTACGGTATAGCGGCCTTGGTTTTTAGTCTGATTTTTGGGTAAAAACAAGCGGATTCCAGTGTAGCGCTTGATCAGATTTGCCGCAATTTTGAGCGGGAAGCTGCAAAAACAAGTCGGAGTTTTCATTCGGTCATGTTTTAAGGCAGCTAAAGGTATATTTTCCGGTTTGTTGGGCGCCAGAACGTGCAAAAAGTACACGAATGTTTTTTCTTTTTTTTTCTTCGCTATACGGAATGACCCAAGCATGTAACAAGTAATCAGACACGGACTTTCCGGACTACCAGACAGTAAAGGGCTTCCTTGACTTTCCAATTCACAGCCTTCCGACACAACAACTTGTATCTCTCTTTCTCTCGCCTCTCTCTCCCCCCCCTCTCTCTCTCTCTCTCTCTCTCTCTCTCTCTCTCTCTCTCTTGCATGTGTGGGTGGTTGTTGCCTCTTGTTTTCCCCTCTCTCCATCCGATTTCCATCCGGAAAACTGCTCCGTTTTTTGGGTCATCTTTCATGAGGAGTTTGTTGTGGCTTCGGAATTAGGGATTGAAAACAATCGATCAATCCCTTTCTAAAAACACTAAAAACAGCTGGCTTTCGGGCCTGTCCCATCCCTTTAAAGGACTGTTGTAGGATAAGAATATCCCATAGATTTTGCCGCGACCGCAACACGCAACGCACCAGCCTAATGACTGCCGATAAAGGTGGCCTAAGCGATTACGCAATAAAATGGCTCGGCTGCACGTTGCGTGTCGCGGTCTCCAGAAAATTCCATGGGTCACTATAGCCCAAAAATACATTTTTTCGACTTGCCGGTCCCTTTAAATCGACGTTTTCGGCGAGTCTTAGGCGCTAAAAGCCCATTATCTTTGCTAATCCGCCCTTCTTTACTTTTAATCCCTAAAAAGTAATTACAATGAGCTTAGTCCCTAATTTTCTGCAGCTTCTGATGTCCTCCCCTTCTGCCCCCGGATCGATGGATGTGGTGTGTGTATGTCTGTCTGTTTGTGAGTGTATGTGTCCCCCTTCATGCCCGTGTTCGCCCCCTCGTCCTTTTTTCTGCCCCCCTCCTCATTCGCCCAACACCTCCCATAATCCCCATCCGACGCAAAAAAATGCTGCCCTGAATTCCCACCTGTCCCATATATTTCGCCGCCCACATCATCAGCCGGATTATGGTAAGTAATGTTTTTGTTTCCGGACTCATCGTCACTTTTTCGGGGTTTTCTGAATGGTCACTGCTACCCTGCCTGGCAGTTTAGGATTTCCCGGATTCTGGGTGTTCTTATTCCTCAAAAACCTCCTGCTAGCTTGCCTGGAATTGGAATCGGAGTGAACTGATCATCAAGGTTTCGACTAAAAGTCAATTTTTTGGGTTTTCCTATGTGGCCGCTACTAGATTGCCTGGCAGTTTAGGCATTCTCTCCGAAAACCATGAATTTCGCAAAGAATACCCGCTAGGACGCCTCGGGGTTATACGGATTGTGAAATATTATTTTGGCGGTGATTTTATTGGAGAGAGAGGGACCCAATTCCGCAAAGAATCCGGGAAAAAAGCCTTATTCAGGGTGGATTCTGTTTCGCAAAACATTCATGACGGCGCACCGCCCATTTTTAACAACCAATGATTTTGCAGCTGATTCAGCGAATTTCTGGCAGTTTTCACGCCTCGCCGTAAATTTTAACAGCAAGAAATTCTTGCGCCGCTGGCAATGTTTTGTTGAGCAGTTTTTCCTGGATGCGAAAATTTGTTTCACAAAAAATTGGCACCTTTATTCGATTAAAATTACCAGAAATCTATAAATAGGCCCAAAATGACCGTATTGCTCTATTTTGAAGATAAAATAAGCCACAAAAATAAAAACCAAGCTTTTCCCCAGCTTCTCTTACCCCTCCTGAACCCGAATCCCAAAAAGCAAAAATTAAGCCCAATGCGGGGCTCGAACCCGCGACAACCAGATTAAGAGTCTGGTGCTCTACCGACTGAGCTAACCGGGCGGCGAGGGTTGGGAGAAGGTGGAGGTGCCATGAGCCTAGGCGCCTTTCCCCCCGCGGCCCTCGGGTGCCAATCCTCATCTGACAGGTGGGGTGGTGTTCGAGTTTCACAAAATTGATAAGAATTTTAGCCATGTCATTTTGAGGTCTGGTTTTCGATTTTCAGATGTTCCCAGGGGTTACCAGCTTCAGTTTTTGGCATGTCGGCTTAATTGGGGTGTTCGGCCTCCTTGTGAATCTCCTGGGCAACGGATTCTCCCTCCTCGGGGTTGGGTTTTCGAGACATTTTCACTTTCAAATAGCTTCTCAACGAGTTCCGTGCGTTATTGGTTATTTTATATTTTATTCTGGCTGCCAGTTTAAATTTTGGCATTGAAAGTGGCTTTCAAAAGTTTGAGCTGGAAGTTTTAGAAGGCGAATAAAGCTAAAATGCCGCTATTTGGTTCGTAAATTGATTTTTTGCATTTTGACGTCATTTATTTTTGTTATTTTATTGCCAATTCTATGCATATTTCGCAGGCGTGGCAGGCAGTGTGGTTAGCTGGTTGTCAAATTCAAAGGTTCAACCGCTATTCGCACTACCACACCACTCCTTGCGAAGCTCTTTTGACGGTGGATTTTTTGTTTAATAAGGCCTTTCATACCTTTTTCCATGATTTAATAACCTAATGCATTTTTATAGAGAGCTTTGAAGCTTCCGGCAATCTTGTTCATCCCGAAAAACTGGCTTTTTCTCCAAAAATCACCGGAAACCGCGGGTTTTTTCCTGTATTTACAGAGCCGCCCCTCGCATCCATAACATTTTTTTAGAGGGATAGAGGCCCCGCAGAAAAATCAGCTGGTTTTCTTGTGGGGCGTTCCTTTCCGCTTGAGAGTTTTCACATTTTACGAGCCACACCCTTTCGGTTTTCGTTTTTTTCTTTAGCCTTGGGAATCCGGGGCCTTGGATCAATTTGTCCCGCTTCCCGAGGACGGGGAAATTCCTGGAATGGCTTTAACAACCTGAGCAACTACCGGTAAATAAATTAAAGCAGTAGTTGGACCACAGATTAAAGAAAAATTAATTACAAAATATGCTTCAGGCGGTTTTTGCGAATCAATATGCATTTTTATCGTTGCAATTGTGTACTCTCATCTTCATAATTTATACATATCATCAAAAATCGCAAGTATATGAAAATGATTGTGCAATCCTTTA